>JABWTJ010000126.1:0-1200000 GCA_016801875.1 Solanum sitiens
ACACCATCCCCAGGTGAGTTTAGGCCTCGGTTCTCTAACAGACCACCTAGGCCATCATCTTTCTACTCTACAGCTAGTGCTCCACCACGGTTCCAAGGGTTTAGAGGCAATCAGTTTGGGCAAAGAAGTGAAAGCCAAGGCACTTATCAAGAGCAAGGAAGTACGAGTCAATCAAGGCCTCCACGACAGCCTTGTAAACAGTGTGGGAGAAATCATCTAGGTGCATGCAGGTTTGGGACGGATGTTTGTTTTTGGTGTGGCACACCAGGGCATATGATGAGAAACTGCCCTCATAGGGGAGTGGGTGGCGTTGTTCAACCAACTAGATCAGTTGTTGCGTCGACCTCATCAACCCCTTCTTTAGGTAGGGGACTACATATGCCTGCAGGTCGGGGTAGAGGAGCTAGGGGAGCAATTAGTTCTAGTGGAGGTCAGAATCGCACATATGCACTAGGGGATCGACAAAAATTTAGAAGCCTCGCCGGATGTGGTTACAGGTACATTGTCCATCTTTTCACATATTGTATATGCATTAATCGATCCGGGGTCTACACTATCATATGTTACACCATTGATTGCTGGAAAGTTCAAAAGAACACCAGAATTATTAGCGAAGCCATTTGAAGTGTCTACACCGATTGGTGAATCTATTATAGCTAGAGGAGTTTTTACGTAATTTGCATGTAACTGTTAGTGATCGCTATACATTGGGACTTACCTTATTGAGCTAGACATGTAGATTTTGATGTTATAATGGGTATGGTTGGTTTGGCTTCTTGTTTTAATGCCACAGTAGAGTGCCGAACTAAGATAGTGCAATTTCCAATGTCCAAAAGAGATAGTCCTCGAATGGCAAGGTAATATTGGGATGCCAAGAGAGTAAATTTAGTTCTTACTTAAGCGAAAGAAGATGATTCCAAAGGATACATATGCCATCTTGTTGAGTGAAAAATGGTAGATGCAGAGCACAAACCCGTCAAGCCATGCGGTGGTAAGGAAGTTCCACCAGATGTGTTGCCTGAAGATCTTCCCGGTTTGCCTCCAGACGAGAATAGGAGTTCGGTATTGATGTCGTCAGATCTCAACCTATTAAAGTCCTCCGATATAGAAGGGCTCCGCAGAAGTACGAAGAGTGAAAGAGCAGTTAAAAAAAGACGTATTCAGAAAGGTTTCCTAAGGCCTGTGGTGTCGCCATTGTGAGCAACCAGTTTTATTTGTACGCAAAACGGATGGCTATTAAGAATGTGTATCGACTACCGCGTTTGAAAAGGTAACAATTTAAGAACAAATAGCCCCTCCCTAGATGGATGACGATGTTTGGATCAATTACAAGGGGCTATGTTTTGCAAAGATCGACCTGAGTTGGTTATCCAAGTGAGGGTCAAGGACGAAGATATAACCAGCAAAAGCTTTCCGAACACGGTTGGTAATTTTGAGTTCTAGTCATGTCTTTGGCTAAAATGCACCAGCAGCTTTTTATGGATTTATGATTAGGTGTTTTCAACCAGTCTTAGATGTGTTTTGTGATAGTGTTCATAGATGACATTTTGGTGTATTCAAGATCGGAAGAGGATCATGCTAATCACTTGCGGCAGGTTTTACAAATTCTCCGTGATCGTAAATTGTATGCAAAGTTCTCTAAATGTGAGTTCTGGTTGAAATCTGTGGCATTCCTAGGTCATATCGTATCCGAGGAAGGAATAAGGGTTGATAACCAGAAAATAGAAGCTGTGAAAAGATGGCCAAGACCTACAAAGCCTACGGAGATCCGTAGTTTTCTTGGATTGGCAGGTTATTACAGAAGGTTTGTTGAAGGATTCTCTTCCATGGCTGCACCCTTAACAAAGCTAACACACAAAGGAACCAAGTTTCAGTGGAGCGATGAGTGTGAAAGGAGCTTCCAAGAGCTAAAGAGTAAATTAACTTCTACACCTGTGTTGGTACTTCCAGAAGGTACAGAAGGCTATGTAGTGTACTGTGATGCTTCGGGAGTGGGCTTAGGTTGTGTATTGATGCAGAATGGTAAAGTTATAGCTTATGGATCAAGGCAGCTGCCGCCACATGAGAAAAATTATCCAACCCATGATCTAGAGCTAGCAGCAGTTGTGTTTGCTTTGAAGATATGGCGCCACTGCTTATATGGAGTTCATGTTGACATATACACTGATCACAAAAGCTTGCAATATATTTTTAAGCAAAAAGACTTAAATCTGAGGCAGCGAAGGTGGCTGGAGCTATTAAAAAATTATGACATTGACATCTTATATCATCCCGGTAAAGCTAATGTAGTAGCTGATGCTTTAAGCCGTAAAATTATGGCAAGCACTTATGGTAAGTCTGTGGAAAGACAAGGAATGACTAAAGATCTGTCCCAACTAGCTAACTTGGGTGTTCGCCTTCTTGAATCTCAAGACGAAGGGGTTATTGTGCAAAATACGGCAGAATCCTCGTTAATAGTGGAAGTGAAAGAGAAGCAGTACACTGATCCAATTCTTTTAGAACTTAAAGAGAATGTACTACATGGTATGACAAAGGCGTTTGAGCTTAAGCAAGACGGAGTACTTCAATGTCAAAACAGATTGTGTGTACCTAATATAGATGAACTAAGAAAGAGGATCATGATTGAAGCACATAATTCAAGGTACTCTGTTCATCCGGGGTCAACTAAAATGTATCGTGACTTGAAAGAAATGTATTGGTGGGGGAACATGAAGAAGAACATTGCAGAATTCGTGGCTCAGTGTCCAAACTGTCAACAAGTAAAAGTAGAACACCAATAGCCCGGAGGTTACATGCAGCGTATAGAACTTCCAATTTGGAAATGGGACATGATCAACATGGATTTTGTTACTGGTTTGCCTCGCTCATTTCGGAAGTTTGACTCCATATGGGTAATAGTTGATAGACTTACCAAAGCAGCACACTTCTTGCCGGTGAAGACTACTTATACAGCTGAAGAGTATGCGAGGTTGTACATTAAAGAGATAGTTCGACTACATGGAGTGCCAATCTCTATAATATCTGATAGAGGAGCTCAATTCACAGCAAAATTTTGGAAGTCATTTCAAAAGAGTTTGGGAACACAAGTGAATTTAAGTACAGTCTTTCATCCTCAAACGGATGGTCAGGCAGAACGTACAATTCAGACACTTGAGGATATGCTGCGAGCTTGTATATTAGATTTCAAGGGTGTGGGATGATCACCACACTTATTGAATTTTCTTATAACAATAGCTATCTTTCGAGCATTAAAATGGCCACCTTATGAAGCTTTCTATGTCGAAATTTTTAGATCACCAATTGGCGGTTCGAAATGTGTGAAACTTCCTTATTTGGACCAGATCTTGTTCATCAAGCTAGGAAAACGTCAAAAGTGATTTAAACGCAGAGGCTAGAAACACCTCAAAGTTCGACATAAATCAATAACAGATATTAGAAGGAGAGGACTAGAATTTCTATAGGGGATTGGGTGTTCTTGAAGTGTCTACGATGAAAGGGGTAATAGGTTTGGTAAAGGGAAAGCTTGAGTCCACGCTAATAGGGCCATTTCAGATTATCCAAACATGGCAAGTACGCCTATGGTTAGGCTACACAAGAGATTTCATCAGTTCATCCGGTGTTCCATGTCTCAATGCTACGGAAATGCGTAGGTGACCCATTTCGTATTACTTCTACTGAAGACGTACAGGTTACAGGAGATCTCACTTATGAAGAAGTACCCATTGCTATTCTAGATCGACAAGTTAGGAAGTTAAGAAATCAAGAAGTAGCTTCTGTAAAAATTCTATGGAGAAACCAACAAGTAGAAGAAGTTACATGGGAAGTAGAAGAACCAATGAAATTGAAGTATCCTCACCTCTTTCACACTGGAGGGAATGATCAAATGTTAGTGGAGGCATTGACAAGTAAGTATAAGTCTATATGTTCAATGTGATTAATAGTAGTACTAACTTAGGCTTGAACTTGTTTAGGCCGGACAACCATGCTAACATTCGAGGACGAATGTTCCAAGGGGGGAAGGATGTAACGGCCTGTATTTTTGTATGTGGTAGTTCTATTCATGTTATACTTGACTTATACTTATAGTGTAGGTGAGGGATCATGTTTCTTACATGATTAGTGTTGGTTTAAACTAGCTTGGAAGGTGATGTAATGCCTTGCACGTTTTAGCATATGTATTGCAAGTTAACTCCGATGGAAAGTATTTATGTAATTATAGTAAGATGGTAATTGAGCTAGCAGCTGCATCACCTACTTGATCTATAATATAGTTAAAGGGCCCAAGTTTGATTGAGCAGATTTAGGCTTATATTTAGGGGCTCATTTGAAGCCCAAACCTATTAAAGAAATTGTGAATGAAAGAAAGCCTAGAAGCCAAATCTGCCAATTAGCCCATTATGGATAAAGCCCAAGTGAAATTAGGTAAGTGCATGACCTCCTAAGATTTGTTTTACCATGTTATTGGGCCAAGTGTGTACCACCTACTTGCATTAATCTGTCCCAAGTGGAATAAAAGGACAAAGGGAAAATGGACAGCCAAGGTCCAATAATATTAAGTCCAAAAAGGCCCAAGTTAAAAGGACAAGCAGGTGGGGCACCTACTTGACATTATATGGCCCAAAATTGGTCAAGAGTGTCGGCCATAACACCTCCTTTTTCAAAGGATAAGATCAAGTCTTATTCTCCATTTTGAACTTGCAAAATTTCAGATTTCCTTAAGTTTCTTTCTTGGTCTCTCTTGGCTTCAATAAGCAGCCCTAAAACACCTTAGGGATTCTTGAGTGCTGTCTCATTTTCAAGTAAGAAGTTTGAAGGAGAGTTTGAATTCTTGAAGTACAAGTTTAGAGGATAAATTTCCATAATTAAGGTAAGACTTCAACCCATTGTTTTCCTCTCTTTGATCATGTTTGGATTGGAGAATTTTGTATATATTTATCAAGAATTCATGGATGATGATAAATCTTTGAGTCAATATTCTCCTATTATGCTGAAAGATTTGAGATTGATAGTGGCTGCCTTATGAATATTGTTGTTGAGGGCAGTTTGAGTATCTTGGAAGATGATGTATGAAGTTGTATTAATGTGTGGAGGAAGGGTGTGGTGGTTCACCATTTATGTAAGGGTTGTATGGGCCTGATTTCCATAAAAATTTTAGCTACTGTTTTCGAGGACCTTATTGTGATTAGCTGCTGATGTTAGCTTAATCATGATTTATGTTGTAGATTAGCACCCAATAAGGAAGGCTGAATCGTGATAGTAGTATTGGTCAGAAAAATAAGGTATGTAAGGCTATTCGATTCTATATCCTTTTGGCATGAAATCTGGCATCTGCAATTAATATCAATGAAGTGATTCCCATAAGGTCTATTTCTAGAAAAGGAAGCATAGTGGCAGCGTACTATCTCCAAATAGCTAACAATATTTCTTTCCCCATTCTAAGTACATAGAACTACTTCATTATATGTTCACTACTCTATACTTGTGTAATTATTCCCCTTGTGCTGTTATATAGAAATGGTATTTGCAAAACAAAGTTTGATGAATCCCTCTCCTAAGCCAATTGAAGTCAATTGTGCCATTAAGGTCTTAAAGTTAGGTGTTGATGTTTCATAGCTCCTTATGTCATTGTTACTGCCTCAAAGTATTATTTTCATGTATTCCACTACTGTTCCGTATTTCCATATCTCCAAGATGATTATGACCACCAAATCAACATCTCAAAAGTGTTATGATTATCCAAAATAACATCTCAAAAGAGTTATGAGCTGATTAACAATAATCTCAAAGATTAAAGAATCTAAGGAAGGAATCTATCTAATTAAGGGTGGCAGCCCAGGGGCGAAATCCTAGCATGGGCCGATCCCTATTGGTATAGAAGGGTGGCAGCTCAGGGGCGAAAGCCTAGCATGGGCCGATCCCAAGTTGTGTAATTATGAGGACCGCATCCCAGGGGTTAATACGCCTAGCATGGGTCATCCTCTTCTACCACTGATCAGCTGGTCACTTGTATCACATGCCCAACAAAGATTATAACATACAAAAAGGTAAAGAAAAGAATGTAGCTTACTTGATTCCACAAGAGTAAGCAAAGGTGGTCTTCTCTCCTAATCTATGCACCCTTATGTTGCTACTTGATTTCATTTGAGCTTTGTATTACATATACTATTTGCCCTTACATATTCAGTACATTTTTCGTACTGACGTCCCGTATTGGGGACGCTGCATTTCATGCTGCAGGCTCAGGTACTCCAGCTAGTAGACCTCCTCAGTAGGAGCACTCAAAATTCTGCTACTTTTGGTGAGCTCCAAGTTGATTCGGAGCTTTATTAAGTCCTTGTTAAATTCGTTTGGTATTGTATCGTAGTTAAGGGTAAGGTGGGGTCTGTCCCGACCTACTCTAGTCTTCTATCTTTTAGAGGCTTTGTAGACGTATGTACATGGTTCAGTTGTGTCTTAAGGAGTTGTGATCTAAACGGCCAAGTCTTGTATATAACTTTTGGACCTACTTACGTTGGTTTATATCGCTGCATCCAAAGTTAACTTGTCTCAATTGTTATAGTATATGCTCAGTAAGAACAGGTTGCAGGTTGGTTCTCTCGGGCCTTTAGAGCATCGGGTGCCTGTCCGTCTTAATGGATTTTGAGGCGTGACACTTTGTTATTGCACTTTCTTATTTATTGGACATAAAAGCCCACCACATTTCTCCTTTTGTTGTACCTCAGCCGAAAAATATGGGGCCCATAACTGTCTTTTAACACATGGACCCATTTCAACTATTATCATTTGTTTCTTTTATTTGTTCTTCACAAACTCTTTTAATTCTTTTCACTTCGTTTCTTTTGTGGCAATTAGTTTAATTACTTCATTTATATTTTTTAGTTACAAAATATCTTAGTGGTACAACTTTTACAAAAATATTATCTTTTTTAAAAAAATAATTAATTAACTCTTAAAATTCTATTATTGTCACGTGAATTTGAACAGGTGTAATAATATTTATTATTAAAAATTACGTAAAACATACTAGAAATCACAATAATTAACAACTGAAAATACTTTTAATTGACTTTTGAATAAAAAATCAATCGACTCTTGAAATTTTATTACTATCACATGAATTTGAATAGGTGTAATAATATATATTATTAAAAAATATGTAAGAGATACTATAAATCACATTAGTAAACTTACGTGAGACGTACTACAAATTATAATAAATTAGTAATTTAAAATATATAAATATGTGCCGCATATATTAAAAAATAAAATAATATATATCGTTTCAGCAAAATTACGTAATAAATATTATACATTGAAATAATTAATAACTTCAAATTTGAATAATTTCTCAAGTTCTATTTGTATCATGTAAATTTAAATAAAAAATAATACTCCATTTGTTTTAATTTATGTGACCTATTTTGTTTTCGAGAGTTTAAGTTTGACCGAAAATTTATTTATGAAATCTTCAATTTTTTAAAAATAAATTTCTATATTTTTAAATTATGTAAAAAATAATACTATAAGTAACAATAATTGACAATTCAAATTACTTAAACAATTTATGAAAAATTTATGATAAAACAGACTTATTTAAATTTTAAAATTTGAAATATATCACATAAATTAAAACAAAAAGTATATATTGGACTCGTGCTGGCACGAATCCCATATCTAGTAAATTTACAAGCTACTTCTAATAATAGAAAACGGTCACTTCTTGAAAAACAAATATACACTCATCGCCAAACAATTATGTTGTAGTCAACGGAAAAAAAACTCCAGCATGGGAAGAAGACGAAAAATCTAGAATATAATTAATTTCTATTTTATGTATGAAAATTAGAGAAAAATAATAAATAATAATTTTATCTATTATAAAAATATTTTAAAAAATTGACTCGATTTTATCAAAGACCTTCATGCATATCAAACGTAATAATACCTTTTATTAACTTTTTTTAAAAAGAAGTTTTTTTTTTTAAAAAAAAAGATCTGGAATATATTCGATTTTGATCAAAATTGTTGTAACAATACAAAATTTTGTGTTTTTTTTGTATTTCAAAGGAATATATATGCCCAATTGGACATCATAAATATTGAATCACTATAAATAATAGCATGTTCACGTGATCACATATATTTCTTTAAAATACACTATAAATAGTGCAGGTTAAACGATCTTTCATAAAGTTTGATATTGTAACAGTAACTTTTGCCAAAAATGAAATATTTTTCCGACCATTTTCACGGTATCTTTTCTTTGAAAAAAATTTCAAGAGAGTTGTAATGAATTAAAAATAAACAAATAAATAAATTGATGCCCTCTATGGGCGACACGTATAGGACAACTGTGGAGAATTTGGAAAGGTGGAAACATGAGTCACCGAAATGGTGCGAACACATTGGTCTCTGACCAGGACCAGGAAGTAAGTCTTACTAGGATTTGTTGACCAATGTGAACAAAATCCTCATTTCCATTATTTTTTTTTCCATAAAGAATAATATAGGAAGCAATTTACTTCAGCAATTTTTAGTAGGTATGTATGATGTTCTTTTCATTGCTTGTGTATTTTAATTTTTACATGAAATCAACCATGTCAATTCAAATTAAAGGATGAAATGATGACTAGAACTTGAGTTGAATTAGTTTTAGAACATTATATGTATCGTTAATATAAATAGAACAATCATGTATAATAATAAAAAGAATTTGGTTCTCTGAGAAATCCGAGCATTTCATTATCTTTAAACAATATATTTCCATATAAATGGTGGGATAAATTATTTCAAATATGAAAACCAATGAAAATACAAAAAAATTTATCTCATCACTATTTAACTATTTTATTAATTGACTTAATTTCGACTTTTTTAAGTCAATTCATTTTAAAATTTGGTTGATATCTCTAGAACAAAAATAATTTTAACTTTTAACGATAATAAATATACACTGTATTTATCGATATTAGCTTATGAGACATCAGATTCAATGCCTGTGTTTTATAGTTTTAGCGTCAAACTGTTAAAATATACTGCTATTACTAATTGCCTCTTAAAAAAATTTATATTTAATAATAATTAAACAATTAATTATTGTTGGTGTAGTGTATGCTGCCCATATCGACTCCTTGGTGTAAGCATAGGGGTGATGCTAGAGTTTGCGTTATGGGTTAGACCTAATCAGTGGCTCCGATTCGAATTTTGTATTTGGCTTAAGAAATTTGTCTAATAATATGTATAAATTATTTAATTCAGATACCAATAACGAAAAGAAGTAAAATTTCAAACCCACGACCTTCATGGGTGGGTAAGCACTTGCAACTTTTGCATATTTGAGCTTTGTAGATGTCAAAGACATCAGAAATGAACCTGTGAATAAAACATATGATTTTTTTTTATTTTTTTTTTGGTTGGCAAGTCTCGTATAAATTTTGGTGATATTTGAATGTGATAATTGTGATTGTTTTTCAGTTGCAGAGTGGAAAAACATGGCTTCGAGACAAGAAACTAAGAAAGAAAGAGCTGAAGCAGCTGCAGGGAAAGCAGCGGATGAACTTCATGACGTAAATAAGGCTACGAGTGAAAAAGGTAGCACGATGCACGAAGAACCTCCATTCAATCAAGGGCATGATCAGAGCAGTACTGGAGTAATTGGAAGTATATTTAAGTCGGTTAAAGACACGATCAGTGGGAAGGCTCATGACATATCCAAGACGACAAGAGCAAGTGAGGATGTTGCAGCACAGAAGATTCATGGACAAAACGAGGGACCGAAGGTGAGATCTTAGTTGTTTTTGCTTCGTAGAAATTTGAGAAACAGAGGACTTGAAACAATCTGTCTACTGTGTAGGAACTATATGAAGAAACAGAGGACAATGCAAGGAAAAAGATGCAGCAACTTAGAGTGTGTTTGGTATGAAGGAAAATATTTTCTGGAATTTTTTTTTCAATTTTTCCATGTTTGGTTGGGACAAAAGTTTTGGAAAATGTTTTCCCAATTAACTCATTTTCCTCAAAATTAAGGAAAATGACTTCCCTTCAAAAATTAAGGAAAACATTTTCCAAAACTCCATTACTTTATTTTGTTGTTGGAATAACATCAATTTAAAAAAAATATTCTCAATTTCAAATTATTTTTTTTTCACCCGATCCCTGAACCTCCACCCACCCACCACCGGTCAGCCCCCCCCCAACCCCAACCCCAATCCTTCCCAAAAAATTAATTTTGTTTTTTAAAAATATTTTCAACTTCAAATTATTATTTTTAAACTCCTATCCCTCCTCCCCCACCCGGGCATCCCCCACCAACCCTAACCCCCCAAAAAATTAATTTTATTTTCTAAAAATACTATCAACTTTAATTTTTTATTTTTTCACTCCTACTCCTCCCCCTGCCCCCACCAACGACCCACCACCACCCCAAAAAAGTTATAATTTTAGTTTTAAAAAATATTTTTCAATTTCATAAATTATTTTTTACTCTAGTAAAATAAAAGATGTCTCTGAAAAATATTTTTCATTCATAAATCAAACACTAAAAATTATTTTCGGAAAATATTTTCTATTCACAACCAAAAATGAGAAAATAAATCCAAAATCTACTTGTTTTCCAGGAAAACATTTTCTAGGAAAACATTTTACATGGAAAATATTTTTCTCCATACCAAACACACCCTTAAGCTCAAAGAAGAAGGAATCCAGGACAAGGCTCGACCAAGAGCTGAGGCTGATAGAGAAACAGCAACTGCTAGGTGACACTATTTTTTCTAATATTAATGTTTATGCAACTCTAATCATTTGTGTTGAAATCATACTATTAAGTCACTTCAGCATTTTGTTTCGGATGTTGAACAGGGGAAGCACGGCAAAAAAGAATATCTATAGTGCAATGGGGAGTCTAACAAGTTCCATTAAGGAGAAGTTAACAATGCCAAGTGACATAGTAGAGGAGACGCGTGCAACACGTGAGCTGGCTGGACCGAAGAGGGGTATGAGGACGGATGTTGATGAGGGGAGTCCGGTTGCTCGATCAGGTTTCGTTTTCACAACAGCAAAGGACGACACAAGTTCATAGACAAAGATTTTAGCTTGCAGAATGTAATTAATGTCAGACTTGTTCGTTATATCTTGTATTTAGAATAATAACAATAAAGACTTACCGTATGACTATGAAGCACAAACCTGATATCTTCACAAACCTGACATCTTCACGTAAAGATCTTGCAAAGCTCAATATTGAAATGTATGTGAGTTGTGTTAGGACTAGGTCTTCAGCACAGTTACAATAAAGATGAAATGATAGCTGGAAGTAAAGTTACAATAAAGATGAAATGATAGCTGGTAGCTGAAACTAAAGTTACAATAAAGATGAAATGATAGTTGGAAGTAAAGATTGCAAAAAATAACTTTACGTGAAAAACTCCTTGCCTAGGGACTAAAATCACGACTTGTCTAAGAGGACTTTGCAAACTGCTTTTTACTAACTTTCTCAAAGAAAAAGTAAGCCTGATATCATGATGACAAATCTCCACACTAAGCAATACCTTCTATTAGACGAGTCAGAGCAGTTACAACAGTGCTCACTATACTAATTCAAATCGATTAATATAGACTTTACTGTAAGATATTAAGTTTCCCTTAACCTAGTTCTTACAATGATTCACATAAACTTGAAACGTTTATATCACAAGTGAAACGATTCTTACAATATAAACACAATTACAAGTAAACGAAGTAGCAACTGGTACCGAAAACAAATGAGGCGCTCTATCAGGTACCTGCTGCTTTGAAGCTTGAAATATATCTCTTTGAATGAATGAGAGAATTTGTTGTTTGTTGTTGAATATATATCATGAAGAATTATTATTCAAGTACAAACAACCTTGTAGCTTCTGACTGGTGGAGTTAAAAGTACTTCCTGATGCAGACAACCTTTACAACTTCACAACATGTAGCACTGGACGAGCACACTCTACATAGGACCAGATCCCTGCACTTGTGAGGAGATTATCAAAACATCTTTGAGCATTAACACTTATCATTTCCCCCTTTTTGATGATGACAAAAAATCTACACAGAGCCTCATGTGAGTGTAAAAAACATTCATTCAAATACACAACAAACTCTCTCCTTTGATCAGTGCGCACCAAGGAACACAACAAATGTTCCCCCCTAGTATGTTCCCCCATAATTCAACAACAAATGTTCTCCCTTAGAATGTTCCCCCATAATTCAACAACAAATGCTCCCGCTTAAGTCAATGCCTCCTTTGATTCTAACAAACTTTAGATTACTTAGAGTAAACTTCCCCCTTTTGACATCATTAAAAAGGTGAAACAATAAACATATTCAAGTTAAATGTAAGTCAAGAAAAAATTCAGGGCCATGGGCCACACAAAACATACATATGTAAGCATAAAGAGAATATTAAACCACACATGAACATGGAATAACCATTAATAACATTAGATCACAAATACTGACCACTGTATTCAGTCAAGACAACACAAAACCATAAGAGTCGGGAGTCAGAGTTTGAGAAAGAAGACAAAGAACAAGGAACTAGGGAAACAGGACACATTTTGGACGGAGGGGGAAGCGAATAGAAGGTGCGCATAAACAGAGGCAAGCGCTCATTTGCATCTTCTTGAGCCTTGATAACTTGCTTTTTGGGGGCCTTAACTTCCTCATTGAGTGAGGCATTTGTCTTCTTCAACAACATTGTATTCTCATCCCTCAACTCTTGCACCACCTCTTCATACAACTTAGAGGCACTAGATCCTTCGAAGACAACTTTCTGCAGTTTGGACTTCAGTTGCACAATCTCAATATCCTTATCATTTAAGAGTGCAGTTAGATCAACCACCTCTCGTTTTAGAGAGGCTTGTTGGTCTAGAATATCTACCATATGTGACCTACCCTTGGTTTTCCCTTCAACACACTCACATTCTAGTAGTTTGGCTTCAGTGAACATCTCTTTGAAGGTACGAGGTACCCCTCTATCCAATGTAACTTCAAAATGTTTAAACACATAATTCAGCAGATAGCCATATGGAATTCCATATTTAGCCCTTTTCCAATTCATTACCCTATGCATATGCTCTAGCATCAGACCAGGGAGGTTAATTTCCTCAAGTTCATCCAACTTCTCTATGAGAAACAGATCAGTAGCATCTGCTACTGTCCTTTTTTCTGAGCGTGGAAACAACACCTTGTTAATGAAATGTCACAACCCAAAAGCATACCCTAGAAGATTGGGTACAATCTTGGATTGTAACCGGCGTCGTCGACCTCTCGGAGGTCTAAGACAAGCCTCTCATATCATTCATTGTATTGGCATAGTAAATTTAGCGGAAAATTTAAAACTTTTCATAGCACATCATATGCTAGAAATATCACATCATATATATAAAACATAAGTCATAATACATAATTAGACTCTAAGTCTCTTTGCCATCTTAGACTCAATAACTTTAGAATACATTAGGGACACGGCCCATACGACACCTTACATAACTATACAATATTTAAAGACTTCATATTAAAGACATAAGTAGGACATCCTTGAACTTAAGGATTTCCTTTCCTTGAGCTTGAGAAAAGTAAAGAAGAATGGGATTAGCACAAGAATGTACTAAGTATGGCAACCATGCGAAAACATGCATTTAAAAGGGACATTTCCTTGAAATCATACTTCATGCCATTTTGAGTAAATCATCATAAAACCTTTGTTAACATCATTTATATCATCCATATACCTCATAGCAACACATTCAAAGGCCAATCATCATATGAAAGCACATATAGAATATAAGTGCACATAAAGGTCACTTTATAGTGAACTCACCCTTCTTAGCATTTAACTCTTTCTTTCAATTCATTAATCTCCTAAATAATCCTTTAGGGATACTTGGTGCAATGCATCACCTTAGGACATAAGAGAATACCATATATAGTATCTACACAAGACAACACATGCCATCATAGAAGTATAGTACAACATAAACATAGTCAATCCAAGACTACAACATCATACATAAAGGACACATACATAATCATATGCATTAGAGAACCTTCCTAAGACTTCCTAAGGAGTCACTTGTGCAATGTCTAGATGGGTTCATTACTTCCATCTATCCTAAGTAACTTACCTTAAGTCCTCCTAGTTAGGATCCTATTCAATTACTTCCATTGTCCATTTTACCTTTAGGGAAACCATAGCCTTAACCGACACTAAGACCATGGGTGCTAATCATGGAATTTGGTGTTGTAGAGCCTTACACCAAAGGAAGGTGTTACTACCTAGCCAAGGTAGAACATTAACATACATGCTAGCATATCAAGTGAATTCACTTTGCTAGATCCTATGTGGCAAGCATAGTTTATGGAACTAAGAGATAGGTATTCCCTCTATATACCATTTGGTAATGGGGCCTCACCTCATGAGATAACATGAGTGAATATTCCTCAAGGAAAGTCAACACTTCATGTAAGTACATAGGTGAGTATTCCTCTAAGGGAAGTCGACACCATACGTAGGTCCATAGGTGATTATTCCTCTAAGGGAAGTCAACACTCTATAAGGAACAAATAGTGAAATATTCCTCTAAGGGAAGTCGACACCATACATAGGTCCATAGGTGATTATTCCTCTAAGGGAAGTCAACACTCTATAAGGGACAAATGGTGAAATATTCCTCTAAGGGAAGTCAACACCTCTCAATGTCAAGTTCACTCGGTGCTAAGCTAAGTTCCCTTTATTGAAAAGCCTTTATTACCTTTGTTTATAAAACATAGTCTTAGGATATTCATCATTCATATGCTTATAGCATATTCAAGCACCTATCTAGTTTTGGAGTATCCTTGGGCCCTCCTAGTTAGACCTCTTCTCCCTAACTAGATCATCCATGTGTGTGAGTGTATATATAGATGTGAGCAAACCTTTCACATAACACATCAAGTCACACATGTTCATATATCAATGCATAAGTCTATAGGCATAACTATATGAGCAATCCTTTCATATAAACCTACTAAGACACTATACACATTCATACTTCATCATATCATATTCATAACATGTTCATATAATCATCCTTCATATGCATAAGAGCCAAACCTAGGAACTATCCTCTCAAGATATACATGTGCAATGCATAGACAAAGTCCCATACCCTTGTCCATACTAGTACACCTATCAAGTCATCCTAGTAAGGGAATACAAATCATACATTCATACATCACCTTAGTATGCATAGTAGTAGACACTAGTGAATATGAGAACTACCTTTCATTTAGACACAATGACTTATACTACTTGTAATATGCATGTAAGTGAGAGTGTGTGTACATTGACCAATATGATCACATCATGGCTAGCAATATCATCTTAAGTCAGCCACACTATTAGAGCACATTATACTTTCAAGCACATAGCACACAACACATAATAGCATAGGAGACAAGGCAATATATATACCATGAAATCAATACTCCTAACTTTAGCTATTTACACTTTCATATAAGGAATACATGGGTAGAGGCTATTAACCATTTTAACACATCAATGGCAGCACCTATACAATACCCTAACATGATTATATACATGCTCATACAATAGCCACACTACCTAATTCACAACTAGAATAGGAAAGTAGGCATAAGCTTCTCATAGTATCATTTTAGGCACATGTTCATAAGTTCATCAATATGCCTTCATGGCTAAGGTCAACACATATATAGTGACAATAACGTAAACACCGCCACCATATGTGGACCATACCACACAATGCCATACAAGGCTTCATCAACATTACTATAAAGAATAGAGAAGTAGAAGAGTAAAGAGAATAAGCATTCTTACCAATTTCTCATCCTTTGATCATCATTGATCAATACACCTTATTCATCAATAAAACACATATATGGCAGTAGCTAAATGTACTTTAAACATATAAGAAACCATGTACAAGTCACTACATGATTTTACCATAACATAATACAACATATCAACATACTAGGAAAGTAGAATAACATAGATCATTAATTAATTTCATTTATATGGATTATAGGTCATATTTCATGAATCATATCACCCTAAGGCAGTAGCTAATGAAATCATAATCTAGATGAGACACTACTACAATTTGCCATTAAGGTCGATACAAGCATACTTTATATAGGGAGTTCATGGAAAGTAAGTTTACATAGGTTAATCATATTCAACCTATCATGAATTGACCCATATTGTATTAATTACATATAATTCGTCCTCATACTTCATTATAGGCAGTAGCTATAGACATTAACCATAATCAATTCTTATACCGACTAACCTAACGTTAAGATCACAAGTTACAACTTCATAGGCAAGAAGAGCCTAGATTAATTCAAACCAAGCCTTTTCTACTTTAGTCATACATGATTTATATCCACAATTCAACCATGGTATTAACCTAAAACAGTAGCTACAAGAACCACAACTTAATCGAAATTCACTTTAGATCACAAGAAAACCAATGTTAAAGTGAACTATAGAAAACTAGGCTAAACATGCTCAAATCTTCATACATTAATCCTCATGCATCATTCAACATCAATTCAACATAAATTCATGTAAATAACAATATATACCATCACCTCAACGTAAGAGAATCATAGTTCAATCGATAACAAGTCAAGATCACAAAGCCCATGTAAGAGCTAAACCAATTTTGGAAGGAACATGGGTTCATCATGCAATTGGAGTGAAATAACATTCAAATCACTGTATTAACTTCAATTCATCATGATTTAATCATTAAAAACGTTTTGAGGAAGAACCCATGGCTAGATTGGAGAAGAAGAACTTTGATCATAAACTTTCTTTGAAAAACATTGAGAATGGCTCTCTAGATGAAAAGATAACTAGAGATGAAGATCACCATACCTTTTATTAGTTGAAAACCTCTAAAACTTCATGATTAATCCATGGAAAACCCAGCTTGAATCTGTTCTTGAGCTTCACCAACAATGGTGGTTTTAGAGAGAACATTTTTGGAGAGAAAGGCTTAAAATATGTGAGAGGGTTTTGGGAATGGGTTAATCACGTTTTGGATGGCTTATATACACCTAAAATCACTTAATTAAACCTATTATAGTCAGGTTAGGACGTGGGGTGAATTTACCATTCACCCCTTTAAGTGGCAGCACGCAGGCAGCCAACTCGCAGGCAGCTTGCGACGAGGTCCTCGACGGGGCGTCGTGGCCATGACGGGCCGTGGCAGCCTTCCGTCGCAGGACACTTGGCCAATTTCTTGGCTCAAAACCTGCCCAAGGCAAGTCTCCTTCGACGGGACCTGCTTGACGGTCCGTTGGGGTCCCAACGGTCCGTCATTGGGTCCGTCAAGAGACACTGCCCAGGCAGTGTTTAGGCAGCCTTGAGGTCCTTCTTTTGGGGCCTCTTGTGGGGCCCTTTAGAAGTCGTATCCGGACGTTTCCAACGCAATTTCAAACCTTAACATGTTATAGACCTACCACATAAGTTTCATCCAAAACAAACACCTACAAGACGTCCAAACAGCCTTGACCCCAACATGTCATACGATGAACGTCTTAGGGTCTATCTTTCGAACGTCTTGGACGTTCTTGGGCGTTTGACCTCCAAACTTCACGAAACTTCATATAATAACATTAAACATCATTTAAAACCATTTCAAGACTTATTTGACTCAGTTCACACAATTTAGGCATGCATACACACATGAGGCACATTAGCGACTATTCGTCGAACGTCTTGGACGTCCCTTGACGTTCGACTTCTAAATCACTTCAAACTTTGCACACTGACTCTATATGACATAATAAGGCATTTTAGGACCTTATAACGATAAGACGAACATGTTAGGCTCTAGACACCTTATCTCATTTTCGAGGTCTTACAATATCCCCCACATGGGAACATTCGTCCTCGAATGACACTTAGGACTCTTTAATCACATCAATGACTTCAACACACATAAGATCAGTTCATCACATTTAAAATATCATCAAATCATTTTAGCACTCCATGCACACAAGTAAGCAAAACTTTGATTCACTCACCCTTAATGCATTAATCAAAGAGGCTCTTATCATGTTCATACGAGGAACATACTTCTCCTAATCATAACATGGTCATTGCACCTTAATTCATCAAGATATCTTCTTGCAACGCCACATATAGGCAGATTTCAACAATACTCAAAACAAGTAGGCATTCATACTTCAATGCACATAGACTTGAGTTAATTGCATTTAACAAAAATCTTCATTAGTTAGACCTAGTACCATGAAGGTCATACTCAACCATACCATGCTTAGTGGTGTCCATGGAGGAATGTCTTGCTCCTCAACACATTACATGTATCATGAGTTCACACCTTAGCAAAGTACAAGGTCAATTTCCTTAAAAATGAGGAATTTTAACTTTCAAGCAAAGTCATGCATATATTTTTCTTCCTAGTGAAGTCTAAATGCCAGGTCACACCAAGTGCATCACAACAAAATAGGAAGTCATTCCACAACTCTTTTTTTTCTTAACATATTACTCACCCTTAAAATAAGCCTCATTTTGGAAAAATAGAACAAACCATAGGCACACACGTATACACTTAGCAAAACATGCTTTCACCTTTCAAGAATGAGCCTACAATTTTGCATCACAAATCTTCAAATCACTTAATTTTAAAGAGAGTTCACATTTTTCATTGTAAACGAGACTCAACTTCCATTACAAGGCTAAACAATTTAACCTACAAGTGACTATTACTAAGTTCCTTGTCTTACCTCATGAAGTCAACTTCACAATTAGCACATTAAAATGCGAGTCAACAAGGGAAAACATGGATTTTTCAAAACTTTCTTTTCATGCTTCTTGGAAATTTCACCCTGTTTTCTAAGATGATGTCAATCAATTCATACCAATCATATAAAGATCATGCAATTCACACTTTATGCAAGACTATTTTCATGAATAAGCATACTAAAAATTCATATTTTCAAATTCGTGTAAGAATAGAAGAACAATGTAGACAATTTCTACAATCTCACCACTCAAACACCATCCCCCACTTAGGGAAAACCAACTTAAGAGCAACTTAACCCAACATATAGAGGATTTCAAATACAAAACCTTCACATTCCTCTCTTAAAGTGATTACTACTTTAGAGAGAATTTTCATTAATTCAGTTTAACAACACTAAGGCATTCTAAACCTTATCATCTTAGGCAATTCATCCTCAACCATCAACTTTGATCATACACAACAAGAAGTTTAGAAATAACTCTACAACTCATCACGTCATTTATATGCAAAGGAAAACAATGCACATTTTTAATCGCATACACTCATAGGATAGCATACCTCCATAGGTAGTTATTAAACAATCCAAGTTCAAATCCAAATATTTGGATACTATCATACAAAATCATATAGGAATACACGATTTAAGAGAAATCACTTTAACCACTATAACTTCTAGCATGCTTCAACTATATCATGACATACATCGTCGACATAACATGCTATTTCACATAGATTTCATATATTGCCATAAATGGCATCACATCGTCAAATAAGAGATATTTCATGCATAGCAAGGTAAGATAACCAATCATAATCCCCATAGAGTTAACATGTGCAATGATCAAGTAAAGCTCCATAACTTCACTAAACCAAGTAACCCAACAAGAACTACAATTAGCATCATACTCCACTCATCTATAACCTTCATGCATGGATAACTCCATATCTTTAGCACATTAGGCTATTTACATGATTATAAGCATAGAGATCATCTCATAAGCACATTCACACTTATCATCATACACATACATAGTATTACCCTCCTAAGGTCTCCATCAAGGAAAACTAGTGCAAGACATAGGTAGAGTCCCATACCCCTACCTAAGTCTAGTTAACCCTTCAAGTCGCCTTAGTTAGTATATACATCATCAAATAAGGACAAATGTCACCTTCACACATACTCATTCAAACCATAAAACAAGGATAAGCATTTCAAACTCACCTTTTCTCCCTCAATCATAGAGAACTCTCATCCAAGCAATCACATCTAAAAGACCACCGAGAAAACATAAGAGAGAGATCTTATAGAATTAAGTTCTATGGCACGATATGAGATTGATGAAGAAGGGAAACTCTATCGTCCTATAGCCTCTCGTACCATTGAATGTGTCGCGACTCACCACCAATGATACGAGACTACTAGACGTGGCAATATGAGACTTTTTAGAACCTAAAACCGCTTTATAAACCTCATGCTCTGATACCAAGTTTGTCACAACCCAAAAGCATACCCTAGAAGATAGGGTACAATCTTGGATTGTAACCGGCGTCGTCGACCTCTCGGAGGTCTAAGACAAGCTTCTCATATCATTCATTGCATTGGCATAGTAAATTTAGCGGAAAATTTAAAACTTTTCATAGCACATCATATGCTAGAAACATCACATCATATATATAAAACATAAGTCATAATACATAATTAGACTCTAAGTCTCTTTGCCATCTTAGACTCAATAACTTTAGAATACATTAGGGACACGGCCCATACGACACCTTACATAACTATACAATATTTAAAGACTTCATATTAAAGATATAAGTAGGACATCCTTGAACTTAAGGATTTCCTTTCCTTGAGCTTGAGAAAACACCTATCAAGCTTCTCGATCATAGACCTCCTTTAAGCATTCCAATACCTACACTTTATGTAAAAAGTAAAGAAGAATGGGATTAGCACAAGAATATACTAAGTATGGCAACCATGCGAAAACATGCATTTAAAAGGGATATTTCCTTGAAATCATACTTCATGCCATTTTGAGTAAATCATCATAAAACCTTTGTTAACATCATTTATATCATCCATATACCTCATAGCAACACATTCAAAGGCCAATCATCATATGAAAGCACATATAGAATATAAGTGCACATAAAGGTCACTTTATAGTGAACTCACCCTTCTTAGCATTTAACTCTTTCTTTCAATTCATTAATCTCCTAAATAATCCTTTAGGGATACTTGGTGCAATGCATCACCTTAGGGACATAAGAGAATACCATATATAGTATCTACACAAGACAACACATGCCATCATAGAAGTATAGTACAACATAAACATAGTTAATCCAAGACTACAACATCATACATAAAGGACACATACATAATCATATGCATTAGAGAACCTTCCTAAGACTTCCTAAGGAGTCACTTATGCAATGTCTAGATGGGTTCATTACTTCCACCTATTCTAAGTAACTTACCTTAAGTCCTCCTAGTTAGGATCCTATTCAATTACTTCCATTGTCCATTTTACTTTAGGGAAACCATAGCCTTACCCGACACTAAGACCATGGGTGCTAATCATGGAATTTGGTGTTGTAGAGCCTTACACCAAAGGAAGGTTTTACTACCTAGCCAAGGTAGAACATTAACATACATGCTAGCATATCAAGTGAATTCACTTTGCTAGATCCTATGTGGCAAGCATAGTTTATGGAACTAAGAGATAGGTATTCCCTCTATACACCATTTGGTAATGGGGCCTCACCTCATGAGATAACATGAGTGAATATTCCTCAAGGAAAGTCAACACTTCATGTAAGTACATAGGTGATTATTCCTCTAAGGGAAGTCGACACCATACGTAGGTCCATAGGTGATTATTTCTCTAAGGGAAGTCAACACTCTATAAGGGACAAATGGTGAAATATTCCTCTAAGGGAAGTCGACACCATACATAGGTCCATAGGTGATTATTCCTCTAAGGGAAGTCAACATTCTATAAGGGACAAATGGTGAAATATTCCTCTAAGGGAAGTCAACACCTCTCAATGTCAAGTTCACTCGGTGCTAAGCTAAGTTCCCTTTACTGAAAAGCCTTTATTACCTTTGTTTATAAAACATAGTCTTAGGATATTCATCATTCATATGCTTATAGCATATTCAAGCACCTATCTAGTTTTGGAGTATTCTTGGGCCCTCCTAGTTAGACCTCTTCTCCCTAACTAGATCATCCATGTGTGTGAGTGTATATATAGATGTGAGCAAACCTTTCACATAACACATCAAGTCACACATGTTCATATATCAATGCATAAGTCTATAGGCATAACTATATGAGCAATCCTTTCATATAAACCTACTAAGACACTATACACATTCATACTTCATCATATCATATTCATAACATGTTCATATAATCATCCTTCATATGCATAAGAACCAAACCTAGGAACTATCCTATCAAGATATACATGTGCAATGCATAGACAAAGTCCCATACCCTTGTCCATACTAGTACACCTATCAAGTCATCCTAATAAGGGAATACAAATCATACATTCATACATCACCTTAGTATGCATAGTAGTAGACACTAGTGAATATGAGAACTACCTTTCATTTAGACACAATGACTTATACTACTTGTAATATGCATGTAAGTGAGAGTGTGTGTACATTGACCAATATGATCACATCATGGCTAGCAATATCATCTTAAGTCAGCCACACTATTAGACCACATTATACTTTCAAGCACATAGAACACAACACATAATAGCATAGGAGACAAGGCAATATATACCATGAAATCAATACTCCTAACTTTAGCTATTTACACTTTCATATAAGGAATACATGGGTAGAGGCTATTAACCATTTTAACACATCAATGGCAGCACCTATACAATACCCTAACATGATTATATACATGCTCATACAATAGCCACACTACCTAATTCACAACTAGAATAGGAAAGTAGGCATAAGCTTCTCATAGTATCATTTTAGGCACACGTTCATAAGTTCATCAATATGCCTTCAAGGCTAAGGTCAACACATATATAATGACAATAACGTAAACACCGCCACCATAAGTGGACCATACCACACAATGCCATACAAGGCTTCATCAACATTACTATAAAGAATAGAGAAGTAGAAGAGTAAAGAGAATAAGCATTCTTACCAATTTCTCATCCTTTGATCATCATTGATCAATACACCTTATTCATCAATAAAACACATATATGGCAGTAGCTAAATGTACTTTAAACATATAAGAAACCATGTACAAGTCACTACATGATTTTACCATAACATAATACAACATATCAACATACTAGGAAAGTAGAATAACATAGATCATTAATCAATTTCATTTATATGGATTATAGGTCATATTTCATGAATCATATCACCCTAAGGCAGTAGCTAATGAAATCATAATCTAGATGAGACACTACTACAATTTGCCATTAAGGTCGATACAAGCATACTTTATATAGGGAGTTCATGGAAAGTAAGTTTACATAGGTTAATCATATTCAACCTATCATGAATTGACCCATATTGTATTAATTACATATAATTCGTCCTCATACTTCATTATAGGCAGCAGCTATAGACATTAACCATAATCAATTCTTATAGCGACTAACCTAACGTTAAAATCACAAGTTACAACTTCAGAGGCAAGAAGAGCCTAGATTAATTCAAATCAAGCCTTTTCTACTTTAGTCATACATGATTTATATCCACAATTCAACCATGGTATTAACCTAAAACATTAGCTACAAGAACCACAACTTAATCGAAATTCACTTTAGATCACAAGAAAACCAATGTTAAAGTGAACTATAGAAAACTAGGCTAAACATGCTCAAATCTTCATACATTAATCCTCATGCATCATTCAACATCAATTCAACATAAATTCATGTAAATAACAGTATATACCATCACCTCAACGTAAGAGAATCATAGTTCAATCGATAACAAGTCAAGATCACAAAGCCCATGTAAGAGCTAAACCAATTTTGGAAGGAACATGGGTTCATCATGCAATTGGAGTGAAATAACATTCAAATCACTGTATTAACTTCAATTCATCATGATTTAATCATTAAAAACGTTTTGAAAAAGAACCCATGGCTAGATTGGAGAAGAAGAACTTTGATCATAAACTTTCTTTGAAAAACATTGAGAATGGCTCTCTAGATGAAAAGATAACTAGAGATGAAGATCACCATACCTTTTATTAGTTGAAAACCTGTAAAACTTCATGATTAATCCATGGAAAACCCAGTTTGAATCTGTTCTTGAGCTTCACCAACAATGGTGGTTTTAGAGAGAACATTTTTGGAGAGAAAGGCTTAAAATATGTGAGAGGGTTTTGGGAATGGGTTAATCACGTTTTGGATGGCTTATATACACCTAAAATCACTTAATTAAACCTATTATAGTCAGGTTAGGACGTGGGGTGAATTTACCATTCACCCCTTTAAGTGGCAGCACGCAGGCAGCCAACTCGCAGGCAGCTTGCGACGAGGTCCTCGACGGGGCATCGTGGCCATGACGGGCCGTGGCAGCCTTCCGTCGCAGGACACTTGGCCAATTTCTTGGCTCACAACCTGCCCAAGGCAAGTCTCCTTCGACGGGACCTGCTTGACGGTCCGTTGGGGTCCCAACGGTCCGTCATTGGGTCCGTCAAGAGACACTGCCCAGGCAGTGTTTAGGCAGCCTTGAGGTCCTTCTTTTGGGGCCTCTTGTGGGGCCCTTTAGAAGTCGTATCCGGACGTTTCCAACGCAATTTCAAACCTTAACATGTTATAGACCTACCACATAAGTTTCATCCAAAACAAACACCTACAAGACGTCCAAACATCCTTGACCCCAACATGTCATACGATGAACGTCTTAGGGTCTATCTTTCGAACGTCTTGGACGTTCTTGGGCGTTTGACCTCCAAACTTCACGAAACTTCATATAATAAAATTAAACATAATTTAAAACCATTTCAAGACTTATTTGACTCAGTTCACACAATTTAGGCATGCATACACACATGAGGCACATTAGCGACTATTCGTCGAACGTCTTGGACGTCCCTTGACGTTCGACTTCTAAATCACTTCAAACTTTGCACACTGACTCTATATGACATAATAAGGCATTTTAGGACCTTATAACGATAAGATGAACATGTTAGGTTCTAGACACCTTATCTCATTTTCGAGGTCTTACATGAAATCAAAGAGCAACTAGTACTCTCCCTTAAGAACATTCTTTGGCAGCCATGCATGCTTAACTTCACTACGCTTGGTGGCTCTTGTTGAAAACTCACTTGAAGGTTGACGACCTTTAATTGATCAAATTCCCCTCATCGACACTCCAAGAATAATCCCTAATGTTTCCTCATCCAAAACAATCTCAACATTTTTGACAATGGTCATTATGCCACCATCCTCTAAAAGATACATGTTATAGTAGAATTCTCGTACCTCAGGATAATGAAGGTAATGTGTTGGGGGTTCAAACAAATGGCCCTATTCTTGTATAGAAACAACATAAAAAAGATTTGACATACTGAATTTTGTTATGATAGTAGGATCGAAAACTCTTCCATTCAGCACTCTTTGTTTCCTCATCAGTGATTTGCTCTTCCCTTATAATCTTGTCATTTGCACCTGAGCTTAGAACGGAAGGACCAGTTCCCCTTGGTCGACTTGATGTGACAACAATTTTCTTCTTCATTTTCCCTTTCTTGACAGGGGATTTCTTTGCAGCCTTCTGCACTTCCTTTGGCTTTACCCTTTCTCTCACACTGTATTTTCTTTTCTTAGACACATAGGCAACAACATCCTCAGACTCAGTCTCACCGGACCCAATAGGAGGAGGTGTAGAGGTAGGTTTTTCAGGTTCAATACCTTGCCTCCTTCTTTTCCTAGCCATTTTCGTTTGGACTCGACTTGCTGCTATGGTACTCCCCATGATTTTTTACGATTCACTCCAAATAATATACCTCCTTTTATCTCCCTCAGAGTGAGACACAACTAGCTTTCCCTTTTTTTTTCTTTGTCGCTCCTTCTCTGACCTAGTAGGTTCAACACTGTGGTGAACTTCAGGAGAACTGTCATCAGGTTCTAGATATGGTACTTTAACTGTGAAGGTGTTGGCTCTTGGTACCCCTGTTTTGTTCTATCTCAAGGGAGGCTCATCTTCCTCATCTTCGGTTTCAACATCAAAAGACTTGGGGTTCGGTCAAAAACTGGTTTAAGACTACGAGGGACATGTTCCTGTGATCCATCATCTGGTTCTGAAAAGTGTGATTGAACATCTCCTCGAAGTGATGTCAAGCTTTATGCTACCACCAGTTCTGCCCCTGCTGCTACAATGCTTGACTCAGGACCCCTTCCCTTAAGCAAGTCTCCATCAATGATCTTTTAGACATTATGGACGAGACACCCCGAGAAACCACATCTACCTCTTCAGTACTCGGTCCATCAATACCCTTTGCAACTGATTGTGCCTCTAAATTCTAGGATTTTCAATTAACAAAACGATAGTGGGGGAACAGAGAAAAATCTCATCAGAAGGAACTAGATGAGATGTCACAATTTCAGTTTAGGAAGTAGTGGATTCACCCATTTCACCCACACAACAAACTGGAGTCGTCGGAGTTTTTCTGGAGGTGGTATGGAGAAGTTGAAGGAACTTGAATTTTCAACCTCTTGGGAGATAAGAGTATGAGAAGAGAAATAGAGATATACAATTTAGGAGAGAAAATAGAAGTCTTGAAGATGAGTTTGATGATCGAAAGAGAAAAGTTTGAAAAGGTTTTGAGGATTTTGATTCTCTAAGAACTTAGTGTTAAATAGTGTTGAACGGGTTTCGGGTCTCCAATAGTGTCGACCTTTAGTTTTTGAAGGAGAAAACACTTTGAAACTGACGAGATGAATGGTCTAGTGACACGTGGCACTGATGTTGGTTAGAGACAATGTAGCGTATGTGATACTAACCTCATGAGGACCATGTCCCCTTTTTAGTTCGTAGCCCTGCCTGTATGATTAGATCTTCCCTTCAGCTAGACACACCATGAGTGTATACCTGTATTAAGGTATCAATTGTGAATTCTTAAACGATGAACATTAAAACAAGTATAGATACCTGCCCTCCTCAACATAGTCAAAATAGAAGACTTTTGTGCAAGCTTGTATATGAATTAGGTGATCTTGTGCATCCCCAACCTCATTCTATTCATGGTGAATTATTCTTTGCTCAAGGGTTTTGTAAATATGTCTGCTAATTGTTCTTCAGTCTTGCAGAACTTACTTGATGTACCGTGAGCTTACGATATTTACTATGCATTTCACTTAAGAGTTATGTTTGTCTAAAGCCCTTTTGAAGTGATTCTGATGGTTTTGTATCATGTTTTGCAGGAAAGATGTTGAGGCGCAAAATTAAAGAGACAACTAAATAAAATGTAGAAAAAGGCATCTATGGAGGCAATCGACAGTTCGTAGATCCTCGTAGACTGGCATCATAGATGGGAAGCCTAGGCTTTGGGAGAAATCAGGGAAAGCTGACCAAGTGTGGAACCACAAAAAGCGTTGACGATTGAAGGACCGTACTGGTCAACCGTTGATTTATTCAGAGAAGGTTCCAATACCTGATTTATTGAAAAGTGTAAGTATAGAGTCACGAAGGGCATTGACGGACCGTCGATGGAATAACGGACCGTATTGATGGTCCGTCGTTTGATTTAGATAGGGTGCAACTATGTATGCTAAAACATTTTCTAAGTGTTGGCTGACGGAAGAGACTTACAAACCGTCGATCCATTGACAGATGGTACGTCAGTCATATCATAAATTGAAGACGCGTGCCTGAACAATCTTTCCTTATTTTATTTACATTTTAATTAGGAATTTGTTTTATATAAACAGGGTATTAAACCTCTTTTTGAGGTTAGAAACTATTACTATTGTTCTAGCTTTTTTCCTGGGATATTACTTCTTTGCAACTTTAGAAAATTATTGATTTCAAATTTATTTTGAAGGTTTTGGTTCGCTTTCAAGTTGGATTTCTGGGCTTATCATCCTTATTATGTAAGTCCACGATTTCTTCATCTGAAAACATGAATTGTGTTCTTGCTAATATGGGTAACTAAATCCACAACTAGGGTTGTGGGAACCATGATCAATTAACAAAGTATGAATAGTAATTAAGCAATTTTTGAATAGTGTTTTTCCATGCATTGATAATTCTTTTGTTTACAAGTCTTTTTAACGAGTGCACGCATTAGAACTTGCCTTGTTGATACTTGCCGGACCAAGAAGGTAGTTAATTAGAATAGAATTATCAACATAGATTTAGTGTGATACTATCTAATAGTCTAGTGTTGATTGGTGTGAGGGTGGACAGTAAGCCATACATCGATGCGATGTTGTATATGAGGTATAGGTAAGGGTTATTAAATTATACACACGTAGCCGGACCAAGGTGCGGGGTGAAATTTTCTAAATGTCGGACCAAGGATTTAGAGATACATAACTTATCACTTTGCATTTAATACACTAGGAAGGGCTTTCTATTACTAGGATTACCACGTTATGGTTTGTGGGGAACACTTATACCCTAGTTACTTTTGTGCCTTGATAACAACCGAAGTTGACCTTCGCTTACTTAATACTCTTATAATTTTAGGAATTTGTTTCGCAAAACCCCCTCCCCCCTTAATTGCTTCGGAAATACCTTGACTAAAAAGATATAATTTTGGGTTAAAGTTAAGTCTAAACCATATTCCTCGTGGGATCGACCCCAACCTACTGGTTGAGTTCTTTACTTGATAACGATCGCTTATGCTTATTTAGGGAGGTGTAATTTGAACGTATCAAAAATTTGGCGCCGCTGTTGGGGAATTTGGCTTTTAGATTAAGGTTTACTACATTATTGAACTTTAGTCAAATATTTCATGATTTTACTTTTTCTTTTGTTTTTGTCTTTCTAGGTTCTTACTCTAGTGTATACCAAGTACACAGAGTAGAGGCGAACGAATCACTCCTTACGATCAAGAATTGGATAGAACTTTACGTAGAATGAATAGTCAAGGACCCCATGTTAATCCTATTGGAGGAGGTGATGGAGTAGGGATGCAACCTCCACATGTTGTGGAATGGAACAACATGGTTCCACTTGATAATAGAGTGGGACCTGCACTAAGCCCCAAGATCCTCAAGAAGCACGTTTGAATTATAATGGAAGGGCCAACATGAATATCACCAAGTCTGATGGACCTCTTGTCTTACCATCGCTCTCTCCGAGGCATACTTTTGTGATGAGTAGTAGCTTGATGCAGATTCTTAAGGCGAGAGGTTTATTTTCGGGGTTGCCAGCATATGATCCACATTCTCACATAGTTAAACTTAACTGCATCTCCAAGAGTTGCATAGGGCGACCAGATTGGGATATCAATGTGGTTGGGCTTAGGGTGCTCCACCTATCGTTGACTGGAGATGCCACTATATGGTTCAATGAGCTTTCTTACAACTGTATTAATACATGGGACCAGTTAACATATGCATTTGGCAGGATTTTTTCTCAGTTTCTAAGAAGTTGAATAAAAAGGATAAGCTCAACAACTTTGTGTCTCAACCTGGAGAGTTGGTGAGTAGCTCTATGAATAGATTCATTGCCTTCATGCGAGGCATCCCAAACTAGCGGATTGATTAGTACTTCTATCGAGGACATGACGACAAAGATAAGGTAGTGCTTTATACTATTCCAAGAGAGTCTTATGGCGAATACTCGTGGGTACAGATCATTGAGAAGATGGAGAAGATTTCTCGCAATAACAAAGCTTGGAGCACAAGAAAGTCTGACACTGGAGGAACACATTCTCCGTTCTACATATACACAACCAATCCACAGATGAGCTTCGCGAGGAGATGCCACAGATGAGAATCGAACTAGGGTTGGTATTCAAGCATGTGAGCGGGGGTGCAGAGAAGGTGAATGCGGTGAACTATTTGACTAGACCTCCACCACTAACAGAAGAGTATTACTATAAAGAGGATGCATATGCGATAAATGATCAACGGGGGGTTTCTGACCAAACGCGAAATGATCCAACACGGATAATTAGCGCCAAGGTCAAGGGAACCAAGGGTGAAACTATGAAAACTATAACCAAGCCAATATGTCCTGGATGTCAACTACAATCGTGACAACAATTACAATCGGAACAACTATGGTACAAAAATGATTGAGTTGGACCTAATGTTCCCCCTCAAAACAGAGAGTTTGCTCCTAGGGGTGCTGTATGTAATATGGCACGTATTGAGGACATGATACAAAAGATGATGAGGATGTTCGACGCGATTGATGATAATGTAAAAGAGATGAGAAATGATATGTCCGATATTGGGGAAAAAATGATGCTAAAGCATTGTCAATCAATCATATTGAGCTAAATTTGAATCAATTGTCCATCATAGTGAACCCACACTAACCTGGCACTCTTTCGAGGAACACGATCCAAAATCCAAAAAAACAATGGTCATTATATAACAGTTATACTCAAGGAGGTAAGCAAACCGTTGATCCCCCTATGCCGTGTGGGTGGAGATTGATACTAAAGAAGATATTGAGCTGACAGAGGTGAGTGGAGAGTCTGAGACTGTGATGGAAAAGGAGGCGGAAGTAACATAGAAGGTTGTCCCTATACCTAGACCTCCACCGCCATTCCCATAAAGGTTAGTGAAGAAGACTGAAGAAGGTAAATACCGCAGGTTTATAAGTATCTTGAAGCAACTCTCCATCAATGTCCCTTTGATAGAAGCTTTAGAGCAAATGCATGGGTATGCGAAATTCATTAAAAGGATTCACAACGAAGAGGGTAGTTACTTTTGAAGATGATGATAAATTTCAGCATTCTAGTGCTATTGCTACAAGGTCCTTAGTGCAAAAGAAGAAGGATCCTGTAGCCTTCACTATTTCATGTACTATCGGGTTATTACATTTTTCTAAGGCATTGTGTGATCTTGGTTCTAGAATAAACCTCATGCCCTTGTCTATTTATGAGAAGCTAGGTTTGGGGATCCAAATCCCACTGCGATACGTCTACTAATGTCCGATCGGACGGTAAAGAGACCGATTAGTGTACTTTACGATGTTCTAGTAAAAGTTGAGTCCTTCATCTTTTTGCTGGATTTTATGATTCTAGACTACGAGTTGGACTTTGAGGTTCCCATCAGCCTTGGGGGACAGTTCCTTGCTACTGGGCGTTCTGTGATTGATATGGAAAAGGGGCAGATAAAGTTTAGGATAAATAATGAAGAAGCTACATTTGATATTTGCAGATCTATGAAGCAATGTGGTGAAGTCCAAACAGTGTCCGCAATAACTTATAGAGTTGACAGTGTGTCTGAGGAGCAGATTTAAGAAAGGTTGGTTGTTGAGTCACTAGCAGCAGTTATGATGAACTTCGAGAGTGATGTCATAGAAGACTATGATGAGTGGGTGGCTGCATTGGAGCGATTTGAGTACCGGTCAAAATCGACGAGGTTGGAACTAGACATAAACAATTTGAGAGAATTCACCTGATGTTGTCACTGGTATGATAAATTCCTTACTTTTCATGTATATGCGTTGTTTGGTCCAAGTAAGAGTCTATCTATTGTGACTCCATATATTGCAATGAATTTTGATATTTTTCGAGAGAAACTTCTTGAGCTTTTCAATGTTTCTACATCTATTGGTGAGTCTATTCTAGCTGAGAGAGTTTATTATGATTGTGCCATTTTTGTCAATAACAAGGACATCATGGCTTATATAGTTGAGCTAGATATGGTGGAATTTTATGTTATTCTAGGTATGGACTGAGTTCATGCCTCGTATGCCTCAGTTGATTGTAGAACTCAAGTGGTTAAGTTCTGGTTTCCTAATGAGCCAATTATTAAGTGGATGAGTAGTTCAACAGTGCTTAATGGTCATTTTATTTCACACCTTAAGGTGAGTAAGTTAATTTCCTAGGGGCGTATCTATCCCTTAGTCCGATTTAATGACTCTAGTGTTGAGACACCACCTATTCAGGCAATTCTAGTTTTGAGTGAGTTTCTAAGGGTCTTTCTAGATGATCTTTTCGGAGTCCCCCGAGTAGACTCCACCCCTAGAGTAACAACCTTGGATATGTACTGATATGGGTCCCTGGCTGTTGAAGCGCGCTCTATGAGATCTTCAGGGCATTTTAGACTCTCAAGATCTAAGCCAGCTTGTAAGGCTTCCTTGCAGCCAGTGGATGAGAGTGCACTTACATATAGTTCCAGGCCAGTTCCTATTTAAGTTGGAGTTTCCTATGCTTAAATAGTTTCCATAACCAGGCCTAAGTGAACCTATCCACCACTGAACATTGCATTGCTATGGTCAATAAACAACCTTAAAGTGGTTCCGAATGACCTTGAAGAGGCCCCGGCGCAACACCTTTCTCGCTCGAAGGATCTATGAAAACGAAAGGCGGCGTGAAGTTGATGAGGAGGGAAGATGTCTTTTTTCTAGTTGGTCAAGGGGCTCCATGCCAACACGAGTAGTTTAACTCATCACTACCTCGTAAGGGCGTTGAGATTATTTTTGATTTTTTTGCTAAAAACTTTTGAAAGAGAAATAAACTTCGATATAGATATTCTTCTTGATACCCGACCTATCTTTATTCTGCCATATAGAATGTCTCTCGCTGAGTTAAAAGAGTGAAAAAAGCAGTTGAAAGATCTGCTTGATAAAGTTTTTGTTCGACCAAATGTTTCACGTTGGGGCGCTCCGGTCATATTTGTGAGGAAGAAAGATGGTTCTATGTGTATTGATTACCACCAATTGAACAAGGTTACCATCATGAATAAATATCCTACTCCAAGACTTAATGATCTATTCGATAAACTTCAGGGTGCAATTTATTTTTTATGATAGACCTCAGACCAAGCTATCATCAGTTGAGAGTAAGAGCAAGTGACATCTTTAAGACAACATTCAAGACCCGTTATGGTCATTATGATTTTCTAGTTATGTCTTTTGACTTGACTAATGCTCTTGGAGCGTTCATGCATCTTATGAATAGAGTGTTTTAGCCTTATCTTGATAAGTTTGTTGTCGTATTCATTGATGACATTCTAATTTATTCGAGGAATGAGGAAAATTATGCTAGTCATCCTAGAGTAGTTCTGAAAACCCTCAAGCATAGAGAGTTGTATGCCAAATTCTCTAAGTGTGAGTTTTTGCTTGAGTCTGTGGCATTCTTGGGCCATATTGTTTCCGTGATGGACTTGGAGTTGATATTCAAAAGGTTGAGACAGTGTAGAACTGGCCTAGACCCACATCTTTGACTGATATTAGGAGTTTCTTGGTATTGGTTAGGTATTATCATAGGTTTGTCAAAAGGTTATCTCCTATCTCATCCCCTTTGACAAAGTTGACTTAGAAGATACAAACGTTTTAATGGTCTGAAGCTTGTGAGAAAAGCTTTCAGGAATTGAAAATGCGGTTGATTGCTGCCAGTGTTGACATTATCGGAGGGTACACAAGGCTTTGTTGTGTATTTTAATGTATCTAGAGTTTGTCCAGGTCGTATATTGAAGCAAAATGACAAAGTTATGGCTTGTGCCTCCATACAACTTAAGATTCCCGAGAAGAATTACCCAACCCATGATCTAAAGTTGGCTGCCGTAGTATTTTCTTTGATAATATGGAGTCAATATATCTATGGTGTTCATGTAAATGTGTTCACCGATCACAAGAGTCTTTAGTATGTATTCTGTCAGAAAGAGATTAATCTCATATAGAGGAGGTAGTTACAGTTACTCAAAGATTATGACATGAGTATTCTATAGCACCTAGGTAAGGCTAATGTTGTTGTTGATGCCTTGAGATGGTTATCGATTGGTAGCACTGCCCATGTTGAGGAAGGCAAGAAAGAATTAGCCAAATATTTGCACAGACTTGCACGATTGGGAGTCTAGTTAATGGATTCCAAAATGAAGGTGGAGTGGTAGTGATGAATGAGGCTTAATCATCACTAGTTTCTCAAGTGAAGGAGAAACAAGATGAAGACCCTGATTTTCTTGATTTGAAAGAAAATGTTCGTATGTAGGAAGTGATGGATTTTGAACAAGGGGGAGATTGTGTATTGAGGTATCAAGGTAGGTTGTGTGTACCAAAGGTGGATGAAATCCAAGAGAGGATCATTGAGGAAGCTCATAGTCTAGATAATATATCCATTCTGGTTCCACAAAAATGTATCGTGACTTGAGAGAAGTCTATTTGTGGAGTAGCATGAAAAAGTTCATAGCAGAGTTCGTTGCTAAGTGACAGAATTTCTAACAAGTCAAGGTAGAACACCAAAGGTTCGGTGGTGTGACTAAGAACATAGATCTACCAGAATGGAAATGGGACATCATGAATATGGATTTCATCACTAGTTTTCAATTGTCTCGTAAGAAAAATGATTATATTTGGTTGATTATAGATTGGATGACTAAATTATCCCACTTTTTACCGGTAAAAACTACCCATTCAGCAGAAGATTATGCCAGATTATATATTCAAGAGATAGTCAGACTTCATGGAGTTCTGGTGTTCATAATTTTATATAGAGGTGAGGAATTCACAACACAATTGTAGAAGTCTTTCTAGAAAGGTTTGGGTTCGAATGTAAATTTGAGTACTGTTTTCCATCTTTAGACTGATGGTCAAAGAGCGCATGATTAAGAATTTTGAGGATATGTAGAGGGATTGTGTGATCGATTTGAAGGGTAATTGGGATGATAACTTACCTCTCATTGAGTTTGCTTACAACAACAATTATCACTCTAGCATATAGTGGCTCCTTATGAGGCTCTTTATGGGAGAAAATGTAGATCTCATATCGGATGATTTGAGGTTTGTGAGGCTGGATTGATAGGACCAAACTTGGTTCATCAAGCTATGGAGAAAGTGAAAACTATTCAAGAAAGGTTGAAAATAGTGCAAAGTCGTTAGAAATCCTATATCGATGTTAGGAGAAAAGACTTAGAGTTTGAGGTGGATGATTGGGTTTACTTAAAGGTGTTAGTCATGAAGGGTGTTATGAGATTTGGTAAGAAGGGGAAGCTTGGTCCCCGATATATTGTTACTTACAGGATATAAAAAAGAATTGGCAATGTACTTATGAGTTAGAGCTACCGCCAGAGTTAGTAGTAGTCAATCCAGTTTTTCACATTTCTATGTTGAAGAAGTGTATGATCGATCCTTTGCTTAAAATACCATATGAATATATTGGTATTAAGGACAACCTGTCTTATGAGGAGATTCCCATTGAGATACTTGATCGTCAGGTTCGCAAGTTGACAACCAAAGAAGTTGTATCAATCAAGGTCTTATGGAGGTAGCAGTTTGTTGAGCAAACTACTTAGGAGGTTGAAGAGGATATGAAGAATATATACCCACATCTCTTTAATTCTGATGAAATTTAAGACTAAGGTAATGACTTCTTGTAAAACACTTTTTAAATTGATATGCTATGTTATGTTAAATTGCATGTTGGGTGTTTGGTAATGTGTTAGATGTTTCAACTCTTAGTTTTACTTAAAGTGATATCATTCGAGGACTAATGTTCCCAAGAGGGAGATATTTGAACATACCGCCTTAGAAAGAGTTAAATTTTTAAAAACTAATTTTCAAAGATGTAATTTGAGATTTTTTCAAGTTAAGCTTAAGTTATGAGTTTTGGGTTAACCTCAAATGGCCATAACTTTCAGTACAAGATGAGTTAGGTGTCCCATAAAGTAAAAAATGAAAGCTCATTGAATCCTCTTTCTAACATAACCGAGTCTTCTAAAATCTGATTTCAGATGAGAAGACATGCCCGTTTGAGTTTAGCCTATCTAGTTAAGGAATTTCACCCGAATCAGTGAGGGGTATTTTGGTCTTTTCCTTACCATATCAGCTTTAAACATTTTGGTAATATTTTAGGGATCTAAACGGATTTGGTTCAGTTTTCACAATTCTAAAATATACTTAGGGTTTTAGAGAGAAGTTCAAGAGGAGAAAGAAAGGAGAATATTCAAGCGCTCAAGAATTTCTTGCAATCTTCGAGGGGTTTTCGCCAAGGTTTAGATCCTAACGAGGTATATGAGTTTGCATAGTGTTGGATTCGTTCACCCGCACACCAATCATATGAATTTCATCCGTAATTTCGATCTTGAGGTTGAATGATTTAAGTTCTCGATAAGAATTCTTGAGGTGTTGTTGTTCGTTCTTGAATCATGATGTTTGGTTGAATTCGTGAGGCGAGGTTCTTGTTTTTGAGTATTTTCCTTGAGATTTTTTGAGTAGATTTTCATAGAATTAAGTTGGTTAAACGAATCTAAGAGAGTTTGGACGAAATTGATTTATTTTAAGCAAATTAGAGACAAGAATCAAGAGGAAAAATTCATTTGATTTTTGGGCAGGGGGCTGACGCGCCGTGCCAGTAGTGCGCCACGATTTGTGCTCAATAGTGTAGGGGCTGGAGCACTGCACTATGATATAATGTTTCAAGCACACCTCATCCAATTCTAGGTGTTCAACGATCGTAAATTAGTATAAAACGCAACTAAATGAGTTGAGGTCGAATCCCACTGGGAATGACATGTGTTTCAAATTCAATTTGGATATAGGAACTTGCTCAAATCAGTCATAGGAACAAATATTATCGAATAAAAACATCATTAAAACTAAGGGGTGATACGAATGTCGAATGGGGTTTTGGTTTTGATTATTAACTACAAAAAACGACAAACAATATGAATCAATAATAATGAGACAGGTTCTTGGGATGTGATCGATTATAGGCTAAAATAGATGAATGGATTATTGCAACTATTAGTAATTAGCTAGGTATTAGTGAGTATGCTAGGCTATAGAGGAAGCAAATTTTCTCTTGAACAATTTACCCCGAATCAAGTTGACTTCTCTCAAAGAATCTCAAAGACCCATTTCCAATTTAGTTCGTCCTTACAATGCTGGATCAGAAGAATCTCAAAGACCCATTTCCAATTTCTCAAAAGTGAAAAACATAAGTTCTTCGAAGCTTACGAAAAACTAGAGAAAACTGTCTCACAATTCAAAACTCAAAAATATATTAAAAATATATGATCTAAGATACTAAACCAAATGTTCAAAAATGTATTTAAAGTTGCCAAAAATTTTGTGCGAAGAGTCACTCGGCGAGCCGCCCTTTGGTCTATTCCATCGCTCTTTTGCTTTGGTTCTCAACATCCTCCAGGTATGTAACTTTGGGTGTTCTATCTTGGCTTCGCGACATTACTCATCTAAGGATCAATTGTGCATTCAAAGATTTAGTTGTGACTCACCATTATAAAAAATCTATTGTTCACAGTACTTGCTTAAAATTCACGTTCAATCTCAACAAAGGTACTGAAATGCCCTCACAAGAAGATGATTCCATATTCACACACAATTCTTCAACAATTTATAACTCTGAATCATATACGACTCTCACACTCACAAAGATAAACACATGCATGACTTCACCCATATGTTTTCCCTTATAATCGAATCAAAATTCGTTACAATTCACTCAAGATCAAAAAGGTCTTTTCAAGGCTTGTAACAAGGCTTAGTGTAAAGGTATATTCATTAAGTCTCAGTGGTTTCAATCCTTATGAAATGTGGTATGAACATCATTATTCCTTCCTTTTTTTCCAGCATTTTCACTCATGCTCCAAATTCAACCCATTATTCACTTCCAATAGAATACCACACCCCATTTCATTTGCAACTTTCACAACTTAATTTGTCAACTCTTTCAATCTTTTTTTCTTTTTTCATTCTTCTTTTCTTTCTCTCTCTTTTTTGGATGGAGGCGTTCCATCTTTTTCAAAACCATGGATCAAGAGGGATTTCATCACACTTCTTGATTTTTCTCCTCCTTTCACCACACCCCAACTTAGGATTTTGGCCTAAGTTGGCTATTCAAAGAAACCACACTTCGTGAGGATTATGGGTGAATGGATAAGGAGGATTGAAGCAAAGTTCACACATCTCACACGGGTTGAAGCAAAGTTCACACATCTCACAAGGTTGGCCATAAAAGCAATACATTGTCAAATTGTTTCACTCTTCAAAATTATTGCCTGAGATCATTTCAAGATCTTGTATCTCTTAGTCAATCGGACCAATGGGGAAAATTCTTGGTGTCATCACACAAGGTTCAAGTTAAGCTCATCACACAAGACATTGACACCAATATACAACAAGACCCCACACTTGTGCTAGTGTACAATGTTCATCACAAGAGACTCATTGGATAATCAACTAGTCACAACGAGATGCAAAAAGTTCACATATTGTCTATGCAACTTCATTACGCCTCATCATAATCGCACACATATTTTTGTTTGATTAATAGCACTATTCAAGTCATCAGTATTGATCACAAATGATACTCAAATTTGCACAGGAACAACCACATTAACACAACATAAGAGGCAAAAAATATTTTAGAAGGGTCAAAAACCATTTCTATTGAAAAGAAGGATCTTAAGCTCAAACATCCACAAAACAATATCAACACACAATTCAAAACACAAAATCCCAATATATACAAAATATAGTCACAAGAGGTTGGTATGGAAATACCTCACCCCACCACAAATAAAAAGACAGACGTCCTCAATTGCACAAAATAATAAAAAGTCAATAAAAATGACAGATATGGGGGGGGGGTAAAAAAGGGTCGTGTTTACATATTCACTCCGTATGTCGAGGCATTAGTGTCCGGTGTCACACCAAAAACATGGGCATCCGTGCCTAGGGAGAAGCAACACTGAGCCTATAATGGACGCTCTGTCAGCGATGCCTGAATGACTAACTGTACAATTGTCTACTCAAATCCGGCAGGTCTCCATAGATGGTCGCCTCCTGAGCATCCAGTTGTTCCTTAACCATCTCCACTTTTACTCATCATCTTCCACATCATCCACATGTACATCTATGATGGTACCGGGGGAATCTGAGAACTTGCTAGGGCATACTGATCCTCAGTTGACTCAGATAGAGAGGTGAAGTATGTGGACTTCAAATAGTCCACATCCTTTCTCAAATTTGCAACCTCAGCTTTCACAGTTGTTACCTCTAAAGTAACTCCCTATCGACTCTCTGAATTCCTTACACTCATCGTGAGGTCATCAATTTAAGTTCAGAGGGGTGTCAAAATAGCTAGAAGGGATTGCCCGATCATCCAAGGCACCCCGGCCTCTAGACGGGTAGCCCACATATCGGCCGAATGAGCTAAGTGCCCCCTCTTCAGTTCATGGCTTAAGTAATCCTGGTGAGCTGGGAAACACCAGAAGAACTAAGAGCGTGTGAGAAATTGGAAGTACCTAAATGCCTGGTGGCTGGAGTAGACAAAGATGCCTCTTCAGGTATCAAATAAACATCAACCTCCAGGGATGTATCCACCGGAGTTGCTTTCCTCCTATTAGCCTCACCCCGACTGTACCCAGCCTGTATGCACCGTATATCTATAGAAGATGTAGTTGTGACCTCTATGACCCTATTAGCCTCATCCCGAGTGTACCCAGCCTCTATGCACCGTATATCTATAGAATATGTAGTTGTGACCTCTATGACCCTATTAGCCTTATCCCGAGGAAGTCTTACACACCGCCAAAGCTCTATAATCAGGACCAAGAAGGTAAGGGATGTTTGCCGGTGTTTGACCCTTATGACCACCTCCTGTTCAATAATAAGTTGCAATTTAATGCTATTCCTGGTTATGATTGAATCAAGACATGTCGCCTTTGGATGCCGGAGGATGGACTCATTCTGCTAAGGCATAATGGAGCTGCTAATGAATCCAAACGAGTACCACACAAACATATTCAAATCCTTTTTCTCGATCGAAGGTCATGCCTCAATCCACCTCGGGGTGGTTCCAAAAACAAGGGGAGCAAGCCAACCCTTTGGGATCATCCAAAGGTGTTGTAGTGGTAGCAAAGTTTAGGTAGTCAAAAACTGACCCTCTATCAAACACAACATTGATATAATAACGACAACATCTGATTACTGACGGAGGACAATGATGGACTCTTCTGGTCTGAAGGCACTGACTTTTTTCTTCTCATAAGGAACTAGCTGACCATACGTGTCATATTTGTGAACCCAGGTGGGGATATAAGGGCCTCGGGGCCTTGTGATATGGCAAAGCAATGGTAGCAGAGTGTGTCCATCACCCCAGAATGTCTGCCCTGTAGGCCCTCTGTGGACAACATCTTCTCTTTAAGAATTGTCCTCAATCCCTTGACCTTTAGCCTGTTGACTAACCGAGGAGGAGGACCCTGAACTGGTGGCGCAAGAACAACCGTTTGTGCTGGAGTTGCCACTGTAGCAGCAAAGGAAGGGTGGCTTTTTGGGTCCTAAACGAACCTTGACGAGATCTGGAATGAATCTCATCTCACCGGAATTAGAGAGGTTGGTCATGCTCAGGCTCATAAAATGTAGCCATGGAATCAAAGGACTCCCTGTCACTGCCGGAGTTGTGCTCCGGTATCTAGGATGCTGGCACTTTGCCCTTGCCTTTGCCTCTCTTAGGAGGCTCTTGTTTGCTCTTTTTGAGGGAGTAGCTGCTCCCTCATTTATAACAATGCCCAGTACTCTTTTGTTGGGCGGCATACCACTGTTGTCTAGGTTTGTTCTAGGCATAACTAAAAAAATACACCAAAATGAGTTAACAATTCAAGAAAATTTTAGTAAATATGTTGTAGAAAGACTCGTTGAACCGAACGGCGAGTCACATAATCACTTTGGCCAGACAAATCGGGCTCGACAAAAGAATTGATTGTCACGACCCGAAAGCACCCCCTAAAAGTTAGGGAAACCTTCGAATCATGACCGGGCGTACTTGACCCCTTTGGGGTCTCGTACAAGCCCTCTAACTAGCATTCATAACATAAAGCATGAAAAGTAGTGCGGAATTAAAACTTTTCACGATAATAATAAATAAAGGAGAAGTCTTTTCATAAATACTAGGAAATCTTATTGTCACAAGCCAACTTAAAGACACAACATAGAATCTTAGGGACACGGCCCTTTACAATAGAGTAAATACATTTTTAAGTCTTAATAAGGAAACTAAGAAACATAAAACTATGTCCTCGAATATGTGAGGACATACCCAATTCTTGAGAGATAGAATTCCCAAGCTTCAACTTCGATCCTCCAAAGGCTTCCAACCTATACTCATAAGGTATATAAAAGTATGGGGTTAGTACAACAATGTACTAAGTATGGCATATGCAAATAAACATTCAAAAAAGGACATTTTAGTAAGAATAGCTTTTCATGCAATTCAAGTATATCATTCATGAATCTAGAAACAACCAACATAAGAATCGACAAACAACACTTTATGGCAACTTTACCAAAACTTAGAGCAATCAAAAGGAACATTTCAGTGAACTTACTAAACTTACAATAAAAATTGAATAAAACATCATAGTGAACATTTTGGATCCTTACAATGAAGACCTTACAGTGAATGGCACGGTCCAAGTCATATGAACTCTTTTTCCTTTGAAGTTGCCCTAACCCAAGGTTATCCTAAGACTCCCTAAGGTGAGCTAAGAAGGGATTTTCATTACACCTCCCTTCAAAGCACACCAAAGCGACCCTTAAAACTACCAAATCTTAAGCTTACTTCATTGGAAATCAAATCCACGCCCTTGGCTAACATATGCAAAACACTCACTGAAAAATATAGGTCACACCAAGTGCAATGTGAGAGTAGCATCCCATACTACCACTCCCACTTAGTACTCCTAATGGATTCCATTTACTCAAGTACTCCACAATAATCATCCACAACGCTACACCATAATACTCATTCACACGGATTTCATGAAGGTACTCTTCTCCCATAGTAGGTATAGGTCACACCAAGTGCAATGTGAGAGTAGCAACCCATACTACTACTACCACTAAATGCTCCTACTCGGTAACTAATGTGGATTGAGCACTTCACGAGATACATACATAAATTCAACCATATACAAGATAATTAGTTTCAAATAAATTCTTTGTGGGAGTTAGCTTAACCGACAAAGACCATGAGAGCTAGACATGGAATCCCGATATTAACCCCTATCGGATGAGGGATCCTTACTTGCCTAGAGTAAGGTCATGCTTCTTAGCGTTTACATGGATTTTCCAATAGCTACACCTATGCGGGAACATAGTTAAGGGATAAGGAGATTGCTACTAAGTAACTCACTCTCTACTAACGAGGAGTACTCATCTCAAGAGGTACTTTGGATTACAACATCTCAACTCACGAAGTGCAATCCACCTCCCCTTCATATCCTCTCGGTGCTAGGCATAACTTCCCACGGATTTGTCAACATAATATTCTATCTTAGAAAGCTCACTAGGAATGGAGAGGTTGCTACTAGACACTACATCTCAACTCACGAAGTGTGTCCACCTCAAGATTCCCCTTTTTGCTCAACTTGGCATAATACAATCTTTAAAGTGTGTGTGTGTGTACATGTGCACACCTTGCATATAAGCTTCATCTCATTATCATCAAGTTCTACTCATTCTTTAACCTTGATTCATCAAGTTACACACACTACATGCTTCTCAAAGTCATATACTTCATTTAGACATAAACTAGGTCAAACATACAATTCAAGCTACACAAAACACAATACAAGACCCATTTCAATATATCTTCATTTCACATATTAGACCTTTAACATCACATACTCAAAACATACTAAGTAACATCAAGTTCATCAATTAGCACCGCTACCCATAAGGTGGACCATACCACTCAAATAGCAATTCATAATAAGAACTATACAATGAGAGCAACTCATCAACAAATCAAAACATCATTACCCATAAACAATTTATCAATATTTCACCATATGAAGGCCCTTAGGGCAGTAGCTAAACCAACATGACATACACAAGAAGACCCAAGTTCATACCTTACTCAAATCATGCTCACATAACCCATTTTCAAGCCAAAAGTTGAAGTATGCATATACAAGAGTTTCATGGAGTTTTAACATCAAAATCATCAATTAAAACCATGATAAATACATTTAAACCTTTAGAACTTAAATACAAGAAGACCCATACTAGAAATCAAAGTTAGAAGAAGTTTGAGTTTAGAAATCCTTTTGAAAACCATTTTGGAAATTGGCTTCTTGAATGATAAGATATTCAAGAATGGATACCATACCTTTAAGAGAAGGAAATCCACTAATTTGGATGAAGAACAAGTCCAAAGTAGCCCTCCTTTCCCTCCTTGAGCCTTGGCTTCAATGGAGTCTTGGAGAGAGTTTCTTTAGAGAGAGAGAGTGATGAATTTAGAAGTGAGGGGGTCTTGTCTAGGTCTAGGGTTTAAAACTCATTTGATATACCCAAAAATCCCTTAACAAACCGTCCAAACTCTTATTTAGACGTGGGGTGAATTTACAAGTTCACCCCTAACTTGGCAAAAAAATATGCGCACAGGGACGGGCTTGCGACGACCTGCTTGTGACGGGGCATCGCGGGTGCAACGGCCCGTCCTGACCATCCGTTGCAACCTTAAGAGGCTTTCCAAGGGTCCCCTCCACACCCTTGAACAAGTCCCCCACGACGGAACCTTGTGACGGGGCGTCACAGCCATGACAAGCCGTCGACTGCTCCGTCGCCAAGGCTGCCTGGGACAGCCTGCTTACCAGGTTTTGGGTCCTTTCGCAAGGACCCTTCGATGGTCCTCGGGGATAATTTCCTGGACGTTTCTAACACAAATATGATAATCTATAAGTTTAACACCTCTCACATGAATTTCATCCAAAACGAACACATAAAACTCGATGAAACTCGCCTAGACGTACAAGGTCGACTCAAGGCATATCTTTCAAATGCCTTGGACGTTCTTTATCGCTTGACCTCCAAACTTCATGAAACTTTGCACACTGCCTAAGGACACTAAACTAACTCCGTTTAACTTAAAGTCAACTCAAGAAACAATCATGAGGCTCTAGTTCACCTTAGTTCATTTTGGGGCGTTATATTCTCCCCCACTTGGAATAACATTCGTCCTCGAATGACACTTAAATTTTTAAGAACAACAAGGACTCTCTTAGCATCATACTATTCACTTAGATCATGATCATAACATCAACAATCAAAGCATCAATTAGCAAGGAGCATCATTTCACACTTTCAACACTTATCAACATAAACAACTTTTGCCAAACTTCACAAAGTCAAAACTCAACCTTAAACTTCTTTTATGGAGGAACTACCTTCTCCAACATTAAACATGCTCATATACAACAATTTTGCACATATTTAAACTTCAATTAAGGCAAGGCAAATTTTTCTCAAATTGCAAATTATTCACAGTGAACATTCACTGTAACACTGTCAAACATACAAAGCTTTCAAAATTCCACTAGCAATTTATCAAGATGACATGATCATATGAACTATAAAACCACATAAGATCATTCCATAACACACCTTGAAACCATAATTCATGAAAAAAAATGCAATTTTCCAAAATTTGGACTTACTTACAGTGAATTCAAAACTTCGCTGTGTGACATGCTTTAAAATTTCCATAATGCACCTTTCAAGCAACTTTAACAAGATGACATGACAATATGAGAGACAAGACTATCTTAACTTACTCCAAAGATACTTGACAAGTTTCACTAAGTGCAATGTGAGAGTAGCATCCCATACTACCACTCCCACTTAGTGACCCTTGAGGATTCTCTTGGACTAAGTACATTACATGCTATTTTAGTCAACTCATTCTCCACCACTTACGGTAAATCCATCTTCAAGGACTCATACTTCAAATCACCATTAGGTCCCTCACAAGGTAGGAACTCTTACTACTTCTAACTCATGCACATCAAATCTAAACATCAACCTTACAAGTTAAGCATAACACTTCCCTTTTTGGATTCAAGCCTAGACAAACTCTTCTTAAACATCACCTCATTCAACACTTAGGCACCACTTAACTCAATCTCATGGAACAAAACTTTCTCACTAGGTATTCATACCACATTTTCCATCTTAGTGTAAGCCTACACCACAACATCTACCAATCACAAGAACAACTATGAAACATTAGTCACACAAGAGAGTTGCCTTCAACTTCTATAAAATCCTCTCATTCTTTCACCTTCCTCAAATTAACACCTTAAAGCATTTCTACCATCATTGAACATAATCACAAAATAACTCATTTGCCCTCAAAGGCACTTTATTCAATCCTTATAACTCTTACCATGCTTAGAACTAAATCCCCATAAAGTTTCTCACCTCTACACTTCCAATCTCATAAATCACACCTAGCCATAAATGACATCACATCACAAATTCTTAAATCTTACCTTCATATTTACTCTTCTAGCCATAAAACCATCATATAATCAAAACTCACCTTTTTCTCTCCCTCAACTAAGAACCATCTCCCTTTCCAAGAAATCACACCTAGAAAACCACCAGGCAAATGAGAAGAAGAGAGAGATCTTATCGAATTAAGTTCTATGGCACGATTCAAGAGTAATAAAGAAAGTGAAACTCTATCGTCCTATAGCCTCTTGCCCATGGATGTGTCGCGACTCACACCAATGACCAAGATACTACTAGACGTGGCTTGTGAGACTTTTAGACCTTAAACTATTTCCCAAAACCTTATGCTCTGATATCAAGTCTATCACGACCCGAAAGCACCCCCTAAAAGTTAGGGAAACCTTCGAATCATGACCGGGCGTACTTGACCCCTTTGGGGTCTCGTATAAGCCCTCTAACTAGCATTCATAACATAAAGCATGAAAAGTAGTGCGGAATTAAAACTTTTCACGATAATAATAAATAAAGGAGAAGTCTTTTCATAAATACTAGGAAATCTTATCATCACAAGCCAACTTAAAGACACACTTAGAATCTTAGGGACAAGGCCCTTTACAATAGAGTAAATACATTTTTAAGTCTTAATAAGGAAACTAAGAAACATAAAACTAAGTCCTCGAATATATGACGACATACCCAATTCTTGAGAGATAGAATTCCCAAGCTATACTCATAAGATATATAAAAGTATGGGGTTAGTACAACAATGTATTAAGTATCATATGCAAATAAACAGTCAAAAAGGGACATTTTAGTAAGAATAGCTTTTCATGCAATTCAAGTATATCATTCATGAATCTAGAAACAACCAACATAAGAATCGACAAACAACACTTTATGGCAACTTTACCAAAACTTAGAGCAATCAAAAGGAACATTTCAGTGAACTTACTAAACTTACAATAAAAATTGAATAAAACATCATAGTGAACATTTTGGATCCTTACAATGAAGACCTTACAGTGAATGGCACGGTCCAAGTCATATGAACTCTTTTACCTTTGAAGTTGCCCTAACCCAAGGTTATCCTAAGACTCCCTAAGGTGAGCTAAGAAGGGATTTTCATTACACCTCCCTTCAAAGCACACCAAAGCGACCCTTAAAACTACCAAACCTTAGGCTTACTTCATTGGAAATCAAATCCACGCCCTTGGCTAACATATGCAAAACACTCATGGAAAAATATAGGTCACACCAAGTGCAATGTGAGAGTAGCATCCCATACTACCACTACCACTTAGTACTCCTAATGGATTCCATTTACTCAAGTACTCCACAATAATCATCCACAACGCTACACCATAATACTTATTCACACGGATTTCTTGAAGGTACTCTTCTCCCATAGTAGGTATAGGTCACACCAAGTGTAATGTGAGAGTAGCATCCCATACTACTACTCCCACTCAATGCTCCTACTCGGTAACTAATGTGGATTGAGCACCTCACGACAAACATACATAAATCCAACCATATACAAGATAATTAGTTTCAAATCAATTCTTTGTGGGAGTTAGCTTAACCGACAAAGACCATGAGAGCTAGACATGGAATCCCGATATTAACCCCTATCGAGTGAGAGATCCTTACTTGCCTAGAGTAAGGTCATGCTTCTTAGCGTTTACATGGATTTTCCAATAGCTACACCTATGCGGGCACATAGTTAAGGGATAAGGAGATTGCTACTAAGTAACTCACTCTCTACTAACGAGGAGTACTCATCTCAAGAGGTACTTGGATTACAACATCTCAACTCACGAAGTGCAATCCACCTCCCCTTCATATCCTCTCGGTGCTAGGCATAACTCCCCACGGATTTCGCAACATAATATTCTATCTTAGAAAGCTCACTAGGAATGGAGACGTTGCTACTAGACACTACATCTCAACTCACGAAGTGTGTCCACCTCAAGATTCCCCTTTTTGCTCAACTTGGCATAATACAATCTTTAAAGTGTGTGTGTGTACATGTGCACACCTTGCATATAAGCATCATCTCATTATCATCAAGTTCTACTCATACTTTAACCTTGATTCATCAAGTTACACACACTACATGCTTCTCATAGTCATATACTTCATTTAGACATACACTAGGTCAAACATACAATTCAAGCTACACAAAACACAATACAAGACCCATTTCAATATATCTTCATTTCACATATTAGACCTTTAACATCACATACTCAAAACATACTAAGTAACATCAAGTTCATCAATTAGCACCGCCACCCATAAGGTGGACCATACCACTCAAATAGCAATTTATAATAAGAACTATACAATGAGAGCAACTCATCAACAAATCAAAACATCATTACCCATAAGCAATTTATCAATATTTCACCATATGAAGGCCCTTAGGGCAGTAGCTAAACCAACATGACATACACAAGAAGACCCAAGTTCATACCTTATTCAAATCATGCTCACATAACCCATTTTCAAGCCAAAAGTTGAAGTATGCATATACAAGAGTTTCATGGAGTTTTAACATCAAAATCATCAATTAAAACCATGATAAATACATTTAAACCATTAGAACTTAAATACAAGAAGACCCATACTAGAAATCAAAGTTAGAAGAAGTTTGAGTTTAGAAACCCTTTTGAAAACCATTTTGGAAATTGGCTTCTTGAATGAGAAGATATTCAAGAATGGATACCATACCTTTAAGAGAAGGAAATCCAGTAATTTTGATGAAGATCAAGTCCAAAGCAGCCCTCATTTCCCTCCTTGAGCCTTGGCTTCAATGGAGTCTTGGAGAGAGTTTCTTTAGAGAGAGAGAGTGATGAATTTAGAAGTGAGGGGGTCTTGTCTAGGTCTAGGGTTTAAAACTCATTTGATATACCCAAAAATCCCTTAACAAACCGTCCAAACTCTTATTTAGACGTGGGGTGAATTTATAAGTTCACCCCTAACTTGGCAAAAAGATCTGCGCACAGGGACGGGCTTGCGACGACCTGCTTGTGACGGGGCGTCACGGGTGCAACGGCCCGTCCTGACCATCCATTGCAAACTTCAGAGGCTTGCCAAGGGTCCCTTCCACACCCTTGAACAAGTCCCCCACGACGGAACCTTGTGACGGGGCGTCACAGCCATGACAGGCCGTCGACTGCTCCGTCGCCAAGGCTGCCTGGGACAACCTGCTTACCAGGTTTTGGGTCCTTCCTCAAGGACCCTTCGATGGTCCTCGGGGATAATTTCCCGGACTTGTCCAACACAAATATGATAATCTATAAGTTTAACACCTCTCACATGAATTTCATCCAAAACGAACACATAAAACTTGACGAAACTCGCCTAGACGTACAAGGTCGACTCAAGGCATATCTTTCAAATGCCTTGGACGTTCTTGGTCGTTTGACCTCCAAACTTCATGAAACTTTGCACACTGCCTAAGGACACTAAACTAACTCCGTTTAACTTATAGTCAACTCAAGAAACAATCACGAGGCTCTAGTTTACCTTAGTTCATTTTGGGGCATTATATTGACTCAAAAGGTTTCCTAGAAAAATAACATTTTGGCGATGGGAGGGTCCCTTCGGTGAATCATCAATATCATTCGGCGAGCACAAACTATCCAGCCGAAAGTTATAATATGTTTAAGGGGTTGGGGAGCAGAGGCAATCAAAGGAGATTTTTGGCGAGTTTCCGAGTGAATTTGGCGATCTTAGCCTTTTCGTCAAAAGTTACAGAATCAAAATCAACTAAACTATTAAATTAAAGGCAATAAAGGGGGATTTCAACAAAGCACCGAGTGGTTCGGCGAGCTTGACCCAGCTTGTCAAACTTCCCAACATGACTATTTTCAACCTCGACTTCCAAAATGAAAGCTGTAGCCCAAGAGAAAAAAATCAAAGAACACACCCATTCAATTAGGCTCAGACCCATTAGACCCATACCACCGGGGTACTCAGACTTCTCCCAGATTAGCCAAAATTGGCCATTTGACTACTTAAGACCTTAAGAATGACGTCAAACGCTCCATAATTGGCAAATCATGTCATTTAGCACAATTTGGGTTACTCAGACTTCACCCAACTAGACTCAACAACAATTAAGCACAACCATAAGATTATGGCCAATATAAAGCACGAAAATGGTGGAACAAAATTTAGGAAATTAAGGAACGATGTTAAAATTAAAATCGGCAAATTATCACACATTTTTTATTGTAGAAAGGCCCATCACACATCAATAATATCTAGACAACTGCTTTTGATTTTAACAGTTATTTAAGAGTTAAAGGTTCGAAAAATAAATTTTATGCAGAAATACAATTTGTAATGCTAGGCGGAAAAGAATTCAACCTCCGAACACAAAATAGACAACCAAAAAGCGGTAAAAGTCAAGAATATATGAAGTATAGAGTGCGGGTGTGATTGCATGAAGTTAAAAAGTGAGGGAATGTGAAAGAGATTGAAATTTTAAACCTTTGGTCTTTTAAAAAATGTCCAATTCACGCTCTTCCAGCGATATTAGAGGTTGAAACGGCGGAAAAAGTTAGGTTCATTGACCTGTTCGGCGAGTCGCCGACTTACCCATGATCCCGCCGAGTTTACAGACTCCATCTTCATAATTTTTTCACTTCAATGGCGGTCCAATCGGGCTCGCTGACCTCTTTGGCGAGTTTCTGTCTGGACGCTTGGCTCGCCAACCTACCTTCTTCAAACACATTTCACTTTTCATATACACAATCAACACACATTATTTCAGGAACTCAAAGAAAGTAATAAAAACTTGGATTTCCTCCCAAGAAACTCCTTAGTTAACGTAGTGAGATGACGCAAACACCCATTCAAGCTTCATTTTTAGGGTTTTCCTTAGTATCACTAGGCAAACCTCTTTGTTGTTTCGAATTTAAATGAGAGGAAATTTTACCCATTGGGTCTCTAACTGCTTGATAGAGACGGAATGAGAGGTCACCGTGTGGTTTAGGGTCGATACATCTACCTTCATCTCCTTCAAAATTTTATCAAACGCTTCAACCATGTTTAGAATACGAAAGAGAATATCCTCAACCCGGCCAATCTCGGAATCTTTTGGCTTTTGGTGCTCGTATGGAAGAAAATACCTATCCTTCCTCCTTTCTCTTTCCTTTTAGGTAGCATTGCAATCGTGCCACTTTTTATCCGAGTCTCTCCAACCCTCATCTATGTTCCAACCTTGGTTACACCCGACCTTGGGTAGTTTTCATGATAAACTCCTCCTTTGTTGGATAGGAAGTTTACTTTTTCATTGTACAACACTTCAAACTTGACCTCATCGGGGCTGACACAACCCACAGACACAACATTGACACTCCTAGCACCGACTCCCATCGCATGTTTAGACAAAATGTCAAGTTGGGTCATCATCTTTGCCATGCTTTTGTCCTCTCTTGATTTTTCTCAAGTTGCTCCTTTGTAAATGTCACACCCCGAGAGTACACCCCCGATGTGATGGAACTCGAAGAGCATTGTTGGCCTCAAGTGGACCCTTGGCCTGGCTTACTAACTTAGCGAAAGACTCTATGCATTATTGCAATGGTCAAATGAACTTACTCAAATATCTTAATAATATAACTTGAAATGTTCAAAATCAAATATTCAACTTGGGCAAAATGACAACCCAAGTCTTTAACATAAGAATGATAATGTATAGACTACTGAACTACTAACTATTTATGAAGCCTCTAAAACAAATAGGGATGTTGGGATAGGACCCCCGATTATCCAAACATATGAAATACTAGAAAGCAAATAAATAGTCCTCTGGAATGCAATGACGCTCACTAACAGACTCTGAGTGCACAGCTGGATCAACGAGGCGCTGGATGCTGATCCTGGTTATCTATGTCTGCATCATAATATGATGCAGGTCAACTGACATCAGTACATTAAATGTACCAGTATGCGAGTTGGAATGCTAGAACAAGATATAGGCTTGAAAAGAATCTGAAGTATCATTTGCCTTGGCTCATCTCAACTTCTAAATAACTTAACTCAAATATAACGCAATAAAGCACATACAACATATATAAAGCTTATAAAACAACTTAAAAAACTTAAAGATGAAGCAGTTTCAAACTTAAATTTACTAATATAAGAAAGTAAAATAGTTTCTGAGGGAGTTTTTCTAACGAACAACCACCATTATGAGCCTAAGTGGTGATACAACGTCTTGCACACACTATCAAAACTGTCCTATACTTTCCGGTCATATAGAACTACTTAACTTAGTGGATCCACTTGCTTATCTTAAGGAGCCATCTAAAAAGTTTGATCCTTTACTACCCATGATCGCTACATGGTTTATGGACACTTTAGTTAGCATAAACTATCATACCCATATCGGTTCTCAATACTACTCCCAAAATATACTTAGCTCACGTGTTTGTAAAAACAAAACTCTTTCTTTTGTTTGAGATATACTCAAAACTTAGCTTAAAAGCTCTACGGAATCGATGTTCCCTTTCTTTATCAAATATCAAAACATTTTAAACTTCTTGGGAATACTTAGTTCCTATATACTTCTTTACAGAAAAGAACTTCACATCTTTACTATTTTCTTAACTTGAATTTCTTAAGTCCTAAAACAAAGTTAAAACGTTTGTGAAAAACATTTGAAAACTTTATGAACTTATCTTGTCTCAACTCTCAACTTCTTAACTTTAATATTATTTTTCCTTGAATTGAAATATGGAATCAAGGATTAGGATTTGTGATAGGAAAGATCTCATAATGTTTAGGAATGATTTTAGATAGCTATCATGAGAAAAGACCGAACTATACAAAATTTTAGGGTGGTTCCGCAATGCGGAGAAGCATTTTAGTTTTCGTTTTGAAAATGTCTTTTGAGGTAGAACACTCTTTGTAAACTCTGCGACATGAAAGAGAAATTCCCAAATAAAGGAACCTGCCCCGCGACGCGCAACCTGGACAAAATTTCTTTTTCGTTTTCCAACCCCAATTCACCCAAACTCGATTCTTTTTCTCTAATTCCTTTTAGATACAGATACGCAACAACTATACCTAATAACTAATTCCTTTTAGATACAGATACGCAACAACTATACCTAAGAACCTTACTCAGAACTTCTCTATAATACGACATTAAAAATATCAGAACATCCCCAAATCAATCAAATTTAAGAACAATATAAAAATCAAGAATAGGTATCAAGATCATCTACTTTCAAACTCTTTTAGGACGAATCCATGCTGAAATAAATATGTTTGTCACGTGGGAGAACGATTCCAATGTTATGAAAGCCTCACATACGTAGTAGGAATAAATCTGTGGTGAAAACCACAACTAGATTGATCGATCTTGACGAATCTTCCCTTTCTTCTTCTTCGTTCTCCCATTTTCTCCTTTCTCCAAGCCCTAGCGTAAATTCCAAAATTTTAAACCTGACTAAAATCTGATTCAATCTATATTAAACTCCTACAAACAGATTAAAGTAATAGGGTAAGGAAAAGACTGATATACCCGTTAAAAATCTGGAATGTTCATTTTCTTATTGAACAACCCAACTTCCAAAGGAAAATCTCACTCATATGAACTTAGAATTGTGCAAAATCGGCGGCGTTGGAAAGATCATTCGAAGAGCTTTCCATCCATTTCTGGAAGTAGACCTAACACATCCTGAGATAGGAGTTATGAACATTTGGAGTTGACCAAAAACTCATTTTTTCAAATTTAAACAAATTTCCAGATTTGTCATTATTTCCAAAATTGATTATTTCAAATTCTTAGCTTCTTTCTAGCTATTTCAAACTGCGAGATGTTATAATATCTTCCCCTTGGAAACATTCTTCCTCGAATGAGATTACTCCTACTAGGTTAAGGGTGGTAACATCCAAGTTCATACACCCAACAAGCAAATGCAATAAACAACATACTCACTTATAATTTAAAGAGTACTAAGAAGAGATATTAGTACCTTGGTCTATATTTTCTCCGAGTTCAAAGAAATGTGGATATATCTTCTTCATATCGTCAATAACTTCCCAAGTAGATTCTTCAACAAATTTGTTCCTCCAAAGGACTTTGACTGATGCAACCTCTTTTGTCCTCAACTTGCGAACTTGGAGATCTAAAATTTGAACCGGAATCTCTTCATAAGATTAACTATCCTTGATCCCAATATATTCTGTCATGACCGGAATCTAGACCCCAGACGAGACCGGCATCGTTGACCTCTCAGAGGTCGCAGACAAGCCTACTTACGTCATTGTTACTTCATCTAGGTTAATTTTAGCAGAAAATTTGAACTTTTTGTTTTCTTATTTCATGCTAAACATTTTAAACTTAACATCATGGGCGTTCACAAATCAACCATCTAATATACAGATAATCAAATGAAAGAAACAGTGCAATACTGTAATAAATGTATAATTGCCAAAATGGCACCAATACAGTGTCTAAAATAAAAACGGAAAGAAACACTAGTGGAACATTGTAACAACCCTAAAAATGAATAGGATCAAGACTTAGGTTGTCAAGAATGCTTGCGATTCAACCAAGGTTTGTACAGACTGATACGCGTAGAACCAGACCTCAGAACCCTTACTACGACCAAGCCAACTAACTTGGGGAGTTAATTGAGCTTGGAAAGGTTGGAACCAACCAAGTAAGGCTCTCAAAAATGAAGATTTAATAGAATGAGTCTTTACCGGACTTAAAAAGACGAAATTTTATGTTTTGAAGGTCTAGGGGTAAAATGGTCTTTTACCAGGCTAAGGGTAATATCGTAATTACCTTAAATATATATATAATTAATTATTTAATAAAATGGAAGGGCAATTTTGAGAGAGAGAGACGAATGTGAGCTCTAAAAGTGAAGTCTTGCTCCACCCGGGTTCGAACCTAGGTGGAAGCAATGATTTAACTTGTTTTTATTTAAATGGATAAATTTAATTAATTAATTAGTAAATATTAGCTGATTTAAGAAAAAGAAAAATCAGATTTTAATTAAAGGTTTAACAAGGAGTCCTAGTTTGACTAATTCCCAAACCAAAACTCCTAACTTAAAGCTACTCTCTCTCACTCTCTCTCTCTCTCTCTCTCTCATGTTTAACCATTCATTCTCACGTTTTATCTCTGCCAAAACAAGTTCAAAATCAGAAAATATATTGAAGTTCTTGACACTTGAAGAACTCACACGAAATTTTTAAGAAAAACAAAGTAACCAAACGATAAAGCAAGGAGAAGTGGTTATCGAGTAGTGTGGACGATTGAGAAAGCTTGGACTGATTTGTGGAGAGGATTTTGGGCAGCAAATTCGTGTTTGAACAAGGAAATTAAGGTATGGGTCTTCTTACTCTTGGTCCCTTTCCCAAGAGACCCTTAGGACTCAGACGATTTTAATCCGAAAACTAAGTTGTTCCCCGTTGCATATCCCTGTCCTTAGCTCCCAACAAATCATAGGTTGGTATGTTTGCTGGTAGGAATTAGGTGTTGAAATGTGTTTTCGTGATGAATATGTTCATGAATATGTATTTGGAATCATATGAATGACAAGATTTGTTGCCGAAAATATGTGTGTGTATGTGCAAAAAGTTTACTGTAAACTTACTGTAAATGAGTGTTGATTTATGGCTTCAAGTTTGATATGATTTTAGGTGTCATTTTAAGTGTATAAACTTATGTAAATGATGATGTTCATTTAAGTGTAATGTGGCTGAATTTAATGATGAACTCTTGGCCAAATATATCCATGAAAATGCACCTAAAGGACTCACTAAACACTACTCCAAATGCATGAACTTTTAACGTTAAAGAGTGGAGAAAATAGGCTGCAAAAAGGTAATCAAAATTTCCAGCTTGTGATGTTGATTTCGGGCAGGTTCTGGAAATTTTGGAAGAGTTTTAAAAGTGAATAAAATAGGTGAGGTCAAGGGGAATCGAACCCAAGACCTCACATGACCAAGAGGCTGGAATTGTTTTTTAAAAAACATGTGTTGGGGCTAAGGGATTCGAACCCCTTAGCTGCTGCCCACGAAATGAATTAATAAAAAAATGGGGATGGGGGGAATCGATCACATGACTCGTGGGAAGCAAGGAAGAAGAAGAATTAAGAAAAAAAAAGGATGTGAGGCGTGGGAATCGAACCCACGACCTCAAGGCTGGAACTAGATGAGGCGAAAATAAGTTAATAAAGCAAGTGAGGCTGTGGGGGATTGATCCCACGACCTCACTGCCAATGCCCTCAACTTAGCGAAAATAAAAAGAAAATATATATGGGGCTGTGGGGGTTCGAACCCACCACCTCATAGCCCCTAGCGAAAATTAATTAAAAGTAAGGATGTTGTGGGGGTTCGAACCCACAACCTCCCTACTTAGGCTAATTAAAGAATAAAATAAAAGAGTCTGTGGGGGTTTGATCCCACAACCTCTTGGTTTAGGCGAAATTGGGCAATGAGAAGTTAATAAAAATTAAAAAAAAGGGTTGTGGGGGTTCGAACCCACAACCCTTCGGCCAAATTAGGATTATTACTAAGGAGAAAATTAATCCTTCAATGTTAATATTGTGATTTAACTTAGAGTCATCATGTTATGAATATTAGAATAAAATCAATTAAAAATATAAATGATATCCAATTGATTCAAGACTTAGGTTTCCTTGCTCAAACTTCCGTATTGATACATAAGTCATACGTGAACAAAATATCCAAGAATAATGCCACCTACGTAGATCAAAATCAAGATCTTGGCATATATTCAAGATACATAAGTCTTGTACTACATAATCTTAGGAATGTAAGAATCACTTAACGAACTATGAATGAAGCCCCCTGGCTTGTATGTATAGGCACATAACTCTAACATACGTTCAAAAGTAAGTGAACCTAAGATGTATGAAATAAAATGATGAACCCTAGAAGGGTTAAGTATGAGTGTAAATACACTAAATGGCCAAGTGCATTGGCATATGATGAGATGAACAATGAAATGATAGAATGAACAATGAAATAATGAAACCCTAGAAGGGTTAAGTAAGGGTGTGAAACACACCAAATGGCCAAGTGCATTGGCACATGATGAAATGAACATTCACGTAATAAGAGGTGAATAACTATGAAAAGCAAAGGTGCTAATGATGATGAATGTGGTGACAACATGATATGAGGCTAATGTAAATGATGAGAGCAATCTCAAATGAGCCTAACTAAATGTTACCAATACGTACTCACCAATGAGAGTGTAAGATAATGAAGAGACCAGTCTCTATGAACACTCTAATGAGAGTATTGAGCTTAACACACTCAATACGAATGATGAGATGAGAAATCATCTAATGAGCTATGATGTCCTCATACTAGAATCCAGCTTCCATGACGTATGAGATGAATGTAATGGAACTTTATACTGAGCACCGATACACTAGCTATGAGCGGTGATGCCTTCTTTCGGGAAGGGCGGAGGTTCACGTAACTCTCATGAGATGAGACTGTCCGGCTTGCCGGGTATGGGTCTCCTTATATCTCCTAGTCTTCGAACCTATACTGCCAATATAGGGATCTGGCGGGGTTAAATTCCCATGTACGCTAGCATGTTTTTGGGTCACTTTGGCCGGTGATTCCACCTCTTTTCGGTGTGGTGGAAACACTGGATTTCATGATGTTCACATGATCTATGTCGGTTAAAGTTAAAGTTCCCAATGAATGAATGAGGCCAGCCTCAAATGAAGTACATAATGAAATGAATGATACCAAAGGTGTTAGAATAGGATAATCAAAAGGTGAGTTAGATTCAAGTAATGACATTAGGTCATTCTTGGTCATTGCACAACGAACCTAATGAAAGTCTTAAACTACATCCTAGGTATAGCTAGTGTTTACACTGGCCTATGAACGAAAGGAAATGAGTACGTATGAATGAACGAAGCAGACTCTGTGTTTGCTAATGAAGACTCCCTAGTTGAGGTCCCATCTGTTGAGCCCTCATTTCTTGGATGTCTTAATGTCAAGTCCATGATTCCAAGGTCTCATGGCATATGAATGAATGATATGAAAGAACTTATGTGCTACATGCAAAATGTACTGTATGTTATATGATATGTGCTCTGTGTAAATGTTATGTGCTGTGTGCAAATGTGAAAAGTATGATGATGTATGTTATTCTCATGGCATAACTTTCCTATTCCAAATCTGGAAAGCTCACTGACTTTCCTAATCCAAATTTGGAAAGATCATTTACTTTCCTAATCAAAATTTGGAAACTTTCCTAATCCCAATTTGGCAAGTCTACTGACTTGACTTCCAAAAATCACGTTGTTAGGAAAGAGCTATTCTTTCTCATGCATGTCCTTGGTGTGTGCTTTCATATACCCATACTTAGTACAAGTGTGTACTAACCCTATACAAACTCTACTATTTTAGGTGCAGGCACAGGTGGACGATAGAGCTACAGGATCATCATTGCAGTTATCCGGACGTCCAGCATTCATCCGGTTTTTGTAGGTCCTCATGTCTTCGAGGATGCTACTGTTTTATATTCTAGCTTAGTTTTAGAGTTGAGCTAGTGAAGCATGTTCCACTAGCATTTCTTTCCTGCTTTTATTCAGATTATGTATTGGTGCCATTTTGGGAATTATACGCTTTATAAGAATTGAACTATTTTTTTCAGTTGCTTATCTCTTAATGTTAGATGGTTGATGGTGAACAATTACGTATTAATGAGAATGTTTTTATAAGAATGTTTAGAAACAAAAAGTTTCAAATTTTCCGCTAAAATTAACCTATATAAAGTAAGAATGACGTAAGTAGGCTTGTCTGCGACCTCTGAGAGGTCAACGACGCCGGTCTCGTCTGGGGTCTAAATTCCAGCCGTGACAAAGTTGGTATCAGAGCACTAGGTTAAATTCCGAGAATAATTAGTTCACATCAACCACATTGAGTATTTTCTAAGTCATGGTAGTGAAGTGCACCACTATCCTGAATTGGAGACTGCATGATGCGTAGGAAAATTTCCCTTTTTCTGATCTTATCGTGCTTTTCTGAATGTCTGAATTCTTGGTGTTATGAGCGTGTCTAACATCAATCCTTTTTGTTTTTCCAGAAAATGAACACTAGGAGAGGAAATGGTCAGAGGAGAGGAGGAACAGCTGCTAGGGGTAATCAGGATCTACCCGAGGCTCTAGCTGAAGGAGTGGCCATGCCAGTTAACCCAGCTGGGTTGACTGATGCTGAGGTGAGGGCATCTCTGGCCCAAATGGCATAGGCCATTACTATGCAGGCCCAGGCTATGACTGCCCAGGTCAACCGACAGGATGTTCAGAGGGAGAACCCACCGGTTCGTATCATGGCTGACAGACTGAGTGATTTTACGAGGATGAATCCTCCTATTTTCACCGGGTCTAGGACATCAGAGGATCCCCAGGAGTTTGTGGATGAGATTCATAAGATCCTGGTGGATATGGGGGCCACTGAAATTCAGAAGGCTGAGCTGGCTTCCTATCATCTCAAGGATGTTGCACAGACTTGGTGCAAGATGTAGCAAGATATCCGTGTCTTAGGTGGAGTGCCAGTCACATGGGAGCTGTTCAAGACAGCATTTCTGGAGAGATTATTTCCCAGGGAGATGAGGGAGGCCAAGGTTGAGGAGTTCATCAACCTTAAACAAGGCTCAATGACAGTTAGGGAGTATTCCCTGAAGTTTGTTAAGCTATCAAGGTATGTTACTTTCTCTAGTATTTAATAGCAAGAATGAGGAGAATACTGAGTTTTGTTGAAATCATCCAGGTATGCTACTTCCCTGGTTTCTAACAGCAGGGATGAGATGAGCAGGTTCCTCACAGGAATCAATGGAGACCTGGAGTAGGAGTGTCGATCTGCTATGCTCCATGATAATATGGATCTTTCCAGGTTGATGGTGCATGTCCAGCAGGTAGAGGACAGCCACAGAAAGAGAGGTGTTCGTGATGCTAGGAGGCCTAGGCCTCAAGATCAGGCAGGACCCAGTCATAGAGGCCACAGGAACAACTTTGGCGTCCGTGAGCAGCCAAGGTTTAAGAAAGGACTCTCCCACCAAAGTGAGTCAAGTTCATCCAGTGGTCTCTATGATAGGGATTCCGAGTCCAGAGATAAGAGAAACAATGAAGTATATACACCTAAGGAAAGGCAACCTTGCAGGAAGTGTGGCAGACAGCATGGAGGAGAGTGTATGATGGGCTCTAACGCTTGTTACAGCTGTGGAAAATCGGGACACATGGTGAAGGATTGTCCGAATAGAAGAAGTCAAGAACAAGGAAAGGAGAGAGTTCAGACTAATGGCCCAAATGAATAGGCTCCAAGGAGGCAACGATTCTTCGCACTCAAGTCTAGGGGTGCAGGGGAAGGCACTTCTGATGAAGCCTCGGGTGCGTAGCCTTAATTAGCCTTTCATATATTTGACTGTATATGGTGTTTATGCCCTAGTATGAGGTTAATATGTTTGAAGTCATCATATTGGTTGCTGATTTATATGACTTTTATGTTGACTTTGTGTTGTATTCTTTGATGAGACTAGTTTAGGGAAGAATTCCTTAGTCTTTTAATGTGAAGCTACTAGTAAGTCTCAAGGAGGTGTTCTATCATGTTAAGAAGTGAATCAAATATTCACCCATGGAAGTATTGAAGTACCTACGTATGTGTACGTTCTATAGATGACATACTTATTGTTAGTAAAGAGTAGTGTCATTCGGGGACGAATGTTCCTAAGGGGGGGATAATGTAACAACCCTAAAAATGAATAGGATCAAGACTTAGGTTGTCAAGAATGCTTGCGATTCGACCAAGGTTTGCACAGACTGATACGCGTAGAACCAGACCTCAGAACCCTTACTACGACCAATCCATCTAACTTGGGGAGTTAATTGAGCTTGGAAAGGTTGGAACCAACCAAGTAAGGCTCTCGAAAATGAAGATTTAATCGAATGAGTCTTTACCGGACTTAAAAAGATGAAATTTTAAGTTTTGAAGGTCTAGGGGTAAAATGGTCTTTTACCAGGTTAAGGGTAATATCGTAATTACCCTAAATATATATATAATTAATTATTTAATAAAATGGAAGGGCAATTTTGATAGAGAGAGACGAATGTGAGCTCTAAAAGTGAAGTCTTGCTCCACCCGGGTTCGAACCTAGGTGGAAGCAATGATTTAACTTGTTTTTATTTAAATGGATAAATTTAATTAATTAATTAATAAATATTAGCTGATTTAAGAAAAAGAAAAATCAGATTTTAATTAAAGGTTTAACAAGGAGTCCTAGTTTGACTAATTCCCAAACCAAAACTCCTAACTTAAAGCCACTCTCTCTCACACTCTCTCTCTCTCTCACGTTTAACCACTCATTCTCACGTTTTATCTCTGCCAAAACAAGTCCAAAATCAGAAAATATATTGAAGTTCTTCACACTTGAAGAACTCACACGAAATTTTTAAGAAAAACAAAGTAACCAAACGATAAAGCAAAGAGAAGTGGTTATCGAGTAGTGTGGACGATTGAGAAAGCTTGGACTGATTTGTGGAGAGGATTTTGGGCAGCAAATTCGTGTTTGAACAAGGAAATTAATATATGGGTCTTCTTACTCTTGGTCCCTTTCCCAAGAGACCCTTAGGACTCAGACGATTTTAATCCGAAAACTAAGTTCTTCCCCGTTGCATATCCCTGTCCTTAGCTCCCATCAAATCATAGGTTGGTATGTTTGCTGGTAGGAATTAGGTGTTGCAATGTGTTTTCGTGATGAATATGTTCATGAATATGTATTTGGAATCATATGAATGACAAGCTTTGTTGCCGAAAATATGTGTGTGTATGTGCAAAAAGTTCACTGTAAACTTACTGTAAACTTACTGTAAATGTGTTGATTTATGGCTTCAAGTTTGATATAATTTTAGGTGTCATTTTAAGTGTATACACTTATGTAAATGATGATGTTCATTTAAGTGTAATGTGGCTGAATTTAATGATGAACTCTTGGCCAAATATATGCATGAAAATGCACCTAAAGGACTCACTAAACACTACTCCAAATGCATGAACTTTTAACGTTAAAGAGTGGAGAAAATAGGCTGCAAAAAGGTAATCAAAATTTCCAGCTTGTGATGTTGATTTCGGGCAGGTTCTGGAAATTTTGGAAGAGTTTTAAAAGTGATTAAAATAGGTGAGGTCAAGGGGAACCGAACCCAAGACCTCACATGACCAAGAGGCTGGAATTTTTTTTTAAAAAAATGTGTTGGGGCTAAGGGGATTCGAACCCCTTAGCTGCTGCCCACGAAATGAATTAATAAAAAAATGGGGATGGGGGGAATCGATCACATGACTCGTGGGAAGCAAGGAAGAAGAAGAATAAAGAAAAAAAAAGGATGTGAGGCGTGGGAATCGAACCCACGACCTCAAGGCTGGAACTAGATGAGGCGAAAATAAGTTAATAAAGCAAGTGAGGCTGTGGGGGATTGATCCCACGACCTCACTGCCAATGCCCTCAACTTAGCAAAAATAAAAAGAAAAATATATATGGGGCTGTGGGGGTTCGAACCCACCACCTCATAGCCCCTAGCGAAAATTAATTAAAAGTAAGGATGTTGTGGGGGTTCGAACCCACAACCTCCCAACTTAGGCTAATTAAAGAATAAAATAAAAGAGGCTGTGGGGGTTTGATCCCACAACCTCTTGGTTTAGGCGAAATTGGGCAAGGAGAAAATAATAAAAATTAAAAAAAAGGGTTGTGGGGGTTCGAACCCACAACCCTTCGGCCAAATTAGGATTATTACTAAGGAGAAAATTAATCCTTCAATGTTAATATTGTGATTTAACTTAGAGTCATCATGTTATGAATATTAGAATAAAATCAATTAAAAATATAAATGATATCCAATTGATTCAAGACTTAGGTTTCCTTGCTCAAACTTCCGTATTGATACATAAGTCATACGTGAACAAAATATCCAAGAATAATGCCACCTACGTAGATCAAAATCAAGATCTTGGCATATATTCAAGATACATAAGTCTTGTACTACATAATCTTAGGAATGTAAGAATCACTTAACGAACTATGAATGAAGCCCCCTGGCTTGTATGTATAGGCACATAACTCTAACATACGTTCAAAAGTAAGTGAACCTAAGATGTATGAAATAAAATGATGAACCCTAGAAGGGTTAAGTATGAGTGTAAATACACTAAATGGCCAAGTGCATTGGAATATGATGAGATGAACAATGAAATGATAGAATGAACAATGAAATAATGAAACCCTTGAAGGGTTAAGTAAGGGTGTGAAACACACCAAATGGCCAAGTGCATTGGCACATGATGAAATGAACATTCACGTAATAAGAGGTGAATAACTATGAAAAGCAAAGGTGCTAATGATGATGAATGTGGTGACAACATGATATGAGGCTAATGTAAATGATGAGAGCAATCTCAAATGAGCCTAACTAAATGTTACCAATACGTACTCACCAATGAGAGTGTAGGATAATGAAGAGACCAGTCTCTATGAACACTCTAATGAGAGTATTGAGCTTAACACACTCAATACGAATGATGAGATGAGAAATCATCTAATGAGCTATGATGTCCTCATACTAGAAGCCAACTTCCATGACGTATGAGATGAATGTAATGGAACTTTATACTGAGCACCGATACACTAGCTATGAGCGGTGATGCCTTCTTTCGAGAAGGGCGGAGGTTCACGTAACTCTCATGAGATGAGACTGTCCGGCTTGCCGGGTATGGGTCTCCTTATATCTCCTACTGCCAATATAGGGATCTGGCGGGGTTAAATTCCCATGTACGCTAGCATGTTTTTGGGTCACTTTGGCCGGTGATTCCACCTCTTTTCGGTGTGGTGGAGACACTGGATTTCATGATGCTCACATGATCTATGTCGGTTAAAGTTAAAGTTCCCAATGAATGAATGAGGCCAGCCTCAAATGAAGTACATAATGAAATGAATGATACCAAAGGTGTTAGAATAGGATAATCAAAAGGTGAGTTAGATTCAAGTAATGACATTAGGTCATTCTTGGTCATTGCACAATGAACCTAATGAAAGTCTTAAACTACATCCTAGGTATAGCTAGTGTTTACACTGGCCTATGAACGAAAGGAAATGGAGTACGTATGAATGAACGAAGCAGACTCTGTGTTTGCTAATGAAGACTCCCTAGTTGAGGTCCCATCTATTGAGCCCTCATTTCTGGGATGTCTTAATGTCAAGTCCATGATTCCAAGGTCTCATGGCATATGAATGAATGATATGAAAGAACTTATGTGCTACATGCAAAATGTACTGTATGTTATATGATATGTGCTATGTGTAAATGTTATGTGATGTGTGCAAATGTGAAAAGTATGATGATGTATGTTATTCTCATGGCATAACTTTTCTATTCCAAATCTGGAAAGCTCACTGACTTTCCTAATCCAAATTTGGAAAGATCATTTACTTTCCTAATCCAAATTTGGAAACTTTCCTAATCCCAATTTGGCAAGTCTACTGACTTGACTTCCAAAAATCACGTTGTTAGGAAAGAGCTATTCTTTCTCATGCATGTCCTTGGTGTGTGCTTTCATATACCCATACTTAGTACAAGTGTGTACTAACCCTATACAAACTCTACTATTTTAGGTGCAGGCACAGGTGGACGATAGAGCTACAGGATCATCGTTGAAGTTATCCGGACGTCCAGCATTCATCCGGTTTTGGTAGGTCCTCATGTCTTCGAGGATGCTACTGTTTTATATTCTAGCTTAGTTTTAGAGTTGAGCTAGTGGAGCATGTTCCACTAGCGTTTCTTTCCTGCTTTTATTCATATTATGTATTGGTACCATTTTGGCAATTATACGCTTTATAAGAATTGAACTATTTCTTTCAGTTGCTTATCTCTTAATGTTAGATGGTTGATGGTGAACAATTACGTATTAATGAGAATGTTTTTATAAGAATATTTAGAAACAAAAAGTTTCAAATTTTCCGCTAAAATTAACCTATGTAAAGTAAGAATGACGTAAGTAGGCTTGTCTGCGACCTCTGAGAGGTCAACGGCGCCGGTCTCGTCTGGGGTCTAGATTCCAGTCGTGACAAACATGCTCCACTAGATAAAACCTATATCTAATCTAGATAGTATCGGTAGACATCCTCGAAAGCATGAGGGCCTACCAAGTCCGGAAGAAAACTCCATGTCCGAATAGCTGCAACGTCAACCTGTACGCTCTAGCGTCCACCTGTGCCTGCACCTAAAATTGTAGAGTTGTATAGAGTTAGTACACACTTGTACTAAGTATGGGTATATGCAAGCACACACCAAGGACATGCATGAGAAAGGATAGCTCTTTCTTAACAACATGATTATGGAAAGTCAAGTCAGTGGACTTGCCAAAATGGGATTAGGAAAGTTAGTGAACTTTCCAAATTTGGATTAGGAAAGTCAGTGAGCTTTCCAAATTTGGATTAGAAAAGTCATTCCATGAGAGTAACATGCATCATCATACTTATCATATTGCACACAGCACATAACATCTTACACATAGCACATATCATATAACATACAACACATAACATCTTTCATAACATTCATTCATATGCCATGAGACCTTGGAATCATGGACTTTACATTAAGACTTTCCAAAATGAGGGCTCAACATATGGGACTCAACTAGGGAGTCTTCATTAGCAAACACAGAGTATACTTCTTTCATTCATACGTACTTCATTTTATTTCATTCATAGGCTAGTGTGAACACCAGCTATACCTAGGATGTAGTTTAAGACTTTCATCGGGTTTGCTGTGCAATGATCAAGAATAACCTAGTGTCATTACTTGAGTCTAGCTCACCTCTTGATTATCCTATCCTAACACCTTTGGTATCGTTCATTTCATTATGTGCATCATTTGAGGCAGGCCTCATTCATTCATTGGGAACTTTAACTTTAACCGACATAGATCATGTAAGCATCATGAAATTCAGTGTCTCCCTCACACCGAAAAGAGATGGAATCACCGGCCAAGGTGACCTAAAACATGCTAGCGTACATGGGAATTTAACCCCGCCAGATCCTTATATTGGTAGTATAGGTTCGAAGACCAGGAGATATAAGGAGACCACACCCGGCAAGCCAGACAGTCTCATCTCATGAGAGTTACGTGAACCTATGCCCTTCCCGAAAGAAGGCATCACCGCTCATAGCTAGTCTATCGGTGCTCAGTGTAGAGTTCCATTATATTCAACTCATAAGTCATGGAAGCTGGCTTCTAGTATGAGGACATCATAGCTCAATAGATGATTTCTCATCTCATCATTAGTATTAAGTGTGTTAATCTCAATACTTTCATTAGAGTGTTCATAGAGACTGGTCTCTTCATTAACTTTACACTCTCATAGGTGAGTACGTTTTGGTAACAATTACTTAGGCTCATTTGAGATTGTTCTCATCTTTTACATTAGCCTCATATCATGTTGTCACCACATTCATTAACATTAGCACAATTTCTCTTCATAACTACTCACCCCATTTTACGTGAATGTTCATTTCATCATATGCCAATATACTTGGCCATTTGTGTGTTTCACATTCTTACTTAACCCTTCTAGGGTTTCGTCATTTCATTAGATAATAATCATTTCATCGTATGCCAATGCACTTGGTCATTTAGTGTGTTTTACACTCGTACTTAACCCTTCCAGGGTTACTTCATTTCATTACATACATCTTAGGTTCACTTATCTTTAAACGTATGCTAGACTTATGGGTCTATACATACAAGCCATGAAGCTTCATTCATAGTTCGTTAAGTGACTCATATCTTCCTAAGATTATGTAGTACAAGACTTAGTATATTGTATATATGCCAAGATATTGATTTTGATCTAAGTAGGTGACATTATTCTTGAACATTTAATTCACGTATGACTTATGTATCAATACGGAAATTTGAGTAAGGGAACCCAAGTTCGAACCACTTGGACAATACTTACATTTTTCCTTGACTTTATTTTTAGTCTTCATGACATTGGGACCCTAGATCGAACCCCAACATCAACATTCTAATTTTATTTTTCTCCTTGGATTTTCACTTAATTTGGCCGAAGGGTTGTGGGATCGAACCCCCACAACCCCTTTTATTTTTTCAATTAAAATCTTATTGTCCCATTTTGCCTAGACCAAGAGGTTGTGGGATCAAACCCCCACAGCCTCTTTTATTTTACTCTTTAATTCGCTGGGAATTGGGAGGTTGTGGGTTCGAACCCCCACAGCCTCCTTATTTTAGTTTTAATTTCGCTAGGGGCTGTGAAGTTGTGGGTTCGAACCCCCACAACCTCCTTATTTTTATTTTAATTAAAGTTTACTTAATTAGGGGTTTGGCAGTGAGGTTGTGAGATCGATCCCCCAGAGCCTCACCTTATTTTCTTATAATTCGCCTTCTCCTTTCCATCCTTGAGGTCGTGGGTTCGATTCCCACGCCTCACATTTTCTTTTCTTTAATTTCTCTTCTTTCATTCGCTGCCTGGAGGTCGTGGGTTCGATTCCCACACCTCCCATTTATTTATTTAAATTGTTTCCCTCTCCTTTCCCAACCAGTAGACCCAATTTTGATTCCCCCCAACCCCTTTCCTTTTGCGAATTTACACTGCCACACGGGTGAGGTCACAGGTACAAATCCTAGTGGCCTCACCCCTTTACAATTCATTAAATTTCCAGATTTCTTCATTAAACTTTAGCCTAAACTAAAATTGTATTTTTTTGGCTGGAACTTTATCATCTTATTAACTTATTTTCACCAATATTTTCACTTGAAAACTTAGGACAATTCATGGATCGTTTGTTACTTTTGGGGGAGTATTTCATGGATTTGTTTAGCCAAAATGTTGACACACAAATCAGCCCGATCTCCATTTTTAATGAACATCACGATTACATAGATTTATACACGTAAAATGACAACCAAAACAATATCGAACTTGAAGCCATAATTCGAAACCTCATTCACAGTGAGTTTACAGTAACATTTTGCACATACACACACACTTGCATGAACGTTCGAATACATGGTTGTCTTTCCTACAATTTCAAGTTTACAATTAAAATCATGTTCATCACGAAATCATAACATACCTAAATCTACCAGCAATCATACCCAACATACGATTCATTGGGAGCTAGTGACAGGGGCATGCAAAAGGGGAAACAATCCTAGTTTTTGAATGATCAATATGAACCTTAAGGGGTCTCTTGGGAAAGGGACCAAGAGAGAAGAAAACCCATACCTTATTTTGACGTTCAAAACTTTAAGTTGCTGCACAAAAACTCTCCAAAACTCATGTCCAATCCAAGTTCTCAACACAAAACTTTCGACGGAAAAACCCTCTCTTTGCCTAATGTTCTTACTTAGCTTGTTTTCTTATATTTTCGTGTGAGTTCTTCAAGTGTGAAGAACTCTAGTAATTTTTATGTTCTTCTAGTTGTTTTTGGCAGAGAGTAATCGTGAAAATAAATGGAGAAACGTGAGCGAGATGAGCGTGAGAGAGAGTTAAAAGAGGTGAAGTAGTTTAGACTTAGTCAACTAGGAGACTTAGTCATAAAAACATATTAATTAATAAATAAATAATAATTAATAATAAAATCTGATACTTTTTAAATCAGCCGTTAATTATTAATTTATTAAATTAATTCACCAATACAAAAAAATCATATTAAATCATTGCTCCCACCTAGGTTCGAACCCGGGTGGAGCAAGACTTAACTTCAAGAGCTCCATTTCGTCTCTCTCTCCCAAATTTGCCCCTCCACCTTATTAAATAATTAATTAATTATATATTTAGGATAATTATGATACTACCCTTAGCCTGGTAAAAGACCATTTTACCCCTAGACCCTCAAAACTTAAGATTTTCTTTTTTTAAGTCCGGTAAAGACTCCTTCGAGTAAATCTTCGTATTCGAGAGCCCTACATGGTTGGTCCCAACCTTTCCAAGCTCAACTAACTCCCCAAGTTAGTTGGCTTGGATGTAGCAAGGGTTCCAAGGTCTGGTTCTACGCGCATCAATCCGTGTGAACCCTGGTCTAATCGTAGGCATTCTTGACACATTAAGTATTTCTTATCTTATTCATTTTATTAGGGTTGTTACATTATCCCCCCCTTAGGAACATTCATCCCCGAATGACACTACCACTATATAGCGTAATGCCAGTCAGATCATAACATAATCACTATGCACAGTCAAGCAATAGCAACAAAATATGAAGAGATAAGGAAACTTAGACTTAAGAGTAAAAAGTTCAACCCCAAGAGCTGAAAAGATGAGGGTAACGGGATCTCATGTCGGCCTCATCCTCCCACGTAGCACCCTCAACAAGATGATTTCTCCATAATACCTTCACTGTGGCAATCTCCTTGTTCCTCAGCCGCTTGATCTTTTTGTCTAAGCTCTCAACAGGTACCTCCTCATAGGACAAGTCTTCATCGATCCCCAAACCTTCCACAGGTAGAATCGATGCTGGATCACCTAGGCACTTATTTAACATGGATATATGAAAGACTGGATGGACAGAAGCTAGCTCCGCAGGCAATGCCAACTCATAGGCCACCTCACCCACACGCTGTAGGATCTCGTATGGCCCAACATACCTCAGACATAACTTCCCCTTCCTGCCAAACCTCATCACCCCCTTCATAGGTGATATCGTCAGATAGACTTGGTCACCAACATCAAACTCTAAGGGCCGTTTTCTGTTATCTGCATATGACTTCTGCCGACTGTAAGCAGTAGCCAACCTGTCCCTAATCACTCTGACCATCTCTAAGGCCTCATGAATGATCTCTGGACCCAAAATGGATGACTCTCCAACCTCGAACCACCCAACTGGAGATCTACACCTCCTACCATACAGTGCCTCAAACAGTTCCATGCCAATGCTGGAGTGATAGCTATTATTATACGAGAACTCTATCAAAGGCAGATGGTCATCCCAGCTACCCCTGAAGTCAATCACACACGCTCTCAACATGTCCTCCAATGTATGAATGGTGCGCTCTGCCTGCCCATCAGTCTGAGGATGAAAGCCAGTACTAAGCTTTACCTGCGTGCCCAACCTCTTCTGTTAAGATCTCAAGAAATGTGAAGTAAACTGAGCTCCTCTATCTTAAATGATAGACAAAGGAATCCCATGCCATCTCACAATCTCATCAATGTAGAGTCTCACATAATCCTCGGCTCTTTAAGTAGACTTCACAGGGATAAAGTGGGCAGACTTAGTCATTCTGTCCACAATAACCCATATGGAGTCATGCTGCCTCCTAGTCCTCGGAAGACCAACCACGAAGTCCATATTAATGGCCTCCCACTTCCAAGTCGGAACCTCAATAATCTGAGTCAAACCGCCAGGCTTAAGATGTTTTGCCTTAACCTGCTGACAATTAGGAAACTTGGCCACATATTATGAAATGTCCTTCTTTATGCCATCCCACCAATAAATCTGCTTAAGATCATGATACTTCTTGGTGGAACCTGGATGTATCGAATATCTGGAACCATGGGCCTCTGCAATAATCCTGGTCCGTAAATCATCCACATCTGGTACACACAGCCTGTCCTGATACCTAAGTATGCCATCACCTCCCAAAGCGAAAGACTCATTCATCTTTATTAACACTGAGTCCTTCAGCTCCATCAACACAGGATCTAGATGCTAACCCTGCTTGACTTCAACTACCAAGGATGATTCAGAACTAGGATAAACTGAAACACCCCCACTAGTAAAGTCAACCAATCGCACACCCAGTCTGGCCAGTCTGTGTACATCTTTTACCAACTCCTTCTTCTCATCCTCAACGTGGGCTATACTTCCCATGCTCATCCTGCTCAAAGCATCAGCCACAGCATTAGCCTTACCTGGATGGTAGTGAACATTCATGTCATAATCCTTCAACAGCTCCAACCATCTCCGCTGACGTAGATTCTACTCCCTCTGTGTGAACACGTACTGGAGACTCTTGTGGTCTGTGAACACATCCACATGCACTCCATACAAGTAGTGCCTCCACAGCTTCAGTGCAAATACCACAGCTGCCAACTCCAGGTCATGAGTGGGATAATTCTTCTCATGAACCTTGAGCTGTCTAGACGCATAGGCTATCACCTTACCAACCTGCATAAGAACACAACCAAAACCAACCCTAGACGCTTCACAATAAACAGTGTAATTCTCACCACACTAAGGCAAAGTAAGCACCGGGGCTAAAGTTAGTCTGTCCTTGAGATCCTGGAAACTCTTCTCACAAGTCTCCGTCCATTCAAACTTGGCTTTCTTCTTAGTCAAAGCTGTCAGTGGGGCAGCAATGGAAGAAAAGCCCTCCACGAACCTGCGGTAGTAACCAGCCAATCCTAGAAAGCTACGAATGTCAGTGGGAGTAAGAGGCTTTGGCCAGTTCTTCACAGCCTCAGTCTTCCTGGGATCCACCTCTACGCCCTGATCGGACACAACATAACCCAGGAAGGTCACTGATCTAAGCCAGAATTCACACTTGCTGAATTTGGCATACAACTGATGTTGTCTAAGTACCTGCAAGGTTAGTCGCAAACGTTGTTCATGCTCTTCCTTGGTCTTAGAGTAGATGAGGATGTCATCAATGAATACTATGATGAAAGAATCAAGGTATTCACGGAAGACTCGATTCATGAGGTCCAAAAATGCAGCTGGTGCATTAGTGAGACCAAATGACATGACTAAAACTCATAATGACCCTAACAGGTACGAAAGGCTGTCTTTGGGATATCTCCATCCCTAACCCTAAGTTGATGATAATACCCTGAACGAAGATCAATCTTAGAGAAGAAACTAGAACTTGGAGCTGATCGAACAAATCATCTATTCTGTGAAGTGATACTTATTCTTTATAGTGACTTTGTTGAGCTGTCGATAATCGATACACATTCTAAGGATCCCATCTTTCTTTTTCACAAACAACACTGGAGCGCCCCAAGGGGATATGCTTGGCTGAATGAAACCCTTATCAGTGAGATCTTTTAACTGCAGCTTCAACTCTTTGAGTTCTGCTGGAGCCATTCTGTAAGGAGTAATTGAAATTGGTTTAGTATCGGGTTCTAAGTCGATACCAAAATCAATCTCTCGAGGGGGAGGGACTCCAGGTAAATCATCAGGAAATACATCTAGGAACTCATTCACTACAGGCACTGAGTCTATGGAAGGAATGTCATGATCTAAATCATTAACACTCACAAGATGACACAATAAACCCTTGGACATCATTTTATTGGCCTTAAGGTTCGAAATCAAGGGGTTAGGACGACTCGAGTTGTACCCCTCCCAGACTAACTCCTCTTCATCAGGGAAATGAAATCTCACCACTCTACTACGACAGTCTAAACAAGCATAACAACTGTGAACCCAGTCCATGCCAAGAATAACATCAAAATCATGCATGGGTAACTCAACCAAGTCTGCACACATAGTCTTACTACTTACAACTATTGGGCAATCCTTGTATACTCTATCAGTTCTTACATTTTCTCCTAAAGGTGTACTAACCACTATAGGATCATGCAGAACTTCAGGCAATATCTCAAAAGTGAGAGCAAGCAAAGGAGTAACAAAGGAAAGCGTAGACCCTGGATCAAGTAAAGCATAAACAGAAGTTGAGAATACTTGCATCATACTTGTGACCACATCAGCGGACTTCTTCTGCTCCTCCCTGCCCTTCAGGGCATAGAACCTGTTCCTCTTAGGAGGCTCGGCTGCTGCTGCACCCTGTTGATTAGGCCTAGGCTGAGCATTACCTCCAACCTGACCTCTGTTCTGTGGGCAGTCTCTAACCATGTGCCCACTCTTACCGCAACCGAAGCAGGCATTAGTGCCCCATCTGCACTCTCCACTGTGAGCACGGCCACACTTACCATAGTTCTATTTAGGACGCTGCATCTCTCCTCCACTGCCCTTCTTGGGCTCAGGTCTGCCTCCTCTAGGTGTTGTACTCCTCTAAGAATTAGAGTTCCCAGAACTCTGTTGCCCCTTCTTGAACCTGGGCTGATCACGGACGCCAAAATTGTTTCTGTGGCCTCCATAGCTGGGACCTGTCTGATCTTGAGGCTTAGGCCTCCTAGCTTCACGAATACCTCTCTTTTTGCGGCTGTCCTCTACCTGCTGGACATGCACCATCAACCTGGAGAGGTCCATATTATCATGGAGCATCGCAGACCGACACTCCTCCTCCAGATCTCCATTGATTCTTGTGAGGAACCTGCTCATCTCATCCCTGCTGTTACATACAAGGGAAGTAGCACACCTGGATAATTTAACAAACTTCAGTACTCATCTCATCCTTGCTGTTAGATACTAAGGAAAGTAGCATACCTATATAGTTTAACAAACTTCAGGGAATACTCCCTGACTGTCATGGATCCCTGCTTAAGGTTGATAAACTCATCAACCTTTGCTTCCCTCATCTCCCTGGGAAAGAATCTCTCCAGGAAGGCTGTCTTAAACAGCTCCCAAGTGACCGGAACTCCGACCAACGCTCCGCTATCCTGCCACATCTTGCACCAAGTCTGTGCAACATCCTTGAGCTAATAGGAAGCCAGCTCAGCCTTCTCAGTATCTGTGGCCCCCATAGCCACCAAAATCTTAAGCACCTCATCCACAAACTCCTAGGGATCCTCTGAAGTCTTGGACCCTGTGAAAATAGGAGGATTCATCCTCATAAAGTCTCGCAGCCTGTCAGCCATGCTACGTACCGGTGGGTTCTCCCTCTGAACATTCTGCCGGTTGACCTGGGCAGTCATAGCCTAGGCCTGCAGGGTGATGGCCTGTGCCATCTGGGCGAGTGATGCCCGCACCTCCACATCAGTCAACCCAGGTTGGTTAACCGGCATGGCCATTCCTTCAGCTGGAGCCTGGGGTGGAACCTGATTATTCCCAGCAGCTGCTCCTCCTCTCCTCTGAACAACGTTCCTCCTAGTATTCATTCTCTGAAAATAATAAGAATTGATGTTAGACATGCTCATAACACCAAGAAATCAGACATTAGGAAAAGCACGATAAGATCAGAAGAAGGGAAAGTTTCCTACTCATTATGCAGTCTCTAATTCAGGATAGTGGTGCACTTCACTACCTTGACTTAGAGACTACTCAATGTGGTTGATGTAAACTAATTATTCTCAGAATTTAACCTGGATCTGATACCAACTTTGTCACGACCGGAATCTAGACCCCAGACGAGACCGGCATCGTTGACCTCTCAAAGGTCGCACACAAGCCTACTTACGTCATTGTTACTTCATCTAGGTTAATTTTAGCAGAAAATTTGAACTTTTTGTTTTCTTATTTCATGCTAAACATTTTAAACTTAACATCATGGGCGTTCACAAATCAACCATCTAATATAGAGATAATCAAATGAAAGAACAGTGCAATACTGTAATAAATGTATAATTGCAAAAATGGCACCAATACAGTGTCTGAAATAAAAACGGAAAGAAACACTAGTGGAACATGCTCCACTAGATAAAGCCTATATCTAAGCTAGATAGTATCGGTAGACATCCTCGAAACCATGAGGGCCTACCAAGTCCGGATGAAAGCTCCACGTCCGGATAGCTGCAACGTCAACCTGTACGCTCTAGCGTCCACCTGTACCTGCACCTAAAATTGTAGAGTTGTATAGAGTTAGTACACACTTGTACTAAGTATGGGTATATGCAGGCACACACCAAGGACATGCATGAGAAAGGATAGCTCTTTCTTAACAACATGATTATGGAAAGTCAAGTCAGTGGACTTGCCAAATTGGGATTAGGAAAGTTAGTGAACTTTCCAAATTTGGATTAGGAAAGTCAGTGAGCTTTCCAAATTTGGACTAGGAAAGTCATTCCATGAGAGTAACATGCATCATCATACTTATCATATTGCACAGAGCACATAACATCTTACACATAGCACATATCATATAGCATACAACACATAACATCTTTCATAACATTCATTCATATGCCATGAGACCTTGGAATCATGGACTTTACATTAAGAATTTCCAAAATGAGGGCTCAACATATGGGACCTTAACTAGGGAGTCTTCATTAGCAAACACAGAGTCTGCTTCATTCATTCATACGTACTTCATTTCATTTCATTCATAGGCTAGTGTGAACACCAACTATACCTAGGATGTAGCTTAAGACTTTCATCGGGTTTTGCTGTGCAATAATCAGGAATAACCTAGTGTCATTACTTGAGTCTAGCTCACCTCTTGATTATCCTATCCTAACACCTTTGGTATCGTTCATTTCATTATGTGCATCATTTGAGGCTGGCCTCATTCATTCATTGGGAACTTTAACTTTAACCGACATAGATCATGTGAGCATCATGCAATCCAGTGTCTCCCCCACACCGAAAAGAGGTGGAATCACCGTCCAAGGTGACCTAAAACATGCTAGCGTACATGGGAATTTAACCCCGCCAGATCCCTATATTGGCAGTATAGGTTCGAAGACCAGGAGATATAAGGAGACCCATATCCGGCAAGCTGGACAGTCTCATGTTATGAGAGTTATGTAACCTCTGCCCTTCCCGGAAGAAGGCATGACCGCTCATAGCTAGTCTATCAGTGCTCAGTATAAAGTTCCATTACATTCAACTCATACGTCATGGAAGGTGGCTTCTAGTATGAGGACATCATAGCTCAATAGATGATTTCTCATCTCATCATTAGTATTAAGTGTTTTAATCTCAATTATTTCAGTAGAGTGTTCATAGAGACTGGTCTATTCATTAACTTTACTCTCTCATAGGTGAGTACGTTTTGGTAACAATTACTTAGGCTCATGTGAGATTGTTCTCATCTTTTACATTAGCCTCATATCATGTTGTCACCACATTCATTAACATTAGCACAATTGCTCTTCATAACTACTCACCCCATTTTACGTGAATGTTCATTTCATCGTATGCCAATATACTTGGCCATTTGTGTGTTTCACATTCTTAATTAACCCTTATAGGGTTTCGTCATTTCATTACATAACAATCATTTCATCGTATGCCAATGCACTTGGCCATTTAGTATGTTTTACACTTTACTTTACCCTTCTAGGGTTACTTCATTTCATTACATATATCTTAGGTTCACTTATCTTTAAACGTATGCTAGACTTATGGGTCTATACATACAATCCATGAGGCTTCATTCATAGTTCGTTAAGTGACTCATATCTTCCTAAGATTATGTAGTACAAGACTTATGTATCTTGTATATATGCCAAGATCTTGATTTTTATCTAAGTAGGTGGCATTATTCTTGAACGTTTAATTCACGTATGACTTATGTATCAATACGGAAATTTGGGCAAGGGAACCCAAGTTCGAACCACTTGGACAATACTTATATTTTTCCTTGACTTTATTTTTAGTCTTCATGACATTGGGACCCTAGATCGAACCCCAACATCAACATTCTATTTTTATTTTTCTCCTTGGATTTTCCCTTAATTTGGCCGAAGGGTTGTGGGATCGAACCCCCACAACCCCTTTTATTTTTTTCAATTAAAATCTTATTGTCCCATTTCGCCTAGACCAAGAGGTTGTGGGATCAAACCCCCACAACCTCTTTTATTTTACTCTTTAATTCGCTGGGAATTGGGAGGTTGTGGGTTCGAACCCCCACAGCCTCTTTATTTTAGTTTTAATTTCGCTAGGGGCTGTGAGGTTGTGGGTTCGAACCCCCACAACCTTCTTATTTTTATTTCAATTAAAGTTTACTTAGGTAGGGGTTTGGCAGTGAGGTTGTGGGATCGAGCCCCCACAGCCTCACCTTATTTTCTTATTTAATTCGCCTTCTCCTTTCCATCCTTGAGGTCGTGGGTTCGATTCCCACGCCTCACATTTTCTTTTCTTTAATTTCTCTTCTTTCATTCGCTGCCTGGAGGTCGTGGGTTCGATTCCCACACCTCCCATTTATTTATTTAAATTTTTTCCCTCTCCTTTCCCAACCAGTAGACCCAATTTCGATTCCCCCCAACCCCTTTCCTTTTGCGAATTTACACTGCCACACGGGTGAGGTCACAGGTTCGAATACTAGTGGCCTCACCCCTTTAAAATTCATTAAATTTCCAGATTTCTTCATTAAACTTTAGCCTAAACTAAAATTGTATTTTTTGGCTGGAACTTTATCAACTTATTAACTTATTTTCACCAATATTTTCACTTCAAAACTTAGGACAATTCATGGATCGTTTGTTACGTTTGGGGGGAGTATTTCATGGATTTGTTTAGCCAAAATGTTGACAAACAAATCATCCCCATCTCCATTTTTAATGAACATCACGATTACATAGATTTATACACGTAAAATGACAACCAAAACAATATCAAACTTGAAGCCATAATTCGAAACCTCATTCACAGTGAGTTTACAGTAACATTTTGCACATACACACACACTTGCACGAACGTTCGAATACATGGTTGTCTTTCCTACGATTTTAAGTATACAATCAAAATCATGTTCATCACGAAATCATAACATACCTAAATCTACCAGCAATCATACCCAACCTACGATTCATTGGGAGCTAGTGACAGGGGCATGCAAAAGGGGAAACAATCCTAGTTTTCGAATGATCAATATGAACCTTAAGGGGTCTCTTGGGAAAGGGACCAAGAGAGAAGAAAACCCATACCTTATGTGACGTTCAAAACTTGAAGTTTCTGCCCAAAAACTCTCCAAAACTCACGTCGAAGCCAAGTTCTCAACACAAAACTTTCGACGGAAAAAACCTCTCTTTGCCTAACGTTTTCACTTAGCTTGTTTTCTTATATTTTTGTGTGAGTTCTTCAAGTGTGAAGAACTCTAGTAATTTTTCTGTTCTTCTAGTTGTTTTTGGCAGAGAGTAATCGTAAAAATAAATTGAGAAACGTGAGAGAGATGAGCGTGAGAGAGAGTTAAAAGAGGTGAAGTAGTTTAGACTTAGTCAACTAGGAGACTTAGTCATAAAAACATATTAATTAATAAATAAATAATAATTAATAATAAAATCTGATTTCCCTTTTTAAATCAGCCATTAATTATTAATTTATTAAATTAATTCACCAATAAAAAAAATCATATTAAATCATTGCTCCCACCTAGGTTCGAACCCGGGTGGAGCAAGACTTAACTTCAAGAGCTCCATTTCGTCTCTCTCCCAAATTTTTCCCTCCACCTTATTATATAATTAATTAATTACATATTTAGGGTAATTATGATACTACCCTTAGCCTGGTAAAAGACCATTTTACCCCTAGACCCTCAAAACTTAAGATTTCCTCTTTTTAAGTCTGGTAAAGACTCCTTTGAGTAAATCTTCGTATTCAAGAGCCCTACATGGTTGATCCCAACCTTTCCAAGCTCAAATAACTCCCAAGTTAGTTGGATTGGCTGTAGCAAGGGTTCCGAGGTCTGGTTCTACGCGCATCAATCCGTGTGAACCCTGGTCTAATCATAGGCATTCTTGACACATTAAGCATTTCTTATCTTATTCATTTTGTTAGGGTTGTTACATATTCAGTTCGTATAATCAATGAGGGATCACCCAAGCACTTCTTCAACATAGAGATATTAAATACCGGATGAACCGCTGCTAACTCTTGTGGTAGCTCCAACTCATAAGCTACTTTGCCAATCCTCTTGGAAATTCTATAAGAACGAACATACCAGGACTAAGATTTCCCTTCTTACCAAACCTCATAACACCCTTCATGGGTGAAACTTTCAAGTATACTTTCAAGTATACCCAGTCATCAACTTAAAACTCCAACTTTCTTTTCCTAACATTAATGTAGGATTTTGGATGAATCTGTTCCATTTTTAACCTCTCTTGAATCACTTTCACCTTCTCCATAGCTTGATGAACTAAATATGGTCCTATAAACCCGCTTCACCAACTTCAAACCATCCAATAAGAGATCTGCAACTTCTTGTATAAAGAGGTTCACATGGAGCCATTTGGATGCTAGAGTGGCACCTATTGTTGTAAGTGAATTCAATAAGGGTTAGGTGATCATCCTAATTATCTTTGAAATAAATCACACATGCCCTCAACATATCTTCTAATGTTTGAATAGTGCGCTCTTCTTGCCCATCTGTTTGTGGATGAAAGACAGTACTTAAGTTCACCTTTGAACCCAAACCTTTCTGAAAAGATTTCCAAAATTGTGCATTAAATTGTGCAACTCTATCTAACATAATGGAAAATAGGACTCTATCAAGTCTTACCACCTCCTGAATATATAACCTAGATAGAATAATATTCTACTGAATGGGTAGTCTTTACAGGTAGAAAGTGGGTTGATTTTTTCATTCTACCGACAATCACCCAAATAGAATAGTTCTGCATTCGAGTCCTTCGCAAGCGTGTGATAAAATACATAATAATCATCTTCCACTTCTATTCCTAATGTTCTATATTCTAAGCCAGACCACCGAGCCTTTGGTTTTCTACTTTAACTTGTTGGCAGTTTGGACACTTCGCAACAAATTTTGCAATGCCCTTCTCCAAGCTATTCCATCAATACACTTCTTTTAAATCACAATACATCTTTATAGAACCCCCATGAATGGAATATCTAGAGCTATGAGCTTCCTCCATGATCCTCTCTTGGAGTAAATCCACCATTGGTACACAAAACCTATCTTTATATCTCAATACATCATCTCTCCCTTGTTCAAAAGTTAATACTTTTTGCTACTGAACATTTGCCTTAAATTCAAGCAAAATAGGATATTGGTCTTGCTTGCCTTTTAATTCCGAAACTAATGAAGACTCATCCCCATTCGTCACCACTATTCCTCCTTTTGTGGAATCCATAAGTATGACCCCCAGACGTGTAAGTGTGTGCACATCTTTTGCGAACTCTCTCTTTTCTTCCTCAATGTTGGCCGGTACTAACCCCATAAAACCAGCTTAAGGAATCAACAACAACATTAGCCTTACCTCGGTATTAAAGAATACTCATGTCATAATCCTTGAGTAACTCTAACCACTGAGTGAACACATATTGTAGACTCTTGTGATCGGTGAACACATTCACATGAACCTTATACAAATAATGGCGCCATATCTTCAAAGTGAAAACTACAGCAACAAACTCAAGATCATGAGCTGGGTATTTCTTCTCGTAAATTATCAAGTGTCTGGAGGCATAAGCTATCACTTTGTCATTATGCATTAATACACAACCCAAGCCAACTCTAGATGCATCACAATACACCACAAAACCTTAAGTACCTTCTGGATGGTCAAAACTGGGCAGTAGCCAACCCCTTTTTCAATTCCTGAAAGCTTTTCTTACAAGCTTCAAACCATTGAAACTTGACTGTTTTCTGAATCAACTTGGTCAAAGGAGACGAAATAGGCGAGAACCCCTCTACAATAGCCAACTAAACCCAAGAAACTCCTAATATCATTTTGAGATATGGGTCTAGGACAATGTTGCACTGCCTTAATTTTCTGAGTATCAACTTTGATTCCCTCTCCAGACACAATATGGCCTAAGAATGCCAAAAAATCAAGCCAAAACTCACACTTAGAGAACTTGGCATACAACTCGTTATCTTTAAGTCTGAAGAACTATTCTCAAATGGTTAGAATGATCTTCTTCATTTCTTGAATAGATTAGTATGTCATCAATGAAGACGATAACAAACATATATATATATATAAGGTTTGAACACATCATTCATAAAGTCCATGAACGTTACGGGTGCATTAGTTAAACCCAAAGACATGACCAAGAACTCATAATGACCATAAGGGGTCCTGAATGTTGTCTTTGGAATATCACATTCCATAACTTTCAACTGATGGTAGCCTGATTTGAGGTCAATTTTTGAGAAATAGAAGCTCCTTGAAGCTGATCGAAAAGATCATCAATTCTCGGAAGAGGATACTTATTATTGATGGTAACCTTGTTCAACTGACGGTAGTCTATACACAAACATGTTTTTTCTCAATAAAAAGATCGAAGCTCCCCATGATGAGATACTTGGTCGAATGAAACCATTATCTATAGATCATTCAACTATTCTTTCAACTCTTTCAACTCTGCTGGTGTCATTCTGTATGGAGGAATAGAGATAGAGGGAACATATCGACTAATGTCTACACCGAAGTCTATTTCTCTCTTAGGAGGGACTCCGGGTAGATCATGAGAGAAAACTTCTGAAAACTCTCTTACTATAGAAACTAACTGAATAGGAGGTATCTCAACAATAGAGTCATTAACTAGGACTAAGTGATAGATAGAACCCTTCGAAACTAACTTTCTCACCTTAAGGTACGAAATGCATCGACCCTTAGGCACTGCTAAACTACTACTTCACTCTATGATTGACTCATTAGGAATCTCAAACTTGAAAAGTCGAGTTCTACAATCTATTGATGCATAACATGCATGAAGCTAATCCATACCTAGAATGACATCAAAATCTACCATGTCTACCTCGATTAAATAAACCATGGTGTCTTTGTGATTGATCGAAATAACACAATCACGATATACTCACTCAACTAGAATAGACTCCCCAACAGGTGTAGAAACATAAAAGGGTTCACAGAATTTCTAAGGAATAACATCAAACTTATTTGCAACACAAGGGGTTACAAAAGATAAACTTTCTCCTGGGTCTAGCAAAGCATAAACATCAAAATCAATGACTTTGATCATACCAGTGACCACATCTAGAGAGTTCTCTTGATCGTGACGACTAGTGATTACATAAAGGAGGTTGCTCCTCCGCCAGTACCAGAAGTAGATCCTCTAGGTGCAACCCTACTTGGGGGAGAAACTAATGAAGAGTTGGCTTTATTGTCCGGATTTGCACTACCTTGCTTCTTCTTAGGGCACTCTTTTATGAAGTGACCCTCTTTCCCACACTTGAAACAACATGTTTGACTATCATAACACTTACCTCGGTGGCTTCTACCATACTGAGCACATGCAGGGCCCAGCTACCTCCTTGTACCACACTACCTTGAGTCTGTGCTGGCTTAGCTCTGAAGTGTTGGGAATTCTGACCATTATGCTCATCTTTGTCTCTGGTGCAACTGCACTAGCAGATGATGTAGTAGGTCCCTTTTTCTTTGATGAAAGGATGAACGGTTCAAATTACCTTTTTTCTGCCCAGACTCATTCCCTGTCTTCACTTTCTTACTTCTTAACGCTTTCATGTCCTTCAACTTCTCTTCCTCAACTTGCTGCGCATAAACCATCAACCTTGAGATCTCCATGTCACGATCATCATCGTTGCCCTGCCATCTTTTCTTGATAGACGACCCAACCCAACAACGAATAAGCTCATTCTACTCATCATGTCCTTAACTGTTTTTGGATCATAAAGAGATAGTTAGGTGAATTTCAACCCATACTCATGCACACTTAGAGAATCTTGCTTAAGCTTAAGAAATTCTTGTACCTTAGCCTCTTTTTCAATTCTCGAGGAAAGAAACGCCCTAAGAAAGCTTCCTCAAAATAGGCCCAACTCACAGGTGGTGCATCCTCAGCTCTACCTTCTTTCCACTGATCAAACAAAGTTCTAGAAACATGCTTCAGTTGATATACAACTAGCTCACCTCTCCCAGTATCATAAAAATGCATCAAATCGAATACATTTTTCAGCTCATCAATGAAGTTGTGTGGATCCTCAATAGTGCTTGAACAAGCTAAACTTGGAGGATTCATCCTCACGAACTCACGAATCCTTGAAGTGTCAGCCTCTTCTTGGCAAGATCATCTTTGCTCCCAAATATGGTTATTCACAGCTTGGATCAACATATGGATAACCTCATGGAACTCAGCATTGATGACTTTGCCTTAAGGTTGCACTTCAGGTGCATTGAGTAGCTCTTGCTCTTCGACATTAAAAACTCTTCGTGGAGGCATGATTATCTAAAACACCTACAACTATTAGAGAGATACTTTTTAGAGATCAAACTCTAACGCACAAAATGAGCGTGAAATAAGTGAGAAAATTTCCTGAGTGTTGCAGCCTCCTAATTATAGATGTGGCACCCTTCACACCAAAAAGTAGGACTCTACTGACACGGATTCATAGACTCCCTAGGACTCTTGAACTTTGGGATTCTTGAACTCAGGGATTTGATACAATGTTTGTCCCCCCACGAGCCTACACTCCGGAGTGATAGGCACTCGGATACCATTGCTGGCCTCGATCGGGCCCTTGTTTTGGTTTACTAACTCAGTAAAAGACTCTAAGCATTATTACAATGATCAAATAAACTTACTCAAATAGCTTAATAATTTAACTTGGAATGTTAAAATGTCAAACATTCAACTTGGACAAAATGACAACCCAAGTCTTTAACATAAGCATGATAGTGTAAAGACTACTAAACTACAAACTGTCTATGAAGCCTCTAAAATAAGGAGGGTTTTTGGAACAGGACCCCCGATCATCCTAACATCTGAAAGACTAGAAAACAAATAAAGGAGTCCTTCGGAATACAAAGAGGCTCACCAACAGACTCTGAGTGCTCAAGCTGGATCAACTAGGCGCTGGATATTGATCATAGTTACATGTGTCTGAATCATAATACGATGCAGGACAACTGGAATCAGTACATTGAATGTATGAGTAAGCGAGTTGAAATGCTAGAACAAGATATAGGCTTAAAAAGAATCTAAAGAAATGCTTACCTTGGCTCTTCTTAACTTCTCAACAACTTAAGTCAAATGTAAAGCAAATAAAGCACATGCAATATATATAACGCTTAAAAAAAACTTAAAACAACTTAGTTCATTAAAGATGAAGTAGTAACAAACTTAACTTTACTCATATAAGAAAGTAATATAGTTTCTGAGGGATTTTCTCTAACCGACAATCACCACTATGAGCCTAAGTGGTGATACAATGTCTTGCCCACGCTTCCAGAGCTGTCCTATAATTTACCTTCATATAGAATTTCTTAAGTTAGTGGACCCACTATATTATCTTAAGGAGTCAACTAAAAAGTATGATCCTTTACTACCCATGATGTCTACATGGTTTATGGAGACTTTAGTTAACATGAACTCGCATCTCAGTATCGGTTCTCAATACTATTCCCAAAATATACTTAGCTCATGTCTTTGTAAAAATAAAACTCTTTCTTTGGTTTGAGATAATTACTCAAAACTTAGCTTAAAAGCTCTCTTGGAATTAGTGTTCCCTTTCTTTCTCAAATTTGAAAACATTTTAAACTTCTTGGGAATATTTAGTTCCCATATACTTCTTTGAAGAAAATAACTTCAAATCTTTACTCTTTGCTTAACTTGAATTAAAGTCTTAAAACAAAATTAAAACATTTGTAAAAGACTTTTGAAAACTTTAAGAACTTATCTTTGACTTAAATCTTTAACTTCTTGACTTGACTCTCAACTTCTTCATATCTTAACTTACCTTGAATTGAATTTTGGATTCAAGGATTAGGATTTGTGATAGGAAAGATATCATAATGTTTAGGAATGAGTTTAGATAGCTAACATGAGAAAAGACCAAACTATCAGAATTTGAGGGTGGTTCCGCGACGCGGAGACACATTTAAATTTTTGTTTCAAAAATGCATTTTGAGGAAGAATACTCCGTGTTAACTCCACGTTGCGAAACATAAATTCCCAAATCTAGGAACCTGCCCCGCGACGCGCAACCATTCTTCTACATTTCAACCCCAATTCACCCAAACTTGATTCTTTTTCTCTAATTCCTTTTAGATAAAGGTACCCAACAAAATTAACTAAGGACCTAACTTGAAACGACTCTATAATACAACGTAACTATCGCAAAATTTCCCCAAATCAGTCAAATTCAAGAACATCATTAAAATCAAGAATAGGTATTAAGATCATCAACTTTCAAACTCTTTTAGGATGAATCCATGCTGAAATAAATATGTTTTGCACGTGGGAGAACGACCCCAACATTATGAAAGCCGCACATACCTGGTAGGAGTAAATCCTTGGTGAAAACCACAACTAGATTGATCGATCTTGATGAATCTTGCCTTTCTTCTTCTTTCTTGCCTTTCTTCTTCTTTCTTCCCTTTTCTCCTTTCTCCAAGCCCTACCATAAATTCCAATTTTTTTGAAACTGACTAAAATCTGATTTGAACCATATTAAACTCCTAAAAATGGATTAAAGTAATAGCGTAAGGAAAATACCAGAATACCCCTTAAAAATCCGGATTGGTCATTTCCTCATTTGAATAGCCCAACTTCCAAAGAGCATATCTCACTCATACGAATTTGGAATTGCGCAAACTTGGAGGCAATGTAAAGATTGTTTCAAGAGCTTTCACACCATATTTGAAAGTACACCTAACTCACCCTCAGCTAGGAGTTATTGCCATTTGAAGTTGACCAAAAACTCATTTTTCCTAACTTAAATAAATTCCCAGATTTGTCATTATTTCCAAATATGATTATTTCAAGTTGTTAGCTTCTTTATAGCTATTTCAAACTGCAAGATGTTACAATCAATTTAAAAGTGAGAGGCGAGACCTGATCTTCATGGGTGTACCATGCCCGTATAATTTTGGTAATACCATCCCAGAGTTGGGCTGCTATAATGTAAGGTTGTTGTATTAAACCTCTTAGATAAAGTTGATAAGCCATTCTATTGTTCATTGAATCAAGGCTTCGGTAAAATTATTGCAGCAAAATATTGGCAGGCAATCCATAAGTTTGGCATTGTAACACCAACTTCTTGAATCTTAGTCAAGTCTCATGGATGGCTCACCCTCCAAACACTTGAAATTTTTGATATTGTCCCTAAGTGTCATCATCTTCGAAGGAGAGAAAAATCGCACTTGGAATGCGCTGACAAGCTCTTCCTACGAAGTGATAGAATCTCTTGGAAACTTAGCCAACAACTTACATGCTTCTCCCATTAGAGAGAACGGGAACAACCTCAACCGGACCAACTCTTGGGATATGTTTTTAAAGGAGAATGACCCGCAAACATCAACAAAGTTCCTTATATTCTCATGGGGATCCTCATGAGCCAACCCACAAAACACCCATTTCAATTGCAAGAGCTGCAAAATGGTGCTTGTAATGTGGAACACATCGTTCCCTTCATCTGGAGGCAAGAGAATGGCACCAACTCCACTCACTGTATTTGGTCATTGAAACTCGATTCATTGACATCATTGAGGTTTCCGATATCATCCTAGTGTCCACTTGGCTACCATTGCTTCTGTTGACACTCATTTCCTCTGTTTTTAAACAAGAAACAAGAAAACCAAATCCAAAAGTAAGTATATTCAACTACGACTAAAAATAACAAAAAAATTCAACTTCACAAAAAGAATCTCAGAACACCACTCCCCGGCAGCGATGCCATTTTTATATAACAATTCAAGCACACCTCATCAAATTCTAGGTGTTCAACGATCGTAAATCAGTATAAAACCCAACTAAATGAGTTGAGGTCGAATCCCAAAGGGAACGGTACATGTTTCAATTCAATTTGGAGATAGGAAAATGTTTAAATGAGGCATAGGAATAAACATTATCGAAGAAAGACATCTTCAAATTAAAGGGTGACACGAATGTTAAATGGGGGTTTTGGTTTTTATTATCAACTACAAACAGTGGCAAACAATATGAATTAACAATAATGAGACGAGTTATTGTGTTGTGATCGATTATATGCTAATATAGATGAATGGGTAATTGCAACTGTTAGTAATGAGCTAGATATTAGTTAGTAATCTTGGCTACAGAGGAAACAAATTTTCTCTCCAACAATTTGCCCTGAATCAAGTTGACTTCTCTCGAACATCAACAAACATGCAAAATAAGAACAACCCACACCTTAGTCCATTAACTCTCTCGAGTTGCATGTGAAATTTGGTTTAGGATTCACTCTCTCGAGCTGAACCCAGGTCAACCCAATTACCACAAACCATCAATCAAAAACCTTAGTTCTAAAACCTCTCTCTCGAGCAAGCCAATAACACAAAGCTAGAACTACATTTGCAAGTACAATTCTCAAATGTCATGGGTCTTGTCCCAAAGTTCATGTCAGTTAGAAGAGGCTTCATAGACAGTAGTAGTTGAGGAGTCTTTTCATTTCTATTGTTAATGTTTAGACTTGAGTTGCCTCTTATGGAATGTATAAATATTTTTAAATGCTCTAAGTTAGTCATTTTGAGACGTTAAGTTTAACCTTTACATTTGAGGTTCATTTATTATTGAGTAAGTCTTCATCTGAGAGTTGAGCCAAGCTAAGGGTTAAATTGGGGCCATAAATGGTTCTCTAGTGCCAGTCAGTCAAGGGTGTAAGCTCAGGGAGTGACAAAGCATAACGACATCAAAAAAAATTCTAGAGAATTGAGAGTGAACCTATCTATGAAACATGGCTAAGGACCCAAAAGTTACTGCTACTATGACCCAATCACGACTTGTCATATTTTAACACATCGGCTTTGAAAAGGTAAAAAGTGAGTTAACATGAAAGTCCACTAGCCCAAAACAAGCCATGTACCCTTTAGAAGACCCTAAATGGTCCATTTACGGCACCACTGGCCGTTTAGGAAAGTGAACTAGTCATCTTGCCTTAATCCAGGGCCCCAGGATTCAGAGTAACCTGGACGACTCCCATAGCGAATGATCAAAGGCGTACGGTCAATTTAGGTCCAGTAGCCCAACATTTTAGTGCAGCCCGTAGATGGATGTTTTCGGTATTGTTTCTATATGATCTACCTTGTGTTCCCCAAAATGAAAATAAACTTCATTATTGACCTTTTTCCAGATACGCAACCTATTTCTATCCTCCTTACTATATGACTCTAACAGAACTTATGGAATTAATGGCCTAACTGAAATATTTTTTGGATAAGGGTTTTATTTGACCGAGTATCTCTCTATGGGGGTATCTATTTTTGTTTGTTCACAATAAAGATGGTCCACATCACATATGTATTGATTACATCAATTGAATAAGGATACCACTAAGAATAAGTATCCTCTTCCAAGGATTGATGCTTTATTGATGAACTCTAAGGAGCGAGTTACTTCTCTAAGATCAACCTTCTGTCGACTAATCACCAATTGAGAGTGATGGAAGATGACATTCAGAACAGTACCTTTTGAACTTGGTATGATCACTATGATTTTTTTGGTAATGTTCTTTTGTTTGACTAATGCTGAGGTAGGATTTATGGACTTGATGAATAGAGTGTTTAGACAATACCTTAATATGTTTCAAATTGTTATTATTGATGACATCTTGATTTACTTCAGAAGAGCATGCCAAACATTTGAGGATTGTGTTGCAAGTCCTCAAGGACCAACAACTATTTGCAAACATCAGTACATGTGAGTTTTGTTTGAGATTTGTGGCTTTTCTTGGTCACATTATTTTCGATAAGAGTATTAAGGTGGTCTCTAATTAGAAGACGAATGTGGTTAAAAGTTGGCCAAGACCTCAAGCCCCTTCAGATTTTCAAAGTGTATTTGGTTTGTGCTAGATATTATAGAAGGTTTGTGGAAAGGATCGAGTTGGTGATTGTGTGATGGTTGAAATCCTATTTATTTAATTAATTTTGGTTGAGAACATGGGTAATGGATAGCAACTGCACAGGTAGAGTGATTTAGTGAGCTATTGATTATGTTTAGGTTACATATGTTATATTATGGTTTTAGTTTTGTTATGTTGTTTCTTTTATTATTGCCTTACATGTTTGGTACTTTTTTTTACATTGACGTCCCAATTGCCTGGCGGGCGCTGCATTCATTCCAATAGGTTATCATGTAGATAGGGGTCCTCATTGCGTGTGGTTGAGTTTAGCTGGCGATTGGTACGCTCCGTTCTTTTTGGAGTAGTTGAGTTTAGAGTCTGCTTTAGCTTTAGTTGATAACATGTACGTTAGGGCCCTGTCCCAACTTGTTGTTAGCGGTCTGTAATGTAGAGGCTTGTAGACATCTATTGTGGGTTTATGTGTTATTGTGGCCTTGTTGCAAGTTGTATGCTTAGTTTTTGATCTTGTCGCCTTGTGTTTATATTGGTACTAGTTCTTTGACACGTGCGCAAAACGTGTAAGCCGTGTTTTGTAATGTATTATTGGAGCTGTCTTTGATGCTAAATTTCTGGAGTTCCTTTATCTCGCATTGTTATCTGGCACTTCAAATACTGTTAAAAGAGACATAGAGCTAATGATATAAAAAATAGATTCCAGACAATTAGTGTCACAGCTCACAAATCTAATAATGGAAATTCTTGCTAGAAAATGTCAAAGAAGTTCTGGTGAAGTTAAAGAAAAGCTATTCAGCGGAAACATTTCTGAATATGAGACACAACAACTTATACATGCACTTAAATTACTCTCCATGACTAAAAAATAATTGAGGATGTCAAAAAATCAAACATCTTGGCACTTCTAGTATTAAGCTTAGTGGTTTTTTCAATCGATGCCAAATATCAACATTCATGTTTGAGAACAGTATACGAACAAGATCCTTATTGTCATCTTTGCCATCTTTGCAGTACATCATCATTAAGTGTGAGTTTGAAGCACCATACAAAGTTGCGGTTGTTAGAGCATGGTATCTTGCAAAAGGAGAATGCATGATGATACTCTGGCTTCTACATGGTATAGAGAAATTGAAATGTGCGAATCCAATTCCCTTGAAATTGTTTTGAGAAGACGGAAGTTGTCATCAATTTGTCTTAAGCAAGGTTTTGCAATTGCTGAGCTGGAGTTTTATTGCCCCAAAGACATACAAACTTTTTCAGTGTTCACTTGGAAAACTACATTTCAAGACCAAATGTATAAGTGATGCACCGGAGAACTCAGATTCTGCTTCTAAAAGTGTCATAATGGTGGATGAAGGTGTCGAAACATTTTTCTTTGAGTGGTTATCTCAAAACTCTCAAATATGTTGTCATGGTAGAGAACATATGACCATAAGTAACAATTATATAAATGTACTACGAATTGGATCATTCTTTATGAGATACACCTCAGATATTATCGATGTATGGTTCCATGCAAACACATCAGTTAGAGTCTGATTATTCATGAGAGAGAAGTAATTACAGATGTTGGTATGTATTTACCATAGAGTCAGAGAATAAACCAAGTTGTTTTTCTCGGAAAATAGGACTTATAAAGAGATCAAGGACATTAAGTGCTTCTCATATGGCTTTTCTACCACAAAGCAATATGGTATTATTAATTCACAGCAAGATACCTTGTAAAAGCCACAATCCTTTCAACAATTCAAATAATCACTCTTTGGGAATCTATATCTTTCGAACGAGTCAAGGTTGCATCATACATTGAGGCACTATATGCCAGTCAGGCCCCTCTGGATTTGGGGTGGGACATCATAAGTTATAAGAACCTTCAAACATACTGTCAAGTATTATTATATTAAAAGTTCATAAAAATTCAATGTTGATTTCATTAAGTTGGGCCAGTCATGAATTGAAGTATGGAAGGACATGGTTTCTCAATATAAATTGATCAAAGATTAATTTTTTGAGCACAAAAGCTTATTTTAGCCTCAAAGATAACAATTATTAATAAACTATTTGAAAATAATATTTTCCATGAAGTGTTAATGCTAACTCGTAAAAGTATTCTTCAACGATGTACTTATCACTTTATACTAACATATTTTCCTCAGATTTTATATATTTATAACAGACATTCTAATGTCCTTTAAATTATCTCAAAACTTCTTTAATTAGCACTGAATACACGTGTAATGCATGTGACCCAAAACTAGAAATAAAGATATTCCCATGAGGTATCATATAAAGTCAAATTAATATCATCTCTTGTGATTGACCATGATAATTTTATTTGAGCAACTATATTTAGAATTTTCATAATGCATCGAAACCATGTGATACTATTTCATTACTTTTTCTAACTTTAATTTATACTTGATATATTAATGGAAAGAGATTTTGAAATAAAATATTGGATCTGGAGAGGAATTTGTTTATGTGTTTACACAATAGTAAGAGTAATATTAAAGATTTTCGGTTGATACGGTCCTAAAATTCCTATAAAAACATAACACTAAAGTGAACTTACTACATGATTAAAACATACTCCCTATTAGCTGATATTAATTTATTTAAACCGCTTCTTTCTTAGAAAGTAAATGACTCATGTTCTTTGCCTTCAATAATAATAAATAAATCTTTGAAAAATATAAGTTGAATTAAATAAAAAAAGCTTAGGAAATATAGCTTTAGATAGAAATGTTTGCAATCAATTGATTACAAAATATAATAAGAGAAAATAACTTATAAAAAAAAGGACTAACTATTTCAATCAAACATAAACAAATACTAAGTAAGTAATCTTGGAGAGACCAAACTTTCTGTAAAAGCAAATCCATTCTGGAGGATACCATGAGGCAACAATGTAAAGGGACCTCTCTCTGTTATATATGTGTTTTCCCCGGATTCAGAATGTAAGTACCATAATAACACTTCACCATCTGCAAATCTATATTTTGGTGCGGCTATACATGTATCATGATCTTCTATAGAAAATATTCTATGCCAAGATTCCTCAAGACCATAATCATTCATCAACCATAACATAAAAGTTCGGTTACCCTGAATATACCCGTTAGTATAAGCAAACAACATTCCATCCAATACTGAAATGCCAATATTAATGTTGCTCAAGCTTATTTCCTCTGGTAATGATATTCCTCCATACATTTCATGAGAAATATCAAATGAAACCACAAAATAATTTTTTAAATTACAAACCCAATGAAACGAACCATGTATAAATGCCAATGAATGCACACCATGCACCATATAGCAAATGTCACGAGGATGTTCAACAATTTTTCTCCAAGAACCACTTTAGTGCGAGAATCTCACCAGGTACTTTTCTATGATCACTTACACCATTGAAAATTTTGACTATTTTATAATCATTACTGACCGAGTCAAAACACATTCGCAAACATGAAAATTACTCCATTGGAAATTCAGGAGTGGGTAGTACAATTGATTCTCCGGTGGAGGGATTCCATAGTAAAAGTATTTGACGTTCAACACTATTTTCATAAACCTTGATAATAATCAATCTGTCACAAAAACAATAGACATTGCAATGTCGTGGTTCAATATAAAAGGGAAATTCAGTTCCTGTATATCCTCTACCAATTGCACCGATGATACCGAACAACAATAAATGGAAAATATAGACTTCTTAGGGCGCAATTTGTAGAACTGAATTTTTGGAAAGTTTTGTCCTTCTTGGCATGAGTGAGATTCTTCATCTTAAAATACGGCTCATCGATTAGTGTACCCCAAAATTTTGAAACACATTTGAATCGAAGAAGAGACTGCACAGGCAATCTACTGAGAATTCCGATAAGTATATTCTCTTCAGAGTAAACATCAATGGCCTAGATAGACAAGAAAATTCTATCACTCACCTCTTTTTTTAAGTATTGAAATATTATATAATTATTACCAAAAGTTTTATAAAGATAAACTAGAAAGCTTATTTACATTATCTTCTATTACCAAAATAAAATAGAATATCAAAAAATGAGAAAATTTTAACAAGAGAAAAAATCCAAGTACTTTGTCAGTTGAAACAATGAAAGAGAAACTAATAAAACAAGCACTTAAGAATTTGTAACTATTCAATGCTTTAGTGAAGATATAAAACTGGAATAAGGATCATATATTTTTCACCTATTCTTATTTTCTAGCGTGACTTTAACATTTTTCTAGTTGAAACAATTAATGCTTGGAACCGATGCATTCTTGTTCTACTGAAGTTTACTTAGTAGATGTGTGTTTGTATGAAAAAAATATTTAAATCTTTGGCTTGCATATTTTTTTTTCCACATTGTTTCACAATTATCATAGGTAAAAGGATTTGGTCCTTGCAAATTAATGATGATGATATTCTCCTTCATAAAATGATAGAACCTAAATAGGAAAACAACACATTTTATCCATAGAAATAGAGGACACATATATACTTAGTCAAACCAACAATAAATTGAATGTATAAACTCAATTAGTAACATGTGAACTCACTTGTTCCCAATCAACAATATTTATCATTTTTTCTTTTTTTGGTAGTTCCACAGCTAATGATCCTGAATTTACAAAATTGGATGAAATTGTCTTTAGTTGTCAAAAATAACACACACAAAAAAAAGAAAAACAAATAGCTTTGAGAACTTGATCGAAAATTATTGACTTGTTGTTCATATGTTTATCGACCATCTTTGAAGATTTAATTTGATTGCTCAATTTTTTTGCCTTATATATAAAATGGTTATAGTTATTTATGGAAGAAACATAAATACATTACCAATAGGAGAAAATTTTATTTAATAGTTACTATCCTAAAAATATAACACTATAGATTGCGTTCCATAAAATCATTATTCAATATCTAAATTTAAATTATTTTATAAAATATATTAAGTGACTATTAGATAAAAATTTATCTTCTAGTCTTATTGTGGTTATTCACTACCCAGTGTTAATTTTATCAAAATATTGGATTTTCATGTTCCATTTAGCAAGAACACATGTCATATATTAAAAAACTATATATTAAATAATAAATTTCATGAACTCATAGCCAAAGGAAAAATAATTTTGTCAATAATTTTTGCTTACATTTTTTCTCTCCTTATAATAAATTTATCATCACTTTATTAAAACTAGTTATATACACCACATCAAAAATGATCTTTAATGGAAATTAATTAATGATAATAGCTTAATTGCCACAAAAAATGCATTTTCGGCGGCATTTAGCACTCTTTAAAAATGTCCCAAAAGCCTATAGCGGACACTAGATCCAATGACATTTAACTAATGTCGGTAAAAGCTTTATTACGCTTTGTTAATATGTATATTTATTGCCGTTAATAATTATTTTTATTGTAGTGATATGAGTTTGTTTATGATTAAGGTTGGCATATATATAGTTATACACAAACGAATAAAATCACATTATACATGTTCTAATAAAAATTAATTGGATTTATTTATATTTTATATACTATACGGTATAAATCATGTATAATAAATATTATTAAGCAAGTATGTTATTTGTATTAAAAATACATGGTATGATTGATGTGTATCTGAAACACACATTATCATATAAGCTTGCAAGAAATTTATATAGCACTTTCTACTCTTTAAAAATAGAAGTATGTGCATTTCTTTTAAATGAAATACTAATTCGACAAATATTTAATTGGATAAGCATCCAATATGGAAACCTTGTAATTGAATACATACAATTGATTAACATTGCAATTGGATAAGCTTACAAATAATTGTTGACCAATCTGTGTTTAAAACAGAACTACTCGAAACAACAAACTTTGCAAAAACACAAAGTTATCAAAGTTTAATGTACCAGTGATGATGAACAGAAGAACCAAAATAAAGTCAAAAAACTAAACACCATAAAAACATACCAAAATCTGTAAAAAAAAAAATGGAAAGAAGATCAAGCCCACTTAATGAATAGTGTCTCCTTAAGTAAATTATTCCCCTTTAGTATCCGATGTTTGATTTTGAATATGTCCTTCCAGGGTAGAATGATCTCAATCACCAGTGTATAGTACCTAAAACACTCGTGTCAATGATCCAACTAACAACAATAAAGTACATGGAGTAAATTTGTACAGAAGAAGAAGAAATTAGAAATTTTCATAAGTAAAAAGTGTGAAGAATTATGAGTATTTATAGCCAAGAGGAACTCATTACGAAAAGTATCAACCTTTCAGAATCCACACGACCATTCAAATAATCATTCTTTGGGAATCTAGAACTTTCGAACGAGTCAAGGTTGCATCATACATTGAGTCACTATATGCCAGTCAGGCCCCTCTGGATATGGAGTGGGACATCATAAGTTATAAGAACCTTCAAATATACTCTCAAGTATTATTATATTAAAAGTTCATAGAAATACAATGTTGATTTCATCAAGTTGGGCCAGTCGTGAATTCAAGTATGGAAGGACATGGTTTCTCAATATAAATTGGTCAATGATTAATTTGTTGAGCACAAAAGCTTATTTTAGCCTCAAAGATAGCAATTATTAATAAATTGTTTGAAAATATATTTTCCATGAAATGTTAATGCTAACTCGTAAAAGTATTTTACAACGATGTACTTATCACTTTGTACTAACATATTTTCCTCATATTTTATATATTTATAATAGACATTCTAATGTCCTATAAATTATCTCAAAACTTCTTTAATTACCATTGAATACACGTGTAATGCATGTGACCCAAAACTAGAAATAAAGATATTCTCATGAGGTCTCATATAAAGTCAAATTAATATCATCTCTTGTGATTGGCCATGATAATTTTATTTGAGCAACTATATTTAGAATTTTCATAATGCATCAAAACCATGTAATACTATTTCATTACTTTTTCTAACTTTAATTTATACTTGATATATTAATGGAATGAGATTTTGAAATAAAATATTGGAGCTAGAGAGGAATATTTTATGTGTTTACACAATAGTAAGAGTAATACTAAAGATTTTCGGTCGATACGGTCCAAAAATTCCTATAAAAACTAACACTAATGTGAACTTACTACATGATTAAAATATACTCCATATTAGCTGATATTAATTTATTTAACCACTTCTTTCTAGAAAGTAAATGGCTCATGTTCTTTTCCTTGCATTAATAAACAAATAAATCTATGAAAAATATAAGTTGAATTAAATAAAAAAAGCTTTGGAAATATAGCTTGAAATAGAAAAGTTTGCGATCAATAGACTATCAAATATAATAAGAGACAATAACTTGATTAAAAAAGGACTAAGTATTTCAATCAAACATAAACAAATACTAAGTAAGTAATCTTGGAGAAACTAAACTTTCTGTAAAAGAAAATCCATTCTGAAGGATATCATAATGCAACAGTGTAAAGAGACCTCTTTCTGTTCTATATGCGTTTTCCCCAGATTCAGAATGTAAGCAGAAGAATATAACTTCACCATCTGCAAATCTATATTTTGGTGCGGCTATACATATATCATGATCTGCTATAGAAAATATTCTATGCCAAGATTCCTCAAGACCATAATCATTCATCAACCATAACATAAAAGTGTGGTTCCCCTGAATATACCCGTTAGTATAAGCACACAACATTCCATCCAATATTGAAATGCCAATATTAATGTTGCTCAAGCTTATTTCCTCTGGTAATGATATTTCTCCATACACTTCATGGAAAATATCAAATGAAACCACAAAATAACTTTTTGAATTACCAACCCAATGAAATGAACCATGTATAAATGACAATGAATGCATGCCATGCACCATATAGCAAATGTCACGAGGATGTTCAACAATTTTTCTCCAAGAACCACTTTTCAATTCGAGAATCTCACCAGGTACTCTGCTATGATCACTTACACCATTGGAAATTTTGACTATTTTATAATCATTACTGACCGAGTCAAAACACATTCCCAAACATGAAAATTCCTCCATTGGAAATTCTGGAGTGGGAAGTACAATTGATTCTCCGGTGGAGGTATTCCATAGCAAAAGTACTTGGTGTTCAATACTATTTTCATAAACCCTGATAATACCAATTCGTCACAACAACAATAGACTTTGCAATGTCGTAGTTCAATATTAAAAGGGAAATTCAGTTCCCGTATATCCTCTACCAATTGCACCGATGATACCGAACAACAATAAATGGAAAATATAGATTTCTTAGGGCGCAATTTGTAGAACACAAATTTTTGGAAAGTTTTGTCCTTCTTGGCATGAGTGAAATTCTTCATCTTAAAATATGGCTCATCGATCAGTGTACTCAAAAATTTTAAAACACATTTGAATCGAAGAAGAGACCGCACAGGCAATCTACTAAGGATTTCGATAAGTATATTCTCTGCAGAGTAACAAGAAAATTCTATCACACACCTTTTTTTTAAGTTTTGAAATATTATGTAATTATTACCAAAAGTTTTATAAAGATAAACTAGAAAGCTTATTTATATTATCTTCTATTACCAAAATAAAATAGAGTATCGAAAAATGAGAAAAGTTTAACAAGAGAAAAAATCCAAGTCCTTTGTCAGTTGAAACAATGAAAGAGAAATTAATAAAACAACCACTTAAGAATTTGTAACTGTTCAATGTTTTAGTGAAGATATAAAACTGGCATAAGAATCATATATTTTTCACCTATCCTTATTTTCTAGTGCGACTTTAACATTTTTCTAGTTGAAACAATTAATGCTTGGAATTGATGCATTCTTGTTCTACTGAAGTTTACTTAGTAGGTGTGTGTTTGTATGAAAAAAAGATTTAAATCTTTGGCTTGTATATTTTTTTTATCCACATTGTTTCACAATTATCATAGGTAAAAGGATTTGGTCCTTGAAAAATTAATGATGATGATATTCTCCTTCACAAAATGATAGAACCTAAATAGGAAAATAACACATTTTATCCATAGAAATAGAGCACACATATATACTTAGTCAAACCAACAATAAATTGAATGTATAAACTCAATTAGTAACATGTTAACTCACTTGTTCCCAATCAACAATACTTATCATTTTTTCTTTTTATGGTAGTTCCACAGCTCTTGATCCTAAATTTACAAAATTGGATGAAATTGTCTTTAGTTGTCAAAAATAACACATACACAAAAAAGAAAAAAAATACCTTTGAGAACTTGATCGAAAATTATTGAATTGTTGTTCATATGTTTATCAACCATCTTTGAAGATTTAATTTGATTGCTCAATTTTTTTGCCTTATATATAAAATGGTTATAGTTATTTATGGAAGAAACATAAATACATTACCAATAGGAGAAAATTTTATTTAATAGTTACTATCCAAAAAAAATAACACTATAGATTGCGTTCCATAAAATCATTATTCAATATCTAAATTTAAATTATTTTGTAAAATATATTAAGTGACTATTAGATAAAAATTTATCTTCTAGTCTTATTGTAGTTATTCACTACCCAGTGTTAATTTTATCAAAATATTGGATTTCATGTTCCATTTAGCAAGAACAGATGTCATATATTAAAAAATTATATATTAAATAAAAAATTTCATGAACTCATAGCCAAAGGAAAAATAATTTTGTCCATACTTTTTGCTTGCATTTTTTCTCTCCTTATAATAAATTTATCATCACTTTATTAAAACTAGTTATATACACCACATCAAAAATGATCTTTAATGGAAATTAATTAATGACAATAGCTTAATTGCCACAAAAAATGCATTTTCGGCGGCATTTAGCACTCTTTAAAAATGTCCCTAAAGCCTATAGCGGACACTAGATCCAATGACATTTAACTAATGTGGTAAAAGCTTTATTACTCTTTGTTAATATGTATATTTATTGCCGCTAATAATTATTTTTATTGTAGTGATATGAGTTTGTTTATGATTAAGGTTGGCATATATATAGTTATACACACACGAATAAAATCACATTATACATGTTCTAATAAAAATTAATTAGATTTATTTATATCTTATATACTATACGGTATAAATCATGTATAATAAATATTATTAAGCAAGTATGTTATTTTTATTAAAAATACATGGTATGATTGATGTGTATCTGAAACACACATTATCATATAAGCTTGCAAGAAATTTATATAGCACTTTCTACTCTTTAAAAATAGAAGTATGTGCATTTCTTTTAACTGAAATACTAATTAGATAAACATTTAATTGGATAAGCATCCAATATAGAAACCTTGTAATTGAATACATACAATTGATTAACATTGTAATTGGATAAGCTTACAATTAATTGTTGACCAATCTATGCTTAAAACAGAACTACTCGAAACAACAAACTTTGCAAAAACACAAAGTTATCAAAGTTTAATGTACCAGTGATGATGAACAGAAGAACCAAAATAAAGTCAAAAAACTAAACACCATAAAAACATACCAAAATCTGTAAAAAAAAAATGGAAAGAAGATCAAGCCCACTTAATGAATAGTGTCTCCTTAAGTAAATTATTCGCCTTTAGTATCCAATGTTTGATTTTGAATATGTCCTTCCAGGGTAGAATGATCTCAATCACCAGTGTATAGTACCTAAAACACTCGTGTCAATGATCCAACTAACAACAATAAAGTACATGAAGTAAATTTGTACAGAAGAAGAAGAAATTAGAAATTTTCATAAGTAAAAAGTGTGAAGAATTATGAGTATTTATAGCCAAGAGGTACTCATTACGAAAAGTATCAACCTTTCAGAATCCACACGATCATTCAAATAATCACTCTTTGGGAATCTAGAACTTTTGAACGAGTCAAGGTTGCATCATACATTGAGGCACTATATGCTAGTCAGGCCCCTCTGGATATGGAGTGGGACATCATAAGTTATAAGAACCTTCAAACATACTGTCAAGTATTATTATATTAAAAGTTCATAAAAATTCAATGTTGATTTCATTAAGTTGGGCCAGTCATGAATTGAAGTATGGAAGGACATGGTTTCTCAATATAAATTGATCAAAGATTAATTTTTTGAGCACAAAAGCTTATTTTAGCCTCAAAGATAACAATTATTAATAAACTATTTGAAAATAATATTTTCCATGAAGTGTTAATGCTAACTCGTAAAAGTATTCTTCAACGATGTACTTATCACTTTATACTAACATATTTTCCTCAGATTTTATATATTTATAACAGACATTCTAATGTCCTTTAAATTATCTCAAAACTTCTTTAATTAGCACTGAATACACGTGTAATGCATGTGACCCAAAACTAGAAATAAAGATATTCCCATGAGGTATCATATAAAGTCAAATTAATATCATCTCTTGTGATTGACCATGATAATTTTATTTGAGCAACTATATTTAGAATTTTCATAATGCATCGAAACCATGTGATACTATTTCATTACTTTTTCTAACTTTAATTTATACTTGATATATTAATGGAAAGAGATTTTGAAATAAAATATTGGATCTGGAGAGGAATTTGTTTATGTGTTTACACAATAGTAAGAGTAATATTAAAGATTTTCGGTTGATACGGTCCTAAAATTCCTATAAAAACATAACACTAAAGTGAACTTACTACATGATTAAAACATACTCCCTATTAGCTGATATTAATTTATTTAAACCGCTTCTTTCTTAGAAAGTAAATGACTCATGTTCTTTGCCTTCAATAATAATAAATAAATCTTTGAAAAATATAAGTTGAATTAAATAAAAAAAGCTTAGGAAATATAGCTTTAGATAGAAATGTTTGCAATCAATTGATTACAAAATATAATAAGAGAAAATAACTTATAAAAAAAAGGACTAAGTATTTCAATCAAACATAAACAAATACTAAGTAAGTAATCTTGGAGAGACCAAACTTTCTGTAAAAGCAAATCCATTCTGGAGGATACCATGAGGCAACAATGTAAAGGGACCTCTCTCTGTTATATATGCGTTTTCCCCGGATTCAGAATGTAAGTACCATAATAACACTTCACCATCTGCAAATCTATATTTTGGTGCGGCTATAAATGTATCATGATCTTCTATAGAAAATATTCTATGCCAAGATTCCTCAAGACCATAATCATTCATCAACCATAACATAAAAGTTTGGTTACCCTGAATATACCCGTTAGTATAAGCAAACAACATTCCATCCAATACTGAAATGCCAATATTAATGTTGCTCAAGCTTATTTCCTCTGGTAATGATATTCCTCCATACATTTCATGAGAAATATCAAATGAAACCACAAAATAATTTTTTAAATTACAAACCCAATGAAACGAACCATGTATAAATGCCAATGAATGCACACCATGCACCATATAGCAAATGTCACGAGGATGTTCAACAATTTTTCTCCAAGAACCACTTTAGTGCGAGAATCTCACCAGGTACTTTTCTATGATCACTTACACCATTGAAAATTTTGACTATTTTATAATCATTACTGACCGAGTCAAAACACATTCGCAAACATGAAAATTACTCCATTGGAAATTCAGGAGTGGGTAGTACAATTGATTCTCCGGTAGAGGGATTCCATAGTAAAAGTATTTGACGTTCAACACTATTTTCATAAACCTTGATAATAATCAATCTGTCACAAAAACAATAGACATTGCAATGTCGTGGTTCAATATAAAAGGGAAATTCAGTTCCTGTATATCCTCTACCAATTGCACCGATGATACCGAACAACAATAAATGGAAAATATAGACTTCTTAGGGCGCAATTTGTAGAACTGAATTTTTGGAAAGTTTTGTCCTTCTTGGCATGAGTGAGATTCTTCATCTTAAAATACGGCTCATCGATTAGTGTACCCCAAAATTTTGAAACACATTTGAATCGAAGAAGAGACTGCACAGGCAATCTACTGAGAATTCCGATAAGTATATTCTCTTCAGAGTAAACATCAATGGCCTAGATAGACAAGAAAATTCTATCACTCACCTCTTTTTTTAAGTATTGAAATATTATATAATTATTACCAAAAGTTTTATAAAGATAAACTAGAAAGCTTATTTACATTATCTTCTATTACCAAAATAAAATAGAATATCAAAAAATGAGAAAATTTTAACAAGAGAAAAAATTCAAGTACTTTGTCAGTTGAAACAATGAAAGAGAAACTAATAAAACAAGCACTTAAGAATTTGTAACTATTCAATGCTTTAGTGAAGATATAAAACTGGAATAAGGATCATATATTTTTCACCTATTCTTATTTTCTAGCGTGACTTTAACATTTTTCTAGTTGAAACAATTAATGCTTGGAACCGATGCATTCTTGTTCTACTGAAGTTTACTTAGTAGATGTGTGTTTGTATAAAAAAAATATTTAAATCTTTGGCTTGCATATTTTTTTTTCCACATTGTTTCACAATTATCATAGGTAAAAGGATTTGGTCCTTGCAAATTAATGATGATGATATTCTCCTTCATAAAATGATAGAACCTAAATAGGAAAACAACACATTTTATCCATAGAAATAGAGGACACATATATACTTAGTCAAACCAACAATAAATTGAATGTATAAACTCAATTAGTAACATGTGAACTCACTTGTTCCCAATCAACAATATTTATCATTTTTTCTTTTTTTGGTAGTTCCACAGCTCTTGATCCTGAATTTACAAAATTGGATGAAATTGTCTTTAGTTGTCAAAAATAACACACACAAAAAAAAGAAAAACAAATAGCTTTGAGAATTTGATCGAAAATTATTGACTTGTTGTTCATATGTTTATCGACCATCTTTGAAGATTTAATTTGATTGCTCAATTTTTTTGCCTTATATATAAAATGGTTATAGTTATTTATGGAAGAAACATTAATACATTACCAATAGGAGAAAATTTTATTTAATAGTTACTATCCTAAAAATATAACACTATAGATTGCGTTTCATAAAATCATTATTCAATATCTAAATTTAAATTATTTTATAAAATATATTAAGTGACTATTAGATAAAAATTAATCTTCTAGTCTTATTGTGGTTATTCACTACCCAGTGTTAATTTTATCAAAATATTGGATTTTCATGTTCCATTTAGCAAGAACACATGTCATATATTAAAAAACTATATATTAAATAATAAATTTCATGAACTCATAGCCAAAGGAAAAATAATTTTGTCAATAATTTTTGCTTACATTTTTTCTCTCCTTATAATAAATTTATCATCACTTTATTAAAACTAGTTATATACACCACATCAAAAATGATCTTTAATGGAAATTAATTAATGACAATAGCTTAATTGCCACAAAAAATGCATTTTCGGCGGCATTTAGCACTCTTTAAAAATGTCCCAAAAGCCTATAGCGGACACTAGATCCAATAACATTTAACTAATGTCGGTAAAAGCTTTATTACGCTTTGTTAATATGTATATTTATTGCCGTTAATAATTATTTTTATTGTAGTGATATGAGTTTGTTTATGATTAAGGTTGGCATATATATAGTTATACACAAACGAATAAAATCACATTATACATGTTCTAATAAAAATTAATTGGATTTATTTATATTTTATATACTATACGGTATAAATCATGTATAATAAATATTATTAAGCAAGTATGTTATTTGTATTAAAAATACATGGTATGATTGATGTGTATCTGAAACACACATTATCATATAAGCTTGCAAGAAATTTATATAGCACTTTCTACTCTTTAAAAATAGAAGTATGTGCATTTCTTTTAAATGAAATACTAATTCGACAAATATTTAATTGGATAAGCATCCAATATGGAAACCTTGTAATTGAATACATACAATTGATTAACATTGCAATTGGATAAGCTTACAAATAATTGTTGACCAATCTGTGTTTAAAACAGAACTACTCGAAACAACAAACTTTGCAAAAACACAAAGTTATCAAAGTTTAATGTACCAGTGATGATGAACAGAAGAACCAAAATAAAGTCAAAAAACTAAACACCATAAAAACATACCAAAATCTGTAAAAAAAAAAATGGAAAGAAGATCAAGCCCACTTAATGAATAGTGTCTCCTTAAGTAAATTATTCCCCTTTAGTATCCGATGTTTGATTTTGAATATGTCCTTCCAGGGTAGAATGATCTCAATCACCAGTGTATAGTACCTAAAACACTCGTGTCAATGATCCAACTAACAACAATAAAGTACATGGAGTAAATTTGTACAGAAGAAGAAGAAATTAGAAATTTTCATAAGTAAAAAGTGTGAAGAATTATGAGTATTTATAGCCAAGAGGAACTCATTACGAAAAGTATCAACCTTTCAGAATCCACACGACCATTCAAATAATCATTCTTTGGGAATCTAGAACTTTCGAACGAGTCAAGGTTGCATCATACATTGAGTCACTATATGCCAGTCAGGCCCCTCTGGATATGGAGTGGGACATCATAAGTTATAAGAACATTCAAATATACTCTCAAGTATTATTATATTAAAAGTTCATAGAAATACAATGTTGATTTCATCAAGTTGGGCCAGTCGTGAATTCAAGTATGGAAGGACATGGTTTCTCAATATAAATTGGTCAATGATTAATTTGTTGAGCACAAAAGCTTATTTTAGCCTCAAAGATAGCAATTATTAATAAATTGTTTGAAAATAATATTTTCCATGAAATGTTAATGCTAACTCGTAAAAGTATTTTACAACGATGTACTTATCACTTTGTACTAACATATTTTCCTCATATTTTATATATTTATAATAGACATTCTAATGTCCTATAAATTATCTCAAAACTTCTTTAATTACCATTGAATACACGTGTAATGCATGTGACCCAAAACTAGAAATAAAGATATTCTCATGAGGTCTCATATAAAGTCAAATTAATATCATCTCTTGTGCTTGGCCATGATAATTTTATTTGAGCAACTATATTTAGAATTTTCATAATGCATCAAAACCATGTAATACTATTTCATTACTTTTTCTAACTTTAATTTATACTTGATATATTAATGGAATGAGATTTTGAAATAAAATATTGGAGCTAGAGAGGAATATTTTATGTGTTTACACAATAGTAAGAGTAATACTAAAGATTTTCGGTCGATACGGTCCAAAAATTCCTATAAAAACTAACACTAATGTGAACTTACTACATGATTAAAATATACTCCATATTAGCTGATATTAATTTATTTAACCACTTCTTTCTAGAAAGTAAATGGCTCATGTTCTTTTCCTTGCATTAATAAACAAATAAATCTATGAAAAATATAAGTTGAATTAAATAAAAAAAGCTTTGGAAATATAGCTTGAAATAGAAAAGTTTGCGATCAATAGACTATCAAATATAATAAGAGACAATAACTTGATTAAAAAAGGACTAAGTATTTCAATCAAACATAAACAAATACTAAGTAAGTAATCTTGGAGAAACTAAACTTTCTGTAAAAGAAAATCCATTCTGAAGGGTATCATAATGCAACAGTGTAAAGGGACCTCTTTCTGTTCTATATGCGTTTTCCCCAGATTCAGAATGTAAGCAGAAGAATATAACTTCACCATCTGCAAATCTATATTTTGGTGCGGCTATACATATATCATGATCTGCTATAGAAAATATTCTATGCCAAGATTCCTCAAGACCATAATCATTCATCAACCATAACATAAAAGTGTGGTTCCCCTGAATATACCCGTTAGTATAAGCACACAACATTCCATCCAATATTGAAATGCCAATATTAATGTTGCTCAAGCTTATTTCCTCTGGTAATGATATTTCTCCATACACTTCATGGAAAATATCAAATGAAACCACAAAATAACTTTTTGAATTACCAACCCAATGAAATGAACCATGTATAAATGACAATGAATGCATGCCATGCACCATATAGCAAATGTCACGAGGATGTTCAACAATTTTTCTCCAAGAACCACTTTTCAATTCGAGAATCTCACCAGGTACTCTGCTATGATCACTTACACCATTGGAAATTTTGACTATTTTATAATCATTACTGACCGAGTCAAAACACATTCCCAAACATGAAAATTCCTCCATTGGAAATTCTGGAGTGGGAAGTACAATTGATTCTCCGGTGGAGGTATTCCATAGCAAAAGTACTTGGTGTTCAATACTATTTTTATAAACCCTGATAATACCAATTCGTCACAACAACAATAGACTTTGCAATGTCGTAGTTCAATATTAAAAGGGAAATTCAGTTCCCGTATATCCTCTACCAATTGCACCGATGATACCGAACAACAATAAATGGAAAATATAGATTTCTTAGGGCGCAATTTGTAGAACACAAATTTTTGGAAAGTTTTGTCCTTCTTGGCATGAGTGAAATTCTTCATCTTAAAATATGGCTCATCGATCAGTGTACTCAAAAATTTTAAAACACATTTGAATCGAAGAAGAGACCGCACAGGCAATCTACTAAGGATTTCGATAAGTATATTCTCTGCAGAGTAACAAGAAAATTCTATCACACACCTTTTTTTTAAGTTTTGAAATATTATGTAATTATTACCAAAAGTTTTATAAAGATAAACTAGAAAGCTTATTTATATTATCTTCTATTACCAAAATAAAATAGAGTATCGAAAAATGAGAAAAGTTTAACAAGAGAAAAAATCCAAGTCCTTTGTCAGTTGAAACAATGAAAGAGAAATTAATAAAACAACCACTTAAGAATTTGTAACTGTTCAATGTTTTAGTGAAGATATAAAACTGGCATAAGAATCATATATTTTTCACCTATCCTTATTTTCTAGTGCGACTTTAACATTTTTCTAGTTGAAACAATTAATGCTTGGAATTGATGCATTCTTGTTCTACTGAAGTTTACTTAGTAGGTGTGTGTTTGTATGAAAAAAAGATTTAAATCTTTGGCTTGTATATTTTTTTTATCCACATTGTTTCACAATTATCATAGGTAAAAGGATTTGGTCCTTGAAAAATTAATGATGATGATATTCTCCTTCACAAAATGATAGAACCTAAATAGGAAAATAACACGTTTTATCCATAGAAATAGAGCACACATATATACTTAGTCAAACCAACAATAAATTGAATGTATAAACTCAATTAGTAACATGTTAACTCACTTGTTCCCAATCAACAATACTTATCATTTTTTCTTTTTATGGTAGTTCCACAGCTCTTGATCCTAAATTTACAAAATTGGATGAAATTGTCTTTAGTTGTCAAAAATAACACATACACAAAAAAGAAAAAAAATACCTTTGAGAACTTGATCGAAAATTATTGAATTGTTGTTCATATGTTTATCAACCATCTTTGAAGATTTAATTTGATTGCTCAATTTTTTTGCCTTATATATAAAATGGTTATAGTTATTTATGGAAGAAACATAAATACATTACCAATAGGAGAAAATTTTATTTAATAGTTACTATCCAAAAAAAATAACACTATAGATTGCGTTCCATAAAATCATTATTCAATATCTAAATTTAAATTATTTTGTAAAATATATTAAGTGACTATTAGATAAAAATTTATCTTCTAGTCTTATTGTAGTTATTCACTACCCAGTGTTAATTTTATCAAAATATTGGATTTCATGTTCCATTTAGCAAGAACAGATGTCATATATTAAAAAATTATATATTAAATAAAAAATTTCATGAACTCATAGCCAAAGGAAAAATAATTTTGTCCATACTTTTTGCTTGCATTTTTTCTCTCCTTATAATAAATTTATCATCACTTTATTAAAACTAGTTATATACACCACATCAAAAATGATCTTTAATGGAAATTAATTAATGACAATAGCTTAATTGCCACAAAAAATGCATTTTCGGCGGCATTTAGCACTCTTTAAAAATGTCCCTAAAGCCTATAGCGGACACTAGATCCAGTGACATTTAACTAATGTGGTAAAAGCTTTATTACTCTTTGTTAATATGTATATTTATTGCCGCTAATAATTATTTTTATTGTAGTGATATGAGTTTGTTTATGATTAAGGTTGGCATATATATAGTTATACACACACGAATAAAATCACATTATACATGTTCTAATAAAAATTAATTAGATTTATTTATATCTTATATACTATACGGTATAAATCATGTATAATAAATATTATTAAGCAAGTATGTTATTTTTATTAAAAATACATGGTATGATTGATGTGTATCTGAAACACACATTATCATATAAGCTTGCAAGAAATTTATATAGCACTTTCTACTCTTTAAAAATAGAAGTATGTGCATTTCTTTTAACTGAAATACTAATTAGATAAACATTTAATTGGATAAGCATCCAATATAGAAACCTTGTAATTGAATACATACAATTGATTAACATTGTAATTGGATAAGCTTACAATTAATTGTTGACCAATCTATGCTTAAAACAGAACTACTCGAAACAACAAACTTTGCAAAAACACAAAGTTATCAAAGTTTAATGTACCAGTGATGATGAACAGAAGAACCAAAATAAAGTCAAAAAACTAAACACCATAAAAACATACCAAAATCTGTAAAAAAAAATGGAAAGAAGATCAAGCCCACTTAATGAATAGTGTCTCCTTAAGTAAATTATTCGCCTTTAGTATCCGATGTTTGATTTTGAATATGTCCTTCCAGGGTAGAATGATCTCAATCACCAGTGTATAGTACCTAAAACACTCGTGTCAATGATCCAAATAACAACAATAAAGTACATGAAGTAAATTTGTACAGTAGAAGAAGAAATTAGAAATTTTCATAAGTAAAAAGTGTGAAGAATTATGAGTATTTATAGCCAAGAGGTACTCATTACGAAAAGTATCAACCTTTCAGAATCCACACGACCATTCAAATAATCACTCTTTGGGAATCTAGAACTTTCGAACGAGTCAAGGTTGCATCATACATTGAGGCACTATATGCTAGTCAGGCCCCTCTTGATATGGGGTGGGACATCATAAGTTATAAGAACCTTCAAATATACTCTCAAGTATTATTATATTAAAAGTTCATAGAAATACAATGTTGATTTCATCAAGTTGGGCCAGTCGTGAATTCAAGTATGGAAGGACATGGATTCTCAATATAAATTGGTCAATCATTAATTTGTTGAGCACAAAAGCTTATTTTAGCCTCAAAGATAGCAATTATTAATAAATTGTTTGAAAATAATATTTTCCATGAAATGTTAATGCTAACTCGTAAAAGTATTTTACAACAATGTACTAACATATTTTCCTCATATTTTATATATTTATAATAGACATTCTAATGTCCTATAAATTATCTCAAAACTTCTTTAATTACCATTGAATACACGTGTAATGCATGTGACCCAAAACTAGAAATAAAGATATTCCCATGAGGTCTCATATAAAGTCAAATTAATATCATCTCTTGTGATTGACCATGATAATTTTATTTGAGCAACTATATATAGAATTTTCATAATGCATCGAAACCATGTGATACTATTTCGTTACTTTTTCTAACTTTAATTATACTTGATATATTAATGGAAAGAGATTTTGAAATAAAATATTGGAGCTAGAGAGGAATCTTTTATGTGTTTACACAATAGTAAGAGTAATATTAAAGATTTTCGATCGATACGGTCAAAAAATTCCTATAAAAACTAACACTAAAGTGAACTTACTATATGATTAAAACATACTCCATATTAGCTGATATTAATTTATTTAACCACTTCTTTCTAGAAAGTAAATGGCTCATGTTCTTTTCCTTGCATTAATAAACAAATAAATTTATGAAAAATATAAGTTGAATTAAATAAAAAAAGCTTCGGAAATATTGCTTGAAATAGAAAAGTTTGCGATCAATAGACTATCAAATATAATAAGAGACAATAACTTGATTAAAAAAGGACTAAGTATTTCAATCATAGATAAACAAATACTAAGTAAGTAATCTTCGAGAAACTAAACTTTCTGTAAAAGAAAATCCATTCTGAAGGATACCACGATGCAACAATGTAAAGGGACCTGTCTCTGTTCTATATGCGTTTTCCCCAGATTCAGAATGTAAGCACCAGAATAATACTTCACCATCTGCAAATCTATATTTTGGTGCGGCTATACATATATCATGATCTGCTATAGAAAATATTCTATGCCAAGATTCCTCAAGACCATAATCATTCAGCAACCATAACATAAAAGTGTGGTACCCCTGAATATACCCGTTAGTATAAGCACACAACATTCCATCCAATATTGAAATGCCAATATTAATGTTGCTCAAGCTTATTTCCTCTGGTAATGATATTTCTCCATACACTTCATGGAAAATATCAAATGAAACCACAAAATAACTTTTTGAATTACCAACCCAATGAAATGAACCATGTATAAATGACAATGAATGCATGCCATGCACCATATAGCAAATGTCACGAGGATGTTCAACAATTTTTCTCCAAGAACCACTTTTCACTTCGAGAATCTCACCAGCTACTCTGCTATGATCACTTACACCATTGGAAATTTTGACTATTTTATAATCATTACTGACCGAGTCAAAACACATTCCCAAACATGAAAATTCCTCCATTGGAAATTCTGGAGTGGGAAGTACAATTGATTCTCCGGTGGAGGTATTCCATAGCAAAAGTACTTGGTGTTCAACACTATTTTCATAAACCCTGATAATAACCAATTCGTCACAACAACAATAGACTTTGCAATGTCGTGGTTCAATATTAAAAGGGAAATTCAGTTCCCGTATATCCTCTACCAATTGCACCGATGATACCGAACAACAATAAATGGAAAATATAGATTTCTTAGGGCGCAATTTGTAGAACATAAATTTTTGGAAAGTTTTGTCCTTCTTGGCATGAGTGAGATTCTTCATCTTAAAATACGGCTCATCGATCAGTGTACCCCAAAATTTTAAAACACTTTTGAATCGAAGAAGAGACCGCACAGGCAATCTACTAAGGATTCCGATAAGTATATTCTCTGCAGAGTAACAAGAAAATTCTATCACACACCTTTTTTTTAAGTTTTGAAATATTATGTAATTATTACCAAAAGTTTTATAAAGATAAACTAGAAAGCTTATTTATATTATCTTCTATTACCAAAATAAAATAGAGTATTGAAAAATGAGAAAAGTTTAACAAGAGAAAAAATTCAAGTCCTTTGTCAGTTGAAACAATGAAAGAGAAATTAATAAAACAACCACTTAAGAATTTGTAACTATTCAATGTTTTAGTGAAGATATAAAACTGGCATAAGAATCATATATTTTTCACCTATCCTTATTTTCTAGTGCGACTTTAATATTTTTCTAGTTGAAACAATTAATGCTTGGAACCGATGCATTCTTGTTCTACTGAAGTTTACTTAGTAGGTGTGTGTTTGTATGAATAAAAGATTTAAATCTTTGGCTTGTATATTTTTTTTTTATCCACATTGTTTCACAATTATCATAGGTAAAAGGATTTGGTCCTTGCAAAATTAATGATGATGATATTCTCCTTCACAAAATGATAGAACCTAAATAGGGAAATAACATATTTTATCCATAGAAATAGAGCACACATATATACTTAGTCAAACCAACAATAAATTGAACGTATAAACTCAATTAGTAACATGTGAACTCACTTGTTCCCAATGAAAAATATTTATCATTTTTCTTGTTTTGGTAGTTCCACGGCTCTTGATCCTAAATTTACAAAATTGGATGAAATTGTCTTTAGTTGTCAAAAATAACACACATACACAAAAAAGAAAAAAAAATACCTTTGAGAAATTGATCGAAAATTATTGACTTGTTGTTCAGATGTTTATCAACCATCTTTGAAGATTTAATTTATTTCTCGATTTTTTTGCCTTATATATAAAATGGTTATAGTTATTTATGGAAGAAACATAAATACATTACCAATAGGAGAAAATTTTATTTAATAGTTGCTATCCAAAAAAGAAAAATAACACTATAGACTGTGTTCCATAAAATCATTATTCAATGTCTAAATTTAAATTATTTAACAAAATATATTAAGTTATTATTAGATAAAAATTAATCTTCTAGTCTTATCGTGGTTATTTACTACCCAGTGTTAATTTTATCAAAATATTGAATTTTCATGTTCCATTTAGCAAGAACACATGCCATATTGTTAAAAAACTATATATTAAATAAAAAATTTCATGAACTCATAGCCAAAGGAAAAATAATTTTGTCCATAATTTTTGCTTACATTTTTTATCTCTCCTTATAATAAATTTACCATCACTTTATTAAACCTAGTTATATACACCACATCAAAAATGATCTTTAATGGAAATTAATTAACGATAATAGATTAATTGCCACAAAAAAAGAATTTTAGCGGCATTTAGCACTCTTTAAAAATGTCCCTAAAGCCTATTGCGGACACTAGATCCAATGATATTTAACTAATGTCGGTAAAATCTTTATTACGCTTTGTTAATATGTATATTTATTGCCGCTAATAATTATTTTTATTGTAGTGATATGAGTTTGTTTATGGTTAAGGTTGGAATATATATAGTTATACACACACGATATAAATCACATTATACATGTTCTAATAAATATAATATTGGATTTATTTATATCTTATATACTATACGGTATAAATCATGCATAATAAATATTATTAAGCAAATATGTTATTTGGATTATAAATACATGGTATAATTGATGTGTATCTGAAACACACATTATCATATAAGCTTCCAAGAAATTTATATATCACTTTCTACTCTTCAAAGTTAGAAGTTTGTTCATTTCCTTTAAATGAGCTACTAATTCGATAAACATTTAATTGGATAAGCATGCAATATGGAAACCTTGTAATTGAATACTTACAATTGATTAACATTGTAATTGGATAAGCTTACAATTAATTGTTGGCCAATCTGTGTTTAAAACAGAACTACTCGAAACAACAAACTTTACAAAAACACAAAGTTATCAAAGTTTAATGTACCAGTGATGAATAGAAGAACCGAAATAAATTCAAAAAACTAAACACCATAAAAACATACCAAAACCTGGAAAAACAAAATGGAAAGAAGATCAAGCCCACTTAATGAATAGTGTCTCCTTAAGTAAATTATTCCCCTCTAGTATCCGATGTTTGATTTGGAATATGTCCTCCCAGGGTAGAATGATCTCAATCCCCAGTGTATGATACCTAAAACACTCGTGTCAACGAGCCAACCAACGACAATAAAGTACATGAAGTAAATTTGTAAAGAAGAAGAAATGAAAAAATTTCATAAGTAAAAAGTCTGAAGAATTATGAGTATTTATAGCCAAGAGGAACTGATTTCGAAAAGAATCAACCTTTCAGAATCCACACGACCATTCATGAAAGTTCGCAACCTTTAAAACGGTCATGGTTGTTCCTGAAAGTTGCAACATTTCAGAACAGTCATCTCCAAATCGCAGGAAATTCAAATAAAATGGAAAAGTATTTTCAATAAAATGGGTCGCACGTGGATCTGAGTCAGTTTTAGTTAATTAGCCGAATAATTGAAATGTTTTGTCCATTTAATTTTAATTAATTAATTAAACAAATAATTAACCAAATAATTAAAACAACACTCTGTCCAAAAAATAATCTCTCGATCGTTCATTTTCCAAAGCCAAAGCCGAAGCTGAAGTTATAGCTATAGCCGAAGCCTAGCCGAGAGAGCGAGGACGACAACGACGGGAGGGGGTCTCTCTTTCTAACCCTTTAAAAAATTAATAGAAGTATTTCTCTATTTAAACATTTCTATTTTTCTTTCCACCACCAATGAGGGAGAAATGTCTTATCTCAAAGCAAAAGAAAATCTTTTCCAATTTCTCTCTTCAACTTCCCTCAATTTCCCATTAACTGTTGCTATACCCAACAATCCCCTACATTAATGGGGAATGGTCATAACATCAGGAATGCACGAACGAGTGTGTACTTTACAAGCAATGATCAATTACATTTGGATTAGTAGGTTTCCTCTTGGACTTTCCGCAATGAACATATGTCGGATATACTCAGTCAATCTATAGTGCGATATTTTTTAACCATCGAGCTTTGGTGTATACCTACACTACCATATGTCACACAATTAACCCTTTAACATTTTATAATTCATATGATTGTGTTTCTTTCAGCCATGAACACGTCCTTGTTTCATGAGCGTATAGAGAATAGGATTTTGACCAAAAAAATCTCTTTGAAGCAGCTTACACTTCACACTCACATATGTGATTTCTAACCGTATCATTTCATAGATACGCTATTTGGCAAAATTTTCCAGACTTAGCAAATCATTAAAAACTTTAAGATTTATTAACTTCATTAACAAGCCTTAAGGTTTTACCCTTGGGTTGATTTGATTGACAATGTTGAACCGTCAACCACAACTTTGTTTTTCTCCTTGGATCAAGCTCTTGGGATCTCCAGTCTGCTAGATAGAGTTACCGCCAATTTGACTTATCCTAAGCCGTAAACCTTTCCCATAGATAATCTTTTGACTGCCTATTTTACTAGGCCTTTCGTTAGTGGATCTAACATATTATCGCTTGACTTCACATAGTCAATTGTGATAATTCCACTAGAGATCAGTTGTCTTACATATGTCTCCGTAGTATATGATGAGACTTCCTGTTGTAAATGGCGCTCCCTGCCTTACCTATTGCTCTTTTACTATCACAATGTATGCAATAGGTCCCACAGGTTTGGGCCAGAATGGAATATCCTCTAAGAAATTCCAGAGCCATTCAATTTCTTCACCGGCCTTATCTAAGGCAAAAAATTCCGATTCCATTGTAGAGTGAGCGATACATGTATGTTTGAACGATTCCCAAGAGACAACTCCTCCACCAAGTGTAACCACATAACAACTTGTGGATTTTACTTCATTTGACCCATTGATTTGTAATGCCCCTAAAAATGAAATAGGTGAACCTAGAGCCTAAAATGTGTGTCATGAGGTTTCAAAATCCTAAAATGTTTTATAATGGTTTTAAGGCAGTTTCTACAGTTTGGAGGTCAAACTTCCACGAACGTCCAAGACGTTCGAAAGTTTGCCTTGAAACGTACTTGTGTGCCCTATTGTGTTTTGGCATGTTTTACGTGATCGTTTTGGTTGAAATTGATGTGAGAGGTTACTAACATGTGTATGAGTGTATTAGGGTTGTAAAAGTCTGGGAAAAACTCCCCAGGGACCAACCAAAGGGTCCTTGAGGAAGACCCAAGTTGTAGCCAAAAGTTGTCAAAACCAACCCCACCAACGGAGGCAATCGACGCATAGTAGGTCAGTCGACGCCCCGTCGAGTGAGGGAGTAGGTTGAAACTTAGTGGCAGGATCTTGTGCTTCCATTTGAACAGCCTTTGACCCATGGACCAGCAAGACAGTCCTGGTCTACGAGGCATCAATTAGGGGTCGTAGATGGGTCTGCAATTTTCTGCAGCATGTCGGCCTATTGAAGGGTCAATTGGGCATTTCACCTAGTGTTCTAAAAATGGTTTGGGAGGTTACTTAAGGGTATTTTGGTTATTTTAATTGGGTTTATAAATATTGAACAGTTAGATGAATTCACATTCAAAATTAAAACCCCAAACCCCACGGAAGAACTCTCTAGAACACTATTGAAGCTTGAAGGGAGAATGGAGCTTGGAGCTTGATTCCTCCATCAAATCTTCTAAAATTTCGTTGTTTAGCATCAATTAAGGTATGGTTTTAATCTATGAATCTTCTTTCTTCAAGAATCCAAACTTCAAAGTGGTTTTCAAGACTTTCTCAAAGTATGATTTTCTAAATTGATATCTAGCCATGAGTTCTTATATAGAACGTTTTGAATCATTGATTTATGATTGAATTGATGTTAATTTGATGATTCTAACACTAAAACTATATGAAGCTATGCAAATCATGAAATTCTTATTTTGGTTATATTATGGGTAATGTGATCCTAGGTCTAATGTATTGAATTCTTGTGTAGTTTACTTTGGGATATTGAATTATGAAAGAAACATGTTAGAATTGTATGTAGGCTGTACTAATTTGATAAAGTTCATATTGTATTGTCTTTGATTATTGTATAGTTTTATTAATGGTTTGAATTGGTGACTATGGCTATTGGTCAGAGCCTTTGTGTATTGGATTGGTTGAATTGGCTATGGATTGAAGGTTTTGATGTTGGAATGATAGTATGTTGACCTAACCTTCTCTATATTATGTATTATAGGTATTTCAATTAAGATGTTTGGTATGTTTCACTTATGGTGGCGGTGCTTATGTGCTATACTTGTGAAGAAGGTGGCCTCGTCGGCATTACTTTATGAATTGTGAAAGAATATGCCCTCATCAGCATTTCTTTATGAACTATGATATTATCATGTTATAACTTCGATATGTGATAATTGTGCAGGTCTATATGGTTAATGTGTATATGTGAAGTCCAAGTGTGTTCATCTAAGTGATTATATGTGGTCATGATAGGCTATTGTGATACCTTATGTGTGTATACTTGATATTGAGGTGTGAATCTTCTTAGTTGACTATATGAGTCTTGTGATGGATTATAGTGATGTTTCTATAGAAGTGTGTAAGGGGACTTGTAGTATGCTTAAGTTGACCTTATATGCTACTTTAATGATATTGTACATGTGATTATATGATGATATTGGGTCTTGTTTTGGTAGATCTTTGTACCTTACTTGATACATGAAGAATGTGAATATGAACCATTGACTTAGTAGGCTAAAATACCTTTGTCATGTGTATATGTATGATTGAAATTTGACCTTGAACATTGTCAAGAAGGTCACTTATGTGGAACCTTCAACTTAGATAAAAGGTTATGATATCCTTGAAGTTGAAAGACCGTAATGGTATCCTTCTTGTGTGAGTGATGGACTTAGTGTTGATTGGCTGGAACAACATGAAATCATCCTTAGGAAAGTCATTGAGGTATCCTATTAACCATTGTAAGGCAGCTCTAGTGGACCCTCTTTGGTAAGGAGTATTATGATTTGGTTGTGACTACTATATGGTACTTCCTCATATGCCCTTTTGATTGTACTACTGTATGAGAACAAAAGCTAGCACCGAGAGAGTATGTGTAATACTCTGAAATATAGAGCCTAACATGAGAGTTTAAGAGTTGTAACACTGTTTTAAAGTCAATTATAATGTATATAAGTCATTTCGGAAGTTTTAGAATCAAAACGTCAAGGAATGTCAATGACGTCCAGAAACTAGTTCAAGAGGTGCTAGTGTGCCTTAGGCTATTCGACTATGTTTTAGGAGTCGTCAATGAAATTTGGTGGTAAGGTGTCTAACACGTATTAGATTTGGTTTACAGTCAAAACTTCCGGGTACAACTCCCCAAGGACCAACCAAGGGTCTTTGAGGAGGACCCTTGCATTTTGGCCAAAAGTTGTCTAGGACAGTAGCCTTCGAGGAATTGCTGGTGACGAGTGGTGGTCCAATCGATGGGGCATCGATTGCAACAGTCGATGTTCACTTAGAAAAATTCATGAAGGGGTCATTTGTCAAATCTCTGACCATAACCTCGGATGTGCAACACGGAGGCCACATTGCCCGTCGACTGACCTACGGCTCGTCAGTCGGGGTCTCGTAGGTGAGGTCTGTGTGTTGATGTTTTGTCTTACTTATTTCATTTAATTAGTTAAGTGTTTAGCTAGTTAATTAAGGGTTAGGTGAGGTTCAATTAATTTAATTAAGGACCTCTATATGAAGACTTAGCCTAAACTAAACCTAACTCTCATAATTCTCAAAACCCAAATTGCTCTTCCTTCTCTCTTCTTTCTCTCTCCCAAAGAAACTCCATAGAATACCAAGCAAAGGAGGGTTCTAGTGCTGAAAGGAGGGGGTTTTTCTTCATCAAACTCCATCAATTAGTAAGGTATGGGATTCCTTTCACCTTTGGGATCTCTTTCACCAAAGGGTTCCTCCAAGTTAATTTCAAAAAGATGAAATTCAAGTGGGTTTTCTTCCAATACGAAATTGATCTTGTGAATTCTTTGTTTAGGATTCCTTTTGGTTATTATGAATAGATTAACATGTATTATGATTCAATTATACTACTTCTTTATGAATTGACTTAGTTTGTGGAAGATGACCCTTTCCCCTTAACCCTAGGTTGTGATCTTGAATTGATTTATCTAGTATTGATACAATTAACTTGGTTAATGTGTGAATACTATTCTATGTTGTTATTATGCCAATTTATGAGTGAATTGGGATTGGTTGATTGTAAGACCTTGATGATGGATTGTGAAGGAGATTTGGGTAAGTCTTGTGATCTTAATTCTTTACTTCAAATTATGATTACTTGTGTTTAGTGATGAAGTTGTATTGAAGTATGACTTATGTTAAGCTTGATTAGGGTTGGTATGATGTTGAATTGGAATTTCTTAAACTATGGTTTGTGAATTGTTGGCTAAGATGTAAATGTTATAAGGATGGTGATAACTTACCAATGTGCAATAATGTTATATGTAAATGTGCTAGCCTCACATGTATGGATTATAATGAAAGGAAAATACTCATGCAATTCTAATTGAGCTATGATGATGATGATTATATAAGGGATAGAACCTATGACCTAAACTAAGTTATGATCATTAATAAAGGCTTAAAGACATTTCAAAAAGGGACTCTAGCTTAGCACCGAGTGAACTAGAGTGAGGAGTGTCCCTTCCTACATAGGAAAGGTAGGATCACTAATATGCCCTTGAGATTGGAGACTATAATGCATGTAGCATAAAGAGGGTCCCAACTACATCTCCTAGTTCTTGAATTATGTTGCCCCCATATGAATACTAGATAGTGGATCCACACACGTTACGATCATGTTTTGGTACTACCTTGGCAAGTAGTCCACCTTCCTTCGGTGTAGGGTTCCATGACACCGGATTCCACATTTGCTCATGTGGTCTATGTCGGTTAAGGCAAGATGTTCCCAAAAGGTAAAATGAAGTAATGAAGTGAACTCTAACTAGGATGACCCAAGGGGTTTAGCTTAGTCTAGGTAGGGGTATGGGACTCTACCTATACATTGCACTAGTTAGCCTTGAGGGAAGTCTTAGAAGGATGCTCTTATGTATGTATATGATGATCTTACATGTTAATGACATTATGTGATGATGGTTTCACTTATAAACATGTGGTTGGTCTCTATTGTTAAAGTATGATGATGTTTACTCTTAATGATATAGTATGTGAAGTTGGACATTGTTTATGGTTCTTGTTAGGTTTACTTGATTGAGTGAGGTTATGTGGCTTTGCTTAGTCATTGCACTAGTGGACTTAATGAGGGTTCATGAGTAATGGTCTTGATTTGGTTATGATGTTCGAAACTCTTATACATGCTTGTTGATATTATGACTTGATGATAGAGTTGTCTTGATTATGTGCTCAATTATGTTTATATTCATGTTGACTTGACTATACTTAGTATTGTTGGTCTTGTGATGTACATGGTCTTGACTTAATGAATATGTATTATTGACTTGTATTGGTTCTTGAATGGGCATAAGGTTTTTCAAAGTAAATTAACATATTTTAATGAAATGTTCCTTTTTAGCATGATTTCTATATTGTATGTGCATATGATCCTATACTTAGTACAAGTGATGTGCTAACCCCATTTCTCCCTTTTCCCCCAACATTTTAGGTTCCGGTCGTTGAAGGGTTTGTGATGACTTTTGTAGGAAGACTTGGATTCTCATTCTCCAAGTTGTGTAGGTACTCACCACTACGAGAACAATGCCACTTTTCTAGCATTGGATGTTCATTAGTCTTAAAGACAATTTGTTCAATTCCTTTCATTTGAGTACCAAAAATTGTATAGCCTATATGTGGCTTTTATTGTATTGATGTATGGGCTATGCACAATTGTTATACTCTTGTTTAGATGGTTATGAGATGAGACATCTGTTTTAAGACTATGTTATATATATATATATGTGTGTGTGTGTGTGTGTGTGTGTGTGCGCGCGCGCGCCATAAAAGTAGAAGACTACGTAATCTTCTTATACGAAGGGTCTATGTATACTTGATATGAATATATTATGTGTATGCGACAGGTATATGTAAACCTCATGATATATGTAGAAGAAAAGTTTTAAATTTTCCGCATTTTTAACGTATGAATATAATGATGAATGCTTAGAGGCTAGTCCTAGTCCTCTCCGAGGACGCCGACGCCGGTTACGTCTAGGGGTTACTTCCTTGATGTGACAGTATGCTTGGGGAGTGACTCTTCTTATGTTGAGACTAGAGTACAAAGAAACCCTTGATATTCCTTAACCATGTGCCTACATGGGATTTGTCATAGTTCTACCATTGGCAAGTAGAACCCCCTTCAATGGAGTAGGAAAGACTCCGGATTTCCTGCCTAGCTAGTGTGGTCTATGTCGATTATTTCCTATTCTCATCACATGGGATACATTCTAGTATTGGATAAGTACTCCAGCGTTTAGGTTGTTGAATGTGACACAATCTAGACATGGAACGAGTAGGCTTTGAAGGTACTTGGGTATAGGTTCCCGAGGTCTTTCTAAGACCATTATATGAATCTCCCAAATGCTTAGATGAATCTTAATTGACTTAATGAATATCGTGACTTGAGTTAATTTAGGTTGAAATACAGCACTCTATCTAGGGTAGCTTTGAGGGTTGCTCAAGTAAACTTGAAGAGGGTGTATGGGCGGTCTCTTCTTGTTTTACTCAAGTGAATCTTAGAGTAACTCTTGGTAGGAGTATTATATTCATATATATCTTGAAGTATTGATAATTCTATTATGTTCATTACTGAAATGTGACTTATATGTGATCTTTGGTGTAAAAGGTGTCTCTCATACTTATGTGATAAAGATTTCCTAAAAAAGAGCATATATTATACAAAATGTCCTTTTAACATGATTTTATGCATTATGACATACTTAGTGCATTCTAATGTACTAATTCCATATATTGTTTACTTCTAAAGGTGTAGGTGGCATTTGAGAGGAGTTGGTTGAGGTGAAGCTTGGATACTAGCACTCATTCAAGAAAAGTTGTGGTATGTCCTCAATTGATTCGAGGACATCAATATGTTTATCTTTTATAGTTAAAGACATTGTAATAGACTTTGTTAATTCGTATTAGATTGTTGTATGGGATGTGACCCGAAGATATTCATGAGTCTAAGATGGCTATTTGAGACTTAACATTTCTATTGTTTTCTATAAAATAGCTTTTGAGAAGATGTTGTGAACACTTTTAATTCTGCACTACATTTTCATATATATTTTGCAATGAATGATGTCTAAGGTCTTTTACAAGACCTTTGAGAGGTCAAGTATGTCGTGTATTGACTCAAGAGTGCTCTATCTTCTAGGGTGTACTTGAGGGTAGTGAGAAGTTTGGTATCACAACATAATGTTATGAAGTAGTCTATAGGATTCAAAGTCTCGAAAATCCATGTCTAGTAGAGTCCCGTTCATTATTGTGAGTCGTGATACATCCATGAGCGAGAGGCTATAGGATGATAGAGTTTCCCCTTTTTCTGTACTCTTGTGTCGTGCCATAGAGATTAAAAATTATGAGGTTCCTTTCTTAATCTTTTTCCTTGTGTTTATGGGAGATGACTACTAGAAGGATGTCCGCATAAAGGGTTGAAGAAGAGAGGGTGAATGAGGATATTCCTCCCCTAATTGAGCAAGTTCTCCAAGGTTCACAAGCTCCACAAGGTGTGCAATCTCCTCAAGGTGAGAAAGTTCCTATTGAGGTCAAGTGAATGTAGTTCTGGTGGTTCCCCCGGACATGAAAAATGGAGAGATTAGAGATGCTCTCCTTTCCCTAGCCCGAGCCATGACAACTCATGTGAATAGGGGTATTGAACCTAGGGTGAATGCCTTAGAGAGTACTATTACCTCTAGATTAAGGGACTTTGTGAGGAGGAATCCTCCTATCTTTCTTGGTTCTAAGGTGGGAGAGTACTCAAGAGTTTCTTGATGGTGTGTACAAGGTTTTCAGTACCATGGAAATGACTTCTAGGGACAAGGCAGAGTTAGCTTCATGCCAATTGAGGGATGTTGCTCAAGTTTGGTACACTCAATGGAAAGATAATAGGCTGGTTGAGTTGGGTCCCATAGAGTGGGAGAGTCTAAGGAGGCTTTCTTAGGAAAGTACTTTTCCCATGAGAGGAGGGAGGTGAAGGTTTAGGAGTTCATTAACCTTAAGCAAGGTAATATGAGTGTTGAAGAGTATTCTTTCAAGTTTACCATGTTGTCTAGGTATGCTCCATCCTTGGTGTCTAACCCTAGGAATGAGATGAGTAGGTTTGTGACTGGTGTTGCGGACCTTGTGAAAAGAGAGTGTCGTACGACCATGCTCTATAATAACATTAAAATTTTCTAGGCTTATGGTGTATGCACAATCCATTAAAGAGTCCAAACTTAGTAGGATCTCAAGGAATTTGAAGAGGGTGGATCCAATGAGCAAAACCAACCTAGGTTTAAGAAGAGGGCTCCAATGCAAGAAGGATCTAGTGCTCCTAAGGTCAAGATTTATAGTGGTAGTAGTTCTCAAGGTATTAAGTCTACTTGTGTTACTTGTTGGAAGAAGCACTTTTGGAAATGTCTAGCCGATACCAGTGGTTGCTTTGGTTGTTGTAAGGATGGACATAAGGTGAGAGATTGTCCTACTATTGCGGCTAGAGAAAGAGAGTCCAAACAAGTTCCTCCTAGTGCTCCGGATGATGGTGCTCCAAAGAGGATTCGTTTCTATGCCTTCCAAGCTAAACCCAAGTCGGGTGATGATGCGGGAAAGTTATAGTTTTCTCTGTTTGGTTGTTATGTGTTCCTTCTAAGTGGGAGAATATGGTGAAAGGTAGAATGTCATATTATCATGTTGTATGTTGCATTTTGTTAGGAGTCTTGTTGAAAATAAATTTCATTGATCTGCTTGTATTGTGCATTTTCATGAAGTAATGTTTATGTGGTAAAACTAGTTTATATGGTTTTGTCTCTCATATTGTCATGCTTTAATCATAAATTGTTTAAATGTGGCATTAGTAAATTTTTGGCATATTTCACTGTAAGGTTTAGCACTTCATTGTAAAGAAATTGAAATTTTCTCTAAATTGTTCTTTCATGGAAAATGGTAGAATGTGCTTAGAAATGTTGTATATGAGACAGATAATGTGCGGAGAAGGAGTTCCTCCTGTATGAAATGAAGAATGTGAACCTTATTGTATGATGAGTTGTAGATTAATTTCTATCTTCTTGTTGTGTTTTGAGTCTCTTGATTATGTGAGATTGGTGTTTCTCCTCTACATGTGTATTTTGTAATATGTGGTATGGTTATGTTCTTCTAGTCTTGAGTTTATCATCTCTTGAAAGGGCCTAAAATGAAGCAAGTGTCATTCGAGGACAAATGTTGTCCAAGTGGGGGAGAATGTAACGCCCCTAAAGACGAATTAGGTGAAACTAGAGCCTAACATGTGTTTCATGAGGTTTATAAGTCCTAAAAATATTTATAATGGTGTTTTGAGGCAGTGTCTAAAATTTGATTGAGTTTGGAGGTCAAACGTCCAAGACGTTAGAAAGTTTGCCTTGAAACGTACTTGTGTTCCTTAGTGTGTTTTGGCATGTTTTACGAGACCGTTTTAGTTGAAATTAATGTGAGAAGTTCCTAACATGTGTATGAATGTATTTGGGTTGGAAACGTCCGAGAAAAACTCTCCAAGGACCGACCAAAGGGTCCTTGAGGAGGACCCAACTTGTAGCCAAAAGCTGTCAAAACCAGCCCAACCAACGGAGGCAATCGACGCCCAGTAGGTCAGTCGACGCCCCGTCGAGTGAGGGTGTAGCTTGACACTTAGTGGCAGGATCTTGTGCTCCCATTTGGCCAGCCTCTGACTTAAACCACGGACCAGCAGGATGGTCCTTAGGTGAGTCTACGAGGTGTCAATTAGAGGCGGTAAATGGGTCTACCATTTTGTGCAGCATCTCGGCCCAACGAAGGGTAAGTTGGGTATTTCACCTAGTATTCCAAAAATTGTTTGGCCGGTTACTTAAGGGTATTTTGGGTTTTAAGTGGGCTTATAAGTCTTGAATAGTTAGATGAATTCACTTTTCAAAATCGAAACCCCAAACCCCAAGGAAGAACTCTCTAGAACACCATTGAATCTTGAAGGGAGATTGGAACTTGGATCTTGATTCCTCCATCAAATATTCTCAAATTTCATGGTTTAGCATCAATTAAGATATGATTTTAATCCTTGAATCTTCTTTCTTCAAGGATCCAAACTTCAAAGTGGTTTTTCAAGACCTTCTCAAAGTATGAATTTCTAAAGGGAAAAGGCTCAAATATGCTATCAAACTTTCAGAAAAGGCTCATTTATTCCATTCGTTAAACGTTTGGCTCATCTATGTCATTACCATTCAAGAAAAGGCTCATTCATCCCATTATTTTTTAACAGTTGTTTTGCAAAACAATATTTGACACATGGCTACGTCATCAGTTTTTTTAATAAAAAAAATCATAATTCTGAACAAAATTGAATTTCTTTTTTTTTTTTAAATTAAATTTTTTAATTAAAAAATATGATGACGTGGACCAATTATGGCATAAATGAGCCTTTTCTGAAAGTTCAATGACATATTTGAGCCTTTTCCCATTTCTAAATTGATATCTAGCCATGGTTCTTGCATAAAACATTTTGAATCAATGATTTATGACTGAATTGATGTTAATTTGATGATTCTAATCCTAAAACTCTATGAACCCATGCAAATCATGAAATCCTTGTTTTGGCTATATTATGGGGAATGTGATCCTAGCTCTATTGTATTGATTTCTTGTGTAGTTTACTTTAGGCTATTGAATTATGAAAGAATCATGTTAGAATTGTGTGTCGTCTTTCCTAATTTTAAAAGTTCATATTGAATTGTCTTGGATTATCGTACAGTTTTATTACTGGTTTGAATTGGTGACTATGGTTGTTGGTAAGTGCCTTTGTGTATTGGATTGGTTGAATTGACTATGGATTGAAGGTTACGATGTCAGAATGGTGGTATGTTGACCTAACCTTCTCTATATTGTGTAGTATATGTATTTCAATTATGATATTTGGTATGGTCCACTTATGGTGGCGGTGCTTATGTACTATACTTGTTAAGAATGTGGCCTCATCGGCATTACTTTATTAATTGTATAAGAATGTGCACTCTTCGGCATTACTTTATGATATATGATATTATCATCTTATAACTTGGCGATGTGATCATTGTGAAGGTCTATATGGTTTATGTGTATTGTAACACTCCGGAAGTTCCATGACTTAGACTAGAGCTTCACCTATTAAATAATGATTTAAATGATTTTTCCAGACCTATATTAAAGTATTAAACTCAATTAGAAAAGGTTAGAGCCAAAACGACAAAAAAAAGACCTTGACCTCCGAAAACTAGTAGACGTCTCTATGTTTGGTCAAGGTTTGGGAGTGTCAAATGAAGTAAACTTGTAAAAAGACTATAAATACGTAAAATATAGTACAAAGGGTCCAAACGCCCGGTAACGACTCCCCAAAGACTGCCCGAAGTATCCTTGAGGAGGAACCAAACAATGGCAAGCAAGCTGCAAAAGCAGCTTGCGGCAGCCAAGATTTGGCATCCACAACAAAGGAAAAAAGTTTCCTCACGGGGCCTCCACGAGGTCCACTGCCTCAACTTGGATTTTTAAAAATAAATGTGAAATTGCCCCCGTGACGCGCAGCCACTTCCCGAATTTGTCCGCGTCATTTTTAAGTCAATTTAACTTCACAAAAAGACCCATTTAAGTGAGAGGTCTTTTGGGTATTTTAGGGGACGAGTTTATAATGGTTTTAGGTAAGTTTTGAACCAATTTCACGCACTCTAAATCAGAATTTACAAATCTCTCTCATCTCTCTCAAAAACTCTCTCTCTTTCAACCACCATTAAGAAAGCTTAGGGAAGAAGACGAAGACTCTATGATTTTCATTCAAAATTCATGGAATAATCATCAATAAGGTATGGGTTCTTCATTCTTGGGATTCCTTTCCCTAAGAGGTCCTTTCAAATGTGATTTCCAAAAATTCAATTCATAGGGTTTTTACTCTATAAGTGGGTTTACTTCCAAACTTGAGATTTATGACTAATGATGAAAAGCTATGATTTTCTATGGATAATTAAGTATGTATTTTTGGATAATTGATATGTAATGTTTGATTCTCGTGTGAAGCATGTTCTCTCCCTAAATAATGAATTTGATTATGTTATATGTATTACTCAATGTCATGAAAACGTAGGGATTGGAACTATAGTTGAATGAACTCATAAATGAACCCTTTCCCTTCACCCTAACTATGGCTTGGTCTTGTGTATGACTAGAGTGGTTGGGATTGGTTATGTTATTGAGTATTTCACGATATTATTGGATGATTGCTATGAATTGAGTGTAAGTTCTTGATGAAGATTCTTGGAAGAAATATGTAAGTCTTCTAAAGTCATGATTGCTCAATTATGTTGATGTTGGCCTATATATTGATGTAGCTATGAAATTGAAGTATGTATGATGTTGCTATGCATATATGTTGTCCTATGAATATGTTTAACGTGGGATCATGGTAAGGCTATGATAATGCAAGTTGATGATGTTTATCTTGTATGCCTTACGCAATATGTTTACGATATGTTAATCTCACAAATGAAGGGTTGTGATGAAAGGAAATTCTCATCTAAACCTCAAAAGCTTATGATCATGTTTATACAAGGATTTAATCTCCTATGGCCTATGATAAGTTTTATGATAAATGATAACTTAAAGGTTACTCAAAAAGGGACTTTAGCTTAGCACCGAGTGAACTAGATATGAGAGGTGTTCCATCCCTAGTTGAAATGTAGATTCATAATGACTCTCATGAGATAGCGCCTACCATGTAATGTGGAACTATGGGTCTCTAATATATCTCCTAGTTCTTGAACTATGTTTCCTCCAAGGGAATACTAGCTAGATCCACCTAGAATGCTATGTTCATGTTTTGGTTCTACCTTGGCAAGTATACCACCTTCTTTCGGTGTGGGTTTTCATGACACCGGATTCCATATTTAGCTCACATGGTCTAATGTAGGTTAAGGAGATTGTTCCCTCAAGTAAAATGAAATACAAGTAAAAGGACAATTACTAGGGTGACTTCAGGAGTCTACTTAGTATAGGTAGGGTTATGAGACTCTACCTAGACATTGCACAAGTTGTCTCTAAGGGAAGTCCTAGGAGATTGTCTTATGTAATATGACAACATGAAATGTATAATGTTAATGATATATGATGTTACACTTAGATGATGTTGGATATGTTGATGAACATGTTTTTGGTCTATATTGCTATATGTGATGATGACTACTTATGATGTAAGTTGTTTGAAGCAAAGCATTACTTATGGTCAACTATCTTGTTTACTTGATTATGTGGGGTTATGCGGCTTCACATTATAATTGCACTTGTAGGCTTGGGATGAGATTGTTGGTAGTATCTTGTATGTTATGTTTATATGATCTAATGAACATGAAATGTTAATATGACTTTATGATTATATGTCTTTGGTTACAATCATGCTTTATATTGTTGTGATCTTTATCTTGTATATGATCTATTGTATGTGAATTAAAGGCCTTTAAATGACTTAGATGCTTTCTAAATAAATGGTCCTTTTTCATGCATGTCCTTAAATGTTATGTGCATATACCCATACTTAGTACATGTGGCATACGAACCCCTTACTTTATATCACTATAAATGTTGGGTCCGGCCATTGAAGATTAAGAAGGTCAATTGAAGAAGCTTGTAACTGATCTCCAAGTGTTGGTAGGTCCTCCTGTTCGGGGATGCTATCTTTTCGTTATTCTAGCTTTTGAATATTTTAGTAGTTTTAAGAGATTCTATTTATTTCCTTTTATCATTTGGATTCTATTGTAGTAAGGCCTATATGGCATATTGACTTTGTATTATCTATGTCCAAGACTCGTACTTTTAGATGGTTTATATGTGACACAGTTCTTAGACTATCGTATGTATGTTTATCACTTTGCTAAAAGAAAAGCCTAAGTAAGCTTCTATGTGAGAGGTCTATGTATACCTCAATATATGTTAAGAATGAAGTCTAAGTATACTTCATATAGTACGCAATTTGTTTTTCCGCATTTTTTAACCAATAATATGTTATGACGAATGCTAAGGGCTTGTCTCAGTCCTTTAAGAGGACGACGATGCCGGTCACATCTGGGGTTGCTCTCCGGCTGTGACATGTATATGTGAAGTCCAAGTATGTGTTATTCGAAGTGATTATATGTGGTCATGATAGGCTATAATGATGCCTTATCTGTGTATACTTGATATTGAGGTGTCAATCTTCTTAGTTGACTATATGAGTCTTGTGATGGATTATGGTGATGTTTCTATAGAAGTGTGTAAGGTGACTTGTAGTATTCTTAAGTTGACCCTATATGCTACTTGAATGATATTGTATATGTTATTATATGATGGTATGTGTGTCTTGTTTGGTAGACCTTTGTCCCTTACTTGATATATGAAGAATGTGAATATGAACCCTTGACTTAGTAGGCTAAAGTATCTTTTTCATGTGTGTATATGTATGATTGAAATATGACCTTGAACATTGTCAAGAAGGTCACTTATGTGGAACCTTCAACTTAGATAGAAGGTTATGATATCCTTGAAGTTGAAAGACTGTAATGGTATGCTTCTTGTGTGAGTGATAGACTTAGGGTTGATTGGATGGAACGACATGAAATCATTATTAGGAAAGTCATTGAGCTATCCTATTAACCATTGTAAGGCATCCCTAGTGACCCTCTTTGGTAAGGTGTATTATGATTAGGTTATGACTACTATATGGTACCTCTTCATATGCCCTTTTCATTGAACTATTCTATGAGAACAAAGGCTAGCACCAAGAGAGTATGCTTGGGGAGTAACTTTTCTTATGTTGAGAATAAAGTACAAAGAAACCCTTTATATTCCTTAACCATGTGCCTAAATGGGATGTGTCCTAGTTCTACCATTGGCAAGTAGACCCCCCTTCAACGGAGTAGGGAAAATTCCAGATTCCATGCCTAGCTAGTATGGTCTATGTCAGTTATTGCTTATTCTCATCATGTGGGATGCGAGTATTGGATAAGTACTTCAACATTTCGATAGTGGAATGGGACGCTATCCAGACATGGCACGAGTAGGCTTTGAAGGTGCTAGGGTGTATGTTCCCTATGTCTTTCTAAGACCTTTTTATGAATCTCCTAAATGCTTAAATGAATCTTAATTGACTTAATGAATGATCATGACTTGAGTTAATTAAGGTTGAGTTAAAGTACTCTATCTGGGGTAGCTTTTAAGGTTTCTTAAGTAGACTTGAAGAGGGTGTATGGGCGGTCTCTTCTTGTTTTACTCAAGTGAATCTTAGAGTAACTCTTGGTAGGAGTATTATATGCATATATGTCTTGAAGTAATGATAATGCTATTATGTGGATTACTGTAATGTTACTTATATGTGATTTTTGGTGTAAAAGGTGTCTCTTATACTTATGTTATGAAGATTTCCTCAAAAAGAGCATATATTATACAAAATTCCTTTTAGCTTGATTTTATGCATTCTAATGTACTAATTCCATATATTGTTTACTTCTGAAGGTGTAGGTGGCATTTGAGAGGAGTTGGTTGAGGTGAAGCTTGGATACTAGCACTCATTCAAGCAAAGTTGTGGTATGTCCTCAACTGATTCGAGGACATCAATATTTTTTGCTTTTCTAGTTAAAGACATGTAATAGACTTTGTTAATTCATCTCCGATTGTTGTATGGTCTGTGACCCAAAGATATTCATGAGTCTTAGATGGCTACTTTGAGACTTAGCATTTCTATTGTTTTCTACAAAAGTGGTTTTGAGAAAACGTTGTGAAAAGTTTTAAATCTGCACTACTTTTCATATATATGATGCAATGAATGATGTCTAAGGGCTTGTACCAGACCTCCGAGATATTAAGTACGCCGTGTATCGATTCAAGAGTGCTCTATATTCTAGGTTGTACTTGCGGGTCGTGACATGATCTAATTTGCATCACCATATCATTCAATCTCGGCAGGATATTTATTATAAGCAAAGCATAGTGTTGTGTATGTTTGATATGCCCCAACATGTATTTCATTTACATCAAGTGAGTTTGATTAGGTTAACTTGTCAGGCCACGAGCTACTTCCGTGATGCGTACACGTGACCTAGGATCACAAGTGACCCCAAGCTAAACCTACAGGCATAATAATGAGCATACTAAAGATAAACTGAGCAATAAAACTGTGCGGAAGCTAAATCATGAAAAAGTATTAAATGATGGGGAATACCCATATACTAAACTGAATATATAAAAAACTTAGAGTTTAATACAATAGAAATATCAAACTCAAATACTAAGTTGAATCTATCTATGTTAAATGATGGTACATGCCCCATCTAAGTCTAGCAAAATTGAAACTAAAAATATGAGATACTGAGATGATAACATGACTAATGTCCTCAAATAATGAGGATTCACCACTGGTATTACTGAACTGGAGACAAAGAACCGATCTAAGCGTGATTTGAATATTGGGGACTTGAACTACATCACGAGAAGATATGCGTCAGTACTTGAAAGGTATTGAGCATGAAGGATAGAATAAAGCTGAAATAAACATATAACTAAAGTAAGCAATAAAGCAAGAGCATAAACTGAACATGATATAGATACTGAAATACTGAACATGGATAAACTGAATGAATTCACCAAGTTATAACATGATGAGACTGAATACAGAAACATAGTCAATGCAATAGAATTAAAATGCACTATGGGAGTATAACGACCCCTAAAATGAATAAGTGAAACTAGAGCCTAACGACTTTATGTTGAGTTTATAATGAGGTTTTTTGTCATGTAATTTTGTCCCGACCCTTGTTTAAAGGAGTTTAGTGAGTCAATGTCAAGGTACGTGATAGACTCCGGAGTTGAAAGAGCCATTTTAATGGTGGTGGTGGTTACCAAGCCAAGGGGGCAAGGCCTAAGCCAAAGGCCAAGGCTTGCCCAATATTGACGAAGCATTGTCCCAAGTCCACTACCTACTTCATGGTCAGTGGAATTGGCCACGGTCCGTAGAAGTGGTCGTGAAGGTCACTTGGTGGCATGAGAGGCAAGGCACTTTTTCCATGCTACTGCCCAAACATCACATACCACTCCACAACCACTGGTCTTGACCACGACCTGTAGAAGTGATTGTGAAGATTCCTTAACATGTTTGGGCTTGGGAAGGAAAATGAGAACACTGCCTAGAGGACCACAGGCACCACCACGGGCCGTGGTCCCCTTTCACGGACCGTAGAATTAGACCTGGTCCCTGATGGGGCTGCCAAAATTATGGGTTTTAAATAATTTTGTTTTAATGTTTTATTATGTGGAAATTATTTTAAATAGTTTATATCATAATTATAAATAGTTTCAAGTCTTAAAACACTTCATTTATTTGATTATTTAAAACACCCAAATCAAAACCCCAAAGTTCTTCCTCTCTTAATACTTCTCTCTCTAACTCAAGGAAGAAGAAGAAGTGAGAGCGAGGGGTTTGGATTCAAGGTGTTTCTCATAAAACATCTTAGGGAATCTTAGTAAATGTATGGTGATCCTTCATCTAGGGTTAGATTTCACCCTAGAGTGCATTCAAAGTAAATTTTCAATGTTTTCAAGTTCATGAAAAAACTAGGGTTTTACTCAATCTCGTGTGTTCTTTCTTCAAACGATTTCAAATGGTTCATAATTGTCATATTATGAATGCATTAGTGTTTAATTGATGATTTGTGATGAAAATAATCTATGAACCCATGATTTTCTTAATTCATAAATTGTGCATTTATAAAGTGGATTTGTGGATTATGAAATATTATGATTGGAATAAGTCTAAATTTCTTTGGGTAAATGAATTGTATCATTATCTATGCCTTAATTATGGTAAATTTTTGGTGTATTTATGATTTTAGATTCATGTCCTTGAAGGCTATTTATGACTAAATTATATGTTGAACTAGAATGTGTTTGACTATTGATCAAGTTGAAAGGTGGAGGTGTTTACTTAATAAGTATGTGAATGTGAATTCAATGAAGTTAAGGTGATCATGTCTTGAAGGTATTTGTGTGATTATTGAAAGGCTATTTATCAATTTTTAACTCATGAATGATGATGATGGAACGTGAAGTGTTATGTTCTACATATTGTGTATCTTGAATTGGTAGGCTTAGGCATCCTATTCTTGTATAATGTATGTATATTGACTCATGTCTTAATGTCTTGAATTGGTAATGCTACTGTTGGTAGCCTTTTATGAATGGATGAATGAATGAATGAACAATGAGGTATAATAATCTTATGTCTTGGATCGGTAGACCTAATGTAAGTAGACCTTCATGATGATTTTAATAAGGACCCAATGTGATGATAAACATTGATACGGTAGACCTAATGGTGGTGAACCTTTCATATGTGAAATGATGAATATTGAAATGGTAGACCTAATGGTGGTGGACCTCTCTAAGAAAGTCAATGATTTATCCATGTAATGTAACTTGAGTCGATAGGCCTAATGTTGGTGGCTCTCTCAAGTACGATATTGTAATGTAATGAAACTACTCTATTAGAATGTAGGCTAAGCACCGATAGGATAAGTTAAGATGGAAGTTCTCCCTACATTAGGCCGAATTTCAATTAACGTCTTACTTATCTTTTAACTAGGTGCCCAAATAGGACTAGCTATTGGATTCACTTAATCTAAAATTAATAGTCTTACCTTAGGCAAGTAGACCACCCTTTTACGGTGTCGGGTTATATGACATTGGATTCCACGATCTAGCTCTCATGGTCTATGTCGGTTAAACGCTTATTCCCATCATGTGATATTGTGCATTATGGTTTCTTAAGAATTTCTATGATGTGTGGGTGGTAGTATTGGATTCCATCCATGCATTGAACGAGTAGGCTTTAAGAGGGTCATAATAAGTTCTCTAAGTCTTAATGACTAATGTATGGAAGTCCTCTAAATGAAATAATTGAAGAATGTTGACTCTTAAATGCTAAATGTGAGATGTGTGTTGTAATTGGGTTATATTATGAGTTCTTTTCACTTGTCATGCTTATAAAATGTTATGTCTCTTATGTATGGATTGCGTAAAGCTGGAAAAAAAGAATGGTTAGTTCACTTTTGGTGACCTTAATGTGGTTCCTTAGTATGGATGGTGGTATGGGATGATATTCATACATTGCACAAGGTATATCATGAGGGTTACTTGGGGTGAAGGTAATAGGATATTGTCTAAATGTGATGTTATGACTTGTATGATGATTATACTTGCATTGTATGTCTCTTATGCTATTGTTCATCATATTTCAAAAAGTTGCATATTGAATGGTTTCTACCCAAAATTTCCCTTTCAAAAAATGTTTTTGCATGGTCATCATACTTAGTACATTTTTGTGTGCTAACCCATATTTCTCTTATTTTAACTACAAGTGTAGGTTCTGAAAAGTGATTGCTTCATTCTAGATTGAAGTGCTTGGATTGAGTTTTCCTCCAAGACTTGGTATGTATTCATGGATTCGAGGACAAGAACTTTTATGTTTCCCTTTGTTCATGTAATAAACATTTGTAGTTTTTCGATTGTAAAGGGTCGTGTGCCTACTTTAGTTTTCAAGACGTTGGTTAAGATGTCCATGTGAGGCTTAGATTTCTATTGTGTATGTTTTCAAAGTATTTCTTTTAATTGTAGTGTTAATTTTTTATTTAAATGACTTTTAATTCCGCACTATTTCTATATCGAATGTTATGAATGCTATGAGGCTTGTATGAGAACCTTCGGGGTCAAGTACGTCGTGTCACTTCCACGGTGTACACTGGATCGTGATAGGGAGCTACTAATAACCGATAATAAAACCACATGATCTAAATTTGGAGTCCGATGTATACGCCCTATCGAGAGGATAGTAGAGGTCCGAGTAGACTAGACTACTAAGGGCCAGCGTCCAAGGACCTGCCAGACTGCTGATCTTACTTAAGCACTCGACGTCACAAATAGCAATAAGAAGGGGCAAGGGACCCAATATACCTTTCCAAAGGTGTAGAGGCATGTTGGCATGATTACTAAATTTATGCCCACACTGGGGACTTATAACTTACGTGGCTAGTAGTTTTGGGACTATTCAGGTACGTTCAACCCTAGTACAACCTGGTATTATGCTACTCCCAATGGATTAAATGATTAACACCTTCTAAATGAATTATAGTGATACACTGGATAGCTCAACTGACATGTAAACTGAGAACGTGCATAAATATCTGATAATAACACATTCAAGACTGAGGCATGTACATATGAATTAGCTAAAAGATCTGACCTAGTATGTGTAATTCAAGAACTAAAGAACTACATAACTAGGGTTCTGAAATTCATATAATACACTGAGTAATAACATAACAATCTGATTTTGATCATTCTAACAGCTAAAACTCAACAATTCTAATATTTAAGAACCCTAAGTTTAGATGATATTATGGGAATCAAGAATCTGACTTGAAACTCGGGACCAAATGGGTGAAAGGTACTACTAGTGAAATCCCACATACCTATTGACGAATTCCATGAAGAGATCTTTCAATTTTGGTGTTGCAACCAAATTAAACTTGCTCTGTTCTTGGAGCTAGCGTTGGTCAACTCTTTTACCTTTTTACTTTAAATATTTTCTAAGTTTTAATTAATATATGACTAAGGTAAGTTCTAGTTATGTTTTTAGGATAAAACTAACCAAAACCACAAAATCTAGGGCTAAAACGACGAGGGTTTAGAAGTCCAACAAAAAGGAAAAGATTGTAATTCCCTTAACTTAAAGCTGAGACAAAATGACCACTGACCGTGAAGTCAGTCATAGTTTTCACTTGTACTGATGTTCGGATGGCTTGGTCCATGAGCCACTACCACGGCCCCTGTGGAGGACCACAAACTGTGCAAGTCCCGGTGGTCCTCGCTTGGGATGAGGTCTAGAAGGTCAGGGTTAGGGGATTACTGGCTAGCCTTCATGGCGCCTACCAGGGGCCATATGGAGGACCAAATACAGTGAAGGTCCTCGTGGTCCTTACTTACGCTTGAGGGTCTTAGGGCTAGTCTAGGGAGGCTACTTGTTCAGACTTCACGAGCCACTCCACAACCCTTGTGAGGGACCACAGACTATGAAGGCCCTCGTGGTCTTTACTTAGGCTTGGAGCTCTAAGGGGTTGGCTAGGGGGTAAGGGAAGTGCCTAGACTCTACGGGCGCCACCTCGGCCCATCATCATGACCACGGCCTACAAAGGGTCCTGTGGTATGATGTCTAGGCCTAATGGGATCCAAGTCAAGACTACAGGCAGGTCAACGTACTATGGACCTTGTCACTGTGCGTAAACCATGTCGTCGTTCACTACTTGAGGTGAGTTCTACAAAAAACAAATTGGGTCTAATTTTTGAAGTGTTACATTACTGGTAAACCGACTCAGTTTTCTAATAGCACATGGTATATCTGATCGCGTACAATTCATAGTATACATCAAACTTCCAACATTCTAGCATATTCCAATTGAAAGTCACTTTCACCTTCATTCTTTTGAAATTTAAAGCTCAATTCTATTGGAGTTTTGGGAATGTTGAAGTTCAAGTACTTGAACTTATCCAAAACTCTTTCAATATAATGAGATTAAGATAATTCTAGTCCCTGTGGAGTTTTGAGAATTGTGATCCCTAAGATTAAATCAGCAACTCCTAAGTCTTTCATATCAAACTTACTGGACAACATGCACTTATTAGCATCCATATCGTCAATATGTTTACTCATTATTAACATGTCATCAACATATAGACAAACAATGACTTCATGATTTTGAACGTTTTTAATGTAATAACACTTATCACATTTGTTAATCTTGAATCCATTTGCCAACATTGTTTGGTCAAATTTAGCATGCCATTGTTTGGGTGCTTTCTTAAGTCCATAAAGACACTTCACAAGACTGCACACTTTATCTTCTTTACTAGGAACTACAAACCCTTCAGATTGTTCCATGTAAATTTCTTCATTCAACTATCCATTTAAGAAGGTTGTCTTTATATTCATTTGGTGGATTTTTAAGATCATGCACTGCCTCTAGTGCTATTAACATCCTAATTGATGCTATCCTCTTTACTGGAGAGTATGTATCGAAGTAGTCCACACATTTCTTTTCTCAATACCCTTTGACTACAAGTCTAGCCTTATACTTGTTAATATTCCCATCGGGTTTCATTTTCCTTTTAAAAATCCCCTTTCATCCTAAAGGTTTATTTCCTGGAGGAAGATCAACCAATTCCAAAGTATTGTTACTTAAGATTTATTCGATCTCAGTATTGACTACTTCTTTTGATAAATTGACTCATACAAAGACATAGCTTCTTTAAATGTTTAAGGCTCGTTTTCAAGCAACAATGCCACAAAATTTAGTCATAAAGAAATGGATTTTCTTTTACGATTACTATGCATAGGATCCTCATTAGGTAGTGTAACTTTTGTTACGTGGTCGTTTTGGTCTTTCACTTGTCGAATCACATTAAGTTTTATATGGATAAATCTGTTCAAAGAACTCAGCGTTATCTGACTCAATTACCATATTCACATGAATTTCAAGATTATCAAATTTGTGAACCAAAATTTGATAGGCCTTACTATTCACAACATATCCAATAAATACATAATCCACAGTTTTTGGTCCAATTTTCACCTTCTTGGGTAAAACAACCTCTACCTTGGTTAGACACCCCCACACTTTAAAATTATCACACCCTGAGCTACCGCAGAGACGCGGACACAGGACCTAGGACCACAAGTGATCCCAAGCTAACCTTGTGGCATGATCATGAGCATAATAAAGATAATAAACTGGTGCGGAAGATAAATCATAATTAAAATGAAAGATGGAGAATACCCATATTCTATAATTTAGATATAAAAAAAGTGATGAGTTTAATGCAGAAAGATATTAACACAATACTAAGCTGAAATTAACTATGTCTGAAATAAGCCTCTAACAGACTAGAAATGTTGGGATACGCCCCAACTAAGTCTAGCAAAACTGAAAATAAAGGGCTAAAAATACTGAAAATAAACTCATGACTATTGTCCTCGGAGAATTTGGACTCACCACTTATTTTACTAAATTAAAGATCAGGAATCGACTAACCGTGATCTGGATGCTGAGAACTTAAAGCAACATCACGAGAAGATTAAGCGCATGTATGCGTCAGTACTTGAAAGGTACTAAGCATGTGGATAGAGTAAAGCTGAAATAATACATAACTGAACCAGCATAAAAGCAAGTATAATATTCTGAACATGATGTACTGAATGCTGAGCTAACTTGATGCAAGGACAAAATTTATAATTTGTGAGACCTAATACTAACTGAACTGTAAATATGATCAATGCAATAGAGTGTGACTGAACTGTAGGAGCTACTATAATTGATAATAAAACCTCATAAGCTAAATGTTGAGTCCGATGTATACGCCCCATCGATATAACCTAATATACATTTCCAGAGGTATAAAGGTATGATGACCTGATCACTAAACTAATGCCCACAGAGGGAACTTACAACCTACTTGGCTAGTAGTTCTGGACTTTTTGGATATGCTGAAACCTAGTCAACTTAGTATTATCCTACTTCCATTGAATTAAGTGGTTAACTGATTATGACTGAGTTTCTGCAAATACTGAATAACTCAAACAAAATATGAAAACTGATAATGCAACAGTTAATTTGATAATGATGCATTTATAATTGAGGAATGTAAAACTAAATGACTGATATATCTGACGTAGCATGTGTAATTCAAGAACTAAAGAAATACGTAGCTAGGATTCTAAAATTCATGCGAGAAACGATGTAGTAAGAGGATAATCTAATTTGGAACATGTTATTAACTAATTCATGATGATCTATTGTAATTCTAGAAACCCTAGGTTAATTCATAATAAGAGAATCAAAAAACTGACAAAATTCTAGGGACCCAATGGGCGAAAGGAACCCACTTGTGAAATCTCACGTACCTAGTGATGAATTCCACGAAGAAATCGTTATATATAGGGGATGGAATTGATGGAAACTTTCTGCATTCTTGAACTAGGGTTCTTAAACTTTTTCTCCTCTCTTGCTTCTAATTTCTATGTTTTGATTAATAATTTTGACTTAGGTAAGTTCTAGTTATGCTTTTAGGCTTAAACTAACTAAAACCTCATGATTTATGGTCTAAACGATGTACCTTAGGGGAAAAATGAAAAAGGAAAAGACCAAAAGACCCCTGACTTAAAAGTTGTCAGAAGCACAATCAGAGTTAACTGACAGTCCGTCAGTCGACGGATGGTCCGTACTGGTTGATTCTTGTTTGTGACTGAGAACTAAAAGTTAGCTGGAGAATCGACAGAGTCAACTCATGTACTGTAAGTCGATTGACGGTTCATTCTGGTTGACCGTCGTTCGCGATTGAGATCTAAAAGTTAGCTGGCTAATTGACGGAGTCGATTAACAGTCCGTACTGGTCAATCGTTGTTCGCGACTCAGAACTGGAAGTTAGTTGGCAAATTGCTGGAGTCGACTAACAGTCTGTACTGGACGACCGTCGTTCACAATTGAGGACTTAATATTGACGGGCCCATCGATGGAGTCGAATGACGGTCCGTAGTTGGATCCGTTGTTGGCACCTGTAATTTCTAAAAATCTGCTTTTTTGGTCTTTTTTGGATACGGGGTGTTATATTATCTTCCCCTTGGGACAATTCGTCCTCGAATGAAGACTAAACTAGCTGAAATGGAGGGAGAGAGCAACAATCCCTACAACTAAACACTGAGAATTCAATTCTGACTGAACTGAGTTCCAAGAACATGCAAATACGCTGTAAATGCAAGTACAAGCCGAAGGAACATGATTCTGAGACTTAATTTATGAATGAATGGCTGAAAACTAAAGAGGCACTATTATCTCAAGTTGTAGTGGAATCGGAAGGAAAGAGGTAAGGATATTTGGCTTTCATGGCTGCTTTTGCTTCTGCTTCCCAAGTAGATCCCTCTACGGACTGACTCCTCCACAAAACCTTGACTGAAGCAACTTCTTTGTTTCTCAACCTTCTAACTCGACGGTCAAGGGTATCAACTGGTACATTTTCATAAGAAAGACTATCTTTCACAACCACACTCTCTAATGGCACCACGGAGGCTCGATCACCCAGACACTTCTTCAAAAATGAGATGTGGAAGACAAGATGCACGACTGCTAGTTCTGATGGAAACTCTAACTCATATTCCACTTTGTCAACCCTTTTCAAGATATTCTAAGGGACTACATATAAGCTTCCCTTTCTTTCCAAACCACATAACCCCCTTCATAGGTGGCACTTTAAAGAAAACTCAATCATCGACTTGTAACTCTAGTTCCCTTCTCCTTACTTCTGCATAGGATTTCTGACGACTTTAGTTTGTCTTGAGTCTATCTCTAATGAGTTTCACTTTCTCCATAGCATAATGGAATGAATTTGTTCCTATCAAAGCTACTTCACCTACTTCAAACCAATCAACAAGAGATCTACATCCACACCCATACAGTGCCTAATAAGGGTCCATTTGAATGCTGGAATGGTAGTTATTATAGGTGAATTCAATAAGAGGAAGGTGATCATCCCAACTACCCTTGAAATTGATTGATAGAGAGGAGATAATACCTTACACAAGATAAGAATATCAAGAAAGTGAAGCTTACTAAAACATTTTGTAGTCTCCCTCTCATTAGATGTGGTGCCTTTAACACCCTTGAAAAGAACTCTACTTAGTGCGGATTTTCAGACATCTTAGGACTCTAAAACTAGTACTATGATACCAAGTTTGTCACACCCCAAGCTGCCCCGGAAACGCGGATACGGGACCTAGGACCACAAGTGATCCCAAGATAACCCTGCTGGCATGATTATGAGCATAATAAAGATAATTAACTGGTGCGTAAGCTAAATCATAATTAAAATGAAAAGATGGAGAATACCCATATTCTATAACTGAGATATATGAAAATTGATTAGCTTAATATAGAGAAGATATTAACTCAATATTAAGGTGAAATTAACTATGTCTAAAATTAGCCTCTAACTAATTAAAGGGAAAGGCCCCAGCTAAGTCTAGCAAAGCTGAAATTAAAGGACTAAAAGTACTGAAAAGAAACTCATGACTATTGTCCTCGGAGAATGAGGACTCACAACTGATTCTGCTAAACTAGAGATAAGGAATCGATCTAAGCCTGATCTGGATGCTGAGAACCTGAACCTACATCACGAGAAGATGTAGCGCACATATGCATCAATACATGTAAGGTACTGAGCATGTCAGATAGAGTAAAGCTGAAATAATAATAATTGAACCAGCACAAAAGCAAGTATAATATTCTGAACATGATGTACTGAAAAGAGAGATAACTTAATGCAATGACCAAATTTATAACATGCTGAGGCTGAATACTAATTAAACTATAAATATGGTCAATGCAATAGAGTCTGAATGAACTGGAGGAGCTACTAATAACCTATAATAAAACCACATGAGCTAATTGTGGATTCTAATGTATACGTGCCATCGAGAGGACCCAATATATCTTGCGAGAGGTATAAAAGCATAATGGCGTGATCACTAAACTAATGCCCATCGAGGGGACTTACAACCTACTTGGCTAGTAGTTATTGGACTATTTGGGTACATTGAACCCTAGTCCAACTCGGTATTATGCTAATCCCTATGAATGAAGTGGTTAACTGATTAGGACTGAGTTTCTGTAAATATTAGATAGCTCAAATTGAATATGCAAACTAAGAATGCAACAATTAATCTTATAATGATACATTAATAACTAAGGCATGTATAACTCAATGGCTGATATATCTGACCTAGCATGTGTAATTCAAGAATTAAAGAAAAACATAGCTAGGATTATCAAGTTCATGCGAGAAACAATGTAATAACATGATAATCTTATTTGGAATATGTTAATACTAATTTATGATGATCTACTGTAATTCTAGAAACCCTAGGTCAATTCATAATAAGGGAATCAAGAAACTGACTTAATTCTACGGACCCAATGGGCGAAAGTAACCCACTAGTGAAATCCCAAATACCTAATGATGAATTTTGCAGAGAAATCTTTCTATTTTGGGGCAGGAATTGATGGAAACTTTTTGCGTTCTAGGGTTCTTGACCCTTTTCTCCTCTCTTATTTCTAATTTAATAAGTTTTGATTAATGATTTTGACTTAGGTAAGTTCTAATTATGTTTCTAGGCTTAAACTTACTAAAACCTCATGATTTAGGGTCTAAACGACGTAGCTTAGGGGACAAATGAACAAGGAAAAAAACAAAAGACCCATGACTTAAAAGCTTTCGGAATCTCTGACGGAGTCGACTGGCGGACCATCAGTCGTCCGTTCATTGACTCATGGTCCGTAATGATCAACCGTCGTACGCTACTGAGAACTAGAAGTTAGTTGGCCAATTGACGGAATCAACTGACGGACCGTAAATCGAATGACAGTCTGTATTGTTTGACCGTCATTTGCGACTGAGAACTGGAAGTTTGCTGGTCAATTGACAGAGTCGACTGACAGACCGTAAGACGACTGATGGTCCATATTGGTCGACCGTCGTTCGCGACTTAGGACTGAAAGTTGAGTGGACCATCGATGGAATCGACTGACGGTCCGTAGTTGGCTCCATCGCTGGCACCTGTAACTTCTAAAAATCTATATTTTTAGTCTATTTTGGATATGGGGTGTTACAGAAATATTTCAAGTTGGGTTTCCTTTCCTTCCATAACTCATATGGAATCGATTGTGTTTTTCTACGGGTACCCTATTGATTATATTGTTAGTTTTAAGGATGGCTTCCCTCCATAGGTTTCGCGATAAACTAGAACTGATATCAACACATTGATCATTTCCTTTAATGTTCTGTTCTTTTATTCAGCCAAACCATTTAACTGTGGTGTATATGGTGCAGTAGTTTGAATGATAATACCATATTTCAAACATATCTCTGTAAAAGAAGATTTATATTCTCCACCCCTATCACTCCAAATCATTTTTTTCTTTAGATTCAATTAATTTTCCACTTCAATTTATTGATTAAATACATCAATTGCTTCATCCTTACTAGTAAGCAAATATACATAACAAAATTGAGTGCAATTGTCAATAAAAATTATTAAATACTTATTCCACCACGAGATGGTATCGATTTTATATCGCATATATCCGTGTGAATTAAGTCTAAAAGTTTTAAATTTCTGTCAAAAGACTTATAAGGATGTTTAACGAACTTACTTTCCACAGAAATTTCACATTTTGATTTATAGATTTGAAATCAATCAATACTTCTAAAGTAATCAATTTTCGCAAGGCTTTGTCATTTCAATGTCCCAAATGGACATGCGATAAATCAGTTGAATCCAATAAGTAAACAGAAGCAGAAATCTTATTACTACTATCAATAACCATTACATTCAGTTTGAAAAGGCTGAGGTAGCCCTTTCCTAAGAACATCTCATTCTTACTTATTAAAACTGTCACTAACTAGGACATACTTAAACCCGTTCTTAACAAGCAGTGCAGCAGAAACTAAATTCTTCATAATAGTAGGAACGTACAGAATGTTTTTCAAATTCAACACCTTACCTACTGTCATTTTCAACATTACTTTTCCAATTTTTGCAATCCTTGTTGTTTTTGTGTTCCCCATGAACAAATCTTTATCGAACTCCGCAGGAGTTTACGTTTCAAAGGCTTCTTTTGCAGAGAAAACAGGTCGAGTGGCACCTAAGTTGAGAAACCACTCCTTGGGATTTTCAACTATGTTGCACTCCGATATCATTGCACAGAGGGCATTTGCATCTTCCATCTCTTCCATGATGTATGATTGACTTTTGCTTTTGTCTTTGTCTTTGTCTTTGTCCTTTCTTGGAGCACAACAGTCAGAAGGCTTGTGATAAGCCTTACCACAGTTGTAACATTGCCCTTGAATTTATTCTTGGCATGTTCTGACTTCTGTTTGTTTGACTTGTTTCTCTTCTTGCCTTTGGTAGGAGCTTCTTCAACAATATTAACTTCAATTATTGTCAAACTCTTACGAGAATTCTTTTTGGCGGTCTTGTTATCTTCCTCAATCTTGATCAAAATCACAAGATCTTCAAGCTTCATTTTCTTAAGTTTGTGCTTTCGATAATTCTTGAAGTTGTTCCACAAAGGAGGTAACTTCTCAGTCATTGCAGGAACTTGAAACGCTTCATTGATTACCATGTCCTCAACAATCATATCATGCGAAATAATTTGAAGTTCCTGCACTTGTGATCCAACATTTTATAGTCTAAAAACTTTACCACCACAAACTTTTTTAAGCATGCATCTTCTGTCTTACATTTCTTCGCAAGTGCATCCCACAATTCTTTCGAAGTTGTCATTACACTATAGACATTATAAAAGTCATCCTTTAAAGCACTTAGAATGTAGCTTTTACATAGAAAGTTTGCATGTTTCCATGCTTTAATTATTATGAATTTTTCTGTCTGACATATCAACAACATGCACTAGAGTTTCTTCATTGGTAAATTTCTGCAGACCAAGAGTGGTAAGCCAAAAAATACTCGTTATTGTCATCTTTTTGAAATTCACACTAGAGAATTTTCCTAGTTTGTCTTCTGGTGGTAGAATAGTTTGGGTTGTTGCAACAATAACCAGCGTCACATTGTTCTTTTCCATTTCATAACTAGAATTTGTAATAAATAGAACTCGATATAAATGGCTCGGTAAGCAATAACTTAAATTGCAAACTTAATAAGAGTATAACACTACAAAGGTTTTTGTCTCCACCAGAAACAAAGATTAAAAAATAATTTCCTTAAGATTATTGGCCAGTATGTGTTTAAAACAGACTACTGGTTACATCAAACTTTACAGAAAAATGAAGTTACCAAAGTTTAATGAACCAGTGAAGAGTAGAAACTAGATAAAGCCCACTAAATGCACAGTGTCCCCTTAAGGAAGTTATTCTCCTCTAGTATGTGAGATTTAATTTGGAATATGTCCTCCCAGGATAGAATGATCTCAATCACCAGTGTATTGATACCTAAAATGCTGGTGTCAGCGAGCCATTCAATCACAGTAATATACACGAAGTAAGTTTGTGCAGAAGAAGAAGAAGAAATCAGAAATTGTCGTAAGTAAAAAGTCTGAAGAATTATGAGTATTTATAGCCAACAAAAACGGATTCAAATAAAATGGCAAAATTTTTTTTTTGGCCATTTGATATAATTTAATTAGTTAAGTAAAGAAATATCTAGATAATTAAAACAAAACTTTGTCCAAAAACTAATCTCTTGATCGATAATTTTTCCAATGACGAAGCTCAGCCGAGCGAGCGGCGACGACGTCGGTCAGAGGGGTTCACTCTTTCCAACTCTTTTAACAATTAGTAGAAGTATTTCTCTATTTACACATTTTTATTTTTCTTTCCACCACCAATGAGGGAGAAATGCCCTTTCCTAAAGCAATTAGAATCTTTTCCAATTCCCCTTTTCATCTTTCCTGCATTTCCCATTTACTCTTGTTATATTATTTATGTGTTCCCTTCTTATGTTTCCATATATATATATATATATATATAGGAGATAAGTTAATTAGTATTTGATTACAAGATGATACGATATATTAGAGAATGAAGGAATATTTCGCTACGATGATAAAATTTATGAAGAGCATATTCCAACAATGTTTCAAAAAGAACTGTCATTCCATCTATTTTGACTCATTTAAGGCCTTTATAATTCAACAATTACTGTCCCTTATGCCCTTTTTTTTTATGTCCGTATCTAATTATTTATTGTCTTTTGTAGCTATGAAGTCTCAAAGAAAAGGAAAGGATGAATTACAAAAAAAAAGACGCTAAACAATAGAAAAAGGGCAAAAAATTGTGACGTCAATGGTCGCCAAAAGGCACTCGGCGAATCACTAAATTTGCTAATTCCCACAAAAAATTACATAGTCATTAACTCAAATGCTAAAGATAGGTTGGTGCGATGTAGAGTTAAACGCCGACTCAATCGGTGAACTAACAACTGCTTGCCAAAAGTTACTGTATATTAATCCAATTTTAAGACAAAAAAGATGATATTGAATGATAATCGAATACTCACCAAATACGAACGGTGAACTCTATCGAGCTCGCCAATTGTGGTTTAAAACCTTAATGCCTGATACTAAGAAAGATGAGAATAAGAAGAAGTCGGCAAGAAGAAGAACAAATCGGTGAGAACAACAAACATTGCCAACTAAGAAATTTGATGAAGTTTTGTGGAACTATAAATAACATAAAGGAGCGAAAAATGTATCTTTTTCAGCTTATAGAATGCGATCTGAAACTTTTCTTAAAGAGTACAATAGTAAACTTCTATTTGTAGTGTGAGAGCAGGTAACTCATAATTGTTAGGATTTTTGAAGTGGGTCTGTTTAATTTAAGTTGCAAATCATAAATCTCATGGACGAGAATTTTTTTTATTTGCTTTTTAGTACTTTTAATATGATTGGCTAAAACCCCCTACTATAGGGATATGCATATGGAGTTGGGTTTTGATTAAATTTGTAGGATAATGTGTATTTCTATGTTCTACATTGATTTTCATTGATTTTATTTTATTATCATGAGTTCAATTTATGAATTAATTTTCCAAACTTAATCCAAGATTTAGCTCTTTGTATATTTCTTGAGAGAGAGTATATGAAGTGGGTAATTGAGTTGATTCTTGCATATTAGTTTGAAATTCTTTATTTTATTGAGAAAGGAATTTGGGATTTCACCTATAAATTGTAGTCTTACTCAAGAGAGAAGATTAATGTCAAGGTATTGGGTTGGTTAGTTTATTACACATGCGAGTGTCTGAGAGAAATTCTTGTGATAAACATATTATTATTGAGAAATACGATATGTGTTTAAGATTGACCCATCCTATCCATGGGTAATTAAGGTTATTGAGCAATAACATTGACCCACCTTTTAAAGTCGATACCCACTTTCGCACACTCCTAGATGCCCAATCCACTAGTTTGGTTATCTCTTGTTTAAGTTTGATTGATCAAAATTGGTTACGAAACAATCTCTATTTTATAGTTGCAATCAGTTTCGTCCTTGTTACCATCTACTTGCAATGAATTTTGATACAATTTTACATTGTAATTGAACTCTTTCACAAACCACTCCCTATGGAATTCAACCACGACCTCATATATTGGGTAATTAGATTGATTTTGCTTAATTGTTTAATGGGTTTACAATATAAGTAATTTGAGCCTTATAAAAAATGATGCCATTGTCGGAAGTGGTGCATAGAATTCTTTTATAAAAATGTCTTTGTAAGCTAATTTTGTGTAGTACAATACTCTTATTATTTGTTTCATTATTTTGTTATTTTTAGGTAACAACATGAGTGTCATTGAGAAAAATGATGCTAGTCAACATGATCATAGTGATGATGATGGAAATGTAGATGCTGTTAGTTTCAATGCCATAGGAAGTATGAAAGCTATCTGGCCAACCCTAACTATGGATAATGCTATATTTCATGTAACTGGAACCATGCTTCAAGTAATCCAAATTAAGGGAATGTTTGAGCTTCTTTCTTATGAGGATCTCCATGAGCACATTCACAACTTTGTGGATGTATGTGGCCCACTCACTTTTAGGAACATCACCAAAAATTCCATTCTAATGAGGTTTTTTCCTATTTTTCTGATGGGGGAGGCCTCAAAATTGTTAGTTTGACTACCAAGGGACTCGATCACTACTTGGGATGAGTTAACTAAGGTATTATTGGAGAGACTCTTTTCTCTGAAGATGGTGAAGAATAGAACATCCCGCCTTAAAAAGAGTTAAATTTAGAAAGAACTAATTAGGAAAGAGTAGTTATGATTAAGTTATGAGTTTTGGATCAACTTTAAACAGTCATAACTTTCATTACAAGATGAGTTAGGTGGACCATAAGATCTAAAATGAAAATTTCTTGAATCATCTTTTCAATGCCACCGAGTTTGCTGAAATTCAAGTTCAAATGCGGGAGATATGCCCATTTGAGTTCAGCATGTCCAGCTAAGGAATTTTACCCGAATTAGTGAGGGTATTTTGGTCTTTTCCTTACCCCAACAGCTTTTAACTTTTTTGGTAGTATTTTAGGGGTCTAAACTAAGTTGATTGAGTTTTTAGAATTCTAAAAATACGCTTAGAGTTTCAGAGAGAAGTTCAAGAGGATAAAGAACGAAGAAGATTCCAGCGTTCAAGGATTTCTTGCAATCTTCGATGGTTTTTTTCCAAGGATTCGTTCCTAACGAGGTATGTAAGTTTTTATAGTATTGGGTTTGTTCACCAACAGACCAATCATGTGAATTCCATTTGTAATTTCGTTCTTGAGGTTTAATGATTTAAGGTTTTGATGAGGATTCTTGAGGTGTTGTTCGTTTTAGAATCACGATGTTTAGTTTAGTTCGTGAGGCGAGGATCTTGTTTCTTAGTATTTTTCTTGAGTTTTTTGAGTAGATTTTTATGGAATTAAGTTGGGTAAACGAATATAAGAGAGTTTGGAAGAAATCAATTGATATTAGGCGAATTAGAGCCAAGAATCGAGGAGGAAAAATTCATCGGGTTTTCTAGGCAGGGGACTGACGCATCGCACTAGCAGTGCAATAGAATTTCGTCGTTTATCCTGTCCGAGTTCTATAAAAGCATACCTTCACTTATTTCTGATTTAACTACTCTAAACTACTTCTAAATATCGAGAGATCCTTTATAACATGGATCTTACCCTTGAATTTATAATTCAGATTTCAAGGTAGAGTAAAGAGTAAAGTCTTAAGTGTTGTTTCGAGTTATTTAAGAAGTCTTTTACAATCTTTTAGAACTTGTTTTTAGGACTTGAGTACTTAAGTATGAGGATGAAGAGAGTTGAGTTTCATTTTTCAAAATGAATATATGGGAACTAAGGATTCCCAAGAGTAAATTTTTTTACATTTAAAATGAGTAGGAAACCTTGAATTCAAAATGAGTTCATTAGGAGTTTTGAGTATAATCTCTTTTGAGAGAATATTTTGAGTAGTAATCTCAAAGTTTGAATATGAGATATTTTTTTTAAAATATGTCATTTGTGTATATTTTTGGAGTAGTAACGAGTTCAAATAACTGAAAGTCCTCATAAATCGTGGGTAGAAATGGTCATACATTTTAGATGATTACTTATTGCCTTTTAAGCATATCTTAGTGGATCCACTTAGTTGGTGATGTCTTATACTCCGGTAAGGTATAGTACAATTTTGGTAGCGTGGGCGAGATGATGTATCATCACAAAGCTCATCGTGATGGTTATCGGATAAGGAATCTCCTAAATTGAGTTATTTTGAATCTTTACATATAAATTGTGTAATTATTGTATTTTTAAATATGTTGTGTTGTTATCTACTATTATAAGAGATTTCTTTATATTTTATCTTAATCATTGCTTTTATATCACATTGAGTTGAGGTTAAGTTGATTTGAGATAAGGCAAGTATGTTCCTTTCCCTCTAGTTCAAGCTCATATGTCTATGCTTTATAGTTCCCCTTACATGCTCGTACATTTAATGTAGTGACACCATATTGCTTACATCTTTCATGATGCACATACAGGTAATCAGGATCATTAACCGGCACTCCGTTGATCCAGTCATGTTCCTGCCAGATTTGGTGAGCCTCCTTGCTTTTTGGAGGGTTTCACATCGAGTTTACATTTCAGCTTTGTTTATCACAATGTCATGGGTCTTGTCCCGAGGTTCATATCAATTAGTAGAGGCTTCATAGACAGTAGTAGTTGGGGAGTCTTTTCATTTCTATTGTTAATGTAAAAGACTTGAGTTGTCTTTTATGTCCATTATGGATATTCTTAAATGTTCTAAGTTAATCATTTTGAGACATTGAGTTAAACCTTTACGTTTAAAGTTTATTTATCATTCAGTAAGTCCTCCGGTGAGATTTAATTCAGGACAAGGGTTCGCTTGGGTCCAGAAATAGTTCTCGAGTGCCAGTCGCATTCAGGGTGTATGCTTGGGGAGTGACAAACTTGGTATTAGAGCACAATGTTAAAGAGCTCTAGGTCTCTACGAAGTCGTGTGTTTAGAGTCCTAGTTATTGGTGTAAAGCGCACTGTATCTATAATTGTGAGGCTGCGACACTAAAGGAAACAATTCTCTTCTTTCATACTCTTTTTGTATGATAGAGTTTAAATCTATAAAAGTCTCTTTCTAATTCATGCTTTCACATATCTTTTCGGATCATGCCTCCAGGAAGGGATGTTCACAGTCATCCTACTTTGAGGAATGTCGATCCCCAGGAGCAAGGAGTACCTGATGCACTAGAAGTGCAACCCCAAGAGCAAGTCACTAATACTGAGTTTCGGGATGCTATCAGGATGTTGAGTCAAGTTGGGACCGACCAAGCTGGCAAAAAATAGGGAATCAACATAATGTGGATGATACATCCAACACCCATGAGTTATTATGGATGAATCCTCCAGACTTCACCGGTTGATGACTATGTGGAAGAGTTGCAAAAAGTGTTTGAAGTAATGCATGTGGCTGATGTTGATCAAGTAGAGTTTGCTGCATACCAACTCATAGCTGTTACAAGGATCTGGCAAGATCAATTGAATAAGAGTAGAGGCGAAGAGATACTAATTGTGAGTTGGGCTATGTTCGAGAGTGCCTTTATAGGGCGTTTCTTTCTCCGTGAGAGAGCCAAAGGTAAGCAACTTCTTAACTCTTAAGATATAATACATGAGTGTGAACAAGTAAAGCCTCAAGTTAACTAAACTTTTCTATTATGATCCGGCGATGGTTGTTGATGTGAGGAGAAAAATGAGCTTGTTTGTGTTTTGGTTGTCCCGTCTGTCAAGCAAAGAGAGTAAGGTTGCTATGTTGATAGGATACATGGACATAGCAATACTTATGATCCATGTGCATCAAGTTGAGGAGGAAAAGTTTAGAGATAGAGAAGACTTCCAAAATAAGAAAGTTAACATTACGGGTAATTAGTCCCGACAGAAGAAAACAAAAAATGTGAACCAGTCATCTTTTCATAAAAAGGAAACTAGACGTGCTTCGTCATATGCTAGTGCACCTTCACCTAGGAACATATGTGAGTTAAAGGATTAGAATTCTTAAAACTTTGGAGCTATACATGAACAATCTCACTGTAGTGCGGCACAAGGGGGTAATTGGACTCTTGCATATGATAAGTATGGTAGAAACAACCCAAGAGCATGTCATAATTGCTCCATTGGTTTATTCAAGAGTGGTAAATCAAGTAATTTCATGAGAGAGTACCCTAAGAACAGGCATGTGAGTGGTAATAGGGAAATGGAGCTGAATCTTCTTCAGCGGCTCCACCAGAAAAAGATGCACCTAGAGGAGCTACTTTAGAAATAGGCAGAGGAGCAACCCGTCTGTATTTTTTCACTTTTGGCCAAAAGGAAGAGAATTCACTTGATGTTTTCAATGGTATAATAAAAGTCCTTAATTTTGATGTATATGCATTGCTTGATCCAGGTAAGAGTCTATCTTTTGTGAATCCATATATTTCTATAAATTATGATAGTCTACGTGCGAAACTTCTTGAGCCCTTCAGTGTTTCTACACCTATTTGTTTGTCTAATCTAGATGAGAGAGTTTATCGTAATTGTGTCATTTGTATCAATCACAAGGACACCATGGCTGATTTATTTGAGCTAGATATGGTGGACTTTAATGTTATTCTAGGTATAGACTGACTTCATGTCTGTTCTGCCTTAATTTATTGTGAAACTCGAGTGGTTAAGTTCGAGTTTCCTAATGATACAACTATTGAGTGGATGAGTAGTTCAGCAGTTTCTAAGGGTCGTTTTATTTCGTACCTTAAGGCGAGAAAGTTAATTTCCAAGGGGTGTATCTATGACTTAGCCGGTTTAATGAATTTTGTATTGAGACACCACCTATTTCCAGTTGTGAGTGAGTTGCTAGAGGTCTTTCTTGATTACCTTCCTGGAGTCCCTCTTGAGAGTGAAATTGACTTTGATATAGATATTCTACCTAATAGTTGACCAATATTTATTCCGCCATATCGAAAGACCCCCGCTGAGTTGAAAGAGTGAAAAGAGCAGTTGAAAGATCTCTTTGATAAAGTTTTTATTCAACAAAGTGTCTCATGTTGGAGCACTTTGGCCTTATTTGTGAGGAAGAAAGATGGTTCTCTTAGGATGTGTATGGATCACCGCCAATTGAACAAGGTTACAATCAATAATAAATATCCTCTTTTGATAATTGATGATCTATTTGATCAACTTCAGGGATCCATTTTTTAAAGATAGACTTTAGACTAGGCTATCATCAGTTCAGAGCAAGAGAAAGTGACCTCCCTCTGACACCATTCAGGACCCGTTTATAGTTATTACGAGTTTCTAGTTATGTCTTTTGGCTTGACTAATGATCCTGTAGCATTCATAGATCTTATGAACGGAGTGTTTAAGCCTTATCTTGATAAGTTTTTTATCGTGTTTATTGATGAAATTCTAATTTATTCGAGGAATGAGGAATATCATGCTATTCATCTTAGAGTAGTTCTGAAAACCTTTAAGGATAGAGAATTGTATGCAAAATTCTCTAATTGTTAGTTTTGGATTAAGTTTGTGGCACTCTTGGGCCACATTATTTCCGTGATAGAATTTGAGTTGATACTCAGAAGATTGAGGCAGTGTAGAACTAACCTAGACCCACATCTCCGCTTGATATTAGAAGTTTATTGAGATTGGCTGGGTTTTATAAGTGGTTCTTCGAGCGGATATCTTCTATCTCATCCCCTTTGAAAATGTTGACTCATAAGGTAGTAACGTTTCAATGGTATGAAGCCTATGAGAAAAGCTTTCAGGAATTGAAAACGTGGTTGACTACTGCCCAGTGTTGACCTTATCAGAGGGTACACATGACTTTGTTATGTATTGTGATGCGTACAAAGTTGAACTAGGTCGTGTATTGATGCAAAATGATAAAGTTATGGCTTATGCCTCCAGATAGCATAAGATTCACTAGAAGAATTACCAAACTCATGATCTAAAGTTTGCTGCTGTAGTATTTGCTTTGAATATGGCAACACTATCTCTATGATGTTCATGTAGATGTGTTCACCAATAACAAGAGTCTTCAGTACGTATTCAGTCAGAAAAAGCTTAATCTCATACAGAGTAGGTGGTTAGAGTTACTCAAGGATTATGCCATGAGTATTCTACATCACCCTGGTAAGGATAATGTTGTTGTTGATGCCTTGAGAACATTATTGATGGGTAGTACCACCCATGTTGAGGAAGGCAAGAAATAATTAGCCAAAGATATGCATAAACTTGCACGATTGGTAGTCCACTTAATGGATTCCAAAATGAAAAGTGGAGTGGTGGGGATGAATAGGGCATAATCATCACTAGTATCTGAAGTGAAGGAGAAACAAGATTCAGACCCTGTTTTGCTTGATTTGAAGGCAAATGTTCGTAAGTAAGAAGTGATGGATTTAGAACAAGAGCGAGATGATGTTTTGAGGCGTCAATGTAGGTTGTGTGTATCTGAGGTGGATGAACTCCTAGAGAGGATCTTGGAAGAAGCTCATTGCTCTAAATAATCTATCAATCTTGGTTCCAAAAAGTTGTATCACGACTTCAGAGAAGTCCAATGGTGGAGTAGCATGAAAAAGTGCATTGCAGAGTTCATTGCTAAGTGCCCAAATTACCAGTAATTCAAGGTTAAGCACCAAAGGCCCGTGGTATGACTGATAACATAGATCTGTCAGAATTGAAGTTGGAGATGATCAATATGGATTTCATGACTGGTTTGTCGTGGTATCGCAGGCAAAATGATTCTGTTTCTGTGATTTTAGATTGAATGACTAAAACAACCCACTTTTTACTGGTAAAGACTACCTATTCAGCAGAAGATTATATCATATTACATATTCAAGAGATAGTCAGACTTCATGGAGTTCCGCTTGTTCACACCCAATTTTGGACCTCCAGCATATAAATTAATCAATTCAAGCTTCTTCGATTTGAAACGATTTAAAATATTTAGTTTTATAAAATTTTAAGAAAAAATACAAAGTTTGCACCTTATTTTAAATAGTTTTCACTTTTTATAATTTTTAGATAAAATATATTTTACATAATTATGTATATAATTAGTATGTTTTATGACTATTCGAAAATCATCTCAAAAAGATTTTAATTTTAGTAAGTATTTCATCAAATTAGTTTAGTTTAAAGTTAGGGTTATAACTTCTTATCGATGAGTTAATAACTAAGTTAGTTATTTTGTTTTGTTAAGATTAAGAAACTCATTAGTTAATTTATATAATTTTGCATTCTATAGCAGTCCAACACTAAACCAGCCCATCTTTTTTCTTCAGCCCAGAGATGGAAGCAACACCAACTGACCCAGCCCATAAAACAAAAGTAAAAACCCAATACAATAAAATTCCAAAAACATTCCCAGCCATTCAATACCGAAAAAAAGAACCCGACCCGACCCCTGTTACTCTTCTTTCTCGTGCAGTCCAGGAGAAAGAAGAAACCCCAAAACTCCAACCCAGTTACAAATCAACCCAATTATGGTCGGGTCGTCCTCTCTCTCGACGTGTCCATCTCCGTACAAGAACCGTTCGAGAATCTTCAGCGTGTCCCCATCTCTTTGCTCTCTGATGCTTGCTCATAATTGGACGACTGCAATGCTTTTTCCGTTGAAGAATGGGACAAGAATGGTACTATTTATAGTTGGCTAACCTTATCCCTTCAAGGATTTTGAATTTTGAATTTCAAATTGGATCCCCTTTCTACCCGATTTCCCTCTAATTTTAACCTAATTATTCACCTATTAATAGCCCCCTCTTCTTATTTGTTAAGCGGAGAGAAAAAAATGTTGGTGAAAATGGATGTTGGAGATAGTTACAGAGAGTTGGAGGAATCTCAGGATTAGAAACGAAAAATACACTAAAGCTATAGTTATATTATTACACATCAGTATTTGTATCAGTTCTTAAATCGTAAATTGGAGAAATACAAGTTTTGGTTATTCTCGTTTGCTTCTGCTTTGGTCTTGTCAAAATTCTCGGAGTCGTGTCTTGGTGGAATCATCCTTGTAACTACGTTTCGTCCGGCTCCTGCCTAAAAAAAGTTCTACAACTTCGCTCTTCTTACAATTTTCTTCTTGATTTGGGTCTTAATTTGTTTGTTTAGTTGGTTACACTGTTCTGGTAGTCCATTAAGTATATGAATTCCTCGTGTGATTTAAGCTTTGGTCGTTTGCTTGTTAAATATGATCCTAGTATGTATGTGTAGATCGTGAATGTGTTTAGAAACTGTTTTCTAGCTTAAAATTGTTACTGTTCTTGTTCCTTATCAAATTTTCATAGTTCTATGTTGTTTAGTCTTCAAACTATGCTATCCGTCTTAGTCTATTTCCTTAATCATGAAGCTGTAAATCTTATTTATTCGACGTCATATCCTTTATTCTTTCACCTCGAGTTAAATGAATGAATTCAGATGTCGACATTTTGAGTTCATATGTCACGTTTACTACTGTTTGGGGTTCTTATATTATGTATGTTATTACTCATTTCAATTCCTTTTATTTGGTTGCTTTGTTGCGTCTACTTGAGAGTATAGGGTTTGTTCCCTTTTGTCCAGATGACATTTGCTCTTTTTCTGGTTTCGTTTCCTCTTATTCAAATTTGTTGTATCTGTTAGATTGGCTACATCTCTGGATATGGCTTTATTTTATTTTTAAAGCAAGAAAAAGTTCTAATTTCCTTCCTTTCATTTTGATATGTCTTAAATTAATGTGGTAGCTATTAGCTAAGTCATGGGATTTATTTGAGTCATTAGTATTAAGTTCTATGAGTTCTAGGGGCGGCTCTATGCTTTGGCATTTAAGGCCTTTGCCGTTTGGGGGCCTAAATTTTTGTTAAGATTAGATTATGTGTTAAAATTTTTTATAGAAAAATTAATTATTCATGATAAAAAAAAGTATAATTTTTTTTAAATAAATTATTTTAGAGCAACTTTCACATATAGCAAACACAAAATTCATATTTGTATGCCATAGCACAGTTTGCATAATTGCGCTCTATAGCAAACATAAATATGTATAATTCGCTATACATATACAAAGAAACCAATTGTCTAATTCGCTATACATATACAAAAGAAAACAGTTGTAAACAAATAAATTGTATAATTTGTGTATGTATAAAACTAGAAAGAGAGAAAGACAAAAGAAAATTGGTATTGTATAATTATAAGTGTATAGGATGAAGATATATGTATTTGCAAGTGTGTATACAATTTTCTCTTACTTAATACAAATAGAAACACAATTTATACATTTCGTTTCTGTTTGTATAAGCGATAGAGTCGAGGGTGGCGAGCCTGATCTGCGAAAGTGGCGAGAGAGATCTGGTACAAGGGAGAGAGGGGAACGAAAATATATGTATATATACAATTTTTTCTCACTTTATACAAACAGAAACACATTTTATACACTTGTGTTTGTATAAAAGTGAGAGGAAGCGAGCGAGAGACAGAGCGAGAGAGGGAGAGTGGCGAGCGAGAGTTTGAGGGAGAGAGGTGACTGGCAAACAGTTTGCTACAGGCACAATTAAATCAAAGTGTTGTTATAATATTTAATTTGATTTATTAGTTTGTCATTATATACAATTTTCCCATTATTTTATCCACTTTAACATCTTTTGTACTTTGTTTAAAATATGAATTAATAGCGAAAAGTGTTGGAAAAGTGAATTATAATTTCGTTTTTATTTCTTTTTAAATTTTAGTTTCAAGCATTACTAGAGTATAAGCATATTAAAATGAGGTATACCAAGTCATCAACTTTTTGAGTCAAATTTTATGGTTCTTATTCCTATCTTTATTTAATATTTATCAACTTATTACTTATAGTAATATGTTAACAATACATATAATAATTGCCTCACATAAAGGAGATTTTTCAATGTTGAGTAGATAAAATCTTACCTAAAACTAGTAAGTGAAAAAACAATATTAAGTACTAATAATTTCCATCTAAATAGTGTAAAGAATAAATTTTGAATAATATGTATATAAAGTGTATTATATATTAGGCCGCAAATAGAAATTTCGCTTTAGGCCCCCAATTACGTTGAGCCACCCCTGATTGTATTCAAGATTGATTTGATAACATGGTTGTGACTAAGTATTATACACATGAATATGCTTATGGTCTCTAGTAATGTGTGTGTTGCTACTGGTTTTGGTCATTAGTTACTGCAAATATGAACCTTAGTCATGAGCATTAATTTATGCACTATGCATTTTGTTTTATTCACTACTAAAAAAATAGTGAATACCGACCTAAAAATTATCGACCTCAAATGATGTCGGTAATTTCCGACCTCCGGAGGTCAGTATTGTTAAAAAGAATAAAACTAGTAGGTTTTTATGCAAAATAAGGAGGGAAAAAAATTTGGACCTCAAACAGTCGGTATTTTTCACGGAAAAAAAAATTCCGACCTCAAACGGTCGGTATTTTTCGCGGAAAAAATTAATTACAATAAAAACCGACTTCTTGATGTCGGTATTAAATAAAATAAATGAATAAACATATTTTATTTTTGATATTTTTATTTCATCAATATCCAAATACCGAAATCATGAGGTCGGTATTTTTATTTCATCCAAATACTGACATCATGAAGTAGGTATTTCATCTAAATACTAACATCATAAAGTCGGTATTTATATTTCATCCAAATACCGACCTCATGAAGTTGGTATTTTTCTTCATCCAAATATCGACCTCATGAGGTCGGTATTTTTACTTTATCTAAATACCAACTTCATGAGATCGATATTTATCTTTCATCTAAATACCGACCTGATGAGGTCGGTATTTTTATTTCATCCATATCCAAATACCGACATCATGAGTTGGTATTTTCATTTCATCCAAATACTGACATCATGAAGTCGGTATTTTTATTTCATCCGAATACCAACCTCATGAAGTCGGTATTTTTTCTTCATCCTAATATCGACTTCATGTGGTCGGTATTTTTACTTCATCTAAATACCGATTTCATGAGATCGGTATTTATCTTTCATCTAAATACCGACCTAATGAGGTCGGTATTTTTATTTCATCCATATCCAAAAACTGACATCATGAGGTCGGTATTTTTATGTCATCCAAATACTAACATCATGAAGTCGGTATTTTTATTTCATCCAAATACCGACCTCATGAAGTAAGTATCTTTTCTTCTTCTAAATATCTACTTCATGAGGTCAGTGATGTTATTTCAGTTAAATACCGACCTCATGAGGACGGTTTTGCGTAAATTAAAAAACAAAAAATATTATAATGCCGACTTACAAAAATCGGTAAAATTAAATATCATGCAATTTAATTAGTTTTAATTTAAATAATTATATCGTGCAATTAACTTTAAATAAATCGTACTCTGGATGACGATTTTATATAAGTTAAAAAATAAAATAATATAAAATACCGACCTCTCGATGTCAATATTATTTATTTAATATGATTCCTTTTATTTTTCTTAAAATTTAATGTGATACCGACCTCATTAGATCGGTATTTTTTTTTATTATATCTAATTCATTTTAATAAAAGAGGCATCCGGAGGTTGGTTTGTTTAAAATATTTCTAATAATCATAATTTTGTTATTTAGGATAATACTAAAATTTTATTTGAAACTTACAATTAATTGTTCAAAAAGTGTAATAATTTTATATAATTTATCAATAAAAATTTAGACTTCATGAAAAAATTAAAAATATATATAGAATCCATATTTATAGTATGAAACTACGTTGATATGAATTAGGATATAATTATACTTATATTTCTAGAGTAATGTACAAATCTATTAGTCCGTAGTCTAATCGTGAAGTTAATATCTCACGCTATGATGTAGAGGTGAAGAGCTAACATATAATCTATTCGAGTATGAAATGCGAGATAGTATTATTATATACTTTCGATCTTGATTGTATGTCAAGTGTAGTAATCACTTCCTAATTATGATGTCATGTAAAGATACTTCATATGACATGAAATACATTAATTAATTATATATAAAATATATTATCAATTAAATAAATATCGATGATCAATTTAAAGAGATATATATATTAGAATTGATATTGATAAACTTTCATTGATCGCTAAAATTAAATTTATATAATTGAGAGGTATATATATATATATATATATATATATATATATATATATATATATATACACCGCTCGATGTCAATATTATTTATTTAATATGATTACTTTTATTTATCTTAAAATTTGATGTGTTACCGACCTCATGATGTCGGTATATTTTTATTATATCTAATTTATTTTAATAAAAGCGACAACCGGAGGTGGGTTTGTTTAAAATATTTCTATTAATCATAATTTTTGCTATTTAGCATAATACTAAAATTTAATTGGAGACTTACAATTAATTGTTCAAAAAGTGTAACAATTTTGTATACTTTTATAAATCACAAGTTAGACTTCATGGAATAAATTAAAACAATATATATAATCCATATTTAGAGTAAAAACGTTGATATGAATTAGGATATAATTATACTTATATTTCTAGAGTAATGTATAAATCTATTAGTCCGTCGTCGAATCGTGAACTTAATATCTCATGTTATGATGTAGAGGTGAAGAGCTAATGTTGACACCCAATTTTGACCGACCTTTAATCATTTTTAGGAATGCTATTTGATTAAATACGTATTTTAAAAGTTATTTTAAGTTTAGAATTTTAGTCGATTTCGCAAAAATAATTACGTAAGTTAGTATATTTGCTTTATAAAACTATTGTAAGTATTATTAAAACATTAATAAATTTCAAAATAATTATTTAGTTAAACATTTTAAAATTTAAGTGATTTTCAATTATATAAAAATACTTTAATATATGTAGTGTTTTTATTAAATAGTAATTCCTAAATTTTCCTCAAAATCATTTAAATTGTAGCCCATTATACTCTAATTCCTTTCAATTCTAGCCTATCCAATTTCAATTTTATTTCAGTCATAGCCACTCTTTCATTCTAATTCTAGCCAATTTATTACAATTTTGGTCATTCTATATCAAACCAAAATCTGATTTTAAATCTTCATCTATTAATCCCATCCGTCCGTTTAAATAATTAAATTCTAATCGAATCCTAACCGTCCATCTCTATCTAATCTAACAGTTGAGATCAACTTTTCCTATCTCCTACTTTAACACCAAAAGACCTAAAACCCAATTCACTCACCTTCTTCTCTCCTCCTTGGCAGCCACATTCTCTCCTCTGTCTCTCTCCCTTTTCCGGCGCCACCTCTCTTTCTCAGCACCGCCAGCCTCCCCTCTCTTCTCACGTCGCTCCTCCGGCGAGATCATTTCGAGCATCTAGATATTGATTATTTGCGTAAATTAATTATTCTTTTCTCTATTAAATTTGATTCAAGTGAAGGTTCTTTGTTAATTCTCTTCCTTCCGTTTTGCCACATGTGACACCATCTGAGTTTATCGGACTCCATCCTTGCATCGAGTTCAATTTCTTCGAGTGAACTTCATCTTGTTCGAGTGAAACGTAGGCAATGTACATGCTGGAAATTGAAGCGCAAACCTCCAAAAGCCCAAAAATAGGATGTATACCTGCTATATGCAGTAGTATACACTGGTGTACAACTGTATACATGATATACAAGACCCAATTTCCTAATACGGGAGTACATGGCTGAAACTAAGAAAATGCAGGTGTTGGAGGTCCTAAACAATAGGCTGTGTATCAATAAATACAGGTTTCAAAAAGCCCAAAAACGAATTGGATAGAAGTCGTATACAATATTATACATTAAATGTATACTAGATTTTAAGAGAGATGAGCCAAAATCCCATTCACAATTCTTGCAGGATTTTTGGAGAATTGGGCCTAAAGGTTCATTTTTGCTGAATTTGGGTAAAGAGCCCAAGTTCAAATTTCCTCCCTTCACCTCTTTATTTATTTGTAAAATTATAGAAAACACATAGTATAGTAAACAAATTATTTCCTATCCCTACTCTTTCATAAATTACAAAATTCCCTTCTTTTTTATTGTGTTGCGGATACTTTATTATGCGGGCGGATACTTTAATATAAAAGCTGTAATTATCAAGTCAGTGAGTTAAAAAAGGGATTTTATCAGTGTAATGCATTAAAAAAGGAATTTATAACAGAAATACAAATTAACTATCACAATTGACGCATATGTTTCTTTCATCTTCAAATCATTCATTCATAAAATACTGTACTAAAATTTCAAATTTCAAAATTTGAAATTCTCCATTGCTGTTTACGAAAAGCTATCAGGCTGATTCTAAAAAAATACCAATGCATTTTTTGGTGAAGATTTGTAATGAGTATTTTGATCTTGTTAAGGAATTCAGGTATATGTGAAAGTGATGTTAGGTATGAGCAATACAAAAGTGATGACAATTACCTATTATAGACTTTCTGGAAGAAGCTAGAATTCTTTTGGTACTTGGAATTGCAAAAATCAGTAAATAGCATTTTATACAGAGGATACACTCGGCAGAAGATCTGAAGAAATATTGATTATAAATGCGTCCAAGTGTGTGAAAATGAAGGTACATATTTGTATTAAAAGTATTATGTTTCTAGCTTTACTTCTCATTATATTGTTAAGTATACAAATTGAAAATTCGTTTAATATATCTATAATTTTTAAACATTTGCAGGTAGTTGCATCTTCTAAATATATCTTTGCAGTGTATGAAGGTGCGATAAGATACATTGTTTGTCTTGAGAAAAAAACTTGTTCATGTGGTAGATTTCAACATGACGAGATACCTTCTGCGCACGCAATGACTGTTTTGAAGAAAAATAATATTACAGATGTACACCCCTACTGCTCAGATTACTATAACCATGATGCATTAACAAACGCGTATGCAGTTTCAATAAAACCAATGCCAAAAAGAAGTGATTGGATAGCTCCAAAATCTGTTTTGGAAGAAGAAGTCGTGTCACGAAGATAAAAAAAATACCTGGAAGTCCAAGAAAAAAGAGGAAGAAAAATTCAGATGAAAAGATTACCACAGACACGAACTGTTGTGGACAATGTGGACATGAAGGTCACAATAGAAGAATATGTACTTTCTTCTCAAAAGATTTTTGATGCTTGCTTTTTTGAAGTACCTTAATACTTCATGTCTAATAATTCTCAAATTTGATACTTTAAGAAGTAATTTTAGGTTACTATTTTATGATGCAATAAGTGAACAATGTTATGTTTTGAAATCTCACAACATTTTTTTTATTGTTAATTTATGATAAAATTAGTTTGATATACATTGCAGTGTCTGATTATTTATTGTTAGTAATATGTGATAGATTAATAATGTCAAATAGTTGTGATGTGTGCCAAAGTTAATACAGACAACATGTAAAAAAGGAATCATTTGAATCAATTATATATCATATACATAATATCATCTTCCAAAATTTGTATCTACTAATAATAAGGTATCACAAATTGTGTTTTTACCAATATTATATATCATATACATATAATTTTTTATATTTGTGGACGCAATTGTGTTTCATGTACATAATAACTTTCTGGAATTTAATTTAGAAAAGGTTAGAATAATTTTAGTATAAATTTTGTTTATTTGATACTTACTATCTTTGTAACAATGTGTGCCAAAGTTAAAAGAGATATCATGTAAAATAGGTATCATTTGAATCAATTATATAACATATACATAATATGATCTTCTAAATTTTGTATCTACTAAATGAAATATCGAAAAAGTGATTTTTTGCATTTGTGGAGGCAATTGAGTTTCATGCATATAATAGTTTACTGGAAATTTAATATCAGCTTAAAAAAAGTTAGAGTAATTTTAGTATAAAATTTGTGTATATGATACTTAATATCTTTGTAACTTTGGCATGAAATAATAAAATCGTATCAATTTGAAATTTGTACTTTTGTATCATATAGATAATATTATGTATCATATACATAATATTATGTCACTGAAAATTATTTAGTATTACCTTATAAGCTATAATTTGTACCATGATGTGTGAACAATAAAATTTTGTCATTTGATGAACACAATTTTGTATCATATACTTAATAATTTTGATGAAATTTTGTATCGAATTCAGTGTAGTAAAAGCTGTAGGGATATGTATAATACTTATAATATACAAAAATTAATAAGGTATTAAAATGTATTGAAAACTAATTTAAAAGCGACATTAAAACAGTGGACATAAAAACTCCTCAAATTTAGAAGAATTAATTACTTAGAAATATAATGTTAACCTGGGAGGAATACTCCAAAACACTTAATTTATCTTCAAAACAATAAAACTTCATATCTTCACTGTAAAATAGTAAATAGATTACTATTCTACATTAATCAGTTCATCATCTGTCAATAGAATAGAAACACCCTTTGGGACCTTGAATTCGTCACTCAGAAATTCAGCAAAAGCAGCTACATATGTTACGCAATCGCTGCAAAGACAAAGTGTAAACATTATAAATTGAATGAAATGTGCAAGTAAAGCTGGGTGGATACAACACTGACAGACTATCAGTCTCTTGTTGCATAATGCCTCGAGCAAATTTCACCTGTAAGTTAGTAAATAGACTACTATACTATTCTAATAGAGGTTGCTTTAGAATATGTTAAATTACATATTTTATATTCTGCGATTCCATAAAGATAAATGATGTTGATCAATCACTTAATTAATAAATTATGCATATATAACTAAAAGGGAAATACCAGAAATTGATTCAAAATATAATCTTTCAGATCATTTTATAATTAGTATACTAACAATGCATGACTCATACACAAAATCATATTATTTATGTATATACATTGGCTTCTATTTAAATATGATACAAAATGTTAACTATCAGAAATGTTATATTCTGTATTTGTATAATTCATGTGCATATCTACAAATATGATATATTGTACAAAAAATAACCTCTATATCATACTGCGAATTGAATGCCTCTCTTAAATACAATTCTCAACACACAAAATTTGCCTTTAACTAGTCTTTCATCTACAAATATAAAACAAATACTTATGAAGGACAATGAAACCTTAATACCAACATTTGATAAAATATCAGTATTTCTGTGTAGAAACTCAAGATTTCAATATTTACAAAGAAACTTTATTTTTCAACAATGTTTTTCATCTACAAATGTAAAATTAATACTCAATATCAACATTTCGTAAAACATCAGTGTTTCTTGTAATAAACTCCAGATTTCAATATATACAATAAAATTATATTTTTCACAATGTCTTTCATCTACAATTGTAAAAGTTATACTCAAACCCAAACAATCAATGTTTCTAGGTAAAAACTCCATATTTCAATGTACACCATAAAAATTATTTTTCAACAATGTCTAAATTAAAAGAAAAAGAAAGACATACCATGGGTAATGTTTGTCGGGAAATGGGAGGGCCAACCTTTCTACCCCTTTTCTTTTTAGTTTTTGCATCCTTTGCTTTAGATGATGCCCCCACTTTCGTTTTTGATTTTTTCTTCGTAGAAGTTTGATTCGCCATTATTGTCGGTGCATGCAAGCTTTTAGACCTCTGTTCTGTCAAGTTGGGGTATTCTGAATAAAAAGTTTGATCATTGTTAGGTGTTATTATTTGGGAAATTCCAATATTAAAAGACGGATGATCCATTTTGACAACTGATACAAAATCAATTGAAACATAGAATTGATTTTGAAGGAAAAGTGAAGAAGAAGATAATACCTATTTTGAAATTTGGACTGTTGAATCGTTTGAAAATCAAATTCCTTTGAATCCGATAACTAATTTGGTAGTGGGAGAGATTAGAGGTGATATTTTGGGGATGATAAAGGTGGGTTTGGTTTCTTTCAAAGTTAAGTATCCTCAATGGAGGAATTTGGGAAAAGTAGGGATTCTTGAATTTTTATGGAAGAGTAGGGATTAAATGATAATATGTAAACATATGTATTGTAATTTAATATTTTTTCCTTATTTATTTGCTATTGAATTGAATAACTTTTCACTTGTTTGATTTTGTTTTGGCTTAATTAATTTCCCAAAGTTAGTCGTTTCTCTTTCATATTTAAATAAAAATATTTATTTTTATATTCTATATTTAACTATATTTTCATTATTAGACTTGTCAACACTTGAGTTTATCCCCTTTAGAAGATTCCTCTTTCCGTTCATCCCCCCTTAAAATAATTAAAAATAATAAGTAAATAAAAATAAAAAATGAATATGTTTTACTTTAATTTAAAACATTGAACTTCGAACCTATTTTCAAATTAATTTTTATCTGTTTAAATCCTTTTGAAAACTTATGTTTTTCTCGATTTTTATCAAAAAACAAGTGGCGACTCTGTTAATTTGGAAAATTGATTTCTCTTAAATTATAAGATTAATTGATTTTTCGATACTTAGTCATTTTTATTTTTATTCATTTTCGGGTAAAACAGGAATGTCGACTCTACTGGGGAAATAATTAAGTTCTAACCAATAGATTTGAATATTTGACTAATTACTATGATTGAATTGTTAATATGTGATTAATGTGTTTAAATTTTATAATTGTCATTGCATTTCATTGCATATTCCTATTGTATGTATAGTCTTATAAATGATGGTTTTGCGAAACCGCGGCCAAACTTTTTTATAGTCAACCCTTTTTCGAAATGAGCGACAATTTATTAGTTCGTCTTGCATCCATTGGTTGTCCTGAATTCCAGCCTAAGTTGTCCACTTGTGTTCCCGGTATTTCAAAGCTACTCTTAATCAACTAGTGTAGAGCTAAATCAAATCCCAAATTTAGAGCATTTAGAACTAAGATGACCCAACACCCAGGGCGTGTTAGGCCCATTAAAAAGGCCACCTTGAGTCCAAAATGGCCCATGACCTAAATGGACGTTCATACTTATGTGTTTAAATTTGAAAGATGTCTACGTTGTTTGAAAAAAAACATTGTACCATTGGGTAAGGATTAGATTATAGTTTATTCTAGTTGAAGAAAGATCTACACAAGCTACTAGTCTTCTATTCAAAGATGTTGACACCTGGAGATGGAAAGAAATAAAAAAGAAAGTACCGTCCATGGAAGCATAATTTAGGATTTTACCCCTGCACAGGACAAAATAGTTTGTATTCCATTTCCCCTATTATGTATTCCCATTCAGTTCGTTCGTATAACTTGTATAAATTTAGGTTTTGGGGCAACAAAATAGTTCAAAAGACGTATATATCCTTCAAATCGCTAGCCTTACCCTTGGCGTAAAAGGATCACATAACTATTTAGATCGCGTAATAACTGTTTATGTGTTATAATTGCTTATGTGAATATGTTGCTTTATTTGGAGATATTCTAGCTTACTCTTCTACAAATTGTGTTTAGTACCCCTAAGCACAAATATCAAGCCACTTTCAAAAGTGCGTCCAAATACTCTTCGAGTCTTTAGTTTCCCCCAAAAAAAGGAAAATAAATCGAACTTCATTGTCAAATCTTAGTCTCTCACATCAAAAGAGAGTTGTCATATCAAATCGAAAGAGATTCAAGTGGGTCGAACTACGTAGGACCTGAATTTTCTTTTGTGAGATACATAGGTTGCCTTTCAAGGTTCAGTCCCTATTTTTGAGAAATTCTATCTTTCCAAATCTTACAAAGAAATTGGAGTTACATCTCAGTCAAAATCCAGAAGTATGACAATAAAATATTCAATCGACTTTGTCCCGAACCAAGTCGACATTTTTGATTCACAAAGCTAAAAATCAGATAGAGAAATTCTTGTCTATCTATTCATTTCCCTATATATGTGGGCTAGCTTATCTTCAAGTGAAACAATTCTTATATGTTTATAGTAATGTTTGTGATATTTTGTATTATTCATCATCGACACAAACTAACACATTTGCTTTTGAGTTGTTTTTATTTGTCAGGTACTCAAAACTGATTTGTGTTGAGAAAATGTCTGAACATCCATATTTCAAAAGATCTAAAGACCCAAAAGATTCCTTCTCCAACCAATGTTTGTCAAAAGGGAAAGAAAAAGTGGTTGAAAATATTGAAAATACTGATTTGAATGAAATTATTGTGAATGACCCTATCATTGCTGAACAGTATAAGTTGATTGCACAATTGTTCCAACAAATTACTGAAATGAGGGTGGATATTAATGAAACCCGAGATTTGACGAATCTGGATATTATTGCCAACACTCCTACTTCACACAACGAAAGGCCTCCACTCCAGTTTCCTACTTCGGATACAAAGCCTCCCATCGCTGACTTAACCACCCCTAATAACCCACATCATGCTAGCTCCTCACACCAAAAGTCACTTACTCCTCCAATTCCAAATACCAATATTTTCCAGAATTTTCCTTCGGTCCTTGAAACCCCTCCTTAAATTTTTGCAAAACCCACCTACCTCTCAATCCATACCTCTAAAAAACGCATTTCATCTTCCAACATTGCCTGGATCGTACCCTCCTCTTACCACACATTTTGAACCTGAACATTCCGATAAGAAGGAGAATGCGTGGAAGGTCATGAAAGGAAAGGTTGAGCAAAGCATCAGAGAGAAAGTCATGAATGCAAACGGACTTTAAATACACCCCGGACATTGTGGGGTTGCATTACGAAGACTTGTGTCGCCATCCACATTTGGAACTTCCAGAAGGTTTTAAAGTACCAAAATTAGACACTTTTAGTAGATTTGAAAATCCTTTGACTCATTTGAGGACTTATTGTGATCAACTTATTGGAGTAGGGAAAGATAAAGCTTTGTTAATGCGACTCTTTAGTCGAAGTCTAAAAGGAGAAGATTTGGAATGGTTTATTTCTAAAGAAATCAAATAGCGGCCAAGTTGGAACGCTTTGGCTAAAGACTTTATTGAAAGATTTTTTTATAATGTAGTATTTATTCCCGATCGGTACTCTTTGGAGAGAATCAAACAGAATTCGACTGAAAGCTATCGAGAGTATGCCTACCGTTGGAGAATAGAGGCCGCAAGAGTTAGTCCACCCATGAAAAAGGGAGAGATCATTGAAGTCTTCGTGCGCATTCAAGAGCCAGAGTATTACAATAGGATGTTGCTCATTCTTAGAGGAAAGTTCAGTGAGATAGTCAAAATTGGTGAAGCTATTAAAGATGGTGTTAAGACGGGCAAAATCATCCGAATGAATCCCCAAGATGAATCCCCAGGACCATTAAGGAGGAAAAGGGAAGATGTTTCTTCTATCTCATTTGAGTCGAGCCAAAAGTCAAAGAGACATGCTGGTCTTAATGTGCAAAAGTCTTTACCATCTAAAACCTACCCTTTAGCTCCACAAAATCCTTACCCCATCCAACCAAACTACCAAGATCCACCACCATATTATCCAAACTACCAAGCTCCATTACCAAATCATCCAAATGTACAATCAAGTTTCCAAGTTGGATTGACGAATTACCCAAATGCCCATCATAGCTACTAATCTCCACAATACTAAAATTTCCCAACACCAACACCAACTCGCCATAATCCTCCAAGTTAACGCCAAGTACCTCAATCTGGACGAAATGATTATAATCTTTATTGTCATAAATTTTTGAAGAAACCTTCTCAAGTCTTTAATCCTTTGGTTCAAAGTTGAACCCAACTTTTTGAGAGATTGAAAACAGCTGGTCTTATACAAATAATTGACCCAAAAAATATCAATATCAATTCCAAACTTTACATACCCAATCTTCATTGTGCTTACCATTCAGGAGGTGTTGGACATACTACTGAGTATTGCATCAAATTGAAGCATAAAATTCAAGACTTGATTGATCAAAGAATTGTCACTCTTCAAACTGTCACTTCCAATGCCAATGGTAATTCACTATTAACATAATTGACCCAAAGTCTCAAGAACATCCTTGTCTAAACACCCTAAATTATCGTCAAATGCCTCTGTCTTAACAAGGTCATTACAATCCTTCTCGTCCGAGATTCGAGAAGAAATCTGCTTGGAATTTTACGCCGCTCACTAAAAGAAGGACGAAGTTGTTTGAGCAATTGATGGCGGCAAACATTATTCATCCAGTTGGGCCAAAGCCTGTTGATACTAGCTCCCAATTGTATTGAGCTGATCGAGTATGTGCATATCATTCCAACATTGTTGGGCATGATACTGAAGATCGTATAAATTTAAAGCATAAGATCCAGGACTTGATCGACTAGAATGTGGTCAAGACCACTACACCTAACGTGTACAGTAATCCTCTACTGAACTATGGAGGTACCACCAAAGTCTTTGCCTCATTTATCTTAGTCCTTTCTAGTAGAGAAATGTTCCAATGATGTTGGTCATGGAGAAGGAATTGGGAAACTTTTTGAAGAAGGGAATGTTGCATCCAAGAAGATGATCGAAACATCAGGCATACGAGACACCGAGCCAATGGAGAAAGTTCTTCATTGTACTTCCACTCCTCTCTTTATAACTCGCTCAACTCGATAGACAAAGATGAATCTTATGTTATTTTCAAATTGGTGGTAGTTCGAATGAGGCTTGGGACCCACACTTTATGCAACTTTACTTTTTTATGTTTTATGTTCCCTCGTAATGTTTTGAAAAATAAAGAATGGCTCATGGTCATGGCCAAAGTTCGTATTTTCCTATTTTCAACGAAAGTCTCTCATATTTTGAAAAATTATTTTGCTTGCTTTAATTTTTCTATCTAACAATCTTTGTTTTTGGTTTCAGTGAAAATATATTTTTTATTTTATTTTTTAAAACCTTTTAATATCACGTCATGTCACAAGCTGAATGAATAAAATGAGATTGATGAATGTTAGATTGAAGAGTATGACAAGGAAGATCATGATATTCAAACGACTTGTCAAAAATTTGGAACAGTTTGAAACTCAGGGTAGGTCGAATCTGGATAATACATAAATAGTAAATCTTGAAAAGGATAACTTTGTCAAAGAAGTCAAAATTAGTGTCCATTTGAGGAAAGCTCGGAAAAAGAACTTATCAGTTTGTTTGGAAGATACATTGATGCATTTGTTTGATCACATGTCATTGTTGAGCATAAACATCCCTTTCAAGTCTCCAATCAACTCAGATGCTATCAAGAGTTGCTATATTTGAAGATTTAGAGTGTATTTTATTCTTTCCATGTAATCGCATCATTTGTTTTTAATCATCTTATATTATGTAGTTAGAAAATTATTTTTTGTAATGAACTACGTCTGACCTGAATTCTCAAGAATAAGATACCTAGGCGGCCTATGTGGGCTTCGGTCACCCTTTATATATTTTCAATATTTCCCCCTTGTAATGAACTACGTTTGACATGAATTCTTAGAAACGAGATACGTAGGCGGCCTATGTCGGCCTCGATCAGTTTCTTTGTAAATTTCTTACTATTGTTAACCTTTGAGGGGGAACTACGTTTGACCTGATCCATGCCTAAATGGGATACGTAGGCTCCACAATGGCTCGGTCATATCTCTCGTAAGATTTCTATTTTTTCTTTACAATAGAAACTGGGACATAATTCTTGAGAGGGACTCAAAAATTCTTAAGAAGAAGATCTCTTCAACAAATCAAGACTGAAGTTACGTTGAGAATCGTAACTGGGTATCCATGATTTTTCTCACCAACAGTTCATGATACGCCAAAATAGTCAACTGGGACAGAAATTGTTGAGGATAACCTCAAAGAAAGTTTCAACTTGGCTGCATTAGAGGTTTAAGATAGTTGTGAATAACTCCAGAATGACCAGGAGTTAAGAAGTAACTTCAAGTGATCCCGAAACGCTGATTTTAAAGATCAGAACTAAACTTTAACAATCTTTTATATTTCAAGATTCATATCCTCAAAACGTCAGAATCATTCTAACAAGTTGTCTGATAGATCTCGATATATCAACCCCAAAGGCGTTCATCAACCTTGACGTGACATGATACTTGGCAGTGACCTTTTTCAGTTACAACTTTTTGAAACCCTTTTTCTTAAAGATTTTATCTATTTATTTCAAATATTTTGCATAAATGCTTTTTCTTGTACATCGAGAATAAAGATATGGGAGCGATCAACTGAAGATAGCAAGTCGAGGAGCAAGTGTTTGAAGAAGTAAACACAAATCAGTTTGTTTTAAAAACTAACAATTATTCTGTGGATGTAGGTTTATGAGATATCCTCAAGTTCCCATATTCCTCCATTCAACGAATATGGAGAAGTCAAAAGGGCGGGGAGCTTCTCAAAATTGATAATTTTTCTGTGGATGCAGGAAATTCATGAAAGTTTTTCAGAAGATAAATAAGAAGAGTTTAGAATACAAGCAACAACACCTTGTTCAAATTTCCAGCAACGCATGAGCTACAATTGAGTGCAATGTTCAAATATGAACAAGTGAAAGCATCACTCTCTATATGTGTGGTAATGTGAGACCCTCCCATAGGGACATTTCTAGAGTATTATCAAATGAGATAATACCTCCATCCAAAAGGACATCACCGTCATTTTATCGATGGAATATCATCATCCTGCCAATGGATCAACATCTCTTTGCTCTCTCGTCAAGAAGTACAACAACCGTTTGAGAATCGTTCGCGTGTCCCTATCTCTTTGCTCTCTCTTCCTTGCTCTGCAATGCTTTTTCCGTTGAAGAATGGGACAAGAACGGTACTATTGATAGCTGGCCAACCTTATCCCTTCAAGGATTTTGAACTTTTAATTTCAAATTGCATCCCCTTTCTACCCGATTTCACCCCAATTTTAACCTAGTTATTCACCTATTAATAGCCCTCTCTGCTTATTTGATAAGGGGAGAGAAAAAAAAGTGGGAGAAAATCGATGTTGGAGAGAGTTACAGAGAGTTGGAGGAAGCTTAGGATTAGAAACAAAAAATACACTAAAGCTATAGTTATATTATTACACAACAGTATTTGGATCAGTTCTTAGATTGTAAATAGGATAAATACAAGTTTTGGTTATTCTCGTTTACTTCTGCTTTGGTCTTGTCGAAATTCTCGGAGTCATGTCTTGGTGGAATCATCCTCGTAGATAGCTCGTTTCGTCCGGTTCGCTGCCTCTAAAAAGGTATACAACTTCGCTCTTCTTACACTTTTCTTCTTAATTCGAGTCTTAATTTGTTTGTTTAGTTGGTTACAATGTTTTGGTAGTCCATTAAGGATATGTATTCCTTGTGTGATTTATGCTTTGGTCATTTGCTTGTTAAATATGATCCCAGTATGTATGTGTAGATCATGAATGTGTTTAGAAATTGTTTTCTAGTTTAAAATTGTTACTGTTCTTGTTCCTTATCGAATTTTCATAGTTGTATTCTGTTTAATCTTCAAACTATGCTATTCGTCTTAGTCTATTTCCTTAATCATGAAACTGTAAATCTGATTTATTCGATGTCATATCATTTATTCTTTCACCTCGAGTTGAATGAATGAACTAAGATGTCAACATTTCGAGTTCATATGTCGCGTTTACTACTGTTTGGGGTTCTTATATTTTGTATGTTATTACTCGTTTCAATTCCTTTTATTTGGTTGCTTTGTTGCATCTACTTGAAAGTGTAGGCTTTGTTTCCCTTTGTCCAGATGACATTTGCTCTTTTTCTAGTCTAAATTCCTCTTATTCAAATTTTCTGCATCTGTAAGGTTGGCTACATCTCTGGATATGGCTTTATTTTATTTTTATCGCAAGAAAAAGTTCTAAATGTCCTTCCTTAATTTTGATATGTCTTAAATTAAAGTATTAGCTATTATCTAAGTCATATGATTTATTTGAGTCATGAGTATTACGTTCTATGTATTCAAGATTGATTTGCTAATATGGTTTTGACTAAGTCTTATACATATGAATATGCTTATGGATTCTAGTAATGTGTGTGTTGCTACTGGTTTTTGTCATCAGTTACTGCAAATATGAACCTTAGTCATGAGCATTACTTTATGCACTATGCATTTTATTTTATTTTCTTTTCATTTTGAGCATCTAGATATTGATTATTTTCTTAAATTAATTCTTCTTTGCCCTATTAAATTTGATTCAAGTGAAGGTTCTTTGTTATTTCTCTTCCTTCTGTTTTGACACATGTGACACCATCTGAGTTTATCGGACTCCATCCTTGCATCTAGTTGAATTTCTTCGAGCCAACCTCATCTTGTTCGAGTGAAACAGAGGCAATGTACATGCTGGAAATTGAAGTGCAAACCTCCAAACCCCCAAAAATAGGATGTATACCTGCTATATGCAGCAATATACACTGGTATACAACTGTATACATGATATAGAAGACCTAATTTCCTAATACGTGAGTACATGGCTGAAACTAAAAAAATGCAGGTGTTGGAGGTCCTAAACAATAGGTTGTGTATCAATAAATACATGTTTTGAAGAGCCCAAAAAACGGATTGGATAGAAGTCGTATACAACAATATACATTAAATGTATACCAGATTTTAAGAGAAATGAGCCAAAATCCCATTAAAAGTTCTTGCAGGATTTTTGGAGAATTGGACCTAAAAGTTCAGTTTTGCTGAATTTGGGCAAAGAGCCCAAGTTCAAATTTTCTCTCTTCTCCTCTTTATTTATTTGCTTATTGTATTGAGTAAATTGTCACTTGTCTAATTTTATTTTTATATTCTATATTTAGCTTTATTTTCATTATTAGACTTGTCAACACTTGAGTTTTTCCCCTTTAGAAGATTCCTCTTTTAGTTCATTTTCCCTTAAAATAATTCAAAATAATAATAAGTAAATAAAAATAAAAAATGATTATCTTTTACTTTAGTTTAAAATTTGAAAAATTATTTGAAAAAGTCATTTTAGTCAAATCGCCGGTCAACCGCAAGTTAGCGGGCATTTCGAGGGCCTAACACCTTCTTGAAATGTACATTGAACTTCGAACCAATTTTCAAATTAATTTTTATCTATTTAATTTTTTTTGAAAACTTATGTTTTTTCTTGATTTTTATCAAAAATTAAGTGGCGACTCTGTTAATTTAGAAAATTGATTTCTCTTAAATCATAAGATTAATTTATTTTTTGAAACTTAGTCATTTTTATTTTTATTCATTTTCGAGTAAGACACCGCTTTCCATAATTTCATATAGATGTGCACAATTCACCGCATAATTTTGGAAGTCTTTCTAGAAAGGTTTGGGTTTGAAAGTAAATTTGAGTATTGTTTTTCATCCTCAAATTGATGGTCAAGCACAGTGCACGATTAAGACTTTAGAGGATATGTGGAGGGCTTGTGTGATCAATTTCATGGGTAATTGGGATGATCACTTACCTCTCATTCAGTGTGCTTTTAACAATAATTATCACTCTAGCGTCTAGATAGCTCCTTGTGAGGCTCTTTATCGGAGAAAATGTAGATCTTCTAACATCTCGTGACTTGAAAAAACTAGAAATAAGCTAAGAAACTTAAGACTGTCACTTTGGGAAAGAAAGGGGAAAATCTGGAAAATTTCCGAAGTTTAAAAAGTGAGTTTTTGGTCATTTCCAAACGTCCATAAATTCGAGCTCTGGATAAGTTAGAGGTAGTGCTTGTTATGGTTGGAACACCATTGGGAAGATCTTTCCAACGACGCCAAGTTTGCATGATTTTGATACCGTATGAGGGAGATATGCCTTTCAGAAGTTGGGTTGTTGGATTGAGGAAATTAAAGTCCAATCCGAATTTCAGTAAGAGTAAAGTAGTCTTTTCACCTAACTATTTCCTTATTCGTTTTAAAGGTTTATTAGGGGTAAAACTAGCACTTAAGTCAGTTTTAGAAAATTAGAATATGCTTAGGGTTTGGGAGAAAAGAGAAGAGAATAAGGAGAAAGGAGAAAGGGCCAAGAATTCATCAAGAACACCAAGATCTTCGAGTGGAATTCGTCGGGGTGATCCCTATTGAGGTATGTGAGATATTTTGTGTTGGGTTAATTCACCCACACACCAATTTTTTTCAATTCATAAATGTATGAGTTGATTTCATGTTAGAAGTTAAGTTCTTGAAGAAAAGTTTTGAATTCTTGTTGATAGAATTGTTGGCTGCCATTGTTGGTTGAATTATTGTTTCTCCGGGTTATTTTTTAGTTGAATTCGGTGGTTATTGAGAGTACTAATAGTCCCAAGTGTTTGGTGAAACAACTAGGAAGGTTTGGAGATGAAAAACAAGTTGAAAAATTCGTCAAATGCACCAAGGTAGGGGCGGGCGAGGCGCACCTGCAGTGCACAAAAAACCGGCGTCAGTTAACTGAGGTTGGCGCGGCGCGCCACCAGTGCGCCAGCATCGGTGTTTTTTGCCCAGTTTTGGTAGTTTAATCTTCGTAAGTCCTTCTAAGGTACATTAACACCTTCCAATGATTATAATTAGTTCAATTGAGTTCTAAACACTTAGAAATCACGAAAGAACTCAACTCCTAACCTTGAATCCATAATCCAATTCAAGAAAAGTTATGATTAAATACAAAGAGGTTAAGAGTTAAGTCTAAAGGTTAAGAAGCAAGTCAAAGTGAGTTCTTAAAATTCCAGGAGTCTCTAACAAACGTTTCAATTTTTTTGAGGTTCACGCTACAAGTTGAGAAAAGTGTTATGAGTTGAGTTAAATTCCCAAAAGTTATAAGGGAACTACTTATTCCCAAAGAGTTAAGTTACAAGTGAAGCAAATAGTATAGAGTTGATTTTATTTCTCAAAAGTTATGAGGGAACTAAGTATTCCCTAAGAGTTACAAATGTTTTCACATTTTGAGAAAGAAAGAAAGATCGACTTCCAAAAGAGCCTTTGGCTAGTTTTAATAAAAATGAAACTATGATTTCCAACAGATCTTTTAAAGCTATGTTTGATTAATTACCTCAAACCATAGATGAAGTGTTTAAAAACATATGTGCTAAGTATTTTGGGAGTAGTATTGAGCATCAATATGGGGACGCGAGTTCATATTTAATCAAGCCCCCATAAACCATGTAGCCAACATGAACAAAAGAAGGGTCATACTTTTTCGATAATTTCTTAGTGATTTTTAGCATAGACTAGAGGATCCACTTAGTAGTTCGGGTTCTATACCGACAACAAGGTATAGGACGGTCCTCTTGCAACGTGAGGTAAGACGTTGTATTATCGCTTAGTCTCATAGTGATGGTTGTCGGTTAGAGAATCTCCCACATAAGTTATATTACTTTCATATATAAGTAAAGTTGTGTTTGTTATGGCATTTCTTTAACGAACTAAGTTGTTTACACTATTTTATAAGCTTTATATATATATATATATATTGCATGTGTCTTTACTGCTTTATATTGAGTTTAGTATTTCCTGAGTTGAGTAGAGCCAATGTAAGTTCTTCTTAATCTTTTCAAGATTTAAATTGTCGTTTAACATTCCAACTCGCATACTCTTATATTCAATTACTGATGTCAGTTGGCCTTCATCGTAACCGGGATCAACACCAAGCGCCTCGTTGATCCAGTTGAGCTTTCAGAGTCAGTGGTGAGTCTCCTCGCATTTTGGAGGACTCTTTTATTCCTTTTATAGTATTTAATTTATAGGATGTTGTAGGGTTTGTACCAACATCCATCTTAGTATTGTAGAGGCTTCATAGATAATCAGATATTCAGTTTGAGTCTCTTATTTCAGTATTTCAAATACTTTGTTATGAGACTTAAGTGCCAGTTTGGCCAACTTATTATTTCTTTAAGTTATATCATGAGATTTTTTGTTTAAGTCTTCCTCTGAGTTAAGTAAGCCAGGCCAAGGGTTCTCTCAAGACCAGGAATGGTCATTGGGTGTCGGCCACACCCAGGTGTAGGCTCGGGGCGTAATAGATCTCATATTGGATGGTTTAAGGTTGGTGAGGTTGTGTTGATAGGATCACACTTGGTCAATCAAGATATGGAGAAAGTGAAGACTATTCAAGAAAGGTTGAAAACTTTGCAAACTCGTCAGAAATCCTATATCGATGGTAGGAGAAGTGACTTAGAGTTTAAGGTGGACGATTGGGTTTATTTGAGGTGTCACCTATGAAGGTTGTTATGCGATTTAGTAAGGAGGGAAAGCTTGGTCCTCGATGTAATGGATTTTGCATGATATCAAAGAGAATTGGCAATGTAGTTTATGAGTTAGAGTTACCGCCAGAGTTAGCAGTAGTACATCTAGTTTTTCGCATTTCTATGTTGAAAAAGTGTATGAGCGATCCTTTGATTATGATACAACTTGAAGATATTAGTATTAAGGACAACCTATCTTATGAGGAGATTCTAATTAAGATATTTGATCGTCAGGTTCACAAGTTGAGAACCAAGGAGGCTGCATTAGTAAAGGTCTTATGAAGGAACGAGTTTGTTGACGAGCCTACTTGGGAGGCTGGGGAGGATATGAAAAAGATATACCCACATATCTTTACTTAGTATTAAGGACAACCTATCTTACTGATTTGGTTTAGTTTTCACAATTCTAAAATATGCTTAGGGTTTTAGAGAGAAGTTCAAGAGGAGAAATAAAGGAGAACATTCAAGCACTCAAGAATCTCTTACAATCTTTTAGGGATTTTCACCAAGGATTCGATCATAACGAGGTATGTAAGTTTTGATTGTGTTGGGTTCGTTCACTTACAAACCAATCACGTGAGTTCCATCCATAATTATGTTATTGAGGTTGAATAATTTAAGTCGTTGATGAGAATTCTTGAGGTGTTGTTGTTCGTTCTTGCATTATGATATTTGGTTAAGTTCGTGAGGCGAGGATCTTGTTTTGAATATTTTCTTGAGGTTTGTCGAGTTGATTTTCATGGTATTAAGTTGGTTAAACGAATCTAATGGAGTTTGGAATAAATCACTTAACTTTACGCATATTAGACATAAGAATCGAGGAGGAAAAATTCATCGGATTTATGGGCAGAGGGCTGGCACGCCACGCTAGCAGTGCGCCACAATTTGTGCGATGTAGTTTACGGGCTGGTGCACCACGCTACTAAGTGCGCCATGGTTACCTGCCCCGTCCTTTCTTATTCTAACTACTCTAAGCTACATCTAAACATCGAGAGATCTTTCATGACATGGATCCTAACCCCTTAATCCATAATTAACATTCAAGGTAGAGATTAGAGTGTCTTCATAGTTCTTTCAAGTCATTTTGAGAAGTGTTTTATAATCTTTTAAAACTTATTTTAGGATTTTAGGACTTTAATATAAGGATGGGGAGAGTTCAATTTCATTTTTCAAAATATATATATGAACTAAATATTCCTAAATGTAAATGTTTTTACATTAAAAATGAAGAGGAAACCTTGATTTCTAAATGATTTCATGAGGAGTTTTGAGTATTATCATGTCCTCCCGAGTTAACCCCCGAGATGCGGACAAGGGACCTAGGATCACAAGTAACCCCAACCTAACCCTACGACATAATCATAAACATACTATAGATAAACTGAATAATAAAACCGTGCGGAAGCATAAATATCATAAAAATGAAAATGATGGGGAATACCCATCCTTTAACTGAATATATGAAATATGAGAGTTTAATACAAGAGAGAAATATCAAACTCAAATACTAAGGTGAATCTCTATGTTTTAAAATAAGCCTCTAAACTGACTAGAAATGTTGGGACATGCCCCAACTAGAGCTAGAAAAACTGAAACTAATGACTAAAAGAGATAAGATAAACAAGTCACTCATTCTCGAAGAATAAGGACTCGCCACTGATGCTGCTGAAGTGAAGATCGTACACCGATCTAAGCATGATATGACTGTTGAGGCCTGAACCTACATCATGAGAAGATGAAGCCCAATATATGCGTCAGTACTTGAAAGGTACTCAACATGAGGGATAAAGTAAAACTGAAATAAATGTATAATTCAACAAAACAATAACGCAATGAAATAATCTAAACATGATAAAGATGTTGAAATACTTGACATAACTAATTTGAATGTAATGACCAAGTTATAACATGTTGATACTGAATACTGAAATATGGTCAATGCAATGAAATCTAACTGAACTGTGGGAGCTACTAATAATCGATAATAAAACTACATGAGATAAATGTGTAGTCCGATGTATACGCCACATCAAGAGGACCCAATATACCCGGCCAAAGGTATAGAGGCATGACGGCGTGATCACTTAAATGATGCCCCCAAAGGGAACATACAACCTACATGGCTAGTAGTTCTGGAATTATTTGGGTATGCTGAACCCTAGTCCAACTTGCTATTATGCTACTCCCAATAGATTAAGTGATTAACTGATTATGACTGGACTTCTATAATATACTAGATACCTCAAACTAACATGCAAACTGAGAATGTGCAATAATAATCTCATAATGACACATTCATATACTGAGGCATGTTTATATGGAATAACTGAATTAACTGAAATTTCTAATCTAGCATGTGTTATTCAAGAACTAAATAATTACATAGCTAGGGTTGTAAGATTCATGCTTTAAACTGAGTAATAACATAATAATCTAATTTGGATCCTTCTAACATATAAAAACCCAACAATTTTAACATTCAAGAAACCCTAGGTCTAGACGATGTTAAGGGAATCAAGAATCTAACGGAAAACTAGGGATCCATTGGGTGAAAGGAACCCACTAGTGAAATCCCACATATCTGGTAATGAATTTCTCTTTGAAATTTTTTGATTTTGGGGCTGAAACTGATGAAAACTTGATGCGTTCTTGGATCTAGGGTTGGTCGACTTTTTTCTCCCTTCTTGCTTCTAATTTTCTATGTTTTGATTACTTATTCCACTTAGGTAAGTTGTTGTTATTGTTTCTAGAATAAAACTGAATAAAGCCACAAAATTTAGGGTTAAAATGATGAGGTTTAAAAGTCTAACATAGATTGAAAAGACCAAAATACCCCTGACATAAAGCTGCACACAGGTTGATCACGACCATCTTCACGAACCGTGAAAGTACCACGGATTATGAAGTCGGTTGTGATCCACACTTAGAATTACGTTTGAGGGATCTGGTTCACAGGCGTTACCATGGCCCATGTAAAGGTCTACAGATCCTGAAGTCGTTTGTGGTCTTCACTTGGGGTTGTGGTCTAGAGGAGAATTTCTAGGGGTCTACTAGCTAAGTATCCATAGGCTCTCCCATGGACCATGTGAAGGACCACATAACCTAAAGTCGACCATGGTCTTCATTTAGGCTTAGGGTCTGAAGGGACTTTCCAGGGGTTTCACTAGAAGGGCCTTCACAAACACCACTACATCCCATGTGGAGGACCACAGACATTGAGGGTCCTCGTGGTCCTCACTTAGGATTCAGGGGTCTGAGGCTAGCTTAGCGGTCTACTGGTTAACCCACCACGAGCTTCACCACGGTGTGTCACTAAGACCACGGCCCATAAAGGTTCTCGTGGTCAGATGTCTGGGCCAGGTGACTTCTAAGGCATAACAACGGGCTGGTCTAAGAATCGTGGACTGTAAGACCCCCAAAATGAGTTAGGGTGTATAGATACTAATGTGTTTGTCTTAAGGTTCTAAGGTCCTAAAATGTCTTATAATATGGTATTGACGCAGTGTGTAAAGTTTGAGGTGATTTGGAAGTCAAACGTCAAAGGACGACCAAGATGTTCGACGATTAGTCACCTATGTGCCTCATGTGTCTATACATGTTTATAATTGTATGTAATGATATTATGAAGTCTTAAAATGAGTTATAATTATGTTTAATAGTAGTATATGGAGTTTTGTGAAGCTTGGAGGTCAAACGTTCAAGAACATTCAAGACGTTCGAAAGATAGCCTTGAGACATGCATATGTATGTCTTGATGGGGCCTAGACTGTTTGGACGTGTTACATGTATTTGTTTTGGGTGAAACTGATGTGGGAGGTCTAAAACTTGTTAAGGTTTGAATTTATGTAAGAAACGTCCGGTTACGACTTCTAAACAGCCCCGTAAAAGGGCCCACAAGAAGGACCCAAGGCTGTGGAGACACTGCCTTGGCAGTGTCAATCGACGAGCTCAATGCACGTTCTGTTGGTTGACTGACGCCCCGTCGATGGGGAGGCGTCGATGGTCACTTATCCTGGGGAAGTCTTGGCCACATGATAGCCTCAGACCCAATCGACGGAGGGCACAGAACGGCCCATCGATGGACCAACGCCAGTCGATTGGGTCCGTCGATGGTGGCCTGCAACTGCTGCCTTGCACAATGTTTTATTAAGGGGTGAATGGGAAATTCACCCCACGTCCTAACCAGACTCTGATTGATTTATTTACCTATTTTTGGGTGTATATAAGTTGTCTAAAACGTGATCAACCCTTTCCCAATCCCATGCTCACGAAATAAACCTTCTCTACAAAACCAATTCTCCCTAGAAACCTCCATTGTTGGTGAAGATCAGGAACATCTTGGAGCTTGGATTTACGTGGGTGATTCATAAAGTTTTATATATTTTCAACTAGACAAAGGTATGCTAATCCTTCATCTACAAGTAACCTTTCACTTGGAGAGTTAATCGCATGTTTTCAAAGAAGGTTTCATGATCAAATCTCTTCTTCTTCAATCTAGCCATGGGTTCTTTCTAAATACGTTTTTAATGATTAAATCATGATTAATAGAAGTTAATATATTGGTTTTAACATGATTTTGAATCCAATTGCATGATGAACCCATGTCCCTTCCCAAATTGATTTAGTCCTTGCATGGACTTTGTGATCACCGTTTGTTAATGGTAGATTTGTGATTCTCTTACGTTGAATTACTTATATTTACTGTTATTTATGTGAATTGATTATGAAGGATCTATGAGGATCAATGCATGAGGATTTGAACATGCCAAGCCTAGTTATCAATGTGATCACTGTAATATGGAACTTTTAAGGTATAAAAGTGGAAATCGATTATGTTGTGGTTTTTGTAGCTACTGCCTTAGGCTAATAATTTGGTTGAATTTTGAATATGAATATGGTATGATAAAAGTAAGGAAGGCTTGGTATTAATTGATCTATGTGCTCCTAAGCTATTAAGTAGTAACTTGTGATCACTGTAACATTGTTCCTTAATTGTATAAAAGCGATTTCGAGTATGTTAATATGCTTACGTCTACTGTATAGAATGTTTATTGATGATGAATTATGTGATATGGATCAATTCATGATAGTTTTAATAGGATTAACCAAAGCAAGTTCCTCTTCCATGAATTCCTAATATGAAGCATGCTCACACTGATCTCAAACTTATTGGCAATTGTAGTAGGATCTCATCTAGGCTATGATTTCTTTAGCAAATGCCTTAAATGAATATAAATTATACAAGATGATTGATGAAATAAACTAGGGAAGTTACTTGATGATCTATAACTCTCTACTTTCTACCATATATGTGATATAAAGTCTTAGATGGTAGCATGATTTTGTAGCAACTTGTACATAGTTTCTTCATGATTAAATGTATGTTTAGCTACTGCCTATAATGTATTGATTATGGAAAGTTTGTATTGATCAATGATGATCAAAGGATAATGAAATGGTAAGAATGGCTCTTCCTCTCTACTTTTCTTATAGTATTGCAGTTGATGAAGCCTTGTATGACACTGCGTGGTATGGTCCACTTATGGTGGCAATTTTTAATTTATTGTCATTATATATGTGTTGACCATGGCCTTGAAGTCAAATTGATGAATATATGAGTGTGTGGTTATGATGATCGCACTATGTGAAGCTTATGCCTACTTTCCTATTCTAGTTGTGATATAGGTTGTATGGATATTGTATAAGCATGTGTATATTTATGTTAGGGTAAAATTTAGCTGCTGCCATTGATGAGTCAAAATGGTTAAAGGATCCCTTACCTATGTACCCCTATGTGAATTCATGAATATCCAAAGTTAGGAGTCTTAAGTGTAATATGAAGTTGACCTGTCTCCTATGCTAAATTGTGTTGTGTGGTCTATGATTGAAAGTGTAATATGGTCTAAGAGGGTGGCTGCCTCAATGTGTTGTTGATAGCAATTATGGGATCATGTTGAACAATGTACACATACACTCACACTTCATGCATGTTTACAAGTAGTATAGTATCATAGTGTCTAATGAAAGGTTGTTCTCATATTCACTAGTGTCTACTACTATGCATGTGAGGTATATGTATGTGAGTATGTTATTTGTCCTTAACTAGATGAGTAGATAGGTGTACTAGTATGGGCAAGGGTATGGGACCTAGTCTATGCATTGCACATGTACCTTGATAGGATAGTTCCTAGGTTTGGCTTTTATGTACATGAAAAATGAATATATGGACATGTTATGAATATGACTTATATGATATGATGAAGTATGAATATGCATAGAGTCTTAGTGGGTTTATATGAAAGGATTGCCCATATAGTTATTATAGGCTTATGCATTGATATATGGACATGTGTGATATTTATGTGTTATGTGAAAGGTTTGCTGACATATATGTACACACACATGAATGATGCTCCAGTAAATAGAGGGGCCTTGAGAGGGTACCCAAAATTACTCTAAAACTAGATAGGTTCTTTAATATGCTATAAGCATATGAGGAATGAATATCTTAAGCCTATGTTTTATGAAAAATGTAATAAAGACTTTTATATAAAGGGAACTTAGCTTAGCACCGAGTGAACTTGACATTGAGAGGTGTTGACTTCCCTTGGAGGAACATTCACCATTTATCCCATATAAAGTGTTGACTTCCCTTAGAGGAATACTCTCCTATAGACCCACATGAGGTGGTGACTTCCCTTTGAGGAAGGTTCACCCATGTTTCTCATGAGAGGAGGCCCCAATTGCCCAATGACATGTAGAGGGATTATACCTATCTCTTAGTTCCATAAACAATACTTGCCACATAGGATATGGCAAAGTGAATTCACTTAGGATGCTCGGATGTATGTTAATTTTCTACCTTGGCTAGGTAGGAACACCTTCCATTGGTGTAAGGCTCTACAACACCAAATTCCATGTTTAGCACCCATGGTCTTAGTGTGGGTTAAGACTATAGTTTCCCTAAAGTAAAATGGACAATGGAAGTAAATGACTAGGATCCTAACTAGGATAACTTAAGGGAGATTACTTAGGTTAGGTGGAAGTAATGAAACCATATAGACATTGCACAAGTAGATCCTTAGGAATTCCTAGGATGGTGACCTAATGTGTATGATTATGGTTATGTCTTTATGCATGACATTGTAGTATCTATCTACTTGTTATGAAGATGTGCATGGTATGAATCAATATGATGTGATCTTATACTTATATGCACTATGTTTTTCTTAATGACTATATGAGTAAGGTTGTTGACATGAATGATGTTGTCTTCACTTATATGTTGATGCATGAATTGAATGTTAAGGTTTGTGGTCTCATGATGGGTTTACTAAGTCTGTGTGAGGTTATGGAGCTTCACATGTACATTACACTAGTAGACTTAGATTGGGGTCATGAACAAGGTCTTGTAATGATGTATATGAAAAGAAGTGAATATATGTGTGAATTGATGTAGCTTACTGTAAAGCCAATAAGTCTTGACTTAAATGTGTCTATGATGTGTTATGCTTCTATTATGGTATGTGTTGGCTTATATAGGTTGTATGTATGTTTTCTTTGTGGTCCAAAGGTGATGCATTGCACTAAGTATCACTATAGGGTTACTTGGGAGGTTAATGACTTAAAAGAAGGAGTTCACTGTAAAGAAGAATGAGCTCACTCTAAAGTGACCTCAATTATGACTTAAATTCTATATGTGATTTTATGTAATGTTTGGCCTTTGAATACGTCTATATGAAGTATGTGAATGATGTACATGCTACTGTACAAAGGTTTTATGGAGATTTACTCAAAATGACATGAAGTATGATTTCAAGAAAATGTCACTTTTAAATGCATGTTTTTGTATGGTTGCCATACTTAGTGCATATTTGTACTAACTCCATTCTCCTTTAATTTTTACACAAAGTGTAGGTTATGAATGCTTAAAGGATGACTATATGATTGAAGAGCTTGATATGTGATTCCCAAGCTCAAGGAAAGGAATCCTTAAGTCCAAGGATTTCCTATGTTATGGTTTACTGTAAAATCTTAAATATTGTACTTATGTATTATGTTTTAAGGGTCGTGTCCCTAATGTACTCAAATGTTGTTGAGTCTAAGATGGCAAAGAGACTTAAAGTCTAAGTATGTAATATGATATTTTATATATATATGAAGTAAAGTTTCTAGCATATGATGTGATATGAAAAGTTTTAAATTTACGCTAAATTTATTATGTTAATGCGATGAATGATAACTATGAGTTTGTATAAGACTTCCGAGAGGTCAAGTACGCCATGTTACTTCTAGGGGGTGCTCCCCGGATGTAACAAACGTGATATCAGAGCATGAGGTTTTAAAAATGGTTTTAGCTTCTAAAAGTCTCATATTGCCACATTTAGTAGTCTCATATCATTGGTGGTGAGTCGCGACACATCAAATGGTATGGGAGGCTATAGGACGATAGAGTTTCCCTTCTTCATCATTCTCATATTGTGCCATATAACTTAAATCTATAAGATCTCTCTCTTATGTTTTCTTGTCGGGTGGTCTTTTAGATGTGATTGCTTGGATGAGGTTGTATCTTATATGCTTGAGAGAGAAAAGGTGAGTTAATGCTTAACTTGGTTTTATGTTTTCATGAGTATGTGTGAAGGTAAATTTTGGTATATTTTGAATGATGTTCTTCTATATGGTTTTGAATGATGGTAGCCTAATGATATGATTTGACCTTAAAATGCTTGAGGAATATGTTAAATGGTGAAGAAGCATGCTGCCCTTTGAATATATGTATGTTGATAGTTTAATGTTGCTTTAATTTATATATGTTTTAAAGGTATAAATGTTGCCCATGTATATGGGTGGTCCTTGATAATTTGCCTAGTATGGATTGGAGTCCTTTATATATACTTGATCCTAGGTGTGAAGATAGTATGCTTGTCTTGGTAGAGTGATGATGTGGGTTTTAGTGACCTAGAAGTCACCTTACTGTAATGACCAAATAAAAAGAAGAATTTTTATAGCTAATTCTCCTTGTTGTTTTATCCTAATGTTGTATGACCTTGGCGTATATTGTAATGTATGAAAACCTTATGTGGTTGAAAAGATGACCTAACTTGATGATTGGGGATAAATTGCCTAGGTGATAAAGTTTAGAATACCTTGGTTGACTTACTGTAATTCCTTCTAAAGTGGTGATGGAATAGTAAGATTGTAGATATTTTCTACCTTGTCCTTCTATTTTTGCTTGAACTTGAAACTAATGAATTCTTAATAAGCTTGTTCATGAATATAGTCTTGCATAAATTATGAATTGCATGAACTTAATATGTTTGGTATGTATTGATCGACATTGCCTTAAAGATATTGTGAAGATTCCAAAGTGCATGAAGGGAAAGTTTGATAAAATCCATGTTTTCTCATGTTGAATTGCATCTTAACATGGTGATTGTGCATTTGACTTCATGAGATAAGGTAAGAAACTTGGTTGTAGTCACTTGTGAGGTGTAATGTTTAGCCTTAGAATGAAAAGTTGAGTCTCTTTAAAATGAAAAGTGTGGAATCTCTTCAAAACTATGTGACTTATATGGTTTCGAAAGCATGATTGTAGGCTCACTCTTGAAAAGTGAAAGCATGTTTAGCTAAGTGTTCATGTGTGTGCCTATAATTTGTATTGTTTTTCCCAAATGATGCTTACTGTGAAGGTGAGTATTGATACGCTCAAATTTACTTCTCAAATAAGAAGTAAAGCGGCCGTATCATGTAAATAACCCAACTAATGAGGTTGAGATCGATCCCACAAGGAAAATAGTTCAGGCTTAACTTTATTCTATTATTACTATTATTTAACCAACTATTTTCCGAGAAATAAAGAGACAAAAAGGGGGGTTTTATTAATGAATTAATGAAAATGATTAACTAAATAAAAATGGACAACTAACAGATTCAGCTTTCGAAGTTTAATCAAATTATAAAAGTAACTAGGGCTTTAGTGTTCCCCACAGGTTCCTAACTTGGTAAATCAAACTATAACAATTCTATCCTGATATCTTGCATGTAAAGTGATAAGTTACGTATCTCTAAATCATTGGTCCGGCATCTAGAGAATTTCACTTCGCACCTTGGTCCGGCTACGTGTGTTGCTATACTAACCCTTATCTTTACCTCATATTAAACATCGTATTCGGTATTTGACTAAGTTATTAACTCGTACCAACCAATACTAGCCTATTAGATAGTTTCCACTAAATCTATGTTGATAATTCTTTTCCTATTATCTACCTCCTTGGTCCGGCAAGTAACATTAAGGCGAGTTCTAACGTTGGCCATCCGTTAAAAAGACTTCTACACGAAAGAATTATCAATACATGCAAGACACCAATCTAGAATTGTTATTTAAGTTAGATTTTTACCTTGTTATTCACCCATGGTTCCCACAACCCTAGCTATGAGGTTTAGTTACCCATATTCATAATTACACAATTCATATTGTTAATGGAAGAATTCATGCACTTACTTTTATGAAAACGAATAATTTCCCAGAATTTAACTTGATTAATCAACAAAATCACCAACAATCAATTACCAAGAAAGTATCTTAATTCCCAAAATCGAGAATTCAATCATATAATAGAAGAACTAAAAACTAAAAATTATCAAGAAAGTCTAACCCCAAAAACGAGGTTTTTCCAACTATTTATAATAAAAAACGAAACCTAATCAAATAAGAATTCTATTTACTAAAAATATGTCCAAACGCGTCTGGATCGACGGACCACGTGACGGACCGTCATGGACACGACGGACCGTCATAGACTCCGTCGTCCCATACTTCACAAATTCTTCTATTGCTTTCTTCATTCCCCTCGACGGACAGGTATGACGGACCGTTTCAAGCACGACAGTCCGTCAAGGGTCTTCGTTCGAAAATACTTCAATTCTCGGAATTTGGGTACTGGGACTACTCTCTGATCATTACGACGAACCAGCAGGACGGACCGTCGTAGCTGTGATGGTCCGTCATGGACTTCCGTAATCCCACACTTGGTCAGACTTCCCCAAATTTCCTTCAGAAACTTCTCCCTTCACTACGATGCCACCTACGGACCGTCACAGGCGCGACGGACCGTCATAGGTTCCGTAGGTTGTCTCTTCTGCAATTCTTTCTCAAAAACTCCCGCGTTCATCCTTGGACAGATTTTCTGTAAACAAAGAGAAACTTATATCAAAATCAACACAAAAAGGCTCTCGACACACACTAAACTTAAGGAAAAAGCATTAGAAAATACCGTGAAATCACGGTACATCAACACCCTCTACTTAAATTCGTTGTTTGTCCTCAAGCGACGCACTATGACTCACTACAAGATCTTTGTACAAAAGTATCCATATTTTAACTTCCGCAATCATTTGGCTATCAATCTCGATTATTCTAATTATGTTCATGCATGGTATCACTATTAGGCATTGACTTGTGTAGAATCAAACCATGACCCAGACTCACTACGCAATGATGCCTGTCCTCTTCAATTTCTCACCAAGATGCTAATATTTCTGGTATTACAACTCCTGTCCTCACTTCAAATAACATCCTCATTTTTCACAAAAATGATTTTAGTTTGAGTATAAGATCACTTTTTGACACTCACTCTCAGAACAAATTCAACAATCATTTATACATATTGCCATAGGCTTGCCCTTATTTTCACTACTTCAAGTTCATCATACGAACTTAGGATCACAATAGGACTTTTTTTTTTTTTTAGATTGTAACATAGGCTCGGGGTCAGGTAGGGTGTATTTAGGTATACTCTAGTGACTTGTTGCCCTCCTTGACATATCGGCTAAGTGAACCACCCTTTTATCATCTTATTTCGCCCTATTACTCAATTTTCTTTTCACTTTGCTGTTTTCCCTTTTCTTATCCTTATGTGTAAGTGACTTTTCTCTTTTCTTGTGTTTATTTTGCTTTTTTATTCATATATATATATATATATATATTATTTTTTTAGTCACTTCTGTTTTATTCTTTCTTTCTCTTCATTCCTTCAACCCCACTTTCCGGGGTTTTCCTTATACCAGCCACCCTCAACTCATGATTTTTCCATGAGTCAAGGTTCACAATACCCATGGTTGGGTCAGGGCCAAAACAAGGTTGCTTTCTGCAGTAGCCACTCTCAACTTATGCTTTTGGCATAAACTGAGGTGCACATGTTCAAGGAGGGACCAGGGCCAACACATTGTTCCCAGAAAAGATCATTTGGGGTGAAAAATAAAGATCTATTTTAGGCTCAATTCATTTGGATCAAAAAGGGATTAACTTCATTTGGTTTTCTGTTATTTTTAGGCTCAAGATTGACTCTTTCGAACAAGGGCTTATGATCCTTTCCTAAGTGATTGTTTTGACTCACTTTTAGCAGGACTAACCAGGAAAGTTCTAGCTCAGTATTACTGGTGGACATTCGATTTAACCTCACACTCTCTTGACATTCCTTGCATTCTCAAATTATTCGACACCTAGTTCAAATCTTAGATTCACGATCATGCAGTAGTTTATCTTTATTTCATGTTTCAAACCACACAATTTTCACTTACTATGCCTAGTCATGCATAATTTTGATTATCGAGATATCATATTTATTTTAGCCATCATGCTTCAGATTTATGCTATGTACATAAGATATAACATGCCGGTTCGACAATAAAAGTAATCAGTCTTTTGGGGAAAAAGAACACAGGCAAGAAAACCCCAAAAGAGGATCGTGAACTTGGGCTACTCAGAATTCACCCAAGTATTCACTTTCCATTTACCCCACCCCCAACAAAAGATATGCAATTGTCCCCAATGCATAAAAAAACTAAACTACGCAAAAGGGAAGTGAAGCAAACCTGAGGCGCTAAGCGCCGGCGATCAGCAAGCTGGTGGGTCCGGTTTACCGGAACCCACTCCCTGCGTAGTCTGGACATCCTTAGTAATGTCCTCAGCATCCACAGCACCATCAGTAGTGCCTCCCACAGAATCCACAATTCTGGAGCTAGACGCCCCGGCAGCTACTTCTACAGCCCTCAACTTTTGGGCCTCCTCATCAGCAATCGAGGCTCTCCTCGCAGCCTCCATCTCACGGCGCTCCTTCTTCCTCGCCCTAGCCTCATCTTCCTCTCGACCCCTGCTTCTCTTTACATGCTCACGTGAGGGAGGTGGTGGAACATCAGAAGTGGCGAAAAGAGCAGCCATCACGGTGTCATCAGCAGGCTCTGCAGAAGGGGCCTTAGACTCAGGCACCCTTGCCTCTAAGATCGTATCAAGATCAGCCCGTAGACTCTCAACCGCAGCCTGAAGGGTCGACATGTCCACCGGAGGTGCTGGTCGGGCTAGCACTCGCAACTCAAAAGCGTCTAAACGCTGATGAACCTCTGCAATCTTCCTCTCTGTGTGCTGTACCATCTTGCGCTCCATGAGCTCCTCTGCCTCAGCAATAGTCTTCTGCATCCAAGGCTGGATGTGATGCAGAAGTGTAGCCATCTATGCCTCGAGTTTCTGGACCCTAGCAAGTGGGACCAAAGTGGCAGAAGGATCCGAGCGAGAGGAGCTCGGGGCAGGGACTCCAGTTGGTGAACCAGGGGTGGAGTCAGTGCTGTCAGCCTCATCATCCGAGGTAGACTGTGTAGCTGTGGTGGGGGCAGAGGCTTCTGCGGACCCGGAGGCTTCCTCTGACCACGAAACTCCTATGGAGCCAGATGCTCCTTCGTCTTGGGCAGCTGACCCAGAAGGTGTGCCGGTCAGTGTGCGCTCCTCATCAAACTGGGACGCAGTGACTACGCCGGGCGCCACCTTCTTGGGCGTGACTCTTGGTACACGTGGAGCTCGTGCTATAATAGCAGTGCCTGGGGGCACGTACTCTGGATCATGCTCATCATCAGAGCCTATCACCAATCGGGCAGACGGGGCGACAGATTTAGAACGCCCACGTGCATAAACGCGGTCTCATTTAGGTGCCATGAGAGGTAGTACCTGTAACGAATCATCATTAGTACTTGAAAGATAAAACATGACAAAAAAATGAGACAATAATACACAGAAATTCAAACCAGTGATAACAGCTCTGAAGTAGCAGTAAGACACGACGGACCTGATGATGGCCTGTCATGCGTATGATGGACCGTCCTGCGGTCCATCATGTATTACTCAGCAGTATAGAGTATCAGAAGGAAGGTCTCAGACTGATACGACGGTTGTTCAGGACGGGCCGTCGTGGGTATGACGGTCCTTCACATGTTTCCGTCAGTTGACACTTAGTAAAAGTGTGGAGACCCTTATGATAGGGGTCTCTAACCGATACGACTGTTATGCAGGACGAACCGTCATGGGTATGACGGTCCGTCACATGTGTCCGTCAGTGGACACTTGGTAAAAGTGATGAGATCCTTAGGACAGGGGTCTCTGACCGATACGACAGTTATGCAGGACGGACCGTCATGGGTATGACGGTCCGTCACATGTGTCCGTCAGTGGACACTTAGTAAAAGTGATGAGACCCTTAGGACAGGGGTCTCTGAACGTCACGACAGTTATGCAGGACGGACCGTCATGGGTATGACGGTCCGTCACATGTGTCCGTCAGTGGACACTTAGTAAAAGTGATGAGACCCTTAGGACAGGGGTCTCTGACCGTCACGACTGTTATGCAGGACAGACCGTCGTGGGTATGACGGTCCATCACATGTGTCCGTCAGTGGACACTTGGTTAAAGTGATGAGACCCTTAGGACAGGGGTCTCTGACCGTTACGACGGTTGTGCAGGACGGACCGTCGTGGGTATGACGGTCCGTCGCATGTGTCCGTCAGTGGACACTTGGAAAAAGTGTTTAGACCCTTAGGGCAGGGGTCTCTGACCGTCATGACGGTTGTGCAGGACGGACCATCGTGGGTACGACGGTCCGTCGCATGTGTCCGTCAGTGGACATTTGGAAAAGTGTTGAGACCCTTAGGACAGGGGTCTCTGACCTTCACGACGGTTGTGCAGGATGGACCGTCGTTAGTACGACGGTCCATCATCGGGGTATCGTTCTGACATTCAGAGACAGAACTGGGAGATGCCACATTCACCCCATGTGAGTCAAAACAACGACCAAACAATTTTCTAAAACTGTTTAACCTAAAGACCTATCAAATTGACAAGTTTAAAGCCCTAATTTCTCTAGTGTCATCCAGGCATTTTATGGAATTAATGACCTAGGTTAGACAATATCTAGTCAAAAAGCAAAAACCCATATGTTAATAGTAAAGAAAAACAGCAAAACAGACAAAAAGAGTAAATGGGTAGAGTTTCAGGAACACATACCTGGGAAGAGGAGAAAACAATGCAAAAGTGATGGGACTCAAGTGAGAGAACTGAGAAGCACAGCAGCAGACTCCGACCAAGAAGGGAGATTTGGGAGGAAAATGGGAGAATGTGGGAAATTTTGGAGGAGAAGGAAGTTGAAAGGGGATAAAATGGGGGTAAAAGGGAAAGAAAACTTTTAATTGAAGGGGTGGGGTTTTTTAAAACGTTTAAAACTTTTGAACTTCATTAGCCAAGTCGGGTCGGGTAGCCGGGTGATAAAGTGATGAAACCTCGATGACGGTCCGTCGCAGTTGTGACGGTCCATCATAGGGTCCGTCGCATGTGCCCTAATTCTAAAAAAAATACTAGAGAGCGTACCTGGCACGACGGAGTCATGCGACGATCCATCACAGGCGTGACGGTCCATCGATGAATCTGTCAGTGAATGAGGCAGAGTAATTTTTCTGCAGAACTTCCTGTAGATGTGCTACCTGAAAATTTATAACCCATTAAAAGAAAAAATGCTACCACTACTGGAAAAAAAAACTATAAAGTGGTTAGATGATAAATATTGGGTTGCCTCCCAACCAGCGCCTGATTTAACATCGCGGCACGACTGAGGACACTCGATTACTCAGACTTCATCAATATGATATGCCTCAATCACCTCATTCGCCGATTCCGCATGACCTATATAGATTTTTAGACGTTGTCCGTTCACCTTAAACCTCACACCTTTCTTGTTTTCCAACTCAACCGCTCCATGAGGGAATAATTGGGTGATCGAGTAAGGGCCAGTCCATTTAGACTTGAGCTTGCCCGGAAACAAGCGCAATCTAGAGTTGAATAAAAGCACCGAATCCCCAATCATAAACTCTCGTTTCTCGATCTTTAGGTCATGGTACTTCTTCATCTTTTCTTTGTAGAGGGCTGAGCTTTCATAAGCCTTTAGGTGAAATTCATCAAGTTCATTTAACCCATTTAACCGTTGTTCTGCAGCTTCGTTCCAGTCCATTTTTAGCTTCTTCATAGCCCACATGGCTTTATGCTCTAATTCAACCGGAAGATGACATGCTTTCCCATATACTAGTTGGTATGGAGACATACCTATGGGAGTCTTATACGCTGTCCGGTAAGCCCAAAGAGCATCATCAAGCCTCCTTGATCAATCTGTTCTACTAGCGTTCACTGTTTTTGACAAAATCTGTTTGATCTCCCAATTTGATACTTCAACTTGCCCACTAGTTTGAGGATGGTAAGGAGTGGCCACATTATGTCGAACCCCATATTTCTCCAATAATCCCTTGAACAATTTGTTGCAAAAGTGGGATCCCCCATCACTAATAGTCGACCGTGGGGTACCAAAATGAGAGAATATATTCTTCTTCAAGAATGCAGTGACACTCTTCCCCTCATTGTTAGCGAGGGCGATGGCTTCCACCCACTTGGATACATAATCAACTGCTACTAAAATATACTTCATTCTATGAGAACTCACAAACGGACCCATAAAGTCAATACCCCAAACATCAAATAACTCAATTACAAGAATGGGGTTTAGAGGGAGCTCTTGCTTTCTTGAAATGCCGCCATCTCTTTGGCATCTATCACATGCTTTGGCGAACTCATGAGCATCTTGATGAATAGTTGGCCAATAGTAACCACTTTGTAAGATCTTATGAGCAGTCCGGACACCACTATGATGTCCACCAAAGGGTGAGGAATGGCATGCCTCTAAAATACTCAGCATCTCAACTTCTGGCACACAACGCCGAATAAGCCCATCAGCACAGCTCTTGTATAAGTATGGTTCATCCCAAAAGAAATTCTTCACATCGTTCATGAACTTTTTCCTTTGATGAAAAGACAGGTCCGATGGAACAATATCACTAGCTAAGTAGTTCGCAAAATCAGCGAACCACGGAATCAGGTCTTGTGAGGCAGCCAATACATGCTCATCGGGGAACGTGTCATCAATATCAGTCTTATCCCCCAACTCTCTCATAGCTTCATCTTCTAAGCGGGACAAGTGATCAGCAACTTGATTTTCGGTCCCTTTCCTATCCCTTACCTCAAAGTCAAATTCTTGCAGTAGTAATACCCAACGAATTAACCTCGGTTTCGCATCCTTCTTCGCCATCAAATATCTCAGGGATGAATGGTCAGTATGCACTATAACTCTAGTACCTAGCAAATAGGAGCGAAATTTTTCAAAAGCAAATACTACGGCAAGGAGCTCTTGTTCAGTTACTGTATAGTTCTTCTGAGCTTCATTGAGGATTTTACTAGCATAGTAAATGGGATGAAGGATTTTGTCCCTTCTTTGTCCCAATACCACACCAAGGGCAACCCCACTCGCATCACACGTCACCTCAAATGGACTGCTCCAATCCGGAGAAATAATGATAGGTGCAGATACCAGTTTTTCTTTGAGATCGCCGAATGCTTTAAGATAGGATTCATCAAAAGAAAATTTATAATCTTTCTCCAACAGTTTGTACAATGGATGTGCAATTTTAGAGAAATCTTTAATGAATCTCCTGTAAAAACCAGCATGCCCAAGAAAGCTTCTCACACCTTTTACAGAGATAGGTGGAGGAAGTCTCTCTATCACCTCGACTTTGGCTCGATCAACTTCTATGCCTTTTTCTGAAATACGATGGCCCAAAACAATACCTTCTTTGACCATAAAGTGGCATTTTTCCCAATTGAGAACCAAATTGCAGTCTTCACATCTCTTAAGAACTTCAGATAAATGGCTCAAACATTGCTCGAATGATTCACCAACCACTGAAAAATCATCCATAAAAACCTCAATAGTATCTTCGACCATGTCGGAGATTATTGACATCATACATCTCTGAAATGTGGCGGGTGCATTGCATAGCCCAAATGGCATTCTCTTGAACGTAAAGGTCCCATATGGACAAGTGAAAGTGGTCTTCTCTTGATCTTCTGGTGCAATAGAAATCTGATTATACCCTGAATAACCATCAAGAAAATAGTACCACCCTTTTCCAGCAAGTCTATCCAACATCTGATCCATGAAGGGCATGGGAAAATGGTCCTTTTCGGTCCATGCATTTAATTTCCGATAATCCATACACACCCTCCATCCAGTCACCGGTCTCATTGGAACAAGTTCATTCTTTTCATTGGGGACCACAGTCATTCCCCCTTTCTTATGTACACACTGAACAGGGCATACCCAACTACTATCGGCGATCGGATATATTACTCTAGCATCCAACCATTTTATGATTTCCTTCTTCACAACCTCTTGCATAGGTGGATTTAAGCGTCTTTGGTGCTCAATACTTGGCATATGATCGGGCATGAGTTGGACTTTATGAGAACAAATACCAGGAGGGATCCCAATAATGTCCGCAGTGGTCCACCCAATAGCTCTTTTGAACCTTTTTAGTACTTTGACCAAACTCTCTACTTGTTGTTTATTCAGATCTAATGCAATGACTACCGGCAATGTGTCACCGTTTCCTAAGAATTCATACCTGAGATGAGGTGGGAGAGCTTTTAGTTCTAGCTTTGAAGCCTCCTCTATAGATGGTTTAGCGGGTGGAGACTCGCGATTCTTCATATCTAGCTCATATTTCTTCGGTTTAAACCGAACATTACCACGATCAAGAGCAACGATTAATGACCCAAATTCTTCAATGCATTCATTATCAAAATTCATTATCACTGCCGCCACTGCTTCTACACCTAGACGTTCTTCTATTTGTGTCTCGGGTGATTCACCAACTTTGTAGGATATGGCAGATACCAATTGGAGCTCACCACTCTGCCGCATGGACCTACAAATGTTGAAAGTCACTTCTTCATTGTTCAATCGAAATTTCATCTGCCTCTTTTCCATATCAACTAAGGCTCTACCCGTAGCAAAGAATGGCCTCCCAACAATAATAGGCACCTCAAAATCGACCTCACAATCAATAATAACAAAATCTGCCGGAAATATGAACCACTCCACTTTTACTAGCACATCATGGAGTATCCCTATAGATCTTTTTACTGTTCGATCGGCCATCAGTAGCCGCATCGCAGTGGGCTTTGGGTCACCCAAACCCAACTTCTTGTAAATCGAGAGGGGCATGAGATTTATGCTTGCCCCCAGATCACATAATGCTTTCGCAAAATGTAATAACCCGATCGTACAAGGAATAGTGAATGCACCCGAATCTTCTTTCTTTTGCACCAAAGACCTTGTAGCAATAGCACTACAATGCTGCATTCTGTCATTATCCTCAAAAGTGACCGATCTTTTCTTTGTAACCAAATCTTTCAGAAACTTGGCATAACCGGGCATTTGTTCAAGAGCTTCTACCAAAGGGACATTGATAGAAAGTTGCTTCAACATTGTTATAAAATGCCGATATTTGCCATCCTCGGTCTTTTTCACTAATCTTTGAGGAAAGGGTGGTGGAGGTCTAGGCATGGGAGTTACCTTTTTAGGTACTTCAGCATCTTTATCAGTGTTATTTTCTACTTCATCACTAACCTCTACCACTTTATCATTATCTTTCATCACCTTTTCTACAATAGACGGCATAGGTGGGTCAATAGTTTGTTTTCCACCACGAGTAGTAATTGCCATACAGTGTCCATCATTTTTCGAATTTTGGACAGTGTTGCTAGGAAAAGTGCCCGGTTGCCTTGTGTTCACAGTTGCAGATAACTGAGCCATTTGCAATTCAAGCTGCTTAATTGATATGGCATGTGTATCAACTTTCTGTACAATACCTGCTACATCACTCCTTAACTCTTTGATGTGCTCATCACTAGCATCGAACCTTCTCATCATATTGTGCAACATATCCTCAACTCGCGCCATACTACCTCCACCATCCCTAGGAGCAACTTCACGATTCTGAGGAGCAACATAGGGCCCACTCCTCTCATTTCTATTACCATAGTTACCCCTGTTGAAGTTGTTGTCACGGTTGTAATTTCCATCACAAACATAATTACCCTCACGGTTGTAGTTACCATAGTTCCGACCTTGATTTCCTTGACCTTGGCGCCAATTCTCCTGATTGGAGCCTTGGGCATTCGGTCGGAAACCCCCCGTCTGATCATTTACTGCATAGGAATCTTCCTCATAATAATATTCATCAGTTGGTGGTGGTGGTTTAGACAAGTACTTCACTGCATTTATCTTTTCTGCACCCCTAGTGACATGTTTTAACACCAACCCAAGCTCAGTTCTCATCTGTGCCATCTCTTCACGAATCTCATCTGTTGCTGGGTTGTGTGTGGATTGCACTGCAAAAGTATTTCTCCCCGTATCTGACTTCCTAGTACTCCATGCTTTATTATTCCGGGAGATTTTCTCTAATTTTTCGGCAATTTCAGCATAAGGACACTCCCCATAAGAACCACCTGCTATAGTATCCAATACCGCTTTATTATTATCATCCTGTCCCCGGTAGAAGTATTCTTTCAGTGACTCATCATCTATGCGGTGATTGGGGACACTTCTCAAAAATGAAGTGAACCTATCTCAAGAACTACTAACTGACTCTCCTGGTAGTGCTACAAAGTTGTTCACTCTGTCTTTGTGATTTAGTTTCTTGGAGACCGGGTAGTAAAGTGCTAAGAAAACGTCCCTTAGTTGGTTCCAAGTGAAAATTGAGTTATAAGGGAGTTCAGTGAACCAAATAGCAGCCTCTCCCGTCAGTGAGAGAGGAAACACTCTTAGCCCTATTACATCCAAATTCAAATCAGGCCTCCCTACACAGCTTTTACACACTGCCCTCACCTTAGCTATATGGGCATGTGGGTCCTCAGACGGTAGTCCTGAAAACAAACCTCTAGCCGTGAGCATTTGCATTAGGCTACTAGTGACTTCAAAGGTGTGACCTTCTGGTAGAGGGGTAAGACAAGTGGCCCATCAGAATCTGTAATATTATCATAACCTCTGTAGTATTCTTGAGGACGTGGAGCGGGATTTTGTCCCCTTTGTGCACCTTGATCAGGATTATCAGGTAATAATCGACCATGAGCATCAACCGGAGCTGGGATGTTCTGGTTTGGATCATCATCATTTATACCCAAGTTTCGATTCATTTTGCATAGTGTACGCTCTAACTCGTGATCGTAGGGAAACAAAGGTTCTCTTCCTCTCTGTGTATTTGGCATACACGGACGTCAATTCTAAACAAAATAAAAAACAACAGAAAAATTAAAATCAGGAAAATAATGACTAAACTTTAGTAATAAGATTTAAGTTAATCAAAAAGCTAGTTTCCCCGGCAGCGGCGCCAATATTTGATACGCTCAAATTTACTTCTCAAATAAGAAGTAAAGCGGTCGTATCAAGTAAAGAACCCAACTAATGAGGTTGAGATCGATCCCACAAGGAAAATAGTTCAGGCTTAACTTTATTCTATTATTACTATTATTTAACCAACTATTTTCCAAGAAATAAAGAGACAAAAAGGGGGGTTTTATTAATGAATTAATGAAAATGATTAACTAAATAAAAATGGACAACTAACAGATTCAGCTTTCGAAGTTTAGTCAAATTATAAAAGTAACTAGGGCTTTAGTGTTCCCCACAGGTTCTTAACTTGGTAAATCTAACTATAACAATTCTATCCTGATATCTTGCATGTAAAGTGATAAGTTACGTATCTCTAAATCCTTGGTCCTGCATCTAGAGAATTTCACTCCGCACCTTGGTCTGGCTACGTGTGTTGCTATACTAACCCTTATCTTTACCTCATATTAAACATCGTATTCGGTATTTGACTAAGTTATTAACTCGTACCAACCAATACTAGCCTATTAGATAGTTTCCACTAAATCTATGTTGATAATTCTTTTCCTATTATCTACCTCCTTGGTCCGGCAAGTAGCATTAAGGCGAGTTCTAACATTGGCCATCCGTTAAAAAGACTTCTACACGAAAGAATTATCAATACATGCAAGACACCAATCTAGAATTGTTATTTAAGTTAGATTTTTACCTTGTTATTCACCCATGGTTCCCACAACCCTAGCTATGAGGTTTAGTTACCCATGTTCATAATTACACAATTCATATTGTTAATGGAAGAATTCATGCACTTACTTTTATGAAAACGAATAATTTCCCAGAATTTAACTTGATTAATCAATAAAATCACCAACAATCAATTACCAAGAAAGTATCTTAATTCCCAAAATCGAGAATTCAATCATATAATAGAAAACTAAAAACTAAAAATTATCCAGAAAGTCTAACCCCAAAAACGAGGTTTTTCCAACTATTTATAATAAAAAACGAAACCTAATCAAATAAGAATTCTATTTACTAAAAATCTGTCCAAACGCGTCTGGATCGACGGACCACGTGATGGACCGTCATGGACACGACGGACCGTCATAGACTCCGTCGTCCCATACTTCACAAATTCTTCTATTGCTTTCTTCATTCCCCTCGACGGAGAGGTATGACGGACCGTTTCAAGCACGACGGTCCGTCGAGGGTCTTCGTTCCAAAATACTTCTATTCTTGGAATTTGGGTACTGGGACTACTCTCTGATCATTACGACGAACCAGCAGGACGGACCGTCGTAGCTGTGACGGTCTGTCATGGACTTCCGTAATCCCACACTTGGTCAGACTTCCCCAAATTTCCTTCAGAAACTTCTCCCTTCACTATGATGCCACCTACAGACCGTCACAGGCGTGACGGACCGTCATAGGTTCCGTAGGTGGTCTCTTCTGTAATTCTTTCTCAAAAATCCCGCGTTCATCCTTGGACAGATTTTCTGTAAACAAAGAGAAACTTATATCAAAATCAACACAAAAAGGCTCTTGACACACACTAAACTTAAGGAAAAAGCATTAGAAAATACCGTGAAATCACGGTACATTAAGTATTATGTTAGAAATTGACATTTGTGAAATGACTTCCTATTTGTTGTGATGTATTTGGTGTGACTTACCATTTAGACTTTACTGGGAAGAAAACATGAACATGTCTTGATTTAAAAAGTTCAGAAATTCTCATATTACAGTAAAGATGACCTTTGTGCATTTGCTTGGGTATGAACTCATGATACATGTAAGTGTGTTGAGGAGAAGGACATTCCTCCATGGAAACCACTAAGCATGGTATGGTTGATTATGACCTTCAAGGCACTAGGTGTAACTAATAAGAATCAATTGTCAACCTATCTTACTCAAGTCTATGTGCATTGAAAAGAGTGCCTACTTGTTCTTGAGTGTTGTTGAATGTGCCTAAGTGTGACTTAGAGATGGTTGTAAGATGAGATCTTAATGAATTGAAGTGTAATGGCCATGTTATGATTAGGAGAAGGATGTTCCTCCTATGAACATGATTAGAGCCTTTGTGTTTGATGCATTAAAGAGTGATTGAATCAAGGTTTTTGCTTGCTTGTGTGCATTGAATGCTAAATGATTTGAAGTTGTGTTTCTTGTAAGTTTGGTGCATTGAATTCTATGTGATGATTTTATGAATATGATGAAATTCCCTATGACGCATGGAAGTCCTTGTTGTGATTAAAGTGTTCTAAGTGTCATTCGAGGACGAATGTTCCCAAGTGGGGGATATTGTAAGACGCCCAAAATGAGTTAGGGTGTCTAGAGACTAACGAGTTTGTCTTAAGGTTATAAGGTCCTAAAATGTCTTATAATATGGTTTTGAGGCAGTGTGTAAAGTTTGAGGTGATTTGGAAGTCAAACATCAAGGGACGACCAAGACGTTCGACGATTAGTCACCTATGTGCCTCATGTGTCTATACGTGTTTAATTGCATGCAATGAGCTTATGAAGTATTAAAATGAGTTATAATTATGTTTAATGGTAGTATATAGAGTTTCGTGAAGTTTGGAGGTTAAACGTCCAAGAACGTCCAAGACGTTCGAAAGATAGCCTAGAGACATGCATGTGTATGCTTGATGGGGCCTAGCATGTTTGGACGTGTTATGTGTATTTGTTTTGGGTAAAACTTATGTGGGAGGTCTAAAATTTGCTAAGGTTTGTATTTACATTGTAAACCTCCAGGTATAACTTCTAAACGGCCTCGCAAAAGGGCCCACAAGAAGGACCCAAGGCTGTCGAGACACTGCCTTGGCAGTGTCAATCGACGAGCTCAATGCATGCTCCGTTGGTTGACTGATGACCCGTCAATGGGGAGGCATCGATGTTCACTTATACTGGGGAAGGCTTGTCCACATGAAAGCCTCATACCCAATCAATGAAGGGCACAGAACGGCTCGTCGATGGACCAACGCCCAGTCGATTGTGTCCGTCGATGGTGGCCTGCAACTGCTGCCTTGCGCGCTGTTTTATTAAGGGGTGAATGAGAAATTCACCACACGTCCTAACTTGACTTTAATTGACTTATGAACCTATTTTTTGGTGTATATAAGTAATCTAAAACGTGACCAACCCATTCCCAACCCAAAGCTCACGAAATAAACCTTCCCTCCAAAACCAATTCTCCCTAGAAACCTCCATTGTTGGTGAAGCTCAAGAACAACTTGGAGCTTGTATTTACATGGGTGATTCATAACGTTTTAGATATTTTCAACTAGAAAAAGGTATGGTAATCCTTCATCTCCAAGTAACCTTTAACTTGGAGAGTTAGTCGAATGTTTTCAAAGAAGGTTTCATGATCAAATCTCTTCTTCTTCAATCTAGCCATGGGTTCTTTCTAAAAATATTTTTAATGATTAAATCATGATGAAGAAGTTAATATATTGGTATTAACGTAATTTTTAATCCAATTTCATGAGGAATCTATGTCCCTTCCCAAATCGAATTAGTCCTTGCATGGGCTTTGTGATCACGGCTTGTTAAAGGTAGATTTGTGATTCTCTTATGTTGAATTGCTTATAGTTACTGTTATTCACGTAAATTGATTATTAATTGATGATGAAGGATCCATGAGGATCAATGTATGAGGATTTGAACATGCCTAGCCTAGTTATCAATGTGATCACTGTAATATGGACCTTTTAAGGTATAAAAGTGGAAATCGATTATGTTGTGGTTTTTATAGCTACTGGCTTAGGCTAATAATTTGGTTTAATTGTTAATATTAATATGGTATGATCAAATTAAGGAAGGCTTGGTATTAATTGATCTATGTGCTCCTAAGCTATTAAGTAGTAACTTGTGATCATTGTAACATTGGTCCTTAATTGTATAAATGAGGATTTCGAGTATGTTAATATGCTTAGGTCTACTGTCTAGAATGTGTATTGATGATGAAATATTTTATATGGATCAATGCATGATAGTTTCAATAGTATTTACCAAACCAAGTTTATCTTCCATGAATTCCTAATATGAAGCATGCTCACAGTGATCTCGAAGTTATTGGCAATTGTACTAGGATCTCATCTAGGCTATGATTTCTTTAGCTACTGCCTTAATGATACAAGATGATTGATGAACTAAACTAGGGAAGTTACTTGATGATCTATAACTCTCTACTTTCTACCATATATGTGATATAATGTCTTAGATGGTAGCATGATTTTGTAGCAACTTGTACATAGTTTCTTCATGATTAAATGAATGTTTAGCTACTGCCCTATAATGTATTGAGTATGTAAAGTGTGTATTGGTCAATGATGATCAAAGGTAATGAAATGGTAAGAATGACTCTTGCTCTCTACTTTTCTTAGAGTATTGTAGTTGATGAAGCCTTGTATGTCATTGCGTGGTATGGTCAACTTATGGGGGCGGTGTTTAATTTATTATCATTATATATTTGTTTACCATGGCCTTGAAGGCAAATTGATGAATATATGAGTGTGTGGTTATGATGATCGCACTATGTGAAGTTTATGCCTACTTTCCTATTCTAGTTGTGATATAGGTTGTATGGCTATTGTATAAGCATGTGTATATTTATGTTAGGGTAAAATGTAGGTTCTGCCATTGGTGAATCAAAATGGTTAAAGGATCCCTTACCTATGTACCCCTATGTGAATGCATGAATAGCCAATGTTAGTTGTCTTAAGTGTAATATGAATTTGACTTGTCTCCTATGCTAAATGGTGTTGTATGGTCTATGATTGAAAGTGTAATATGGTCTAAGAGGGTGACTGCCTCAGTGTGTTGTTGATAGCCATTATGTGATCATGTTGACCAATGTACACACACACTCACACTTCATGCATGCTTACAAGTAGTATAGGATCATAGTGTCTAATGAAAATTGTTCTCATATTCACTAGTGTCTACTACTATGCATGTAGGTATATGTATGTGAAGTATGTTATGTGTCCTTAAGTAGGATGACTTGATAGGTGTACTAGTATGGGCAAGGGTATGGGACCTTGTCTATGCATTGCACATGTGTACCTTTACAGGATAGTTCCTAGGTTTGGCTTTTGTGTACATGAAAAATGAATATATGTGCATGTTATGAATATGATATGATGAAGTATGAATATGCATAGAGTCTTAGTGGGTTTATATGAAAGGATTTCTCACATAGTTATACCTATAGACTTATGCATTGATATACGGACATGTGTGATATTTATGTGTTATGTGAAAGGTTTGCTGACATATATGTACACACACACACATGAGTGACGGTCTAGTAAATAGAGGGGCCTTGAGAGGGTACACAAGATTACTCTAAAACTAGATAGGTGCTTGAATATGCTATAAGCATATGAGGAATGAATATCTTAAGCCTATGTTTTATGAATAATGTAATAAAGGCTTTTCAATAAAGGGAACTTCGCTTAGCACCGAGTGAACTTGACATTGAGAGGTGTTGACTTCCCTTGGAGGAAGATTCATCATTTGTCCCTTATAAAGTGTTGACTTCCCTTAGAGGAATACGCACCTATGGACCCACATGAGGTGGTGACTTCCCTTTGAGGAAGGTTCACCCATGATTCTCATGAGAGGAGGCCCCAATTGCCCAATGGCATGTAGAGGGATTATACCTATCTCTTAGTTCCATAAACTATGCTTGCCACATAGGATCTGGCAAAGTGAATTCACTTAGGATGCTAGGATGTATTTTAATTTTCTACCTTGGCTAGGTAGGAACACCTTCCATTGGTGTAAGGCTCTACAACACCAAATTCCATGTTTAGCACTTATGGTCTTAGTGTCGGTTAAGGCTATAGTTTTCGGAAAGTAAAATGGACAATGGAAGTAAATGACTAGGATCCTAACTAGGATGACTTACGGGAGGTTACTTAGGATAGGTGGTAGTAATGAACCCATCTAGACATTGCACAAGTAGCTCCTTAGGAAGTCCTAGGAAGGTGACCTAATGTGCATGATTATGGTTATGTCCTTATGCATGACATTGTAGTATCTATCTACTTGTTATGAAGATGTGCGTGGTATAAATCTATATGATGTGATCTTATCCTTATATGCACTATGTTGTTCTAAATGACTATATGATGAAGGTTGTTGACATTAATGAAGTTGTCTTCACTTATATGTTGATGCATGAATTGAATGTTAAGGTTTGTGGTCTCATGATGGGTTTGCTAAGTATGTGGAGGTTATGGGGCTTCACATGTGCATTGCACTTGTAGACCTAGATTGGGTCATGAACAAGGTCTTGTAATGATGTATATGAAAAAAAGTGAATATATTTGTTTAACACCTCGTATCCAAAACAGACAAAAAACCAGTTTTTTAGAAAAATCTGCAGGTGCAATCGACGGTTGCCATCGACGGACCATAGCCTGACCCACGGTCCGTCCTTCACATTCGTCGATTGAGTAAAAATCCCCTAAAAACTCAGCCCAGAAAATTTGACTAAGTGTCGAACGACGGACGGACCTACGGTGTGTAGTCTGTGTTTGTCGATCAACACCCCATTTACCCACTCTCTAACAAGAACAAAAATTGACCAGCACGGTCCGTAGATTGACCCACGGACCATAGGTATGATCGCGGGTGGAAATTAGCAGACAGTTAGGGGAAATTGCAGTTGGGTCAAATTCAAATGTTTATAAATCTTAGTAAACTATGAATTAGGTGTCCCATGACATACCAAAACATAGATAATTGAATTATATTTTCATATCCACCAACCTTGCTAAATTCAGACATCCGAGTAAAAAGTTATGCCCATTTTAGTAAAGGTCTGTCGAACAAACCTGTCACAATCGGAGTGTAGACCCAGACGAGACCGGCGTCGTTGACCTCTCAGAGGTCACAGACAAGCCTACTTACGTCATTCTAACTTCATATAGGTTAATTTTAGTGGAAAATTTAAAACTTTTATCTCTTAACATACTTACTAATCATTTTTAATACATTCATAATTTTTTCACCATCAACCATCTAACATTAAGATCATCAAATGAAAGAAATAGTTTAATATAGCAATAACTGAATACTTGCCAAAATGGCACCAATACAATGTTTGGAATAATACGGGAAAGAAACACTAGTGGAACATACTCCACTAGCTCAATCCTAAGACTAAGCTAGAATATAAATGGGCAAGCATCCTCAAAAGCATGAGGGCCTACCAAGTTCGGATGAATGCTCGACGTCCGGATAGCTTCAGCGTCAACCAGTAGCTCTAGCGTCCACCTGTGCCTGCATCTAAAATTGTAGAGTTGTATAGGGTTAGTACATACTTGTACTAAGTATGGGTATATGCAAGCACACACCAAGGACATGCATGAGTAAGAATAGCTCTTACCTAACAACATGATTATGGAAAGTCAAGTCAGTGGACTTGACAAATTGGGATTAGAAAGGTTAGTGAACTTTCCAAATTTGGATTAGGAAAGTCAGTGATCTTTCTAAATTTGGATTAGGAAAGTCAGTGAACTTTAAAAATTTGGATTAGGAAAGTCATGCCATGAGAGTAACATGCATCATCATACTTATCATATTGCACACAACACATAACATCTTACACATAGCACATATCATATAGCATATAGCACATAACATCTTTTATAACATTCATTCATATGCCATGAGACCTTGGAATCATGGACTTGACATTAAGACTTTCCAAAATGAGGGCTCAACATATGGGACCTCAACTAGGGAGTCTTCATTAGCAAACACAGAGTCTACTTCATTCACTCATACGTACTTCATTTCATTTTGTTCGTAGACTAGTGTGAACACTAGCTATACCTAGGATGTAGTTTAAGACTTTCATCGGGTTTGCTGTGCAATGATCAAGAATAACCTAGTGTCATTAGTTGAGTCTAGCCCACCTCTTGATTATCCTATCCTAACACCTTTGGTATCATTCATTTCATTATGTGCATCATTTGATGCTGGCCTCATTCATTCATTGGGAACTTTAACTTTAACCGACATAGATCATGTGAGCATCATGAAATCCAGTGTCTCCCCTACACCGAAAAGAGGTGGAATCACTGGCCAAAGTGACCCAAAACATGCTAGCTTACATGGGAATTTAACCCCGCCAGATCCCTATATTGACAGTATAGGTTCGAAGACTAGGAGATATAAGGACACCCATACCCGGCAAGTCGGACAGTCTCATCTCATGAGAGTTACGTGAACCTCCGCCCTTTCCGAAAGAAGGCATCTCCGCTCATAGCTAGTCTATCGGTGCTCACAATAAAGTTCCATTACAATCAACTCATACGTCATGGAAGCTAGCTTCTAGTATGAGGACATCATAGCTCAATAGATGATTTCTCATCTCATCATTAGTATTAAGTGTGTTAATCTCAATACTTTTATTAGAGTGTTCTTAGAGACTGGTCTGTTCATTAACTTTACACTCTCATAGGTGAGTACGTTTTGGTAACATTTACTTAGGCTCATTTGAGATTGTTCTCATCTTTTACATTAGCCTCATATCATGTCGTCACCACATTCATTAACATTAGCACAATTGCTCTTCATAATTACTCACCCCATTTTACGTGAATGTTCATTTCATCATATGTCAATGTATTAACCATTTCTGTGTTTCACACTCTTACATAAACCTTCTAGGGTTTCTTCATTTCATTACATACATCTTAGTTTCACTGATTTTTAAACGTATGCTAGACTTATGGGTCTATACATACAAGCCATGAGGCTTCATTCATAGTTCGTTAAGTGACTCATATCTTCCTAAGATTATGTAGTACAAGACTTATGTATCTTGTATGTATGCCAAAATCTTGATTTCGATTTAAGTAGGTGGCATTATTCTGGAACGTTTAATTCACGTATGACTTATGTATCAATACGGAAATTTGGGCAAGGGAACCCAAGTTCGAACCCCTTGGACAATAGTTACATTTTTTCTTGACTTTATTTTTAGTCTTCATGACATTGGGACCCTAGATCGAGCCCCAACATCAACATTCTCTCTTTATTTTTCTCCTTGGATTCTCCTCCTAATTGGCCGAAGGGTTGTGGGATCGAACCCCAACAACCCTTTTTATTTTTCCTTTAAAATTGTGTTGTCCAATTCGCCTAGACCAAGAGGTTGTGGGATCAAACCCCCACAGCCTCTTTTTATTTTATTCTTTATTTCGCTGGTAATTGGGAGGTTGTGGGTTCGAGCCCCCACAGCCTCCTTATTTTATTTTTATTTAAAATATGACTTAGCTATGCATAGGCAGTGAGGTTGTGGGATCGAGCCCCCACAGCCTCACTTTATTTTCTCTTTTTTCCGCCCCTTCTCCTTTCCAGCCTTGAGGTCGTGGGTTCGATTCCCATGCCTCACGTTTTCTTTCTTTTAATTTTCTTTCAATTCATTTGCTTCATGGAGGTCGTGGGTTCGATTCCCACGCCTCCCATTTTATTTATTTAAATTTTTGCATTCTCCTTTCTCGCCTGTACACCCCATTTCGAATCCCCCCAACCCCTTTTTCTTTTCTTGCGAAATTAAGGTACCACACGAGTGAGGTCACAGGTTCGAATCCTGGTGGCCTCACCCCTTTAAATTAATTAAATTTTCCATATTTCTTTTCTATATTTTAGCCTAAACTAAACTTATATTTTTGGCTGGAAACTTAATAATTTTCTTAACTTATTTTCATCAATATTTCCACTTGAAAACTTGGGGTGTTTAACACTTTTTGGGGTGTATTTCATGGATTCGTTTACCAAATTATTGACGCTCAAATCAGCCCCACTTCCATTTTTAAGAACATCACGATTTACATAGGTTTATGTACGTAAAATGACAACCAAAACAATATTAAACTTGAAGCCTTAACTCGACTTCATTCACAGTAACATTTACAGTAACCCTTTTTTTTTTGCACATGCACACACTTGCACAAACTTTCGAATACATGGTTGTCTTTCATATGATTTCAAGTACACAAACGTAATCATAGTCATCACGAAAACATAACATATACGTAAATCTACCAGCAATCATACCCAACCTACGATTCATTGGGACCTAGTGACAAGGGCATGCAAAAGGGGAAACAATCCTAGTTTTCGAATGAATAATATGAACCTTAAGGGGTCTCTTGGGAAAGGTACCAAGAGAGAAGAAAACCCATACCTTATTTTGAAGTTCAAACCTTGAAGTTGCTGCCCAAACACTCTCCAAAACTCACGTCCAATCTAAGTTTTCAATACAAAACTTTCGACGGAAAGACCCTCTCTTTGCCTAACGTGTTCACTTAGCTTGTTTTCTTATATTTTCGTGTGAGTTCTTCAAGTGTGAAGAACTCTAGTAATTTTTTCTGTTCTTGTAGTTGTTTAGGCAGAGAGCAATCGTGAAAAATAAATGGAGAAACGTGAGAGAGATGAGCGTGAGAGAGAGTTAAAAGAGGTGAAGTAGTTTAGACTTAGTCAACTAGGAGACTTAGTCATAAAAATATATTAATTAATAAATAAATAATAATTAATAATAAAATCTGATTTTTCTTTTTAAATCAGCCATTAATTATTAATTTATTAAATTAATTCACCAATAAAAAAAATCACATTAAATCATTGCTCCCACCTAGGTTCGAACCCAGGTGGAGCAAGACTTAACTTTAAGAGCTCAATTTCAGCTCTCTCTCCCAAATTTGCCCCTCCACCTTATTAAATAAATAATTAATTATATATTTAGGATAATTACGATACTACTCTTAGCCAAGAAAAAGATCATATTACCCTCTAGACCCTTCAAACCTAAGATTTCCTCTTTTTAAGTCCGGTAAAGACTCCTTCGAGTAAATCTTCATATTCGAGAGCCCTACATGGTTGGACCCAACCTTTCCAAGCTCAAATAACTCCCCAAGTTAGTTGGCTTGGCTGTAGCAAGGTTTTTGAGGTCTAGTTCTACGCGCATCAATCTGTGCAAACCCTGGTCTAATCGTAGGCATTCTTGACACATTAGCATTTCTTATCTTATTCATTTTTAGGGTTGTTACATTATCCCCCCCCCTAGGAACATTCGTCCCCGAATGACACTACTAATATCTAGCGTAATGCCTGTCAAATCATAACATAATCACTATGCACAGTCAAGCAATAACAACAAAATATGGGGAGATAAGGAAACTTAGACTTAAGAGTAGAAAGTCTAACCTAAAGAGCTGAAAAGATGAGGGTAACGGGATCTCATGTCGGCCTCAGCCTCCCATGTAGCACCCTCCACAAGATGATTTCTCCACAATACCTTCACTGTGGCAATCTCCTTGTTCCTCCGCCGCTTGATCTGTCTGTCTAAGATCTCAACAGGTACCTCCTCATAGGACAAGTCTTCATCGACCCCCAAACCTTCCACAGGTAGAATCGATGCTGGATCACCTAGGCACTTCTTTAACATGGATACATGAAAGACTGGATGGATAGAAGCTAGCTCCACAGGCAATGCCAACTCATAGGCCACCTCACCCACACACTGTAGGATCTCGTATGGCCCAACATACCTCGGACTCAACTTCCCCTTCCTGCCAAACCTCATCACCCCCTTCATAGGTGATATCTTCAGATAGACCTAGTCACCAACATCAAACTCTAATGGCTGTTTTCTGTTATGTGCATATGACTTCTACCGACTGTAAGCAGTATCCCAACCTGTCCCTAATCACTCTGACCTTCTCTAAGGCCTCATGAATGATCTTTTGACCTAAAAATGGATGACTCTCCAACCTCGAACCACCCAACTGGAGATCTACACCTCCTACCATACAGTGCCTCAAATGGTGCCATCCCTATGTTGGAGTGATAGCTATTATTATACGAGAACTCTATCAAAGGCAGATGGTCATCCCATCTACCCCTGAAGGCAATCACACACGCTCTCAACATGTCCTCCAATGTCTGAATAGTGCGCTCTGCCTGCCCATCAGTCTGATGATGAAAGGCAGTACTAAGCTTTACCTGCGTGCCCAAGCTCTTCTGGAAAGATCTCCAGTAATGTCAAGTAAACTGAGCTCCTCTATCTGAAATGATAGTCAAAGGAATCCCATGCCATCTTACAATCTCATCAATGTAGAGTCTCGCATAATCCTCGGCTCTGTAAGTAGACTTCACAGGGATAAAGTGGGCAGACTTAGTCAATATGTCCACAATAACCCATATGGAGTCATGCTGCCTCCTAGTCCTCGGAAGACCAACCACGAAGTCCATATTAATGGCCTCCCACTTCCAAGTCGGAACCTCAATAATCTCAGTCAGACCGCCAGGCTTAAGATATTCTGCCTTAACCTGCTGACAATTAGGACACTTGGCCACATATTCTGCAATGTCCTTCTTCATGCCATCCCACCAATAAATCTGCTTAAGATCATGATACATCTTGGTTCAACCAGGATGTATGGAATATCTGGAACTATGGGCCTCTGCAATAATCCTGGTCTGCAAATCATCCACATCTGGTACACACAGCCTGTCCTGATACCTAAGTATGCCATCACCTGCCAAAGCGAAAGACTCATTCATCTTTATCAACACTGAGTCCTTCAGCTCCATCAACACAGGATCTGGATGCTGACCCTGTTTGACTTCAACTACCAAGGATGATTCAGAACTAGGATAAACTGAAATACCCCCACTAGTAGAGTCAACCAATCGCACGCCCAGTCTGGCCAGTCTGTGTACATCTTTCGCCAACTCCTTCTTCTCATCCTCAACGTGGGCTGTACTTCCCATGCTCATCCTGCTCAAAGCATCAGCCACAACATTAGCCTTACCTGGATTGTAGTGAACATTCATGTCATAATCCTTCAACAGCTCCAACCATCTCTGCTGACGTAGATTCAACTCCCTCTGTGTGAACACGTACTGGAGACTCTTGTGGTCTGTGAACACATCCACATGCACTCCATACAAGTAGTGCCTCCACAGCTTCAGTGCAAACACCACAGCTGCTAACTCCAGGTCAGGAGTGGGATAATTCTTCTCATGAACCTTGAGCTGTCTGGACGCATAGGCTATTACCTTACCAACCTACATAAAAACACAACCCAAACCAACCCTAGATGCATCACAGTAAACAGTGTAATTCTTATCACACTTAAGCAAAGTAAGCACCGGGGCTGAAGTGAGTCTGTCCTTGAGCTCCTGGAAACTCTTCTCACAAGTATCCGTCCATTCAAACTTGGCTTTCTTCCTGGTCAAAGTTGTCAGTGGGGTAGCAATGGAAGAAAAACCCTCCACAAACCTGCGGTAGTAACCAGCCAATCCTAGAAAGCTATGGATGCCAGTGGGAGTAAGAGGCTTAGGCCAGTTCTTCACAGCCTCAGTCTTCCTGGGATCCACCTCCATGCCCTTATCGGACACAACATGACCCAGGAAGGTCATTGATCTAAGCCAAAATTCACACTTGCTGAATTTGGCGTACAAATGATGTTGTCTAAGTACCTGCAAGGTTAGTCTCAAATGTTGTTCATGCTCTTCCTTGGTCCTAGAGTAGATGAGAATGTCTACTATCACTAAAGAGTCAAGGTATTCACGAAAGACCCTGTTCATGAGATCAATAAATGCAGCAGGTGCATTCGTGAAACCAAATGACATAACTAAGAACTCATAATGACCATAACGAGTACGAAAGGCTGTCTTTGGTATATCTCCATCCCTAACCCTAAGCTGATGATACCCTGAACGAAGATCAATCTTAGAGAAGAAACTAGACCCTTGGAGCTGATCGAACAAATCATCTATTCTGGGAAGTGGATACTTATTCTTTATAGTGACTTTGTTGAGCTGCCGATAATCGATACACATTCTAAGGGTTCCATCCTTCTTTGTCACAAACAACACTGGAGCGCCCCAAGGGGATGTGCTCGGCTGAATGAAACCCTTATCGGTGAGATCTTTTAACTGCAGCTTCAACTATTTGAGTACAGCTGGAGCCATTCTGTAAGGAGGAATTGAAATTGGTTTAGTATCGGGTTCTAAGTCGATACCAAAATCAATCTCTCGAGGGAGAGGGACTCCACGCAAATCATCAGGAAATACATCTAGGAACTCATTCACTACAGGCACTGAGTCTATGGAAGGAATGTCATAATCTAAATCATTAACACACACAAGATGACACAATAACCCCTTGGAGATCATTTTATTGGCCTTAAGGTTCGAAATCAAGGGGTTAGGATGACTCGAGTTGTACCCCTCCCAGACTAGCTCCTCTTCATCAGGGAAACAAAATCTCACCACTCTACTACGACAGTCTAAACAAGCATAACAACGGTGAAGCCAGTCCATGCAAAGAATAACAGCAAAGTCATGCATGGGTAACTCAACCAAGTCTGCAAACATAGTCTTACCACTTACAACTATTGGGCAATCCTTGTATACTCTATCAGTTCTTATATTTTCTCCTAAAGGTGTACTAACCATTATAGGATCATGCAGAACTTCAGGCAATATCTCAGAAGTTAGAGCAAGCAAAGGAGTTACAAAGGAAAGTGTAGACCCTCGATCAAGTAAAGCATAAACAGAAGTTGAGAATACTTGCAGCATACCTGTGACCACATCAGCAGACTTCTCCTGCTCCTCCCTGCCCTTCAGGGCATAGAACCTGTTCCTCTTAGGAGGGTCGGCTGCTGCTGCACCCTGTGGATTAGGCCTAGGCTGAACATTACCTCCAGCCTGACCTCTGTTCTGTGGGCAGTCTCTAACCATGTGCCCACTCTTACCACAACCGAAGCAGGCATTAGTGCCTTGTCTGCACTCTCCACTCTGAGCACGGCCACACTTAGCACAGTTCTTTTTGGGACGCTGCATCTCACCTCCATTGCCCTTCTTGGTCTCATGTCTGCCTCCTCTAGGTGATGTACTCCTCTAATAATTAGAGTTCCCAGAACTCTGCTGCCCCTTCTTGAACCTGTGCTGGTCACGGACGCCAAAATTATTTCTGTGGCCTCCATGGCTGGGACCTGCCTGATCTTGGGGCTTAGGTCTCCTAGCATCACGAATGCCCCTCTTTTTGCGGCTGTCCTCTACCTGCTGGACATGCACTATCAACCTGGAGAGGTCCATATTATCATGGAGCATCGCAGACCGACACTCCTCCTCCAGATCTCCATTGATTCATGTGAGGAACCTGCTCATCTCATCCCTGCTGTTAGATACAAGGGAAGTAGCATACCTGGATAATTTAACAAACTTCAGTACTCATCTCATCCTTGCTGGTAGATACTATGGAAAATGGCATACCTGGATAATTTAATGAACTTCAGGGAATACACCCTGACTGTCATAAATCCCTGCTTAAGGTTGATAAACTCCTCAACCTTTGCCTCCCTCATCTTCCTGGGAAAGAATCTCTCTAAGAAGGCTGTCTTAAACAACTCCCAAGTGACCGGAACTCCGCCCAAAGCTCGGCTATCCTGCCACATCTTGCACCAAGTCTATGCAACATCCTTGAGCTGATAGGAAGCCAACTCAGCCTTCTCAATATTTGTGGCCCCCATGTCCACCAAAATCTTGTGTACCTCATCCATGAACTACTGGGGATCCTCTGAAGTCTTGGACCCTGTGAAAATAGGACGATTCATCCTCGTAAAGTTTCAAAGCCTGTTAGCTATGCTACGTACCGGTGAGTTCTCCCTCTGAACATTCTGCCGGTTAACCTGGGCAGTCATGGCCTGGGCCTGCATAGTGATGGCCTATGCCATCTGGGCCAGAGATGCCCGCACCTCCGCATCAGTCAACCCAGCTGGGTTAACCGGCATAGCCACTATTTCAGCTGGAGCCTGGGGTGGAACCTGATTGCCCCCAGCAGCTGCTCCTCCTCTCCTCTAACCAACGTTCCTCCTAGTATTCATTCTCTGAAAACAATAAGAATTGATGTTAGACACGCTCATAACACCAATAAATCAGACATTAGGAAAAGTACGATAAGATCAGAAGAAGGGAAATTTTTCCTACGCATCATGTAGTCTCTAATTCAGGATAGTGGTGCACTTCACTACCATGAATTAGAAACTACTCAATATGGTTGATGTGAACTCATTATTCTTGGAATTTAACCTAGTGCTCTGATACCAACTTTGTCACGACCGGAGTGTAGACCCCAGATGAGACCGGCGTTGTTGAGCTCTCAGAGGTCGCAGACAAGCCTACTTACATCATTCTTACTTCATCTAGGTTAATTTTAGCGGAAAATTTGAAACTTTTATCTCTTAACGTACTTACTAATCATTTTTAATACATTCATAATTTGTTCACCATTAACCATCTAATATTAACATCATCAAATGAAAGAAATATTTTAATATAGAAATAACTGAATACTTGCCAAAATGGCACCAATACAATGTCTGAAATAATACGGTAAAGAAACAGTAGTGGAACATACTCCACTAGCTCAATCCTAAGACTAAGCTAGAATATAAATAGGCAAGCATCCTCAAAAGCATGAGGGCCTACCATGTTCGGATGAATGCTCGACGTCCGAATATCTTCAGCGTCCACCTGTAGCTCTAGCGTCCACCTGTGCCTGCACCTAAAATTATTGAGTTTTATAGGGTTAGTACACACTTGTACTAATTATGGGTATAAGCAAGCACACACCAAGGACATGCATGAGTAAGAATAGCTCTTACCTAACAACATGATTATGGAAAGTCAAGTCGGTGAACTTGACAAAGTGGGATTAGGAAGGTTAGTGAACTTTCCAAATTTGGATTAGGAAAGCCAGTGATCTTTCCAAATTTGGATTAGGAAAGTCAGTGAACTTTCAAAAATTTGGATTAGGAAAGTCATGCCATGAGAGTAACATGCATCATCATACTTATCATATTGCACACAACACATAACATCTTACACATAGCACATATCATATAGCATATAACACATAACATCTTTTATAACATTCATTCACATGCCATGAGACCTTGGAATCATGGACTTGACATTAAGACTTTCCAAAATGAGGGCTCAACATATGGGACCTCAACTAGGGAGTCTTCATTAGCAAACACAGAGTATGCTTCATTCACTCATACGTACTTCATTTCATTTTGTTCATAGGCTAGTGTGAACACCAGCTATACCTAGGATGTAGTTGAGACTTTCATCGGGTTTGCTGTGCAATGATAAAGAATAACCTAGTGTCATTACTTCAGTCTAGCTCACCTCTTAATTATCCTATCATAACACCTTTGGTATCATTCATTTCATTAGGTGCATCATTTGAGGCTGGCCTCATTCAATCATTGGGAACTTTAACTTTAACCGACATAGATCATGTGAGCATCATGAAATCCAGTGTCTCCCCCACACCGAAAAGAGGTGGAATCATCGGCCAAAGTGACCCAAAACATGCTAGCGTACATGGAAATTTAACCCCGCCAGATCCATATATTGGCAGTATAGGTTCGAAGACTAGGAGATATAAGGAGACCCATACCTGGCAAGCCGGACAGTCTCATCTCATGAGAGTTACGTGAACCTCTGCTCTTCCTGTAAGAAGGCATCACCGCTCATAGCTAGTCTATCGGTGCTCAGTATAAAGTTCCATTACATTCAACTCATACGTCATGGAAGATGGCTTCTAGTATGAGGACATCATAGCTCAATAGATGATTTCTACATTAGTATTAAGTGTGTTAATCTCAATACTTTCATTAGAGTGTTCATTGAGACTGGTCTCTTCATTAACCTTACACTCTCATAGGTGAATACGTTTTGGTAACATTTACTTAGGCTCATTTGAGATTGTTCTCATCTTTTACATTAGCCTCATATCATGTCGTCACCACATTCATTAACATTAGCACAATTGCTCTACATAATTACTCACCCCATTTTACGTGAATGTTCATTTCATCATATGTCAATGTACTTGACCATTTGTGTGTTTCACACTCTTACATAAACCTTCTAGGGTTTGTTCATTTCATTAAATAAATCTTAGGTTCACTTATTTTTAAACGTATGCTAGACTTATGGGTCTATACATACAAGCCATGAGGCTTCATTCATAGTTCGTTAAGTGACTCATATCTTCCTAAGATTATGTAGTACAAGACTTATGTATCTTGTATGTATGCCAAGATCTTGATTTCAATCTAAGTAGGTGGCATCATTCTTGAACATTTAATTCACGTATGACTTATGTATCAATACGAAATTTGGGCAAGGGAACCCAAGTTCGAACCCCTTGGACAATACTTACATTTTTCCTTGACTTTTTTTTAGTCTTCATGACATTGGGACCCTAGATCGAGCCCCAACATCAACATTCTCTCTTTATTTTTCTCCTTGGATTCTCCTCATAATTGGCCGAAGGGTTGTGGGATCGAACCCCCACAACCCCTTTTATTTTTCCTTTAAAATTGTGTTGTCCAATTCGCCTAGACCAAGAGGTTGTGGGATCAAACCCCCACAGCCTCTTTTTATTTTATTCTTTATTTTGCTGGTAATAAGAAGGCTGTGGGGGTTCGAACCCCCACAGCCTCCTTATTTTAGTTTTATTTAAAATATGACTTATCTATGCATAGGCAGTGAGGTTGTGGGATCGATCCCCCACAGTCTAACTTTTTTTTCTCTTTATTCCGCCCCTTCTCCTTTCCAGCCTTGAGGTCGTGGGTTCGATTCCCACGCCTCACATTTTCTTTCTTTTAATTTTCTTTCAATTCATTTGCTGCCTGGAGGTCGTGGGTTCGATTCCCACGCCTCCCATTTTATTTATTTAAATTTTTGCATTCTCCTTTCTTGCCTGTACACCCCATTTCGAATCCCCCCTGTCACAACCCGAAACCATACCCTAGAAGATAGGGTGGAATCTTGGATTGTGACCAGCGTCGTCGAACTCTCAGAGTTCTAAGACAAGAAATTCATTTCATACATTGCATATACATAGTGAAAAGTAGTGCGGAATTAAAACTTTTCGCAAAACATAATATAGTCTTTATAAACCTCTTTCATATAAAAGTAATAGAAATGCTAAGTCTCAATCTCATCATCTTAAGACACAAGAGTACTTTGGGACACGGCCCATACTTCAATACGAAAATAGAAAGACATAGTCTATTACAATACTTCAAAGAAAACAATAAAAGACATATGCCCTCGAGTCAACTGAGGACATACTTCAAATTCTTCTTGAACGATCTCCTTGTTCAAGTCTTCACTTCACAAGCTCTCCACCTACCAAGAACTATAGATAGAAAATAAAGCATGGAATTAGTACAACCACATGTACTAAGTATGGCTATATGCATAAAATCATGAAAACGGACTTTATTGGAAATGTGCATCTTTTCATTTGGAAATCATAGTTTAAACATAAGAACATCATTTAGCAATTAGGAAACACATAAGATAACAATTAACCAAAAATTCCATTTAAAGAACTCACTTTCCAATGAGCTATATTCACTGTACAGTGAATTAACTGTTACAGTGAAGCACTTCATCCCTCACTTTAAGTCTTCCTAGCATGTATTTCCCTCACTTAAAGTCATCCTAAGATTCACTTAAGTCACACAAAGAGAGACCGCCCATACACCCTCTCTAGATGTGCCTAAACTACCCTTAAGATTACCTACAATGAGTCACATACACACTTAGAAAACAATCATAAACATCTATGTAAGATTCATCTACCAAAGGTCAATTCCAAGGTTCACTTGAGTGAGTGTGGAGCGAACGCCCATACAATCTCTATCACACACACACACAAGATATCCTATAGACTACCTCAAATAGAATCATTCTCGCTAAACACACCTACACTTAGATTAGAAGATATTCTCCTTCCAAAGACTATCAAAAGTCCTACTTAAGTAAATCGAGAAGATAATGTCCATAGTGCAGTGACCTCTACAAGATTACCTAAATAGTCCTTAAGACTTCCTAAGGTTTAGATCATGTCAACAAGATTAACCAACTTCCCTAACTAGAGTCATCCTCAAGACTTCCAAAGATAAGACATGAAGAGACCATCCTTCCATGCCCTCCTCACACTTTGGCTAAGGAATGCTTAAGTAACTTTAGATTAGGTACTCCTTCATTTACATAGTTACTAACATAGGTCATTGGTTCATTAGTTCATTAAGACTCATACATCACATAAGACACTCATATAAAGCATCACATAAGACACTCACATAATGGTCTTGGACAAGACCTAGGAACTCCACATAACACCTTCAAAGTCTATTGTGCAATGTCTAGATAGCGTCCCATACCACCACCTAAACCTCATAAACTTATCTAATGCTAATAGGTATTCCACATGATGAGAATAGGCAATAACCGACATAGACCATGGTAGCTAGACATGGAATCCGAAGTTCTATCCTACTCCGATGAGGTTGTTCTACTTGCCAATGGTAGAACTTGGACATCCCATGTAGGCACATGGTTAAGGAATATGAAGGGCGTAATAAGCATTCAGTCTCTTCTTTAACTGAATCCACTTCCCCCTTACTCATACTCACTCGGTTCTAGCCTTAGTTCTCATAGATTAATTCACATTAAGGTTCATATAAATAGGTCCCATATCTAGTTCATGACCCCCTTTACATTCACCCTACCAAAGCAAGGTCCACCAGGGCATAACTCACTTTGGCGAAAAGAAGCTCATAGCGACTTCCATAAGGTATGATATGATGCCGTTCCAGCCAATCAACCTTAAGTCCATCACTCATCACATGAAGGATACCATTACGGCTAACTACTTCACAATTTATAACCTCGCCACTAAGTTCAAGGTTCCACATAAATGACCCTCTTATCATTAAGGTCTCACCTATATTTATTTATTCAAGACTAAGAGTTATAACACCCTAAATCAAGACATCACATATCCATAATCATATATACATCAAGCAAGAGATACAAGTCAACCAAGACAAGACATCACATTTTTCACCTTTAACACATAATACAAGTCATTCTAGAAACACCTCTAAAACAATCTAACATCTTCAAGTCACCCTATATATCATCATAACATCATTAATATACTCCACGTATACTCATAAAGTCAAGTATGAATAACCAAGACTTAACCTAACACTACACTCAAAATGTCAAGTCAAAGTCTAACATGATCACTTAAGGAAACATAACTAGAAGAGTATATACATGACTATATAACTTCACATGTAGATAGGTAATGTCATCAAACTACACAAATAGCCACATAACTTCAAGTAATTTCCAATAAGGCCATGCTCATAATATTGCATAAAGTAACGCCGACAAGGCCACATCAATTGCAAGTAAAACACATAACACTGCCACCATAAGTGGACCATACCAAACACAATAGAAGTAAAGTATAATTAATATCAAATTAAGGAAAACGGGGTAGCATACCTTCATGACTATATCCATACTTCAATTAAATGCCAAATCAACCAATTCATCATCACAAGGCCCTTACCCATGGCCATGAACAATAATTCAAAGCAATAACCATAAAACTCAATGAATCTACATCAATTCAATCTAGGTTTAACAATCTAAGATCAATTATATATCAATTTAATACAATTCTTATATCATTAGAAAGCCCATAAGAAACTACACACCAATTCATCAACATTAGCTTAATATCAAGTAACCCAATAAGTAGTCAAAACTAGGGTTCATCAATTCACATGGGTTCATAGGTAATTTATGTTGAAATCATCAATAAAATATCAATTAGATCATAATTCAATGTTTAGAAATCATTTATGCAAGAACCCATGGTAGAATCCCGAAATTGGACAATTCACTTTAGAAAACTTTGTAAAACAATTTGAGGATTGGGCTCCTTGATGAAATAAGTTTCAAGGATCAAAATCCATACCTCAAGTATGATAATACTTCACTTTTATGAAGAATTTCCACTCAAGAACCCCTCACCAAGCTGCCTCTTCAATGGAGGCTTCAATGGAGGTTTTGGGGATATTTCTAAGAGTTTTGGGTTTTCAATTTGGAAGAATGAAGTCTTTAGGGTGTTAACTACTTATATAGTTAATTAAAATACCCATAAGACCCTTAATAAACCGCCTAATCTCTTATTTGGAAGTGGGGTGAATTTACTAATTCACCCCTGACTTGGCAGAAAAATCTGCACGCAGGGAACAACCCATGACGACCTGCCCATGACGCGGCATCACGGCTGAAACGGGGCGTCATGGCCTTCCGTTGCAAGCAAAACTATCTTGCCAAGGGTCCCCTCTACACCCTTGGACAATTCCCCCATGAAGATACCCTTGTGACGGGGCGTCACAACCACTACTGGCCGTTGAAAGCTCCGTCGCCAAGGCTGCCTGGGACTGCCTGCACATCAGTTTTGGGTCCTTCCTCAAGGACCCTTCGATGGTCCTTCCTCAAGGACCCTTCGATGGTCCTTGGGGATAATTTCCCGGAAGTTTCCAACCAAAATATGATCATCTATAAGTTTAACACCTCTCACATGAATTTCATCCAAAACAAACACATAAAACTCAACGAAACTCGCCTACACGTACAAGGTCGACTCAAGGCATTTCTTTCGAATGCCTTGGACGTTCTTGGTCGTTTGACCTCCAAACTTCACGAAACTTTAACCACTGACTATACATGCTATATTAACTCTGTTAAGAACCTTAAAACACCATTGAACACACATAAACACATAAAACCACATAAGAGATATTTAGGTGACTTAGTCGTCAAACGTCTTAGTCGTCCCTTGACGTTTGACTTCCAACACCTCTAATATTTTAGCTACTGCCTCTATACCACATATTAAACATATTTAGGACCTTAGAATACCAAGACCAACATGTGAGGCTCTGGTTAACCTATGTCGTTTTCGAGGTCTTACACCCCCAACCCCTTTTGTTTTCTTGCGAAATTAAGGTACCACACGGGTGAGGTCACAGGTTCGAATCCTGGTGGACTCACCCCTTTAAATTAATTAAATTTTCCAGATTTCTTCTATATATTTTAGCCTAAACTAAACTTATATTTTTGGCTGGAAACTTAATCATTTTCTTAACTTATTTTCATCAATATTTCCACTTGAAAACTTAGGAAAATTCATGGATCGTTTAACACTTTTTGGGGTGTATTTCATGGATTCGTTTAGCCAAATTATTGACGCTCAAATCAGCCCCACTTCCATTTTATGAACATCACGATTTACATAGGTTTATGTACGTAAAATGACAACCAAAACAATATTAAACTTGAAGCCTTAACTCGACTTCATTAACCCTTTTTTTTTGCACATGCACACACTTGCACAAACTTCCGAATACATGGTTGTCTTTAATAGGATTTCAAGTACACAAAAGTAATCATAGTCATCACGAAAACATAACATATACCTAAATCTACCAGCAATCCTACCCAACCTACGATTCATTGGGAGCTAGTGACAGGGGCATGCAAAAGGGGAAACAATCCTAGTTTTCGAATGAATAATATGAACCTTAAGGGGTCTCTTGGGAAAGGGACAAAGAGATAATAAAACCCATACCTTATTTTGACGTTCAAACCTTGAAGTTGCTGCCCAAACACTCTCCAAAACTCACGTCCAATCCAAGTTTTCAACACAAAACTTTCGACGGAAAGACCCTCTCTTTGCCTAACGTGTTCACTTAGCTTGTTTTTTTATATTTTCGTGTGAGTTATTCAAGTGTGAAGAACTCTAGTAATTTTTTCTGTTCTTGTAGTTGTTTAGGCAGAGAGCAATCGTGAAAAATAAATGGAGAAACTTGAGAGAGATGAGCGTGAGAGAGAGTTAAAAGAGGTGAAGTAGTTTAGACTTAGTCAACTAGGAGACTTAATCATAAAAACATATTAATTAATAAATAAATAATAATTAATAATAAAATCTGATTTTCCTTTTTAAATCAGCAATTAATTATTTATTTATTAAATTAGTTCACCAATAATAAAAATCACATTAAATCATTGCTCCCACCTAGGTTCGAACCCGGGTGGAGCAAGACTTAACTTCAAGAGCTCAATTTCAGCTCTCTCCCCAATTTGCCCCTCCACCTTATTAAATAAATAATTAATTATATATTTAGGGTAATTACGATACTACCCTTAGCTAGGAAAAAGACCATTTTACCCTCTAGACCCTTCATACCTAAGATTTCCTCTTTTTAAGTCCGGTAAAGACTCCATCGAGTAAATCTTTGTATTCGAGAGCCCTACATGGTTGGACCCAACCTTTCCAAGCTCAACTAACTCCCCAAGTTAGTTGGCTTGGATGTAGCAAGGGTTCCGAGGTCTGGTTCTACGCGCATCAATCCGTGCGAACCCTGGTCTAATCGTAGGCATTCTTGACACATTAGCATTTCTTATCTTATTTAATTTTAGGGTTGTTACAAAACCCAACCTACGGTCCCAAACGACGGACCGTCGATTGAGCGACGGACCGTCTGTCCAGGTCGTCGTTTGATCCAACAGCAATTAACTCAGGGGTCTTTTGGTCTTTTTCCACTTCGTTTAAACCCTAAGATACGTCATTTTGGCCCTAAATCATTAGATTTTAGTCAGTTTAAGTCTAGAAACATAACAAGAACTCACCTAAGTCAAAATCATAAATCAAAACTTAGAAAATTAGAAGCAAGAAAGGAGAAAAAGGTCACGAACCCTAGTTCAAGAACGCAATAAGGTTCCAGCAGTTCCAGCCTCTAAACCTAAGTGTTTTTCCGTGAATTTCATCACCCGATATGTGGGATTTCACTAGTGGGTACTTTTCACCCATTAGATCCCTAGTTTTCAGTCAGATTCTTGATTCCCATATCATTATTAAACCTAGGGCTTCTAGAACTTCAACAGAACTTCATGAATTAATTAGTTATATGTTCCAAATCAGATTTCCATGTTACTACTCAAATTATTGCATGAATTTCAAAACCCTAGCTATGTATTTCTTTAGTTCTTGAATTACACATGCTAGGTCAGATATTTCTGTTACTTCAGATATACATGCCTCAGTTATTAATGCATCATTATCAGATTAATTATTGCATTCTCGTTTGCATTATCAATTTTGAGCTATCCAGTATTTACAGAAATTCAGTCATAATGTCATAATCACTTTATTCATTAGGAGTAGCATAATACCGAGTTGGACTAGGGTTCAGCGCACCCAAATAGTCCCAGAACTACTAGCCAAGTAGGTTGTAAGTCCCCTCTGTGGACATCAGTTTAGTGATCACGCCAACATGCCTTTATACCTCTGGCAGGGTATATTGGGTCCTCTCGATGGGGCGTATACATCGGACTCCACATTTAGCTCATGTGGTTTTATTATCGGTTATTAGTAGATTCTATAGTCCAGTCAGACTCTATTGCATTGACCAATTCTCAGTATATTCAGTATTCTGTTTTAACATGTTATAAATTGGTCATTCCATTCAGTTATATATGCATTCAGTATATCATGCTCAGATTTCTATACTTGCTTTTGTGCTTTTTTAGTTATGTTTTATTTCAGCTTTACTTTATCCTATATGCTCAGTACCTTCAAGCACTGATTCATACGTGCGCTACATCTTCTCGTGATGTAGGTTCATGTTCTCAGCATCCAGATCATTCATAGATCATTTCCCGATCTCTAGTTCAACAGATTCAGTGGTGAGTTCTCATTCTTTGAGGACAATAATCATGAGTTTCATTTTCAGTATTTAGTCCTTTAGTTTCAGTTTTTTCTAGACTTAGCTGGGGCTTGTCCCAGTATTTCTAGTCCAGTTTATAGGCTATTTTCAAACATAGTTAGTTTCAGCTTAGTATTGAGTTAATAACTTCTTTGTATTAAACTCATCACTTTTCATATTATCTCAGTTTTAGCATATGAGTATTCCACATCTTTTCATTATAAATTATGATTTAGCTTCCGCATCAGTTTATAGTCTTTAGTATGCTCATGATCATACCAGCAGTGTTAGAATCCTTTTCATGGGTGTGAAGTGCACCACATATAATGAGAGGGAGGCTATGAAGTGTTTTAGGAAAACCTCACTTTGTTGTTACTCTTATCGTGCGTAAGGTATGACCTTATTCCATTCTAATTTAATGTTCTACGTTTCAGATCATGCCTCCTCGTAGAGCTAACGCTAGGAATGCAAATACCAGGAATGCAAACGCAGCTCCTCCAGTCCCAGATCAGGAAGTCTCCAATGCTGAGTTCAGGAATGCAATACATATGTTGGCTAAGAGTATGACTAACCGAAATAATCGGGTTCATGATCATGTGATTAAAAATGGTGGATCAGTAGAAGCAAGGTTAGGATGAATCCACCTGAGTTCATAGGATCACAAACCAATGAGGATCCTCAGAATTTCTCGAACGAGATCAAGAAGATATTTGAGGTGATGCAGGTTACTGGGAATGATCGGGTTGAGATGGCATCATACCAGCTGAAAGATGTGGCTCATATCTGGTACACTCAGTGGAAGGATAATAGGGGTGCAAATGCAGATCCTATTACTTGGGAGTGCTTTAGTGAGACCTTTCTGGATTTCCCAATAGAGATGATAGAAGCAAAATCCCAGGAATTTATGAACTTAAGTGTCACTACCCTCAAGTACACCCTAGAAGTTAGAGTATCCTTGAGTTCGTCACCCAGAAAATGAGACTTCAAGAAGTCTCATCTAAACCAATCGTACCATTCATTGCATAATAACATACTAAAATGAGTAAGAATTTAAAACTTTCTTCACACACGAAGAACTCTTTCATAAACAATACGCAAGCGGAAGACTTTCATTAAAACATTAAACCGTTACAATAACCCCTTGAACCATCTAAACTTTAGAGTATACAATACTTGGGATTAAGCCCATACAAGACATAGAATAAAGACTTAAGACATAAACAAACATGTTGATATTGTCCTCGAATCGATGAGGACTCACCAATACTTCATATTCAACCCTTAGAAACCTATCCTTCATCCATGGTACATCAAGACTTCCAATTCCCTACACTTTAGTAAAAAAGGAAAAAGAAGGGGTTAGCACATTAGATGTACTAAGTATGGAAGCCATGTAAAACCCATGAAAAAGGGACATTTAGTTAGTAACATGCTTTTCATGAATTTTGATTAAAACATCATACTATAAGCATAAGAACAACATTTAACACTTTAAAAATACATAAGAAATCATTCAAGCAATTAATCACATATTAATAGTCACTTTCCAGTAACTCACTTCACTGTACAGTGATGTTCCTTCGCTGTTATAGTGAAGTTCTTAGCCTTCACATTTCACATCTTCTAGCATGTAGTCAACCCACTAAAAGCTATCCTAAGACTCACTTAAGTCAAACAAAGAGAGACCGCCCATATACCCTCTCAAAGCATGCCTAAACGATCCTTAATACTACTTAGAATGAGAGACATCCACACTTACGATACATCAAACATATGAACATGAGATACTCCTACCAAAGGTGATTCCAAGGTTCACTTGGGTGAGTCTGGAGTGACCTCCCATACAATCCCTTTCACACACTCAAGGGATTCTATAGGCTACCTAAGATAGAATCATTCTCACTTAATACCATGACATACATCAACATGACATTCTCCTTTCAAAGGTTATCCAAAGACCTACTCAAGTAACTCGAGAAGAGAATATCCATATTTACCTCTTAAAGATTACCTAAGTAGTCCTTAAGAATTACCTATGTTTTGATCATGTCTTCATAACCAATCAATTTCCATAACTAGAATCATTACTAAGACTTATCTAAGTTTGGATCATGTCTTCATAATCAATCAATTTCCTTAGCTATAATCATTACTAAGACTTATCTAAGTACGAGATGAAGTGACCATTCCCTTGCCCCCTTCATACCTTAACTAGACAACCCTTAACTACTCTACATAAATACTTATTCATTTAACATTCTTTATTAACTTAATACATTCCTTAGTTCATTTAATAGACATTCATCATATAAGGAAATTCAAGTAATGGTCTTGGAGAAGACCTAGGGACTCTTACTAACATCTTCAAAGTCTATTGTGCAATGTCTAGATAGTGTCTCATACCACCACCTAAACTTCATAGAACTTCTCTAATGATAATAAGTATCCCACATGATGAGAATAGACAATAACCGACATAGATCATGTTATCAAAGCATGGAATCCGGAGTTCTATCCCACTCCGATGAGTTTGTTCTACTTGCCAATGGTAGAACGTGGACACATCCTATGTAGGCACATGGTTAAGGAATATGAAGGGCTTATTTGTACTCTAGTCTCGTGCTTCACTAGAGCTACTTCCCTTACCATACTCACTTGGTGCTAGCCTTAGTTTTCATAGATTACATCACATTAAGGTTCATACAAAGGGTTTTACATCATGTTCATAACCCAATCACAATTACCCTACCAAACAGGTCCTCTAGGGTCTGCCTTCCAATGGCGACAAGAAGCTCATCATGATTTTCCCAAGTATTGATATGATGCCGTTCCATCCAATCAACCTTAAGTCCATCATTACATTACATAAAGAATATCATTACGGCTTTCGACTTCAAGTTTCATGACCTTACCTTCTAGGTTCAATGTTTCACATAAAGGACCCTCTTATCATCATTCAAGGTCTCACATCATTCATTCATTCAAGACTGAGACGCTTTAGCTTCCTAAGTCAAGACATCACAAATTCATATTCATACTAGCATCAAGTAAGGGACACAAGTAATAAACAAGATGAAACATTACTTTACTTTATCACCAATGACATGTTATTCTAGAAGCACATACTTTCACATTACTTCTCATATATGTAGATATGATCATATGTCACATAATCAAATACACACATCAACATAATACTTTAAGTAGAGCCGACAAGGTCATGATTATTTATATACTTAAAATAACATCAACAAGGCCACATCAATTCACATAACGCCGCCACCATAAGTGGACCATACCAATCACACATAATTTAAGAGATAAATTACAATAGCTATACATAATAATAAGAGAATTAGGGCATCATACCACCCACTTGATCTCACCACTTCAATCCAAAGCTAAATCATCCAATTCAATATCATAAGGCCCTTACCCATGGCCATGAACATAAATTAAAAGCATAAATCATAATACTCAATGAATCTAAGTCAATTCAATATAGATTTACCAATCTAAGACCAAGTAGATATCAATTGAATACAATGCTTACATCATTACAAAGCCCATAGAAATCGACACTAGAATCTACAAGCATTAAGTTCATATCAATTCAATAAGCTTAAAATGAAATATATATAAAAGTATTCATTACTCAATTAGTCAAATTAAAACAACCTATACACCATATATACATAATCTATACATGAATCAAAAGCCCATAACAATCTACACATGAATTCATTAATCTCAAAGCATAATCAATTCACCCATATTTTAATAAAATTTAGACATTCGAGAAGGTCAAGGGTTCATGGAGAATTTCATTAGAAAACATCAATTATACATCAATAACATCATATCTTAAGCTTTGAAAATGTTTCATGCAAGAACCCAAGACATAGAGTAGAAATTGGACTTTTTCATCTTTTTGAAATCCTTTGAAAATCATCTTTGAAATTGGCTCTAAGGTGATATAAAGCCTTAGATGAAGAACTCACATACCTTATTTGAAGAACCCAATGCTAATTGAAGAAGAAACTCCATTCAAGACCCTTCTTCAAGCTTCATCTTCACTTTGAACTCTCATGGAGGTTTTTGGAGAAACTTTAGGAGGGAAGGGGTTTTGATTTAGATACTAGGGTTTAAATGAGAGTTTAATCACTTATATACTCTTAAAATACCCATAAACACCTAAAACAACTGTCCCCACATTTTATAAGACTTGGGGTGAATTTCCCAAAACCCCCAAGTCTTAACAGAAAACTACCAGATTTTAAGCACCATCGACGCCAGCAACGATGGTCCATGGTCTGACCCACGCCCCCATCGATGGGGTATCGTTGGTTGCACCTGGAACTCCTAAACCTGAAGGCCACATGGATCCATCGACGAGACACATCGACAGGCCGTCGTTTGGCCACTGCCTGGCAGTGTTGAGTCCCAAGTTGGGGTCCTCCTCTAGGGCCCCTTGTGGGTCCTACATGGATTCATACTCGGAAATTTCTGACCCAAATATGTTTGTATACAAGTTTAGGACTTCCCACATGAGTTTCATCCAGAACAAACACGTAAAACTCTACGGAACATGCATAGAAACACAAGGTCATTTCAAGGCACATCTTTCGAACGTCATGGACGTTCTTGAGCGTTTGACCTCCAAACTTCACAAAACTTGACACACTTCCTATACACGCCATTTTATCTCATTTAAGGACCATATAATCTCATGAATCACACATAAACACATAGAACCACACATAACCACATATGAGGCACTTAGGTGACTTTGTCGTCGAACGTCTTGGTCGTCCCTTGATGTTTGACTTCCAATGCACCTAAACTCTTAGCTACTGCATCAATAACACTTTATAGACCATTTTAGGACCTTATACCATCATTACAACCACGTTAGTCTCTAGTTTCACCTAAGTCATTTTCGAGATCTTACATTCTCCCCCAATTGGACAACATTCGTCCTCGAATGACACTTTCCACTCTCCGAACACTTCCTAGTCTAGAGATTAAATTATCAGCTCATAACCATACAATATAATACAAAATCAAGGAGAAAACATCAAGTTCACAAAAGCAAGAGATTCACAACACAACAAGAAACTAGAATCGATTCTATAACTCATCATGCTATAAAACTCACATCCTTCATTAAAAATAGTAAAACCTCATTTTATATTCATTAGTATGCTCATATACATCAGTTCTAAAAACATTATAACAATTTTAGACCAAAGAATCAATTGGTCAATTTTTGAAAAATGTCACAGTGTACTGGCAATGCATTACTGTGAATTGAGCAGCTTTTTCAAAAATTCAACTTTTAGGCAATTTCATGATAGAAACATGCTAATATACAAAGTAACATAATATAAACACCTTTTACAACATAATAATGGCTTCATAAGATACATAATGCAAGAAGTTAATGAAATTCAATTTCGACTAAACATGCATATCATAAGGAGAATGTTTGGAACTCATTTCCCACAAAAGACTCCTACGCAAACAAGTTACTAAGAACTCTTTGTTTTAGGCTTGAATAAACACATAAAGAAAGGTTAAGGGTACCTCACTCCCAACAACCATACTCTTCACCGTACTCCCCCACTTAGGAGAAACCCATTCTAAGGTCAACATAACATCTTCCTCAAGGAACTCCCTCAAGGCACCTTAAACCTTACTAATACTTTCTCACCCAAAGTCTAGCTCATGAAAACTGAAGACTCTTAAAGGTTCAACCATATAACCACTACATCCCCCTTAATAGGAGAAACTCACATTTACTCTTTCAAGCATCTTCACCGTCCCTTCTATGGTTGGGTCTTACACAATTTCAAACAATCTCAACAACCACTTCTTCACATTTCTAACTCTATACCTTATCATTCTTGAAAACTATACTACCTTTAAAAGTCAACCAAACCAACCTAGGGTCATCAACACCATCTTTCACACCTCATCTATCAAGCCACATCTCATCTTTTCTATCCCACAACCCAATCTCCATAAAGTCACACTCAAATGACCAAACACATAAGGGAGACAAGGGAAAGACACCATATACAAGGCTCTTAGGAACGATTAGATAAATGAAGAAGTGAAACTTTTCCTAACACCCAATAGCCTCCTATTCATAATGTGGCGCACTTCACATTATAAACAAGACTCCATTAGATGTGGTTCATGAGACAACTACGACACGTCCAAACCTTATGCTCTGATACCAAGCTTGTCACGACCCTCAAGTACACCCTAGAAGTTAGAGTATCCTTGAGTTCATCACACGGCAAATGAGACTTCAAGAAGTCTCATCTAAACAACTCATATCATTCATTGCATAATAATGTACTAAAATGAGTAAGAATTTAAAACTTTCTTCACACACGAAGAACTCTTTTCATAAACAATACACAAGCGGAAGACTTTCATTAAAACATAAAACCGCTACAATAAGACCTTGAACCATCTAAAATTTAGAGTATACAATACTTGGGATTAAGCCCATACAAGACATAAAATATAGACTTAAGACATAAACGAACATGTGGATATTGTCCTCGAATCAATAAGGACTCACCAATACTTCATCTTCAACCCTTAGAAACTTATCCATCATCCATGGCACATCAAGACTTCAAATTTCATACCCTATAGTCAAAAAGGGAAAAGAAGGTGTTAGCACATTAGATGTACTAAGTATAGAAGCTATGCAAAAACCATGAAAAATGGACATTTAGTCAATAACATGTTTTTCATGAATTTTGATTAAAACAACATACTATAAGCATAAGAACAACATTTAAACTTTAAAAATACATAATAAATCATTCCAGCAATTAATCACATTTTGATAGTCACTTTCCAGTAACTCACTTCACTTACAGTGATGTTCCTTCACTGTTACAGTGAAGTGCTTAGCCTTCACATTTCACATCTTCTAGCATGTCGTCAACCCATTAAAAACGATCCTTGAGACTACTTAGAATAAGACACATACACATTTACAATACATCAAACATATGAACATGAGATCCTCCTACCAATGGTGATTCCAAGGTTCACTTGAGTGAGTGTGGAGTGACCTCCCATACAATCCCTTTCACACACACACAAGGGATCCTATAGACTACCTAACATAGAATCATTCTCACTTAATACCATGACATACATCAACATGACATTCTCCTTTCAAAGGTTATCCAAAGACCTACTCAAGTAACTCAAGAAGAAAATGTCCGTAATTGACCTCTTCAAGATTACCTAAGTGTCACATCCGGGTTTACCGACTAGACGTAACCGGCATCGTCGTCCTCTTTGAGGACTAAGACTATCCCTTAGTTATAATCATCGCATTCACAAGTCAAAAAGTACGGAAAATTTAAAACTTTTAATTATATCTAATTGGAGGTTCACCTAGACCTTTACATACACGTAATAGTATTATAATCGAGTATACATAGACCATTCGTATAAGAAGATTACTTATTCTTCTACTTTTATTTCACATACATATATATAAGATAGAAATAGAGTCATAAAATCCGTCTCATCTCATAACCATCTAGAATGACAATATCAACTTGGGCATATCCCTACAACAACAAAAGTAAGCCACATATAGTCTTTATACAACTTGTCTTCAAATGAAAGATAGAGTCAACATAAGTGTCTTAATATCTAAGCAAATCCATAGGTAGAATATCGGCATTATCCTAGGGAAAATGAGGACCTACCACTTGGATGATAAGAGTATCCAAGCCTCCTTCTCGATCTCCTTGAACCAAACCTCAACGTCCGTAACCTAAATTGTTTGGGAAAAAGGGAGAAAATGGGGTTAGTATGCCACATGTACTAAGTATGAGACCATATGCACATATAACAACCAAACATTCTAAAAAGGGACATTTAGTATATCATGCCATTTTACCTTTTTATGTACAATAAACAAACTATACCAATCATTTTGACATGTTCAATCAAGTCAAAGCAACCATATGCATATCACATACTTGAACCCAAAATCTCATACAACCCTATCACCAAGTAATCACACCACAAGCATGAATAAGAGTTTATCATGTAAATAGAAAAGCAAGACAACAAATTATAATCCTTATAAAGTCATAAGTGCAATGACCAAGCAAAGCCCCATAACCCTACTTAATCAAGTAACAAATAAGAATCATAAATAGTAACTCACTTCACATAACTTAGCCTTCAACACACATAAGTTCATACTTTAACAATAAAGACCATTTATATGTTCATAAGCATCATATAAGGTCATCTACCTTTATCATCATTGATAAACATAATATTGACCTCCTAAAGCTCCTATGAAGGAAAACTAGTGCAAGGCATATGTAGAGTCACATGCCCCTACCTAAGCTAAGTCAAACCCCTCAAGTCACTCTAGTTAGTCTATACATCATTACTTCATTTTAGTTTAGAGAACACTTGCCTTAACTGAAATAGACCACATGAGATAATGTGGAATCCGGTGTCATGTAACCCTACACCGAAAGAAGGCGGACTACTTGCCAAAGTAGTACCTAAAACATGAACATAGCAACTACGTGGATCCACTAGCTAGTATTCCCATGGGGGCAATATAGTTCAAGAACTAGGAGACATAATTGGGATCCTTTTTATGCTACATGCATTATAGTCTCCAATCTCAAAAGTACATTAGTGAATCCTACCTTCCCTATGTGGGAAGGGTCACTCCTCTTTCTAGTTCACTCGATGCTAAGCTAGACTCCCTCTTTGAAATGTCTTTAATATATTTGTTTATCAATCATAACTTAGTTTAGGTCATAGAGTATAGCCCTTGTATAATCATAATCATAATAGCTCAATAAGAATTGCAAAAGTATAATCCTTTCATCACAATTCACATAAGTAAGGTTAATACACTTCATATCCTTTCATAATAAAGCACATTCGGCAATCATCATCACCCTTATTAATTTACATCTTAAATAACCTCACAACCATAATCAAGAAATTTCAATTCAATATCATACGAACCTATCAATCCTAAACAAGGCATACTCCAACACAATCATCATGACAAAATCACAATTAACCATAATTGAAGCAAAGGATAGGAATCACAAGACTTACCAAGTCTTCTTCACAATTCATCATCATGAAGGTCTTACCATCAACCCTTAGTTCAACTCAATTAGGTCATCAAACCACCATAATCCAATAACCAATGTAATCACAAGACTAGAAGAACCACTACATCATAATTCAATAATCAATCAAAGCATAGGATTAAGTCAATTCATCATACCCTAGATAACCTATCAAGAACTAGCATGAAATACTATACATCGTCCTAATTCATTCATAATTAGCATAACAACATCATCTAGTAGTAACTCAACCTTTAACCAAGTCAATTGAATGAACAATATATAATATAAGTCAAGATCACAACCTAGGGTTAGGGACTTAGGATCATATTCATCAATTTAGGCAAGACCATCAACAATGTAACATTTCGAAATCCCGAAGTCATGTGATAAGACTTAAACAGGCTCTTTAAGGTCTAAACCATTGTTACTAGCCAAATTAGGTGTAGATGGAGTTGTTGAAGTGTTTTGGAACCAAAACGTTCATAACGTCCGGTAAGTTGGTTCATAAGAGGGCTAGAGTGTCCTTTTAGTTTAACCAAGTTAAAGAGTTGGAATTTAGTAAAAGTTTGTAACAATAGGTGTAACACATAGTGTGGGATGGTTTCATGTTGAAAAAGTCAGGGTACGACTCCCCGAGGATCAACTAAGGGCCCTCGAGGAGGACCCTTGAGATAGTAGGCCACGACGGACCCCATGACGGGGCGTCACAGGCACGACGAGGCGTCGAGGCCACCGTCATTCCAACCTTAGCTGCTGGGAAGAAAGCCTCTACCTGCATAGTCTCTGACTAGTGCGACGGACGTGCAGGACGGAGGGGTCCTGTCCGTCACGCCCACGACGGCCTGTCGTCAGGGAGGACCTGTGGTGGTTTTCAGATTTAAGTTTTATACGAATTATTTTATTAAGTGTCTTAGGGGTAATTAGGGGATTAAGGGAAGACTAATTAAGTGACTTAAGACCCCACTATAAATACCCCAACCCTCATTAGCCTAATGATTATTTCTCAAAACAAAACTCTCTTCCTTCTCTCTACTTTCTCTCTCTATTGGAAGACTCCATTGGAGAACAACTTGGGGAGATCATTGGGGGCTGATTTAGCAAGAAATTCACCATCAAAACGTCATTAAGTCTTAAGGTATGGGATCTAATTCACCTTTGAGATTCTTCCCTCAAAGGGCTCCTTCAAAGATTTTCTAAAAGTTGAGTTTCATATGGGTTTCATCCAATTTCGAATTTGATTATATGAATTGAGTTGTTTATGTATTCCTTGGGTTACAATGAATAGATTATCATGTATTGCAACTTGATTATGATGAATTGATGTAGTTTGATCTAGATTGAGGGTGATGACTCCTAACCCCTAACCCTAGGTATGAGATTGATATGAATTTGGGTTCGATTGAAGTAATTGATCTAATTATTGTTTAAATCATCTTAAACAATTGTTAGTGCATCAATCATGAATCTATTGTAGTGAATTGAAGTTCTTCATGCCTATATCTTGAGTATTGAATCTAGGGTAAGAAGATAGACTTTGATATCATGCTACCAAGCTTTGATTTAGTATTGCATTGTGGTATAGTGCTTCTCTTAAATTAGTTCTTATGTTGGCTATTGAATTACATTGGGATGATGACACGAATTGGGTTGATCTATGGGTTGATGGTACGGCCCCTAATTGGTGAACTCTGGAGAAGTATTGGTAAGTCTTGATTATCCTAATCCTTACTTCAAATTGTGAATTATTTGTCATCAAGTGATAAGGTTGTGTTGAAGTATACCTTGCTTAAGGTGATAGGTTGGTATGATGATTGAATTGAAATGCTTAGGTTGGTTGTGAGGTTGCCTAGGAGTACATGACATAGGAAAGTTGTTATGTAAAGATGGCACTGTTGTGATGAAGATGTGTAAGGGCTAACTTCACCTATATGAATTATTAATGAAAGGATTATTTCTCATACAATTCTTATTGAGCTATGATAAACGAATGAATATGAGGGCTAGGCCCTATGATATATATATATAGGTATGTATATTTATGACGATAATAAGAGTAAAGACTTTTCAATAAAGGGACGTAGCTTAGCATCGAGTGAGCTTCTATGTGAGGGAGTGACACTTTCTTATATAAGGAAAGGTAGGGTTCACTACGGTGCTCACGGGGTGGATAGCCTCATGACCCAAATAGGGTGTAGAGTCGATATGTCCATGGTTCTTTTCCCCAAGCTTCATCAACTATGTTTCCACCATAGGATACTAGCTAGTGGATCCACCTAGATAGCTACGTTAACGTTAGGTTCTACCTTGGCCGGTAGGCCACCTTCCATCGGTGTAAGGTTTCATGACACCGGATTCCACATTTGCTCATGTGGTCTATGTCGGTTAAGGCAAGGTTTCCCTAAACTAAAATGAATAAATAAGATATAGACTAATCGAAGTAACGTGAAAGGGTTTGGCTATAGCTTAGGTAGGGGTATGGGACTCTACTTAAGCCTTGCACTAGTTTGCCTTGATAGGAGCTTTGAGAGGTCAATATTATGTATGTAAAGTAGTGATGTAATGTAAATGACTTTGTACATTGAATAACATGCTTATGAGTATAAAGTTGTTGCTTTGATTGAAGAAGAATGTTTTTATGAAATGGGAGAGTATGATAGGTAAGGTTAATTGCTAATTGTAGTCTTGATAGGTTACTTGATTAAGTAAGAGTCATGGAAATTTACTTGATCATTGCACTTGTGACTTTATGAAGGTTATAGTTAGTATGCTTTGCTTTGCTATGTTTCACTTGTATATGTTTTATAATGATTTGTATTAAATATCCCTTTCTAAGTATATTTGATTGGTAATTGTATATATGGTTCCATACTTAGTACATGTGGAGTACTAACCCCATTTCTTTCCCTTTTTCCCAAACATTTTAGGTTCGAGTCGTTGAACTTGCTCCGAATTGCTGGAAAGGAAGACTTGGATATCTTACCATACAAGTGGTAGGTCCTGACTCTCCCAAGGGCGTTGCCAACATATTACTCTTATGTTACTTAGTTACTAGAATTCCGTATTGACTCTATTACTCGTTTGAGACGATGTTGTCTATAGCCTATATGTGGCTACTTGAATTGATGTAGGGCTATGCCCAAGATTTATTGTCTTTGATAGATGGTTTATGAGATGAGACGGCTTTTATGACTATTATTCTTTACTATATAAATGGGTGAAATAAAAGTACTAGACTATGTAATCTTCGTATATGAACAAGTCTATGTATACTTGATATAAATACGATTATGTGTATGTAGAGGTCTATGTAAACCTCCGAGTAGTTATAGTTAAAAAGTTTTAAATTCCTTCATATTTTTAATCGATGAATGCTATGACGAGGCTAAGAGGCTTGTCTTAGTCCTCAAAGAGGACGACGACGCCGGTTACGTCTAGGGGGTAAACCCGAATGTGACAAACTTGGTATCAGAGCATGAGGTTGAATATCCTTGATGTTAACGCCTCTCTCAACCACGTTATATAGGTTTGTATTCATAATTGTGAAGTGCGACAAACTTATGAATAGGAACTTATTTGATGCTTAGGAATCACTCTCATTGTTGGAAATCCATATCGTGCCTCTAGAATGTACGTCGTATATGTATTTGCCTAAGCCTTGTGTTTTGGTTATAGGGGATGAATACTAGAAGGAATGCAGCTAGAAGACTTGAGGAGGAGATTGCTGCTGCGGGAATCCCTCACCGTGATGATCCAGTTCCTCCTCTTGAAAAGATTGCTATTGATGATCAGGCTCCCGTTGACCCTCCACCTATGACAGAGGCTCAGATCAGGGCTATTCTTGCTCAAATGGCTCAAGCCATGACTACTCAAGCCCAAGCCATGAATGCCCAAGCTAATAGAGATATGGCACCTAGAGTTCATGAGCAAACTATGGCTTCCCGACTTAGGGACTTCACCCGAATGAATACTCCTATCTTCTATGGGTCTAAGGTTGATGAAGACCCACAAGAATTCATTGATGAGGTTTATAAGATTTTGTGTGCTATGGGGTTGTCTTCTAGTGAGAATGCCGAGTTGGCCTCATACCAACTCAAGGATGTGGCTCAGACATGGCATGTGCAATGGAAAGACAATAGGCCACTTCAAAGTGGGCCGGTGACTTGGGAGTTGTTCAAAAGGGCTTTCCTTGATCGGTTCTTCCCTAGGGAGATGGGAGAAACTAAAGTGGTGAAATTCATCAATCTCCGCCAAGGAGTAATGAGTGTTCATGAATACTCTTTGAAGTTCATTCAATTGGACAAATATGCTCCTTCCTTGGTCTCCGATCCTAGAGACGAGATGAGTCGATTCATGACAGGTGTGTCGGATGACTTGCAAGAGGAATGTCAATCAGCTATGCTACATGATAACATAAATATTGGTCGTCTCATGGTGCATGCAAAAAGAGTTGAGGAGGCTAGAGCAAAAAGGAAGGATAAGGATTCAAGAAGGGCAAGGTCTTCCGAGAGTGGAATTACTAAAGATAGGTTTGGAATTCAAGACAAGCCTAGATTCAAGAAAAGGTTCTCAAATCAAGTCCCATCCAAATTTCCCAAGGTTAGGGATGGGAAGGTACCTAGGCCAAGCGTCCAAAAAGGGAAAAGTGGGAGTTTGTCTAATGAGAATCCACCTTGCAAGGAATGTGGGAAGAAGCATTTAGGTGTTTGCCTCCTAGGTTTGGACAAGTGCTTTGGTTGTGGAAAGATTGGTCACAAAGTGCGGGATTGTCCAAATGCTAAAAGGCAAGAGAGGGGTGGTCAGCCAAGTGGTTCTAATGATGTTCCCAAAAAGAACCGCTTTTGTGCTCTTCGTTCGAGAGATGACCAAGAGGCCTCTCCCAATGTGGTGATCGGTATGTTACAAATCTTTGCTATTGATGTATATGCTTTGATTGATCCGGGTGGTACTTTGTCTTTTGTTACTCCCTTTGTAGCTAAGAAGTTCGGTACTCTACTCGATGTGTTACATGAACCTATTTTGGTGTCTACTCCGGTGGGTGAGTCGGTTGTAGCAAAAAAAGTCTATCGAAATTGTCCTATTTCTATGCCCCATAGAGTTTCTCATGTAGATCTAGTTGAACTAGACATGCTTGATTTTGACGTTATTTTGGGTATGAATTGGTTACATGCTAGCTTCACTTCTATTGATTGTAGAACTAGAGTTGTGTGGTTTAGTTTCCCAAATGAACCCATTTTTGAGTGGAAGGGTGGAAACTCTTTTCCAAGAGGTCGTTTCATATCATGTCTAAAAGCGTGTAAAATGATCTCAAAGGGGGGTCTTTATCATATTGTGAGCGTCTAAGAAGTCGATTTCGAAGTTCCTCCTATTGAGTCGGTCCCCGTGGTGAGTGAATTTACGGAGGTCTTTCCTGATGACCTTCCCGGCATTCCTCCCGAATGGGAAATCGATTTCGGTATTGATTTGTACCGGAAACAAACCCTATCTCTATTCCTACTTATAGAATGGCTCCAGCCGAGTTAAAGGAGTTGAAGGCGCAACTTAAAGATTTGCTTGACAAGGGCTTTATAAGGCCTAGCATTTCTCCATGGGGTGCTCCGGTTTTGTTCGTGAAAAAGAAGTATGGGTCCTTGAGAATGTGTATTGACTACCGTCAACTCAACAAGGTTACTATCAAGAACAAGTATCCTCTTCCTCGGATTGATGATTTATTTGATCAACTCCAAGGAGCGAGTTACTTCTCCAAAATTGACTTGAGGTCAGGGTATCACCAGCTTAGGGTGAGAAATGAAGATATTCCAAAGACAGCCTTTCGGACTCGGTATGGGCATTATGAGTTCGTGGTTATGTCCTTTGGTATCACAAATGCTCCTACGGTGTTTATGGACCTAATGAATAGGGTGTTTCGAAGTTACCTTGATGCATTCGTTATTGTATTTATCGATGATATCTTGGTGTATTCGAAGAATGAGGTTGATCACATGGGTCATCTAAGGGTGGTATTGCAAACCCTTAAAGAGCATAAATTGTTCGCCAAGTATAGCAAGTGTGAGTTTTGGTTGAGGTCGGTAGCGTTTCTTGGGCACATCATCTCTAGTGAGGGAGTTGAGGTAGACCCAAGGAAAACTGATGCGGTAAGAAACTGGCCTAGACCCTTGACCCCAACTGACATTAGGAGTTTCTTGGGTCTAGCGGGCTATTATAGAAGGTTTGTAGAAGGTTTTTCATCCATTGCATCTCCATTGACTTCATTAACTCAAAAGGGTAAAAAGTTTGAGTGGTCGGAGGCTTGCCAGAAGAGTTTCCAATTATTGAAAGACAGGCTTACTTCCGCTCTGGTGTTAACCTTACCGGAAGGTTCTACAGGGTTCGTGGTTTATTGTGATACATCCCGCATAGGTTTGGGGGGTGTGCTTATGCAAAATGAAGGTGATTGCCTATGCTTCACGGCAACTTAAGGTGCATGAGTAAAACTACCCTACCCATGACCTTGAGTTAGCGGCCGTGGTGTTCGCTTTGAAAATATGGAGACATTACTTGTATGGTGTTCATGTAGATGTTTTCACTGATCATAAGAGTCTTAAATATATGTTTACTCAAAAAGAGTTGAATCTCCGACAAAGAAGGTGGTTAGAATTGTTGAAAGATTATGATATGAGTGTCCTATATCATCCCGGCAAGGCCAATGTGGTGGCTGATGCTCTTAGACGTATGACTATGGGTAGTGTGTCTCATATAGATAGAGACAAGAAAGATCTAGTGAAGGATGTTCATAATTTGGCCAGATTAGGAGTTCGGTTGGAGAATTCTCTAAATGGAGGTGCCACGGTTCATCATAGCTCTGAATCATTATTGGTTGTTGAGGTGAAATCCAAACAACACTTTGATCAACTATTAATGGAGTAGAAGGAATCTGTTCTTGGCAAGATGAATGAGTCCTTCTCCTAAGGAGAAGATGGTGTGTTGAGGTACCAAGGAAGTTTATGTGTTCCTGATGTTGATGGATTGAGGGATCGAATCCTTGATGAAGCCCATGGATCCCACTATTCCATCCATCCGGGTTCTACTAAGATGTATCATGACCTTCGAGAAATATATTGGTGGGAAGGTTTGAAGAAGGACATAGCGGAATTTGTTGCTAAGTGTCCGAATTGTCAACAAGTGAAGGCGGAGCATCAAACGCCGGGTGGCTTACTACAAGAGATCCAAATTCCTACTTGGAAGTGGGAAGACATTAATATGGACTTTGTGGTAGGATTGCCTCGGACTCAAAAGTCATATGATTCTATATGGGTGATTGTTGATAGATTGACTAAGTTCGCTCATTTTATTCCCGTCAAATCCAAGTATTCGGCGGAGGATTATGCGAAAATTTTCATAGATAAAATTGTGTGTCGTCATGGTATTCCATTATCCATCATTTCGGATCGGGGTGCAAAATTCACTTCTAGGTTTTGGAAGTCTTTTCAAAAAGGTTTGGGTACTAAGCTGAAATTGAGTACTGCCTTTCATCCTCAAACGGATGGTCAAGCGGAACGCACAATTCAAACCCTTGAGGATATGCTTAGAGCTTGCATTATTGATTTTAAAGGAAGTTGGGATAAGCATTTGCCCGTTGGTGGAGTTTGCGTATAATAATAGTTTTCATTCGTCCATCTCCATGGCTCCCTATGAAGCTTTGTATGGTAGGAGGTGTAGGTCTCCTATAGGATGGTTTGAAGTTGGTGAATCATCAATCTTCAGTCCCGACATGATTTATAGGACATTGGAGAATGTGCATATCATAAGAAATAGGTTACAAACAGCCTATAGTCAACAAAAATCCTATGCCGACAATAGAAGGAGGGATTTGGAGTTTGAAGAGGGTGACAAGGTGTATTTGAAGATTTCACCTATGAAGGGTGTGGTAAGGTTTGGCAAGAAAGGGAAGTTGAGCCCTCGTTACGTTGGTCCCTATGAGATTTTGGAAAGGATTGGTAAAGTTCCCTATCGTTTAAAGCTACCAAATGATTTAGCTTCGGTTCATCCGGGTTTTCATGTCTTTATGCTAAAGAAGTGTGTCGGGGATCCCGAGTCAATTCTTCCTGTTGAAGGTCTTGTAGTCAAGGATAACCTCTCTTATGAGGAGGTTCCGGTTCAAATCCTTGATAGGCAAGTGAAAAGGTTGAGGAACAAGGAGGTGGTTTCCGTAAAAGTGTTATGGAAAAACCACCTAGTTGAGGGTGCAACATGGAAGGCCGAGGCCGACATGAAAACCCGTTATCCTCATATTTTTGATGATTAAGGTTAGTATTTCTCTCTAATGATATAAATATGATAGACTTTGTGTATCCTTGATGTTTTGGTGAAGTTTCTTCAAAAATCCTAGTTTTTGAGACTTCACAATGAAGTCACTGTAGGGTGACCATTAATTAAAATTGAATTTTCTTGCTTCTTGCATATTTGAATCGATTTGTGTATTGTGATATAGTGAATCCTCGTGGATGTTATATTAAGCATATTGATAAGATGAACTTTGTGCTAAGTGACTTGTATATCAAATGTTTGAGCTTATGTGTGTTGTGAGTAGAAAGTATCTCATGAGGAAACTTTGAGCTTATGTATGATAAAGTGATGTTTTGAAGTGTTTTATTAAAATGATATGATTCATGTTAATTGAATAGTGTAAATTGGTTGAGCTGCTAGTCTTGAGTCTATTCCCTCATTTAAAGAGTGTTTAGTGTCATTCGGGGACGAATGTTCCTAAGGGGGGCATAATGTAACATTTCAAAATCCCAAAGTCATGTGATAAGACTTAAACATGCTCCTTAAGATCTAAACCATTGTTCCTAGCCAAATTAGGTGTAGATGGAGTCGTTAAAGTGTTTTGGAACCGAAACGTTCATAACGTCTGGTAAGTTGGTTCATAAGAGGGCTAGAGTGTCCTTTTAGTTTAACCAAGTTAAAGAGTCGGAATTTAGTAAAAGTTTGTAACAATAGGTGTAACACATAGTGTGGGATGGTTTCATGTTGGAAAAGTCAGGGTACGACTCCCCGAGGATCAACTAAGGGCCCTTGAGGAGAACCCTTGAGACAGTAGGCCACGACGAACCTTATGACAAGGCGTCACAGGCTCGACGAGGCGTCGAGGCCACCGTCGTGCCAGCCCTAGCTACTGGGAAGAAAGCCTCCGCCTGCACAGTCTCTGACTAGTGCAACGGACGTGCAGGACGGAAGGGTCCTGTCCGTCACGCCCACGATGGCCTGTCGTCGGGGAGGGCCTGTGGTGGTTTTCAGATTTAAGTTTTATACTAATTATTTTATTAAGTGTCTTAGGGGTAATTAGGGGATTAAGGGAAGACTAATTAAGTGACTTAAGACCCCACTATAAATACCCCAACCCTCATTAGCCTAATGATTATTTCTCAAAACAAAACTCTCTTCCTTCTCTCTACTTTCTCTCTCTATTGGAAGACTTCATTGGAGAACAACTTGGGGAGATCATTGGGGGCTGATTTAGCACGAAATTCACCCATCAAAACATCATCAAATCTTAAGGGATGGGATCTAATTCACCTTTGAGATTCTTCCCTCAAAGGGCTCCTTCAAAGATTTTCTAAAAGTTGAGTTTCATATGGGTTTCATCCAATTTCGAATTTGATTATATGAATTGAGTTGTTTATGTATTCTTTGGGTTACAATGAATAGATTATCATGTATTGCAACTTGATTATGATGAATTGATGTAGTTTGATCTAGATTGGGGGTGATGACTCCTAACCCCTAACCCTAGGTATGAGATTGATATGAATTTGGGTTGGATTGAAGTAATTGATCTAATTATTGTTTAAATCATCTTAAACGATTGTTAGTGCATCAATCATGAATCTATTGTGGTGAATTGAAGTTCTTCATGCCTATTTCTTGAGTATTGAATCTAGGGTAAGAAGATAGACTTTGATATCATGCTACCAAGCTTTGATTTAGTATTGCATTGTGGTATAGTGCTTCTCTTAAATTAGTTCTTATGTTGGCTATTGAATTACATTGGGATGATGACCCGAATTGGGTTGATCTATGGGTTGATGGTTTGGACCTTAATTGGTTAACTATGGAGAAGTATTGGTAAGTCTTGATTATCCTAATCCTTACTTCAAATTGTGAATTATTTGTCATCAAGTGATAAGGTTGTGTTGAAGTATACCTTGCTTAAGGTAATAGGTTTGTATGATGATTGAATTGAAATGCTTAGGTTGGTTGTGAGGTTGCCTAGGAGTACATTATATAGGGAAGTTGTTATGTAAAGATGTGCCCTATTGTGATGAAGATGTGTAAGGGCTAACTTCACCTATATGAATTGTTAATTAAAGGATTATTTCTCATACAATTCTTATTGAGCTATGATAAATGAATGAATATGAGGGCTAGGCCCTATGATATATATATAGGTATGTATATTTATGATTATAATAAGAGTAAAGACTTTTCAATAAAGGGACCTTGCTTAACACCGAGTGAGCTTGTATGTGAGGGAGTGACACTTTCTTATATAAGGAAAGGTAGGGTTCACTACGGCCCTCAAGAGGTGGATAGCCTCATGACCAAAATAGGGTGTAGAGTCGATATGTCCATGGTTCTTTTCCCCAAGCTTCATCAACTATGTTGCCACCATAGGATACTAGCTAGTGGATCCACCTAGATAGCTACGTTTACGTTAGGTTCTACCTTGGCCGGTAGACCACCTTCCATCGGTGTAAGGTTTCATGACACCGGATTCCACATTTGCTCATGTGGTATATGTCGGTTAAGGCAAAGTTTCACTAAACTAAAATGAATGAATAAGATATAGACTAATCGAAGTAACTTAGAAGGGTTTGGCTATAGCTTAGGTAGGGGTATGGGACTCTACTTAAGCCTTGCACTAGTTTTCCTTGATAGGAGCTTTGAGAGGTCAATATTATGTATGTAAAGTAGTGATATAATGTAAATGAATTTGTACATTGAATAACATGCTTATGAGTATAAGGTTGTCTTTGATTGAAGAAGAATGATTTCATGAAATGGGAGAGTATGTTAGGTAAGGTTAATTGCTAATTGTAGTCTTGATAGGTTACTTGATTAAGTAAGAGTCATGGGAATTTACTTGATCATTGCACTTGTGACTTTATGAAGGTTATAGTTAGTATGCTTTACTTTGCTATGTTTCAGTTGTATATGTTTTATAATGATTTGTATTAAATATCCCTTTCTAAGTATATTTGATTGGTAATTGTATATATGGTTCCATACTTAGTACATGTGGAGTACTAACCCCATTTCTTTCCCTTTTTCCCAAACATTTTATGTTCGGGTCGTTGAACTTGCTCCGAATTGCTGGAAAGGAAGACTTGGATATCTTACCATCCAAGGGTAGGTCCTCACTCTCCCGAGGGCGTTGCCAACATATTACTCTTATGTTACTTAGTTACTAGAATTCCGTATTGACTCTATTACTCGTTTGAGACGATGTTGTCTATAGCCTATATGTGGCTACTTGAATTGATGTAGGGCTATGCCCAAGATTTATTGTCTTTGATAGATGGTTTATGAGATGAGATGGCTTTTATGACTATTATTCTTTACTATATAAATTGGTGAAATAAAAGTAGAAGACTATGTAATCTTCGTAAATGAACAAATCTATGTATACTTGATATAAATACGATTATGTGTATGTAGAGGTCTATGTAAACCTCCGAGTAGTTATAGATAAAAAGTTTTAAATTCCTTCATATTTTTAATCGATGAATGTTATGACGAGGCTAAGAGGCTTGTCTTAGTCCTCAAAGAGGACGACGACGCCGGTTACGTCTAGGGGGTAAACCCGGATGTGACAAAAAATTACCATAATCAAGTTAAAATACATGTTATTATAGTCAATATAACCTAAATAACACATCAACAACTCAATTGATAACTTCAAATTCATAATTGATGAAACCCATTTGAAAACTCTAGATTTGAAAACACTTTGAATGAACCCTTTGAGGAAGAGCTCTCAAAGGTGAAGAGATACCATACCTCAATGTTTTGACAAAGATTTGAAGATGAATTCGTCCCTTCCCATCCCACAAAGCCCTCCTTAGCTTAGTCTTCAATGGTGTCTTCTAATAGAGAGAGAAAGAAGAGAGAAGATAGAGTAATTGGTTTTTGAGTTCTCATTAGATTAAAGGGGTTGGGGACTTTATATGGGTGACTAACTAACTGAATTAGAACCCCTTAATCCCTTCATTAACCGCCTAAAACCCTAACTAATTATATGAACTTAAATTAAAACATGCAGGAAAATATCAGCCCTCACAGACGGAACCCCGTCGACAGGCTGTCTTTGAGTCGACGAGCCTACCCCCCCTCCTCCTGCACATCTGTTGATGAGTTCAGAGACTTGTGCAGGCGAGAGCTTCCTCAAATTGTCTAAGTGTGGGAAGATGGTGGCATCAACGCCCCGTCATTCCACACACGGACAGTAGCCTCCTCCATCGATGCACACTGCCTAGGCAGTGTTGCCCCAATCTGCAGGGGTCCTCCTCAAGGGCCCTTGGTTGGTCCTTGGGGAGTCGTACCCCAAAGTTTCGACCATGAGTTATCTCTAACACATGTTCTACACATTTTTACAAAATTTCATTAATTTCCGACTCTTAAAAACTAGTCAAATAGTCCAAGGCACACTAGTAACTTTTTGAACCAAATTTCGAACGTCATAGACGTTATTGGATGTTTTGATTCTTAGACTTCCTAAATGACCTATATTCATTAAACTAACCTTGAAAACAGTGTCAAGACTCCATGACACCTATGTTAGGCTTAACGACACATCTTATATTTTCGAAGTGTTACACTAAGTAGTCCTTAAGACTTACCTAAGTTTGGATCATGTCTTCATAACCAATCATTTTCTTTAACTAGAATCATTACTAAGACTTATCTAAGTTTTGATCATGTCTTATAATCAATCAATTTCCTTAACAAGAATCATTACTAAGACTTATCTAAGTAAGAGATGAAGTGACCATTTCCTTGCCCCCTTCATACCTTAACTAGACAACCCTTAACTACTCTAGATAAGGATTATTCATTAAACATTATTTCTTAACTTAAGTCATTACATTCCTTAGTTCATTTAATATACATTCATTATATAAGGACATTCGAGTAATGGTCTTGGAGAAGACCTAGTGACTCTCACTAACATCTTCAAAGTCTATTGTGCAATGTCTAGATAGCGTCACATACCACCACCTAAACTTCATAGAACTTCTCTAATGCTAATAAGTATCCCATATTTTGAGAATATACAATAACCGACATAGACCATGTTAGCAAAGCATGGAATACGGGGTTCTATCCTACTCCGATGAGGTTGTTCTACCTGCGAATGGTAGAACCTGGACACATCCCAAGTAGGCACATGGTTAAGGAATATGAAGGGCTTCTTTGTACTCTAGTCTCGTACTTCACTAGATATACTTCCCTTACCATACTCACTCGGTGATAGCCTTAGTTCTCATAGATTACATCACATTAAGGTTCATACAAAGGGTTTTACATCATGTTCATAACCCAATCACATTTATCCTACCAAAGAAGTCCTCTAGGGGCTGCCTTCCAATGGCGAAAACAAGCTCATCATGACTTTCCTAAGTATTGATATGATGTCGCTCCATCCAATCAAACTTAAGTCCATCATTACATTACATGAAGGATACCATTATAGATTTCGACTTCAAGTTTCATGACCTTTCCTTCAAGGTTCAAGGTTTCACATAAAGGACCCTCTTGTTATCATTCAAGGTCTCACATCATTTATTCATTCAAGACTAAGAGACTTTAGCTTCCAAAGTCAAGACATCACATATTCATATTCATACAAGCATCAAGTAAGAGACACAATTCTACCTAAACAAGACACAACATTACTTCACTTTATCACCTATTACATGTTATTCTAGAAGCACATACTTTCACATTACTTCACATATAGGTAGATATGATCATACATCACATAATAAACTACACACATCCACATAATACTTCAAGTAGTGCCGACAAGGCCATGATCATCAATATACTTAAAATAACGCCGACAAGGCCACATCAATTCACATAACACCGCCACCATAAATGGACCATACCAATCACACATAATTCAAGAGATAAATTACGATAGCTGTACAAAATAATAAGAGAATTAGGGCAGCATACCACCCACTTGATGTTACCACTTCAATCCAAAGCTAAATCATCCAATTCAATATCATAAGGCCCTTACCCACGCCCCGTCGATGGGTCTCGTTGGTTGTACCTGCAACTCCTCAACCATCAGGCCACATGGATCCATCGACGATACACATCGACGGGCCATCTCCTAGTCGATAGGCCCTCGTTTGGCCACTACCTGGCAGTGTTGAGTTCCAAGTTGGTGTCCTCTTCTAGGGCCCCTTCTGGGTCCTACATGGAGTCCTACTCGGACGTTTCCAACCCAAATATTTTTGTATACGATTTTAGGACTTCCCACATGAGTTTCATCCTAAACGAACACGTAAAACTCTACGAAACATGCATAGACACACAAGGTCATTTCAAGGCACATCTTTCGAACGTCATAAACGTTCGAGAGCGTTTGACCTCCAAACTTCACGAAACATGACACACTGCCTATACACACCATATTATCTCATTTAAGGACCATATAATCTCATGAATCACACATAAACATATAGAACCACACATAACCACATATGAGGCACTTAGGTGACTTAGTCGTCGAACGTCTTGGTCGTCCCTTGACGTTTGAATTCCAATGCACCTAAACTCTTAGATAATGCCTCAATAACACTTTATAGACCATTTTTGGACCTTAGACCATCATTACAACTACGTTAGGCTCTAGCTTCACCTAAGTCATTTTCGGGATCTTACATTCTCCCTTACTTGGACAACATTCGTCCTCGAATGACACTTGCCACTCTCCAAACACTTCCTAGTATAGAGATTCAATTAACAACTCATAACCATACAGTATAACACACAATCTAGGAGAAAACATCACTTTCACAAAAGCAAGAGATTCACAACACAACAAGAAACTAGAATCGATTCTATAACTCATCATGCTATAAAACTCACATCTTTCATTACAAATAGTAAAAACTCATTTTATATTCATTAGTATGCTCATATACATCATTTCTAACAACATTATAACAATTTTAGACCAAATAATCAATTAGTCAATTTTTTTTGAAAAATGTCAGAGTGAACTGGCATTGCATTACAATGAATTGAGCAACTTTTTAAAAAATTCAACTTTTAGGCAATTTCATGATAGAAACACTCTAATATGCAAAGTAATATCATATAAACACCTTTTACAACATAATCATGGCTTCATAAAATTCATAATGCAAGAAGTTATTGAAATTCAATTTCAACTAAACATGCATATCATAAGGAGAATGTTTGGAACTCATTTCCCACAAAAGACTCCTACGCAAAACAAGTTACTAAGAACTCTTTGTTCTAGGTTTGAATAAACATATAAAGAAAGGTTAAGGTTACCTCACTCCCAACAACCATACTCTTCACCATACTCCCCCACTTAGGAGAAACCCATTCTAAGGTCAACATAGCATCTTTCTCAAGGAACTCCTTCAAGGCACCTTAAACCTTACTAATACTTTCTCACGCAAAGTCTAACTCATGAAAACTGAAGACTCTCAAAGGTTCAACCATATAACCACTACATCCCCCTTACTAGGAAAACTCACCATTACTCTTTCAAGCATCTTCACCCACCCTGCTATGGTTGGGTCTTACACAACTTCAAACCATCTCAACATCCACTACTTCACTTTTCTAACCAACCTAGGGTCATCAACACCATCTTTCACATCTCATCTAGCAAGCCACATCTCATCTTTTCTATCCCACAACCCAATCTCCATAAAGTCACACTCAAATGACCAAACACATAAGGGAGACAAGGGAAAGACACCATATACAAGGCTCTTAGGCACGATTAGATGAATGAAGAAGTGAAACTTTTCCTAACACCCAATAGCCTCCTATTCATAATGTGGCGCGCTTCACATTATAAACAAGACTCTATTAGATGTGGTTCATGAGACAACTACGACACTCCCAAATATTATGCTCTGATACCAAGCTTGTCATGACCCTCAAGTACACCCTAGAAGTTAGAGTATCCTTTATTTCGTCACACAGCAAATGAGACTTCAAGAAGTCTCATCTAAACCACTCGTATCATTCATTGCATAATAACATACTAAAATAAGTAAGAATTTAAAACTTTCTTCACACACGAAGAACTCTTTTCATAAACAATATGCAAGCGGAAGACTTTCATTAAAACATTAAAATGTTACAATAACACCTTGAAACATCTAAACTTTAAAGTATACAATACTTGGGCAAAGCCCATTCATGACATAAAATAAAGACTTAAGACATAAACGAACATATGGATATTGTCCTCGAACTGATGAGGACTCACCAATACTTCATCTTCAACCCTTAGAAACCTATCCATCATCCATGGCACATCAAGACTTCCAATTCCCTGCACTTCAGTCAAAAAAGGGAGAAGAAGGGGTTAGCACATTAGATGTACTAAGTATGGAACCCATGCAAAAACCATGAAAAAAGGACATTTAGTCAATAACATGCTTTTCATGAATTTTGATTAAAACATCGTACTATAATCATAATAACAACATTTAACACTTTAAAAATACATAAGAAATCATTCAAGCAATTAATCACATCTTAATAGTCACTTTCCAGTAACTCAGTTCACTGTACAGTGATGTTCCTTCACTGTTATAGTGAAGTGCTTAGCCTTCACATTTTACATCTTCTAGCATGTAGTCAACCTACTACAAACTATCCTAAGACTCACTTAAGTCACACAAAGAGAGACCGCCCATACACCCTCTCAAAACATGCCTGAACGATCCTTAAGACTACTTAGAATGAGACACATACTACTTACAATACATCAAACATATGAACATGAGATCCTCCTACCAAAGGTGATTCCAAGGTTCACTTGGGTGAGTGTGGAGCGACCTCCCATACAATTCCTTTCACACACACCCAAGGGATCCTATAGAGTACGTAAGATAGAATCATTCTCACTTAATACCATGACATACATCAACATGACATTCTCCTTTCAAAGGTTATCCAAAGACGTACTGAAGTAACTCAAGAAGAGAATGTCCATAATTGACCTCTTCAAGAGTACCTAAGTAGTCCTTAAGACTTACCTAAGTTTGGCTCATGTCTTCATAACCAATCAATTTCGTTAACTAGAATCATTACTAAGACTTATCAAAGTTTGGATCATGTCTTATAATCAATCAATTTCCTTAACTAGAATCATTACTAAGACTTATCTAAGTAAGAGATGAAGTGACCATTCCCTTGCCCCCTTCATACCTTAACTAGACAACCATTAACTACTCTACATAAGTACTTATTCATTTAACATTCTTTCTTAACTTAATTCATTACATTCCTTAGTTCATTGAATAGACATTCATCATATAAGGACATTCAAGTAATGGTCTTGGAGAAAACCTAGGGACTCTCACTAACATCTTCAAAGTCTATTGTGCAATGTCTAGATAGCGTCACATACCACCACCTAAACTTCATAGAACTTCTCTAATGCTAATAAGTATCCCACATGATGAGAATAGACAATAACCGACACAGACCATGTTAGAAAAGCATGGTATCCGGAGTTCTATTATACTCCGATGAGGTTGTTCTACTTGCCAATGGTCGAACGTGGACACATCCCATGTAGGCACATGGTTAAGGAATATGAAGGGCTTCTTGTACTATAGTCTCGTGATTCACTAGAGCTACTTCCCTTACAATACTTAATCGGTGCTAGCCTTAGTTCTCATAGATTACATCACATTCAGGTTCATACAAAGGGTTTTACATCATGTTCATAACCCAATCACATTTACCCTACCAAAGAGGTCCACTAGGGGCTGCCTTCCAATGGCGACAAGAAGCTCATCATGAATTTAATAAGTATTGATATGATTCCCTTCCATCCAATCAACCTTAAGTCCATCATTACATTACATGAAGGATACCATTATGGCTTTCGACTTCAAGTTTGATGACCTTACATTCTAGGTTCAAGGTTTCACATAAAGGACCCTCTTATCATCATTTAAGGTCTCACATCATTCATTCATTCAAGACTAAGATGCTTTAGCTTCCTAATTCAAGAAATCACATATTCATATTCATACAAGCATCAAGTAAGGGACACAAGTCTACCTAAATAAGACACATCATTACTTCACTTTATCACCTCTTACATGTTATTATAGAAGCACATACTTTCACATTACTCCACATATAGGTAGATATGATCATACATCACATAATCAACTACACACATCAACATAATACTTCAAGTAGTGCCGACAAGGCCATGATCATCAATATACTTAAAATAACGTTGACAAGGCCACATCAATTCACATAACACCACCATCATAAGTGGACCGTACCAATCACACATAATTCAAGATCTAAATTACAATATCTATAAATATTAATAAGAGAATTAGGGCAGCATACCACCCACTTGATCTCACAACTTCAATCCAAAGCTAAATCATCCATTTCAATATCACAAGGCCCTTACCCATAGCCATGAACATCAATTAAAATCATAAATCATAATACTCAATGAATCTAACTCCATTCAATATAGATTTACCAATCTAAGACCAATTAGATATCAATTGAATACAATCCTTACATCATTAGAAAGCACATAGAAATCTACTCTAAAATCTATAAGCATTAAGTTCATATCAATTCAATAAGATTAGCATGCAATAGATCTAAGAGTATTCATTACTCAACTAGTCAAATAGAAACAGCCTATATACATAATATATACATGAATCAAAAGCCCATAACAATCTACACATGAATTCATTAATCTCAAAGCATAATCAATTCACCCATATTTTAGTGAAATTTAGAGATTTGAGAAGGTCAAGGGTTCATGGAGAATTTCATTTGGAAAACAGCAATTATACATCAATAACATCATATCTTAAGCTTTGAAAACGTTTCATGCAAGAACCCAAGACTTAGAGTAGAAATTGGACTTTTTCATCTTTTTGAAATCCTTTGAAAATCATCTTTGAAATTGGCTCTAAGGTGATAGAAAGCCTTAGATGAAGAACTCGCATACATTATTTGAAGAATCCAATGCTAATTGAAGAAGAAACTCCATTGAAGAGCCATCTTCAAGATTCATCTTCACTTTGAACTCTCATGGAGGTTTTTGGAGAAACTTTAGGAGGGAAGGGGTTTTGATTTAGATGCTAGGGTTTAAATAAGAGTTTAATAAATTATATACTCTTAAAATATCCCTAAACACCTAAAACAACCGTTTCCACGTTTTATAATACTTGGGGTGAATTTTCGAAACCCCCAAGTCTTAACAAAAAACTGCCAGATTTTCAGCACCATCAACGCCAGCATCGACGGTCAGTGGTCTCACCAACACCCCGTCGATGGGGTCTCGTTGGTTGCACCTGCAACTCCTCAACCATCAGGCCACATGGATCCATCGATGAGACACATCGACGGGCCGTCGCCTGGTCGACATGCCATCGTTTGGGTCGTCGTTTGGCCACTGCCTGGCATTGTTGAGTACCAAATTGGAGTCCTCCTCTAGGGCCCCTTGTGTGTACTACATCGAGTCGTACCCAAAAGTTTCCAACCCAAATATGTTCGTATACAATTTTAGGACTCCCCACATGAGTTTTATCCAAAACAAACACGTAAAACTTTATGAAACATGCATAGACACACATGGTCATTTCAAGGCATATCTTTCGAACGTCATGGACGTTCTTGAGCGTTTGACCTCCAAACTTCACAAAACTTCACACACTACCTATATAAACCATATAAACTCATTTAAGTATCTTATAAGATCATTCATCACACATAAACATATATAACCACACATAACCACATATGAGGCACTTAGGTGTATTAGTCGTCGAACGTCATGGTCGTCCCTTGACGTTTGACTTCCAATGCACCTAAGCTCCTAGATAATTCCTCAATAACACTTCATAGAAAATGTTAGGACTTTAGACCATCATGACAACCATGTTAGGCTCTAGCTTCACCTAAGTCATTTTCGGGATCTTACATTCTTCCACACTTGGACAACATTCGTCCTCGAATGAAACTTGCCACTCTCCGAATATTTCCTAGTATATAGATTCAATTAACAGCTCATAACCATACATTATAACACACAATCAAGGAGAAAACATCAATTTCACAAAAGCAAGAGATTCACAACACAATAAGAAACTAGAATCGATTATATAACTCACCATGCTATAAAACTCACATCCTTCATTACAAATAGTAAAAACTCATTTTATATTCATTAGTATGCTCATATACATCAGTTCTAACAACATTATAACAATTTTAGAGCAAATAATCAATTAGTCAATTTTTGAAAAATGTCAGAGTGAACTGGCATTGCATTACAATGAATTGAGCCACTTTTTCAAAAATGCAACTTGTAGGCAATTTCATGATAGAAACATGCTAATATGCAAAGTAACATCATATAAAAACATTTTACAACATAATCATGGCTTCATAAAATACATAATTCAACAAGTTAATGAAATTCAATTTCAACTAAACATGTATATCATAAGAAGAATGTTTGGAACTCATTTTCCACAAAAGACTCCTACAAAAAACAAGTTACTACGAACTCTTTATTTTAGGCTTGAATAAACACATAAAGAAAAGTTAAGGGTACCTCACTCCCAACAACCATACTCTTCACCATACTCCCGCACTTAGGAGAAACTCATTCTAAGGTCAACATAACATCTTCCTCAATGAACTCCTTCAAGACACCTTAAACTTTACTAATACTTTCTAACCCAAAGTCTAGCTCATGAAAACTAAAGACTCTCAAAGTTTCAACCATATAACCACTACATCCCCCTTACTAGGAGAACTCACCTTTACTCTTTCAAGCATCTTCACCCTCCCTTCTATGGTTGGGTCTTACACAACTTCAAACCATCTCACCAACTACTCTTCACATTTCTAACTCTATACCTTACCATTCTTTCAAACTATACTACATTTCAAAGGCAACCAAACCAACCTAGGGTCATCAACACCATCTTTCACACCTCATCTAGCAAGCCACATCTCATCTTTTCTCTCCCACAACCCAAACTCCATAAAGTCACACTCAAATAACCAAACACATAAGGGATACAAGGGAAAGACACCATATAAAAGGCTCTTAGGCACGATTAAATGAATGAAGAAGTGAAACTTTTCCTAACACCCAATAGCCTCCAATTCATAATGTGGTGTGCTTCACATTATAAACAAGACTCTATTAGATGTGGTTCATGAGACAACTACTACACTCTTAAACCTTATGCTATGATACCAAGCTTGTCACGACCCTCAAGTACAACCTAGAAGTTAGAGTATCCTTGAGTTCGTCACACGGAAAATGAGACATCAAGAAGTCTCATCTAAACCACTCGTATCATTCATTGCATAATAACATACTAAAATGAGTAAGAATTTAAAACTTTCTTCACACACGAAGAACTCTTTTTATAAACAATACGCAAGAGGAAGACTTTCATTAAAACATTAAACCGTTATAATAACACCTTTAACCATCTAAACTTTAGAGTATACAATGCTTGGGACTAAGCCCATACAAGACATAAAATAAAGACTTAAGACATAAACGAACATATGGATATTGTCCTCGAATCGATGATGACTCAGCAATACTTCATCTTCAACCCTTAGAAACCTATCTGTCATCCATGGAACATCAAGACTTCCAATTCCCTACACTTTAGTCAAAAAGGGAAAAGAAGGGGTTAGCACATTAGATGTACTAAGTATGGGAGCCATGCAAAAACAATGAAAAAGGGAATTTTAGTCAATAACATGTTTTTCATGAATTTTGATTAAAACATCATACTATAAGAATAAGAACAACATTTAACACTTTAAAAATACATAAGAAATCATTCAAGCAATTAATCACATTTTACTAGTCACTTTCCAGTAACTCACTTCACTGACAGTGAAATGCTTAGCCTTCACATTTCACATCTTCTAGCATGTAGTCAACCCACTAAAGGCTATCTTAAGACTCACTTAAGTTACACAAAGAGAGACCGCCTATACACCCTCTCAAAGCATGCTTAAACAATCCTTAAGACTATATAGAATGAGACACATACACACTTACAATACATCAAACATATGAACATGAGATCCTCCTACCAACGGTGATTCCAAGGTTCACTTGGGTGAGTGTGGAGCGACCGCCCATACAATCCCTTTCTCACACATAATGGATCCTGTAAACTACCTAAGATATAATCATTCTCACTTAATACCATGACATACATCAACATGACATTCTCCTTTCAAAGGTTATCCAAAGACCTAGTCAAGTAACTCAAGAAGAGAATGTCCATAATTGACCTCTTCAATATTACCTAAGTATTCCTTAAGACTTACCTAAGTTTGGATCATGTCTTCATAACCAATCAATTTCCTTAACTAGAATCATTACTAAGACTTATCTAAGTTTGGATCATGTCTTATAATCAATCAATTTCCTTAACTAGAATCATTACTAAGACTTATCTATGTAAGAGATGAAGATACCATTCCCTTGCCCCCTTCATACCTTAACTAGACAAACCTTAACTACTATAGATAAGTACTTATTCATTTAACTTTCTTTCTTGACTTAAGTCATTACATTCCTTAGTTCATTTAATAGACATTCATCATATAAGGACATTCAAGTAATGGTCTTGGAGAAGACCTAAGGACTCTCACTAACATCTTCAAAGTCTATTGTGCAATGTCTAGATAGCATCCCATACCACCACCTAAACTTCATTGAACTTCTCTAATGCTAATAAGTATCCCACATTATGAGAATAGACAATAACCAACATAGACCATGTTAGCAAAGCATGGAATCCGGAGTTCTATCCTACTCCGATGAGGTTGTTCTACTTGCCAATGGTAGAACATGGAAACATCCCATATAGGCAAATGGTTAAGGAATATGAATGGCTTATCTGTACTCTAGTCTCGTGCTTCACTAGATCTACTTCCCTTACCATACTCACTCGGTCCTAGCCTTAGTTCTCATATATTACATCACATTAAGGTTCATACAAAGGGTTTTACATCATGTTCATAACCCAATCACATTTACCCTACCAAAGAGGTCCTCTAGGGGCTGCCTTCTAATCGCGACAAGAAGCTCATCATCGCTTTCCTAAGTATTCATATGATGCCGTTCCAGCCAATTAACCTTAAGTCCATCATTATATTACATGAAGGATACCATTACCGCTTTCGAATTCAAGTTTCATGACCTTACCTTCTAGGTTCAAGGTTTCACATAAAGGACCCTCTTATCATCATTCAAGGTCTCACATCATTCATTCATTCAAGACTAAGACTCTTTATCTTCCTAAGTCAAGACATCACATATTCATATTCATACAAGCATCAAGTAAGGGACACAAGTCTACCTAAACAAGACATAACATTACTTCACTTTATCACCTATTAAATGTTATTTTAGAAGCACATACTTTTACATTACTTCACATATAGGTAGATATGATCATACATCACATAATCAACTACACACATCCACATAATACTTCAAGTAGTGCCGACAAGGCCATGATCATCAATATACTTAAAATAACACCGACAAGGCCACATCAATTCACAAAACACCGCCACCATAAATGGACCATACCAATCACACATAATTCAAGAGCTAAATTACAATATCTATACAAAATAATAAGATAATTAGGGCAGCATACCACCCACTTGATCTCACCACTTTAATCCAAAGCTAAATCATCCAATTCAATATCATAAGGCCCTTACCCATGGCCATGAACATCAATTCAAAGCATAAATCATAATACTCAATGAATCTAAGTCAATTCAATATATATTTACCAATATAATACCAATTAAATATCAATTGAATACAATTCTTACATCATTAGATAGCCCATAGAAATCTACACTAGAATCTATAAGCATTAAGTTCATCTCAATTCAATAAGATTAACATGCAATAGATCTAAGAGTATTCATTACTCAATTAGTCAAATTGAAACAGCCTATACACCATATATACATAATTTATACATGAATCAAAAGCCCATAACAATCTACACATGAGTTCATTAATCTCAAAGCATAATCAATTCACCCAAATTTTATTGAAATTTAGAGATTTGAGGAGGTCAAGGGTTCATGGAGAATTTCATTGAAAAACCTCAATTATACATCAATAACATCATATCTTAAGCTTTGAAAACGTTTCATGCAAGAACCCAAGACTTAGAGTAGAAATTAAACTTTTTCATCTTTTTGAATCCTTTGAAAATCATCTTTGAAATTGGCTCTAAGGTGATAGCAATCCTTAGATGAAGAACTCACATACATTATTTGAAGAACCCAATGCTAATTGAAGAAGAAACTCCATTGAAGACCCATCTTCCAGCTTCATCTTCACTTTGAACTCTCATGGAGGTATTTGGAGAAACTTTAGGAAGGAAGGGGTTTTGATTTAGATGCTAGTGTTTAAATGAGAATTTAATCACTTATATACTCTTAAAATACCCCTAATCACATAAAACAATCGTCCCCACGTTTTATAATATTTGGGGTGGATTTCCCAAAAACCCCAAGTCTTAACAGAAAACTGCCAGATTTTTAGCATCATCGACGCCAGCATCGACGGTCCGTGGTCTCACCCACGCCCCGTCGATAGGGTCTCGTTGGTTGCACCTGCAACTCCTCAACCTGCAGACCACATGGCTCCATTGATGATACCCATCGACGGGCCGTCGCCTGGTCGCCAGGCCATCGTTTGGGTCGTCGTTTGGCCACTCCTTGGCAGTGTTGAGTTCCAAGTTAGGGTCCTCCTCTAGGGCCCCTTGTGGGTACTACATCGAGTCGTACGTGGACGTTTCCAACCCAAATATGTTTATATACGAGTTTAGTACTTCCCACATGAGTTTCATCCAAAATGAACACGTAAAACTCTACGAAACATGCATAGACACACAAGGTCATTTCAAGGAACATCTTTCGAACGTCATGGACGTTATCGAGCGTTTGATATCCAAACTTCACGAAACTTGACACACTGCCTATATACCCCATTAAACTCATGTAAGGACCATATAAGCTCATTCATCACATATAAACACATAGAACCACACATAACCACATATGAGGCACTTAGGTGACTTAGTCGTCGAACGTCTTGGTCGTCCCTTGATGTTTGACTTCCAATGCACCTAAACTCTTATCTACAGCCTCAATAACACTTTATAAACCATTTTAGGACCTTAGACTATCATGACAACAACGTTAGGCTCTAGCTTCACCTAAGTCATTTTTGGGATCTTACATTAAGACAGGGTAACATGAGAGTCCATAAGTATGGACTCAAGTCTAACCAACTCTCCAGGTATGCCCCTCACATGGTTGCTGACTCCAGGGCTCAGATGAGTAAGTTCTTTTATGGAGTGTCAGATTTGGTGAAAACAGAGTTCAAAAATGCTATGTTACTGGGAGATATGAACATCTCTAGGCTTATGACTCATGCTGAGAAAGTTGAGGGTGATAAGCTTAGGGAATAGGCCAAGGAGAATAAGAATGCTAGGACTGGGAACTGTGACTATTCTCAGCATAAATTGGGTGGTGGAAATCACTCGCAGAGTCAGTAGAAGTTTTCATCTCCAGCCCCTTCATCAGCTAGTTTTCCATCCTCCAAGAACATGTATGACCAGAAGGTTAGGGCACCAGGCTCTAAGTCTCAAGGAAGTGTTTCGCCCTAAGTGTGGTAAGAACCATCCTGGCGAGTATCTTGCAAGAAAAGAAGGATGTTTTAGGTGCGGTCAGTCTGGTCACAGGTTGAGGGATTGTCCTTCTAGATGGAGTAAACGAGGTGAAAATGGTAGAGTTCAGTCTACAACTTCATCAGTAACAGCAAGTCGTCTGACTCACCAGGGTAACTCAACTTGTACAGGTGGCAGTCAGGGCCAGAATAGGTTGTATGCTTTTCAGGCTCGCCAGGGTCAGGAAGGTTCTCCTAATGTAGTCACTGGTACGTTACAAGTCTTTGACATTGATGTTTATGCATTGTTAGATTCAGGGGCTACTCTTTCTTTTGTAACTCCGTACATAGCATTCTAATTCGAAATCAGTCCAGAAACTCTATCAGAACCTTTCTCAGTCTCTACTCCAGTCGGTGACCCAGTTATAGCTAGACGGGTATACAGAAATTTCCCTATCACAGTCTCTCTGAAATTCACCTCAGCAGATCTTGTAGAGTTAGAAAGGGTAGAATTCGACGTCAATATAGGCATGGATTGGTTATATTCATGTTATGCCTCAGTCGAATGTAGAACTAGCATTGTTCATTTTAAGTTTCCAGATGAACCAATCTTAGAATGGAAGGGTAGTAGCTTAGCGCCTATGGGTCAATTTATTTCTTACCTTAAGGCCAGAAAGATAATCTCCAAGGGTTATCTCTATCATCTAGTTCAGGTTAAGGATTCTAGCTCTGAAACGCCAACTCTTAAGTCAGTTCCAGTAGTCAGTGAGTTTCTAGAAGTGTTTCGAAAAAAACTTCCCTTATTTCCTCCCGAAAGGGAAATCGACTTTGGAATTGATATCCTTCCAGATACCCAACCTATTTCTATTCCTCCTTACAGAATGGCTCTAGCAGATCTTAAGGAATTGCATGCACCAGTGTTGTTCGTAAAGAAGAAATATGGTTCTCTCAGAATGTGCATTGACTATAGACAGTTGAACAAGGTCACAATCAAGAATAAGTTTACCATCCCCAGGATTGATGATTTGTTTGACCAACTTCAGGGTGCTAGCCATTTCTCAAAGATAGACCTCAGATCGGGTTATCATCAGCTCAGAGTCAGAGATAGTGACATCCCGAAAATAGCCTTCAGGACTCAGTATGGTCATTGAATTTGTAGTTATGTCGTTTGGACTAACCAATGATCCTGCAGCTTTCATGGATTTGATGAACAGAGTGTTTAAGCGGTACTTGGACTTATTCGTTATTGTCTTTATTGATGATATCCTCATCTACTCTAGGAATGATGAAGAACATGCAAGTCACATGAGAGTTGTTCTATGGACTCTCAAAGATCGTCAGTTATTCGCTAAGTTAAGAAAATGTGAGTTCTGGTTGCAATTCGTTGCTTTCTTTGGTCACATTGTATCTAGCGAAGGGATTCGAGTGGATTCACAGAAGATAGAAGCAGTGAAACAATGGCCCACACTATAAGACCCCGAAAAATGAGATAAGGTGTCTAGATCCTAACATGTTCGTCATAATGTTATGAGGTCCTAAAATGCCTTATTATGTGATATAAAGTCAGTGTGCAAAGTTTGAAGTGATTTGGAAGTCGAACGTCAAGGGACGTCCATGACGTTCGACGAATAGTCGCTTATGTGTCTCATGTGTGTATACATGCCTAAATTGTATGAAATGTTTCTAATGAGTCTTGAAATGGTTTAAAATGATGTTTAATGTTATTATATGAAGTTTCGTGAAGTTTGGAGGTCAAACGCCCAAGAACGTCCAAGGCGTTCGAAAGATAGCCCCTAAGACGTTCATCGTATGTCATGTTGGGGTCAAGGCTGTTTGGACGTCTTGTAGGTGTTTGTTTTTTATAAAACTTATGTGGAATGTCTATAACATGTTAAGGTTTGTAATCGCGTTGGAAACGTCCAGGTACGACTTCTAAAGGTCCCCTCAAGAGGCCCCAAAAGAAGGACCCCAAATCTGCCTAGACACTGCCTGGGCAGTGTCCCTTGACGGACCCAACAACGGATCGTTGGTCCCCCAACGGCCCGTCGAGCAGGTCTCGTCAAAGGGGAATTGCCTTGGGAAGGTCTTGAGCTAAGAATTTGGCTAATTCATGGACGACAGAGGGCATGACGCCCCGTCATGTCCATGACGCCCCGTCACTGCCCTCATCGCGGGTGCATGCAGGTTGGCAGCCTGCATGCTGTCACTTAAAGGGGTGAATGGGAAATTCACCCCACGTCCTAACCTGACTATAATAGGTTTATTTAATTAATTTTTGGTGTATATAAGTCTTCTAAAACGTGATCAACCCATTCCCAAAAATCCTCTCACATGCTTTAAGCCTTTCCCTCCAAAAATGTTCTCTCTAAAAACACCATTGTTGGTGAAGCTCAAGAGCTGCTTGGAGATGGATTTTTTATGGATGAATCATTAAGTTTTAGATGTTTTCTTGTAGATAAAGGTATGTTGATCTTCATCTCTAGTTATCTTTTCATCTAGAGAGCCATTCTCATTGTTTTTCAAAGAAATCTTATGATCAAGTTTCTAATCTTCCAATCTAGCCATGGGTTCTTTCTCAAAACGTTTTTAATGATTAAACCATGATGAATTGAAGTTAATACAGTGATTTGAATGTGATTTCACTCCAATTGCATGATTAACCCATGTTCCTTCCAAAATTGGTTTAGCTTTTGCATGGGCTTTGTGATTATGGCTTGTTCTTGATGAATTGGTGATTCACTTACGTTGAATTGCTTGTGGTTATTGTTATTTACATTAATTGATGTTTAATTGATGATTATCAGTCCATGATGATAAATATATGAAGTTTTGAGCATGAATAGCCTATGTTTCTACATGTTGTCTTGAAGTCGATTGTGAGATCGGTTGTGTAGACTCTTGATTATGTATGAACTGCTGTAGCTACTATTTTAGGGTGATGTAATGGATGAATTTTGTAGGTATAAATCCTTAATGATCAAATTAAGAAGGTCTTGCATTAATTGATATAGATTCCTTTAGGTTATGAAGTCAAGAAGCTAAGTTGTGACGTATCTCGAATTGTGATTAGATAAAGTATGATTTAGTCTTGATTTCTTATCTAATTAGCTACTGCCTAATGAGTATATTATTGATGAAATAGTAATGATTATCAAACCCTTAGAGAGTTCATAGTACTGGTAAATTCTTCTATACTCTAGTAAATCGATAAGCCTAAATGCCTATGTTTTAACTCTAATCTTGAAGGTATGTGATCATGATTTCAATATGGTTAAATGTAGGTTTAGGTACTGCCTTAGACTAATACATGTATGAACTATGATCTAAAATCAATGTAAGGGAAGTTAGCTAATGATCTATGTTATTCTACTTACCTAGTATGTTGATATGTTGTATTATGTTATGGTATAATCTTGTAGTGACTTGTACATGGTTTCTTATATGTTTAAAGTACATTTAGCTACTTCCATATATGTGTTTTATTGATGAATAAGGTGTATTGATCAATGATGATCAAAGGGTGAGAAATTGGTAATAATGCTTATTTTCTTTACTCTTCTACTTCTCTATTCCTTTATAGTTATGTTGATGAAGCCTTGTATGGAATTGTGTGGTATGGTCCACTTATGGTGGCGGTGTTTACTTTATTGTTATTATATATGTGTTGACTATGGCCTTGAAGGCATATTGATGAACTTATGAACATGTGCTTAAAGTGATACTATGAGAAGCTTATGCTTACTTTCCTATTCTAGTTATGAATTAGGTTGTTTGGCTATTGTATGAGCATGTGTATAACCATGTTAGGGTAAAGTATAGGTGCTGCCATTGATGTGTTAAGATGGTAATAACCCCTTACCTATGTACTCCTTATATGAAAGTGTAAATAGCTAAAGTTAGGAGTCTTGATTATAAGGTATATATTGTTTTGTCTCCTATGTTATTATGTGTTGTGTGCTATGTGTTTGGAAGTGTAATGTGGTCTAATAGGGTGGCTGACTCAAGAAGTTATTGATAGCCATTATGTTATCATGTTGGTCAATGTGTACACACACTCTCACTTACATGCATGATACTAGTAGTATAAGTCATTGTGTCTAATTGAAAGGTAGTTCTCATATTCACTAGTGTCTACTACTATGCATATTAAGGTGATATTTATGAAAGTATGATTTGTATTCCCTTACTAGGATGACTTGATAGGTGTACTAGTATGGGCAAGGGTATGGAACCTTGTCTATGCATTGCACATGTGTATCTTGATAGGATAGTGCCTAGGTTTGGTTCTTATGTATATAAAGGATGATTATATGAACATGTTATGAATATGATGTATATGATACGATGAAGTATGAATGTGTATAGTGTCTAAGTAGGTTTATATGAAATTATTGCTCATATAGTTATGCCTATAGACTTATGCATTGATATATGAACATGTGTGACTTAATGTGTTATTTGAAAGGTTTGTTTACATCTATGTATACACTCACACACATGGATGATCTAGTAATTTAGAGGGGCCTTGCTAGAGGTGCCCAAGAATACTATAAAACTAGATAGATGCTTGAATATGCTATAAGAATATGAGGGATGAATATTCTAAAGCTTATGTTTTATAAATAAACGTAATAAAGGCTTTTCAATTTAGGGAACTTAACTTAGCACCGAGCAAACTTGACAACGGGAGGTGATGACTTATCCATAGAAGGAAAGATTCATCCTAAAGTTGCCTATGTGATGTTAACTCCCTTGTTTATGGGACATGTCATTTAAGGGATTCCCATAAGGAGCGGCCCACTTTACCACATGGTATGAATAGGGATATCTACCTCTTAGTTCTTGAACTATGTTGCCACCATAGGATACTAGCTAGAGGATTCTACCTCGATAGCTATGTTTATATTGGTTCTACTTTGGCCGGTAGACCACCTTCCATCGGTGTAAGGTTTGATGACACCGGATTCCATGTTTAGAATCACATGGTCTATATCGGTTGAGGTTATGGTTTCCATAAAGTTAAAATGGACAATGGAAGTAATTGAATAGGATCCTAACTAGGAGGACCTAAGGTAAGTTACTTAGAATAGGTGGAAGTAATGAACCCATCTAGACATTGCACAAGTGACTCCTTAGGAAGTCTTAGGAAGGTACCTTAATACATAGGATTATGTATGTGTCCTTTATGTATGATATTGTAGTCTTGGTTTGACTATGTTTATATTGTACTATACTTATATGATGACATGTGTTGTCTTGTGTTGATGCTATGTATGGTCTTCTCTTGTGTTCCTAAAGTGATGCATTGCACCAAGTATCCTTAAAGGATTACTTGGAAGACTAATGAATTAAAAGAAAGAGTTAATGTTAAGGAGAGTGAGTTCACTGTAAAGTGACCTCAAATGGGGATTAAATTCTATATGTGCTTTTCTATGATGTTTGGCCTTTGATTGTGTTTCTATGAAGTATGTGGATGATATAAATACTATTGATAAAGGTTTTATGATGATTTACTCAAAATGGCATGAAGTATGATTTCAAAGGAAATGTCCCTTTTAAATGCATGTTTTTGCATGGTTGCCATACTTAGTACATTCTTATGCTAATCCCATTCTTCTCTACTTTTTACACAAAAGTGTAGGTTATGGAATGCTTAAAGGAGGTCTATGATTGAGGAGCTAGATATGTGATTTTCCAAGCTCAAGGAAAGGAATCCTTAAGTTCAAGGATGTCCTAATGTGTACTTATTGCAAAGTCTATTTAGTAATGTATAGCTTTGTATTATGTCTTAAGGGCCTTGTCCTTAATGTAATCTAAAGTTATTGAGTCTAACATGGCAAAGAGACTATGAGTCTAAAAACGTATTATGAGTTATGTTTTATATATATATGATGTGATGTTTCTAGCATATGATGTGCTGTGAAAAGTTTTAAATTTTCCGCTAAATTTACTATGCCAATGCAATGAATGATATGAGAGGCTTGTCTTAGACCTCCGAGAGGTCGACGATGCCGGTTACAATCCAAGATTGCATCCTATTTTCTAGGGTATGCTTTTGGGTTGTGACACACACCTACCTCTGCTACAGATATCAGAAGTTTCTTAGGTCTAGCCGGTTATTATAAAAGGTTCGTGGAAGGATTTTCATCCATAGCCTCACCATTGACTAGGTTGACTCAGAAGATGATCAAGTTTCAATTGTCATATGATTGTGAGAAAATCTTTACACAATTGAAAACTAGATTGACTACAGCTCCGGTCTTGACTATACCAGAGGGTTCAGATGGTTATGTGATCTATTGCGATGCATCCAGAGTTGGCCTTGGTTGTGTGTTGATGCAATGAGATAAGGCTATAGCTTATGCTTCTAGACAGCTTAAGGTGCATGAGAAAAACTATCCAACTCATGACCTCGAGCTTACAGCAGTGGTGTTTGCATTCAAGATCTGGAGACACTACTTGTATGGTGTGCATGAAGATGTGTTCAATGACCACAAGAGCCTTCATTATTTGTTCACCCAGAAAGAGTTGAATCTTCTCCAGAGGAGATGGCTTTAGTTCCTTAAGGATTTTGATATGAGTGTGCATTATCATCCTGGTAAGGCGAATGTAGTAGAAGATGCTCTTAGTAGACTATCAATGGGTAGTGAAGCCCATGTTAAGGAGGAAAGGAGGGAGCTAGTGAAGGATGCTCATTAGCTTGCTTGCTTAGGAGTTCGCCTTATGAGCGTATCAGACAGTGGTGTAACAGTTCAAAATGGGGCAGAATCTTCTTTGGTAGTGGAGGTTAAGGAAAAGCAAGACAGTGATCCAATCTTGCTTGAACTTAAGGGTGCAGTCCATAATGAAAGAGTGGAGGCTTTCTCCCAAGGGGGAGATGGTGTACTTCGCTACCAAGGTAGATTGTGTGTTCCTGATGTGGCCGAGTTGAGATAACATATTCTTGCAGAAGCCCATAACTCCAGATATTCTATTTATCCAGGTGCCACTAAGATGTACCGCGATCTGCGGGAAGTCTGTTAGTGGAATGGCATGAAGAGGGATATAGCAGATTTTGTTAGTAAGTGCCCCAATTGTCAGCAAGTCAAGTTAGAACATCAGAAACAAGGGGGTATGACTCAAGAGATCGACATTCTTACTTGGAAGTGAGAAGTGATCAATATGGATTTCATCACAGGGTTACCGCGTACTCGCAGACAGCATGACTCCATTTGGGTGATAGTTGATAGGATGACTAAGTCTTCTCGCTTTTTGGCGGTCAAGACTACAGATTACGGAGAGGACTATGCCAAACTTTACATTAATGAAATTGTGAGGTTGCATGGAGTTCCTTTGTCTATAATCTCATATAGAGGTCCTCAGTTTACCTCTCATTTCTGGAAGTCATTTAAGAAGGGTCTTGGTACTCAAGTTAACCTTAGCACAACATTTCATCCGCAGAAGGATGGACAGGCAGAGCGTACCATTCAGACCCTAGAGGATATGTTGAGAGCTTGTTTTATCGATTTCAAGGGTAGTTGGGATGATAACCTTCCTCTGATTGAGTTCGCCTACAACAATAGCTATCATTCCAGCATTCAGATGGCCCCTTATGAGGCTTTGTATGGGCATATATGTAGATCTCTTGTTGGTTGGTTTGAAGTAGGTGAAGTAGTTTTGATAGGGCCAGATTCAGTCCTTTATGTGATGGAGAAAGTGTAACTCATTAGAGAGAGACATAAGACAACCTAGATTCATCAGAAATCTTATATAGATGTAAGGAGAAGGGAACTAGAGTTCCAAGTGGATGATTGGGTTTTTTTGAAAGTGTCACCTATGAAAGGGTTAATTAGATTTGGCAAGAAAGGGAGCTCAGTCCTAGATATGTAGCCCCTTACAAAATCTTGAAAAGGATTAGAAAGGTGGCATATGAGTTAGAATTACCAGCAGACTTAGCAGGAGTGCATACGGTCTTCCATATCTCGCTCTTGAAGAAGTGTGTGGGTGATACAGCCTCAGTAGTGCCATTAGAGAGTGTGGCAGTGAAAGATAGTCTTTCTTATGAGGATGTACCAGTTGAGATTCTTAACCGTCAGGTTAGAAGGTTGAGAAATAAATAAGTCGCTTCAGTCAACCTTTTGTGGAGGAGTAAGTTGTCACGACCAGAATTTAGACCCCAGACGAGACCGGCGTCGTTGACCTCTCAGATGTCGCAGACAAGCCTACATACGTCATTCTTACTTCATCTAGGTTAATTTTAGCGGAAAATTTGAACTTTTTGTTTTATTATTTCATGCTAAACATTTTAAACTTAACATCATGGGCGTTCACAAATCAACCATCTAATATAGAGATAATCAAATGAAAGAAACAGTTTAATACTGTAATAAATGTATAATTGCCAAAATGGCACCAATACAATGTCTGAAATAAAAATAGAAAGAAACACTAGTTGAACATACTCCACTAGCTTAAGCCTACATCTAAGCTAGATAGTAACGGTATACATCCTCGAAAGCATGAGGGCCTACCATGTCTGGATAAAAGCTCCACGTCCGGATAGCTGCAACGTCAATCTGTAAGCTCTAGCGTCCACCTGTGCCTGCACCTAAAAATATAGAGTTGTATGGGATTAGTACACACTTGTACTAAGTATGGGTATATGCAAGCACACACCAAGGACATGCATGAAGAAGAACAGCTATTTTCTAACAACATGATTATGGAAAGTCAAGTCAGTGGACTTGCCAAATTGGGATTAGGAAAGTTAGTGAACTTTCCAAATTTGGATTAGGAAAGTCAGTGAGCTTTCCAAATTTGGATTAGGAAAGTCAGTGAGCTTTCCAAATTTGGATTAGGAAAGTCATTCCATGAGAGTAATATGCATCATCATACTTATCATATTGCACACAGCACATAACATCTTACACATAGCACATATCATATAGCATATAGCACATAACGTCTTTTATAACATTCATTCATATGTCATGAGACCTTGGAATCATGTACTTGACATTAAGACTTTCCAAAATGAGGGCTCAACATATGGGACCTCAACTAGGGAGTCTTCATTAGAAAACACAGAGTCTGCTTCATTCATTCATACGTACTTCATTTCATTTCGTTCATAGGCTAGTGTGAACACCAGCTATACCTAGGATGTAGTTTAAGACTTTCATCGGGTTTGCTGTGCAATGATCAAGAATAACCTAGTGTCATTACTTGAGTCTAGCTAACCTCTTGATTATCCTATCCTAACACCTTTGGTATCATTCATTTCATTATGTGCATCATTTGAGGCTGGCCTCATTCATTCATTGGAAACTTTAACTTTAACCGACATAGATCATGTGAGCATCATGAAATCCAGTGTCATGAAACCCCACACCGAAAAGAGGTAGAATCATCGGCCAAAGTGACCCAAAACATGGTAGCGTACGTGGGAATTTAACCCTACCAGAACCCTATATTGGCAGTATAGGTTCGAAGACCAGGAGATATAAGGAGACCCAAACGCGGCAAGCCGGACAGTCTCATCTCATGAGAGTTACGTGAACCTCCGCCCTTCCCGAAAGAAGGCATCACCGCTCATAGCTAGTCTATCAGTGCTCAGTATAAAGTTCCATTACATGCAACTCATACATCATGGAAACTGGCTTCTAGTATGAGGACATCATAGCTCAATAGATGATTTCTCATCTCATCATTAGTATTAAGTGTGTTAATCTCAATACTTTCATTAGAGTGTTCATAGAGACTAGTCTCTTCATTAACTTTTCACTCTCGTATGTGAGTACGTTTTGGTAACAATTACTAAGATCATTTGAGATTGTTCTCATCTTTTACATTAGCCTCATATCATGTTGTCACCACATTCATTAACATTAGCACAATTGCTCTTCATAATTACTCACCCTATTTACGTGTATGTTTATTTCATCATATGCCAATGCACTTGGCCATTTGTGTGTTTCACACTTTTACTTAATCCTTCTAGGGTTTCATCATTTCATTACATAATAATCATTTCATCGTATGCCAATGCACTTGGCCATTTAGTGTATTTTACACTCGTACTTAACCCTCCTAGGGTTACTTCATTTTATTACATACATCTTAGGTTCACTTATTTTTAAACGTATGCTAGACTTATGGGTCTATACATACAAGCCATGAGGCTTCATTCATAGTTCGTTAAGTGACTCATATCTTCCTAATATTATGTAGTACAAGACTTATGTATCTTGTATGTATGCCAAGATCTCGATTTCGATCTAAGTAGGTGGCATTATTATTGAACATTTAATTCACGTATGACTTATGTATCAATACGGAAATTTGAGCAAGGGCACCCAAGTTCGAATCTCTTGGACAACACTTACATTTTTCCTTGATTTTATTTTTAATCCTCATGACATTGGGAACCCAAGATCGAGCCCCAACACCTTCATTTTATTTTTCCCTTAGTTTTTCTCTTCATTTTTCGCTCAATGGGATTGAGAGGATGTGGGATCGAACCCCCACAACCTCATTTTCTTTAAATTTCTTTTTCTTTAAACTCTCTCCTTTTGGCCGAGGGGTTGTGGGTTCGAACCCCCACAGCCGCTCTTTAATTTCTTTTAGTTTTCCTCCTTTAATCTTCCTAGGAGGTCGTGGCTTTGATTCCCATGCCTCACAATTCTTTTTTTTATATTATTCCTTTCTCTTTTAAGCTTGCTACAGCTTACTGAGGGGCGTGGGATCGATTCCCCACGACCTCATAATTTTTAATGAATTTTATAAGCCTTCTCCTATGCTCCTATTTCGCTACTGGCCAAGGGGTTGTGGGATCGATCCCCCACATCCCCTTTTTCTTTTTTATTTACTTACTGCAGGCGTGGAGGGGCGTGGGATCGATTCCCCATGACCCCCCTTTTTTCTTATTATCTTCTGCATTCGCTGAGGGGCGTGGGATCGATTCCCCACGACCCCATATATTGTTTTTTTTATTCGCAGGGGTCTTCCGTGTTGTGGGATCGAAACCCCACAACAGCACTTCATTTTATTCCCCTTTTTCTTTCTTGCGAATTTCGCTGATCGTAGCCCCCATATCGATCCCCGCTTGAGACATTCCTTTTTGTTTATTAATTAAAGTTGCTTTAGTGAGGTCCTGGGTTCGATCCCTGCAGACCTCACTTATTTTTTTTAAATTTTTTTGACGTCCAAAAGTTCCAGATTCCTTCTAAGGCCTATTTCCAGGTTCTTGAAATTTATTCCACAATTTTTCTACACCTTTTTCATCAAATTACACATTAGTTCTTAGAGAAATTTAATGGTTCATTTATAACGTTTTAGGTGCATTTTCATGGATTCGTTTAGCCAAGAATTTCTCACTCAATCCAGCCACATAACGTTTCATATGATCATCACGAATTACCTCAGTTTATACACGTAAAAATACAACCATAATACATTAAACTCTTTGGAGCGTTTAGCAGAGAACCTTAGTCACTGTAACATGCTTGCACACACACACTTGCACATAATTTCGAACACATGGGTTGTCTTTCATACGATTTCAAGTACACAAACATAATCATATTCATCACGAAAACATAATATACACCTAAATCTACCAGCAATCATACCCAATCTACGATTCATTGGGAGCTAGTGACAGGGGCATGCAAAAGGGGAAACAATCCTAGTTTTCGAATGAATAATATGAACTTTAAGGGGTCTATTGGGAAAGGGACCAAGAGAGAAGAAAATCCATACTTTTTTGATGTTAAACCCTTGACTTGCTGCCCAAAAACTCTTCCCAAGAACACGTCTAAGCCTCCTCAATGTCAACTCCACTCGAATGACAACCTCCCTTAGCCTAGTGTGCGATTAACGTTTGTTTTCTTGTGATTTCGTGTGAGTTCTTCAAGTGTGAAGAACTTGGTTTATTTTTCTGCTTTTGTATCTTACTTTGGCAGAGAATTTTTGTGTGAAAGAGGAAGAGAGATTGAGCATGAGAATGGAGAGATAAACGTGAGAGAGAGTTGGAGGTATAGGAGGCTTAGGAGTCTAGTTTTAGGACTTAGTCAATAGGGTTTTTATTTATTTAATAAAATCTGATTTTTATTTTATTTTAAATCAGCTAATGAATAATTATTATTAATTAATTACATTAATTCAATATCTTAAATAAAATCACATTAATTCATTGCTTCCACCTAGGTTCGAACCCGGGTGGAGCAAGACTTCACTTCAAGGGCTCAATTTCGGCCCTCTCTCCCCAAATTGCCCCTCCACTTTATTAATTAAATAATTAATTACATATTTAGGGTAATTATTATACTACCCTTAGCCAGGAAAAATATCATTTTACCCCTAGACCCTTCAAACCTAAGATTTCTTCTTTTTAAGTCTGGTAAAGACTCCTTTGAGTAAATCTTCATATTCGAGAGCCCTACATGGTTGGACCCAACCTTTACAAGCTCAACTAACTCCCCAAGTTAGTTGTCTTGTATGTAGCAAGGGTTCTGAGGTCTGGTTCTACGCGCATCGATCCGTGTGAACCCTGGTCTAATCGTAGGCATTCTTGAAACATTAAGCATTTCTTATCTTATTCATTTTTAGGGTTGTTACATTATCCCCCCCCTTAAGAACATTCGTCCCCGAATGACACTACTCTTTACTAACAATAAGTAAGTCATCTATAGAACGTACGCATACATAGGTAATTCAATACTCCCATTGGTGAATATCTGATTCACATATTAACATGATGGTGTACATCCTTGAAACCTACTAGTAGCTTCACATTAATAGACTAAGGAAGAACTAGTCTCATTAAAGCATACAACATAAGTCAACATATAAGTCATACAAATCAGCAACCAACATGATGACTCAAACATATTAACCTCATACTACTGCATAAATACCATACACATTCAAATATATGAAAGACTAATTAAGGCTACGCACCCGAGGCTTCATCAGAAGTGCCTTCCCCTGCACCCCTAGACTTGAGTGCGAAGAATCGTTGCCTCCTTGGAGCCTTTTCACTTGGACCATTAGGTTGAACTCTCTCCTTCCCTTGTTCTTGACTTCTCCTATTCGCACAATCCTTCACCATGTGACCTGGTTTTCCACAACTGTAACAAGCATTAGAGCCCATCATAGACTCTCCTCCATGCAGTTTGCCACACTTCCTGCAAGGTGGCCTCTCCTGAGGTGTATCTACTCCATTGTTTCTCTTAACTTTGGACTCGGAATCCCTATCATAGTGACCCTTAGACGAACTTGACTCCCCTTGGTGGGAGAGTCCCTTCTTAAATCTGGGCTGCTCACGGACGCCAAAATTGTTTTTGTGGCCTACATGGCTGGACCTGCCTGATCTTGAGGCTTAGGCCTCCTAGCATCACGAATGCCCCTCTTTTTCCGGCTGTCATCTACCTGCTAGACATGCACCATCAACCTGGAGAGGTCCATGTTATCATGGAGCATCGCAGACCGACACTCCTCCTCCAGATCATTGTTTATTCCTGTGAGGAATCTGCTCATCCCATCCCTGCTGTTAGATACAAGGGAAGTAGCATACCTGGATAATTTAACAAACTTCAGTACTCATCTAATCCTTGTTGTTAGATACTAAGGAAAATAGCATACCGGGATAGTTTAACAAACTTCAGGGGATACTCCCTGACTGTCATAGATCCCTGCTTAAGGTTGATAAACTCCTCAACCTTTGCCTCCCTCATCTCCCTCGGAAAGAATCTCTCGAGGAAGGTTGTCTTAAACATCTCCCAAGTGACCGGAACTCCCCGCAAGGCTCATCTATCCTGCCACATCTTGCACCAAGTCTGTGAAACATCCTTGAGCTGATAGTAAGCCAGCTCAGCCTTCTCAATATATATGGCCCCCATAGCCACCAAAATCTTATGCACCTCATCAACAAACTCCTGGGGGTCCTCTGAAGTCTTAGACCCTGTGAAAATAGGAGGATTCATCCTCGTGAAGTCTCTCAATCTGTCAGCCATGCTACGAACCGGTGGGTTCTCCCTATGAACATCCTGCCGGTTGACCTGGGCAGTAATAGACTGGGCCTGCATAGTGATGGCCTGTGCCATCTGGGCCAGGGATGCCCGCACCTCCGCATCAGTCAGCCCAGCTGGGTTAACCGGCATAGCCACTCCTTCAGATGGATCCTGGGGTGGAACCTGATTGTCCCCAACAGCTGCACCTCCTCTCCTCTAACCAATGGTTCTCCTAGTATTCATTCTATGAAAAACAACAAAGATTGATGTTAGACACGCTCATAACACCAAGAAATTAGACATTAGGAAAAGCACGATAAGATCAGAAGAAGGGAAATTTTCCTACGCATCATGCAGTCTCTAATTCAGGATAGTGTTGCACTTCACTACCATGACTTAGAAAATACTCAATGTGGTTGATGTGAACTCATTATTCTCGGAATTTAACCTAGTGCTCTGATACCAACTTTGTCACGACCAGAATCTAGACCCCAGACGAGACCGGCATCGTTGACCTCTCAGAGGTCGCACACAAGCCTACATACGTCATTCTTACTTTATCTAGGTTAATATTAGCAGAAAATTTGAACTTTTTGTTTTCTTATTTCATGCTAAACATTTTAAACTTAACATCATGGGCATTCACAAATCAACCATCTAATATAGATATAATCAAATGAAAGAAACAATTCAATACTGTAATAAATGTATAATTGCCAAAATGGCACCAATACAATGTCTGAAATAAAAATGGAAAGAAACACTAGTGGAACATACTCCACTAGCTAAAGCCTACATCAAAGCTAGATAGTAACGGTAGACATCCTCGAAAGCATGAGGGCCTACCAAGTCCGGATGAAATCTCCATGTACGGATAGCTGCAACGTCAATCTATAAGCTCTAGCGTCCACCTGTGCCTGCACCTAAAAATATGGAGTTGTATGGGATTAGTACACACTTGTACTAAGTATGGGTATATGCAAGCACACACCAAGGACATGCATGAGGAAGAATAGTTCTTTCCTAACAACATGATTATGGAAAGTCAAGTCAGTGGACTTGCCAAATTGGGATTAGGAAAGTTAGTGAAATTTCCAAATTTGGATTAGGAAAGTCAGTGAGCTTTCCAAATTTGGATTAGGAAAGTCAGTGAGTTTTCCAAATTTGGATTAGGAAAGTCATGCCATGAGAGTAACATGCATCATCATACTTATCATATTGCACACAGCACATAACATCTTACACATAGCACATATCATATAGCATATAGCACATAACATCTTTTATAACATTCATTCATATGTCATGAGACCTTGGAATCATGGACTTGACATTAAGACTTTCCAAAATGAGGGCTCAACATATGGGACCTCAACTAGGGAGTCTTCATTCGCAAACACAGAGTCTGCTTCATTCATTCATACATACTTCATTTCATTTCGTTCATAGGCTAGTGTGAACACCAGCTATACCTAGGATGTAGTTTAAGACTTTCCTTGGGTTTGCTGTGCAATGATCAAGAATAACCTAGTGTCATTACTTGAATCTAGCTCACCTCTTGATTATCCTATCCTAACACCTTTGGTATCATTCATTTCATTATGTGCATCATTTGAGGCTGGCCTCATTCATTCATTGGGAACTTTAACTTTAACCGACATAGATCATGTGAGCATCATGAAATCCAGTGTCATGAAACCCCACACCGAAAAGAGGTAGAATCACCGGCCAAAGTGACCCAAAACATGCTAGCGTACATGGGAATTTAACCCCACCAGATCCCTATATTGGCAGTATAGGTTCGAAGACCAGGAGATATAAGGAGACCCATACCCGGCAAGCCGGACAGTCTCATCTCATGAGAGTTACGTGAACCTCCGCCCTTCCCGAAAGAAGGCATCACCGCTCATAGCTAGTATATCGGTGCTCAGTATAAAGTTCCATTACATTCAACTCATACGTCATGGAAGCTGGCTTCTAGTATGAGGACATCATAGCTTAGTATATGATTTCTCATCTCATCATTAGTATTAAGTGTGTTAATCTCAATACTTTCATTAGAGTGTTCATAGAGACTAGTCTCTTCATTAACTTTACACTCTCGTAGGTGAGTACATTTTGGTAACAATTACTTATGCTCATTTGAGATTGTTCTCATCTTTTATATTAGCCTCATATCATGTTGTCACCTCATTCATTAACATTAGCACAATCGCTCTTCATAATTACTCACCCCATTTTACGTGAATGTTCATTTTATCATATGCCAATGCACTTGGCCATTTGTGTGTTTCACACTCTTACTTAATCCTTCTAGGGTTTCATCATTTCATTACATAATAATCATTTCATCGTATGCCAATGCACTTGGCCATTTAGTGTATTTACATTTGTACTTAACCCTCATAGGGTTACTTCATTTCATTACATACATCTTAGGTTCACTTATTTTTAAACGTATGCTAGACTTATGGGTCTATACATACAAGCCATGAGGCTTCATTCATAGTTCGTTAAGTGACTCATATCTTCCTAAGATTATGTAATACAAGACTTATGTATCTTGTATGTATGCCAAGATCTCGATTTCGATCTAAGTAGGTGGCATTATTATTGAACATTTAATTCACGTATGACTTATGTATCAATACGGAAATTTGGGCAAGGGAACCCAAGTTCGAATCTCTTGGACAACACTTACATTTTTTCTTGATTTTATTTTTAATCCTCATGACATTGGGAACCCAAGATCGAGCCCCAACACTTTCATTTTATTTTTCCCTTAGTTTTTCTCTTCATTTTTCGCTCAATGGGATTGAGAGGATGTGGGATCGAACCCCCACAACCTCATTTTCTTTAAATTTCTTTTTCTTTAAACTCTCTCCTTTTGGCCGAGGGGTTGTGGGTTCGAACCCCCATAGTACCTTTTTAATTTCTTTTAATTTTCCTCCTTGAATCTGCCTAGGAGGTCGTGGCTTCGATTCCCACGCCTCATAATTCTTTTTTTTATATTTTTCCTTTCTCCTTTAAGCTTGCTACAGCTTACTAAGGGGCGTGGGATCGATTCCCCACGACCCCATAATTTTTAATGAATTTTATAAGCCTTCTCCTATGCTCCTATTTCGCTACTGACCAAGGGGTTGTGGGATCGGTCCCCCACAGCCCCTTTTTCTTTTTTATTTAATTATTGCAGGCGTGGAGGGGCGTGGTATCGATTCCCCACGACCCCCCCTTTTTTTTTATTATCTTCTGCATTCGCTGAGGGGCGTGGGATCGATTCCCCATGACCCCATATATTATTATTTTTTATTCGCAGGGGTCTTCCGTGTTGTGGGATCGAAACCCCACAACAGCACTTCGTTTTATTCCCCTTTTTCTTTCTTGCAAATTTCGCTGATCGCAGCCCCCATATCGAGCCCCGCCTGAGACATTCCTTTTTGTTTTTTAATTAAGGTTGCTTTAGTGAGGTCCTGGGTTCGATCCCTGCAGACCTCACTTATTTTTTTTAAATATTTTTTACGTCCAAAATTTCCAGATTCCTTCTAAAGCCTATTTCCAGGTTCTGGAAATTTATTCCACGATTTTTCTACACCTTTTTCATCAAATTACACATTAGTTCTTAGGGCAATTTAATGGTTCATTTATAATGTTTTTGGTGCATTTTCATGTATTCGTTTAGCCAAGAATTTCTCACTCAATCCAGTTAGATAACGTTTCATATGATCATCACCACTTACCTCAGTTTATACACGTAAAAATACAACCATAATACATTAAACTTTTTGGAGTATTTAACAGAGAACCTTAGTCACTGTAACATGCTTGCACACACACACTTGCACAAAATTTCGAACACATGGGTTGTCTTTCATACGATTTCAAGTACACAAATATGATCATATTCATCACGAAAACATAATATACACCTAAATCTACCAGCAATCATACCCAATCTACGATTCATTGGGAGCTAGTGATAGGGGCATGCAAAAGGGGAAACAATCCTAGTTTTCGAATGAATAATATGAACCTTAAGGGGTCTCTAGGGAAAGGGACCAAGAGAGAAGAAAATCCATATTTTTTTGACGTTAAACCCTTGACTTGCTGCCCAAAAACTCTTCCCAAGAACACGTCTAAGCCTCCTCAATGTCAACTCCACTCGAATGACAACCTCCCTTAGCCTAGTGTACGATTAACATTTGTTTTCTTGTGATTTCGTGTGAGTTCTTCAAGTGTGAAGAACTTGGTTTATTTTTCTGGTTTTGTATCTTACTTTGGCAGAGAATTTTTGTGTGAAAGAGGAAGAGAGATTGAGCATGAGAATGGAGAGATAAACGTGAGAGAGAGTTGGAGGTATAGGAGGCTTAGGAGTCTAGTTTTAGGACTTAGTCAATAGGGTTTTTATTTATTTAATAAAATCTAATTTTTATTTTATTTTAAATCAGCTAATGAATAATTATTATTAATTAATTACATTAATTCAATAGCTTAAATAAAATCACATTAATTCATTGCTTCCACCTAGGTTCGAATCCGGGTGGAGCAAGACTTCACTTCAAGGGCTCAATTTCGGCCCTCTCTCCCCAAATTGCCCCTCCACTTTATTAATTAAATAATTAATTACATATTTAGGGTAATTATGATACTACCCTTAGCCAGGAAAAAGACCATTTTACCCCTAGACCCTTCAATCCTAAGATTTCTTCTTTTTAAGTCCGGTAAAGACTCCTTTGAGTAAATCTTCGTATTCGAGAGCCTTACATGGTTGGACCCAAACTTTCCAAGCTGAACTAACTCCCCAAGTTAGTTGGTTTGGCTGTAGCAAGGGTTCCGAGGTCTGGTTCTACGCGCATCGATCCGTGTGAACCCTGGTCTAATCGTCGGCATTCTTGACACATTAAGCATTTCTTATCTTATCCATTTTTAGGATTGTTACATAACTCCGTGGAGGGAGCTACTTGGGAAGAGGAAGCAGCCATGAAAGACAAGTATCCTCACCTCTTTCCTTTCGATTCCGCTCCAGCTTTAGGTAATAGTTCATCTTCAGTTTTCCAGTCATTCATCCGTGAATGCACTCTTAGAATCATGTTCCCTCAGTTTGTACTTGCATTTTTAGCATATTTGCATGTTCTCGGAACTCAATTCAGTCAGAAACTTAATTCTTAGTGTTTGGTAGTAGGGTCTGCAACTCTCTCCCTCTATTTCAGCTAGTTTAGTCTTCATTCGAGGACGAATGTTCCAAAGGGGGAGATAATGTAACACCCCGTATCTAAAACAGACCAAAAAGAAATTTTTTAGAAAAATCTGCAGGTGCAATCGACGTTTGCCATCGATGGACCGTAGCCTGATCCACGGTCCGTCCTGCACATCCGTTGATTGAGTCAGAAACCCCCAAAAACTCAGCCTAGAAAATTTGACTAAGTGTCGAACGACGGACAGACCTACGATCCGTAGGTCAGACTACGGTCTGTAGTCTGTGTCTGTTGATTAACACCACATTTACCCACTCTCTAACAAGAACCATGATTGACCATCACGGTCCGTAGATGGACCCACGGACCGTAGGTATGACCGTGGGTGGAAATTAGCAGACAGTTAGGGGGAAATTGTAGTTGGGTCAACTTCACATGATCATAAATCTTAGTACAAATAGAATTAGGTGTCCGATGACATACCAAAAGATAGATAATTAAATTATCTTTCCATATCCACCAATCTTGCTAGAATCAGACCTCTGAGTAAAAAGTTATGCCCATTTTAATAAAGTACTGTCGAACAGACCCAAACAACGGACTGTCGATTGAACGACGAACCGTCTGTCTAGTTCGTCATTTGGTTCGACAACAATTAACTCAGGGGTCTTTTGGTCTTTTCACACTTTGTTTAAACCCTAATATACGTTGATTTGACCCTAAATCATCAGATTTTAGTTAGTTTAAGCCTAGAAACATAACAAGAGCTTACCTAAGTCAAAATCATAAATCAAAAACTTAGAAAATTAGAAGCAAGAAAGGATAAAAAGGTCAAGAACCCTAGTTCAAGAACGCAATAAGGTTCCAACAGTTCCAACCTCTAAACCTAAGTGTTTTTCCGTGAATTTCATCACCAGGTATGTAGGATTTCACTAGTGGGTCCTTTTCACCCATTAGATCCCTAGTTTTCAGTCAGATTTTTTATTCCCATATCATGATTAAAACTAGGGCTTCTAGAACTTTAATAGAACTCATGAATTAATTAGTTATATGTTCCAAATCAAATTTCCATGCTATTTCTCAGATTATTGCATAAATTTCAAAACCCTAGCTATGTATTTCTTTAGTTCTTGAATTACACATACTAGGTTTGATATTTCAGTTACTTCAGATATATATGCCTCAGTTATTAATGCATCATTATCAGATTAATTGTTGCATTCTCAGTTTGCATTATCAGTTTTGAGCTATCCAGTATTTACAGAAATTTAGTAATAATGTCATAATCACTTTATTCATTAGGATTAGCATAATACCGAGTTGGACTAGGGTTCAGCGTACCCAAATAGTCCCAGAACTACTAGCCAAGTAGGTTGTAAGTCCACTCTGTGGGCATCAGTTTAGTGATCACGCCAGCATGCCTTTATACCTATGGCAGGGTATATTGCGTCCTCTCGATGGGGCGTATACATCGGACTCCACATTTAGCTCATGTGGTTTTATTATCGGTTATTAGTAGCTCTCATAGTCAGGTCCGACTCTATTGCATTGACCATTTCTTAGTATATTCAGTATTCAGTTTCAACATGTTATAAATTGGTCATTGCATTCAGTTATCTATGCATTCAGTATATCATGTTCAGATTTCTATGCTTGCTTTTGTGCTTGTTCAGTTATGTTTTATTTCAGCTTTACTCTATCCTACATGCTCAGTACCTTCAAGTACTGACACATACGTGTGATATATCTTCTCGTGATGTACGTTCAGGTTTTCAGCATTCAGATCACGCATAGATCGATTCCCGGTCTCCAGTTCACCAGATTCAGTGGTGAGTACTCATTCTTCGAGGACAATAGTCATGAGTTTCTTTTCAGTATTTAGTCCTTTAGTTTCAGTTTTTGCTAGACTTAGCTGGGGCTTGTTCCAGTATTTCTAGTCCAGCTTAGAGTCTATTTTCAGACATAGTTAGTTTCAGCTTAGTATTGAGTTAATAACTTCTTTGTATTAAACTCATCACTTTTTATATTATCTCAGTTTTAGCATATGAGTATTCCACATCTTTTCATTATAAATTATGATTTAGCTTCCGCATCAGTTTATATTCTTTAGTATGCTCATGATCATACCAGCAGGGTTAGCTTGCGATCACTTGTGGTCCTAGGTCCCGTGTCTGCGTCTCGGGGTAGCTCGGGGCGTGACAATGTGTGAATTGATGTAGCTTACTGTAAAGCCAATAAGTCTTAACTTAAATCTGTCTATGATGTGTTATGCTTCTATTATGGTATGTATTGGCTTAGGTAGGTTCTATGTATGCTTTCCTTGTGGTCCTAAGGTGATGCATTGCAAAAGTATCACTAGAGGGTTATTTAGGAGGTTAATGACTTAAAAGAAGGAGTTCACTGTAAAGAAGAATGAGCTCACTGTAAAGTCACCTCAATTATGACTTAAATTCTATATGTGATTTTATATAATGTTTGGCATTTGAATACGTCTATATGAAGTATGTGAATGATATAAATGCTATTTTACAAAGGTCTTATGGAGATTTACTCAAAATGACATGAAGTATGATTTCAAGAAAATATCCCTTTTAAATGCATTTTTTGCATGGTTGTCATACTTAGTGCATTCTTGTACTAACTCCATTCTCCTCTACTTTTTACATAAAGTGTAGGTTATGGATGCTTAAAGGATGACTATATGATTGAAGAGCTTGATATGTGATTCTCAATCTCAAGGAAAGGAATCCTTAAGTCCAAGGATTTCCTATGTTATGGTTTACTGTAAAGTCTTAAATATTGTACTTATGTATTATGTTTTAAGGGTCGTGTCCCTGTTGTACTCTAATGTTGTTGAGTCTAAGATCGCAAAGAGACTTAAGTTCTACGTATGTAATATGATATTTATATATATACATATATATATATATATATATATGAAGTAAAGTTTCTAGCATATGATGTGCTATGAAAAGTTTTAAATTTCCGCAAAATTTACTATGTCAATGCGATGAATGATAACTATGGGCTTGTTTAAGACATCCGATAGGTCAAGTACGCCATGTTACTTTAGGGGGTGCTCCCCCGATGTGACAAACCCTCTTACAGTTTGTGAACCCTGTCGTGGTCCACTGCTTCAGGTAATTTCTTCTACTTTTTTCCGGGACTGGTTTTTGAGGTGTTACAATATCTCCCCCTTGGGAATATTCCTGCTTGAATAAAGACTAAACTAGCTGAATTAGTGGGAAAAAGCGGTGAACCCTTCCACTATACACTGAAGGCTAAATTTCTTACTAAGTTCCAAATCATCGCTGAAAATTCAAGTACAGACAGAAGGAACATTATACTCTGATTGAATTTACGCGTGAATGACTGAAAAACTATAGAGGAATTATTATCTCAAATTGTAGTGAAAACGGAAGGAAAGAGGTGAGGATACTTGGATTTTATGGTTGCTTCTGATTCCGAAGTAGCTCCCTCTACGGACTGACTCCTTCACAAAACCTCGACGAAAGCGACTTATTTGTTTCTCAACCTTCTAACCTGACAATCAAGGATCTTAACTCGTACATCCTCATATGAAAGGCTGTCTTTTACAGCCACACTCTCTAATGGCACTACGAATATTGAATCACCCACATACTTCATCAATAGTGAAATATGAAAGATTGGGCGTACTGTTGCAAAATCTGCTGGCAATACTAAGTGCTTTTCTTTCTTACCAAATCTCATCACACCTTTCATAGGTTACACTTTCTGAAAAACTCAATCATCAACTTGGAACTCTAGTTCCCTTTGCCTTACATCTTCAAAGGACTTATGGCAACTCTTGGCGGTCTTAAGTCTCTTTCTAATAAGTTTCACTTTCTCCATAGCTTCGAGGACTGAATCTGGTCCTATCAAAGGTGCATCACCTACTTCAAACCAACCAATAGGAGATCTACATCTATGCCCATATAATGCCTCATAAGGAGCCATCAGAATGCTGGAATGATAAATGTTATTGTATGCAAATTCTATGAGAGGAAAGTGATCATCCCAACTACCCTTGAAGTCGATCACATAGGCTCTCAACCTGTCCTTTAAGGTCTGAATGGTACGATGTGTCTGCCCATCCGTCTGTGGATGAAATGCTATGCTAAAATTGACCTAAGTACCAAGACCTTTCAGAAATAACTTCCAGAAATGAGAGGTAAACTGGGGACCTCTATCTTAGATGATAGAAAAAGGAGCCCCATGCAACCTAACTACCTAATTAATGAAAAGCTTGGGGTAGTCCTCCGCCGAATGTGTAGCCTTTAACACAAAAAACGCGAAGACTTCGTAAGTATGCCAACAATCACCCAAATGTAGTCATGTTTCATGTGAGTACGAGGTAAACCTGTAATGAATTCCATGTTGATCACTTCCCACTTCCAAGTAGGAATGTCAATCTCTAGAGTCATACCTCCTAGTTTCTGATGTTCCACTTTGACTTGTTGGCAATTGGGGCACTTAGCCATAAAATCTCCTATATTCCTTTCATACTATTCTACCAATAGACTTCCAACAGATAATGGTAAAGGCGCCTGGATGAATAGAATATCTTGTTTTATGGGCTTCTGGAAGAATCTGCTGTCTCAAGTTACCCACCTTAGGAACACATAATCGATCGTGATAGCAACGCACACTATCTCCCTCTTGGGAGAAAACGTCCCCTTTTTGCTAGTGGATTTCAGCCTTTAGCTCAAGAAATATTGGATCACTTTCTTGCTTTTCCTTAACTTCCACTACCAACTAAGATTTTTATCCGTTCTGGATTGTTACACCCTATGCTCATAAGACGAACTCCTAAGCGAGCATGTCTGTGAACATCTTTTGCTAGTTCCTTTCTTTTTTCTTCAACATGTGCTATATTACCCGTAGATAGTATGCTAAGAGCATCTGCTACTACATTGGCCTGACAAGGATGATAATGCACACTCATATCATAATCCTTGAGGAACTCTAACTATCTTCTCCGTCGAAGATTCAACTCTTTATGCGTGAATATTACTGAAGGCTCTTATGGTCTGTGAACACCATACAAGTAATGTCTCCAAATCATAAGTGCAAACAGTAGTGCTGCTAGCTTGAGGTCATGATTTGGATAGTTCTTCTCATGAACCTTAGGTTGTTTAGAAGCATAAGTTATAACCTTACCTCGCTACATCAACACACAACCTAGGTCGACTCTGGATGCATCAAAATACATCACATAACCATCTCAACCCTCTAGTAGAGTCATGACAGGAGATATAGTCAACCTAGTTTTTAATTCTGCAAAGCTTTTCTCATAATCATCTGACAATTGATACTTAACCTTTTTCTGAGTCAACTTAGTCAACGGAGAGGCTATGGATGAGAATCATTCCATGAATCTTCTGTAATAACCCACTACACCCAAGAAACTTCTGATATATGTAGGACAGATAGGTCTAGCCCATTGTTTCGCTACTCCTATTTTCTGAGAATCCGCTCTGATCCCTTCACTAGACACTATATGCCCAAGAAAAGAAACTGACTGCAATGAAAATTCGCACTTTCTAAACTTATAAAATAATTGGCAATCTTTGAGAGTTTGCAGGAAAACACTCAAACGCATGTTCTTCCTCACTTCTAGAGTATATGAGGATATCATCATTAAAGACGATAACGAACAAGTCCAACTAGTTCTTGAAAACTCTATTCATCAAATCCATGAAAGTTGCAGGAGCATTGGTTAGTTCAATGACATAACTACGAATTCATAATGACCATACCAAGTAGGATAGATAGGTCTAGGCCATTGTTTCGCTGCTCCTATTTTCTGAGAGTCCACTCTGATCCCTTCACTAGACACTATATGCCCAAGAAAAGAAACTGACTGCAACAAAAATTCACACTTTCTAAACTTAGCAAATAATTGGCAATCTTTGAGAGTTTGCACGAAAACTCTCAAATGACTCGCATGTTCTTCCTCACTTCTAGAGTATATGAGGATATCATCATTAAAGACGATAACAAACAAGTCCAAGTACTTCTTGAACACTCTGTTCATCAAATCCATGAAAGTTGCAGGAGTATTGGTTAGTCCAATGACATAACTACGAATTCATAACGACCATATCGAGTACTGAAAGGTGTCTTCAGAATGCCACTATCTCTGACTCTAAGATAATTATAATCAGAACTGAGGTCTATCTTTGAGAAATGACTAGCATTCTTAAGTTGGTCAAACAAGTCACAAATCCTAGGGATGGGATACTTATTCTTGATTGTGAACTTGTTCAACCATCTATAGTCAATGCATATGCGGAGAGAACCATTTTTCTTCTTTACGAACAACACTGGTGCACCCCATGGGACAATGCTAGGTCTGATGAAGCCTTTATCTAGAAGGTCTTTCAACTTCTCTTTCAATTCCTTAGGCTCCATTGGAGCCAATATGTAAGGAGGAATAGAGATAGGTTGGGTATCTTGAAGGAGATAAATTTCAAATTCAATTTCCCTTTCGGGAGAACTCCAGGAAGATTTTCTAGAAACAATTCTAGAAACTCATTGACTACTGGAACTGACTCAAGAGTTGGGGTTTTGGAGATAGAATCCTTAACCCAAACAAAATGATAGAGAATACCCTTAGAGATAATATTTTTGGCCTTAATGTAATAATTGAATCGACCCATAGACGATAAGATAGTGCCCTTTCATTCTAAGATTGATTCATCTAGAAGTTGAAAATGAACAACCCTAGTTCTACAATTGACTGAGGCATAACATGAATGTAAATAATCCATGTCTAGAATGATATCGAAGTCTACCATTTCTAACTCTACAAGATAAGGTGAATTTCTGAGAGACTGTGATAGGGAAATTTATGTATACCCATCTAGCTATAACTGGGTCACCGACTGGAGTGGAGACTTAAAATTATTCTAAGAGAGTTTCTGCACTAATAGTGAATTAAATTGTTATATAAAAAGTTATAAAAGATAAAGTAGCCCCTGGATATAACAATGCATAAACATCAAGGTCAAAGAGTGGTAACCTACCAGTGATTACATCAAGAGAATCTTCCTGATCTTGGTGAGCGTGAAGAGCATTCAACCTGTTCTGGCGCGGTCCACCACCTGTACCAGATGAGTTACCCTGCTGAGTTGGGTGACCTGGTGGTGCTGTTGAAGTTGTTGACTGAGCTCTACTATTATTACCTCCTTGACCTTGTCTAGAAGGACAATCCATTAATCTTTGACCAGACTAACCACACCCTAAGCATCCTTCCTTTCTTGGAAAACACTCACATGGATGGTCCTTACTACATTTCAGGCAAATTGGGTAGTTATTAGTGCCTAAAACACTTCCCTAATACTTGGAGCTTGATTCACTACCTTTTTGATTGTTACGAAACTTGGAGGATGGAATACTACCTGGTGAAGGGGATGGAGTCAAAGAATTCTGCTGAAAATGCGAGCGATTTCCACCACCTGATTTTTGTAGGGAATACTCATAGTTGCCTATTCTTGATTTCTTACTCTCCTTAGTCTATTACCTAAGCTTACCACCCTTAACGTGTTGAACGTCACTCATGATCATGAGATGTTCATGTCTCCCAAAGACATAAAATCCTGCACTCTATTTTTATTAAGTCTGATACTCCATACAGAAACTTATTCATTTGAGCCCTGGAATCAGAACCCATGTGAGGAGCATACTTCAAGAGTTGGGTAAAAATGAGACCATACTCTTGGACCCTCATGTTTCCTTGTCTCAAGTTCATAAATTCTTGGGCTTTTGCCTCTCTATGCTCTCTTCGGAAAGAAATGTCCAAAAAGGTCTCACTTAAGCAATCCCAAGTATAGGAGTTGCATGTGTACCCCTTTTATCCTTTCACTGAGTATACCAGATATGAGCTATACCTTCAGTTGATATGATGTCAACTTAACCTGATCATTCCCACTTACTTGCATCACCTTAATGATCTTTTTGACCTCATCAATGAAGTTTTTGGGATATTCTCTAACTTGTAATCCTAAGAACTCTAGCAGATTCATCCTAACTAAATCTCGCGCTCTATCTGCTGCTGAACCAACATTTGCATTCTTGAACAGGAACCTGTTGATTGTTCTTATTGGCCAGACTTTGAGCCAACATCTAAATGGCGTTCTTGAACTATGCATTCGAGATTTTTTGATCTAGGACTGGAGCAACTGCGTTTACATTCCTAGCATTTGTATTTCTTGTGTTAGCTCTACGAGGAGGCATGATCACTAAAATGTAGAACATCGAGTTAGAATAGAATTATATCATACCTTACGCATTATAAGAGTAAAAAGAAAATGAACAATGTTTCTAAAACACCTTGTAGCCACCTTTTCATTAGACGTGTGCACTTTACACCCATGAAAAAAACTCTACTTAGAGAAGCTTTTTAGAGATACTAGGACACTTAAACCTAATGTTTTGATACCAAGTTTTTCATGCCCTAGTCTAATACTCGAGACGCGGACACGGGACCTAGGATCACGAGTGACCCCATGCTAACCCTACTGTCATAATCATAAGCATACTAGAGATAAACTGAATAATAAAACATGTGAAAGCATTAATATCATAAAAATAAAAATGATGGGGAATACCCATCCTTTAACTTAATGTATGAAATTTGAGAGTTTAATACAACATAGAAATATCAAACTCAAATACTAAGTTGAGTCAAAATATGTCTGAAAATAAGCCTCTAAGATGACTAGAAGTGTTGGGACATGGCCCAACTAGATCTATCAAAACTGAAACTAAAGACTAAAAGGGATAAGATAAACATATCACTAGTTCTCGAAGAATGAGGCCTCACCACTAATGCTTCTAAACTGAAGATTTGGAACCGATCAAAGTACATCACGTGAAGATGTAGAGCAATATATATGCCAGTACTTGAAAGGTACTAAGCATGAAGAATAGAGTAAAACTAAAATAAATATATAATTGAACAAAGTAATAAAGCAATGGAATAATTTGAAGATGATAAAGATGTTGAATACTGGACATAACTAATATAAATCCAATGACAAAATCATAACATGATGAGACTGAATACTGAAACATGGTCAATGCAATGAAATCTAACTAAATTGTGGGAGATACTAATAACCGATAATAAAATCACATGAGCTAAATGTGGAGTCTGATGCATACGCCCCATCGAAAGTACCTAATATACCTTCCAAAGGTATAGAGGCATGCTAGCGTGATCACTGGAATGATGCCCATAACCTACGTGGATAGTAGTTCTGGGGCTATTGGGGTACACTGAATCATAGTCCAACTCGGTATTATGCTACTCCCAGATTAAGTGATTAACTGATTATGACTAAATTTCATTAATATATTGTACAGCTCAAACCGACATGCAAATTGAGAATGAGCAATAATAATCTGATAATGACACATTCATATACTCGGGCATGTATTTCTGAAAAACTAAATTAACTTAAATGTGTGACCTAACATGAGTAATTCAAGAAATAATGAAATACATCGCGAAGGTTCTGAGATTCATACAATAAACTGAGTAATAACTTAAAATCTGATTTGGATAATTCTAACTGAAAAACCCCAACAATTCTAACATTCAAGAAACCCTAGGTCAAGATGATATTAAGGGAATCAAGAATCTGAAAGAAAACTAGGGACCCAATGGGAAGGAACCCATTAGTGAAATCCCACAAACCTGGTCACGAATTCCACGGAGAAATCTTTTGATTTTGGGGCTGAAATTGATGAAAACTTGTTGTGTTCTTGGAGCTAGGGTTGGTCGACTCTTTTCTTCCTTTTTGCTTCAAATTTTCTAAGTTTTGATTGATGAATTTACTTAGGTAAGTTCTAGTTATGTTTATTAGGCTAAACATGACAACAACAACGAAATTTAGGGTTAAAAAATGAGGTTTAGAAGTATAATAAAGAATGAAAATATAAAAATACCACTTACTTAAAGCTGCAAATGGGCTTATCACGACAATCTTCACGGACTGTGAAAGGAACCATGGACCGTGAAGTTGGTCGTGATCTACACTTATGCTTAAATTTGAGGGATCTGGTTCACGGGCGTTACCACGACCTGCGTAAAGTTTCATATACCGTGAAGTCGTCTATGGTGTTTACTTAGGCTGTGGTCTAGAGGCTGAATTTCTAGGGGTCTACTGGTTAAGTCTCCACGGACTCTCCCACTGCCCGTGTGAAGGCCACGAACCATGAAGTCGTGTGTGGTCTTCACTTAGGCTGAGGGTATGGAAGGACTGGCTAGGGGGATAACTGGAAGGGCCTTCACAGATGCCAGTATGGCCCGTGTGCAAGACTACATACCGTGAAGGTCCTCGTGGTCCTTACTTAGGATTTGGGGTTCTGAGGCTAGGCTAGGGGTACTAGTTAACCCACCATGGGCGTCATCACAACCTGTAAACAAGACCACGCCTTTAAAGGTGGTCGTGGTCTGATGTCTTGTCCTGGTCACTTCTAAGGCATGACCACAAATAGGTACACAAACTGTGAACCCTCTCACGGTCCGTGAACCCTTTCGTGGGTGCTTCGGGTAATTTCTGTAAAAAAAAATTGGGACTTATTTTTGAGGTGTTACAAATCTCTTTTAAGAGAATCTTTTGACTAATAATATCAATGTTTGAGGATGAGGAAATGTATTTAAATATATGAACTGAGTATATTTTAGGAGTATCATTGAGCATCGATGTGGGGACGAGTTCAAACAACTAAAAGTCCTCATAAAATATGTAGCCAAGGTGGGTAGAAAGGGTAATTCTTTTTAGATGATTCCTTGTTGAATTTTTAAGCGTATCTTAGTGGATCTACTTATTTGAGGATGTCTTATACTCCGGCAAGGTAAAGTACAGTTCTGGCAGTGTGTGCGAGAGGTTGTATCATCACATAGCTCATAATAATGGTTGTCGGTTAGAGAATCTCCCAAATTTGGTTATTTTGTATCTTTACATACAAACTGATTTATTATTGTTGTTTAATTACATTATGTTTTTATCTACTATTTTAAAGTTTTCTTTATATTGCATCTTTATCATTGATTTTATATCTTATTGAGTTGAGGTTGAGATTGAGTTGAGATGAGGTAAGTATGTTACTTTCCTTCCCGTTCAAGCTTATATGTCTATGCTTTAGAGTTACCCTTACATGCTCCTACGTTTCATGTACTGACGTGATTTGGCCTGCATGTTTCATGATTCAGATAAAAGTAATTGGGATCATCAACAAGTGTTTCGTTGATCCAGTCATTTTCAAGCTAGAGTTGGTGAGCCTCCTTGCTTTCCGGAGGGTTTCACATCGAGTTTACATTTCAATTTTTTTAATTGAAATGTCATGGGTCTTGTCCCGAATTTCATCCTAGTTAGTAGAGGCTTCATAAACAGTAGTAGTTGAGGAGTCTTTTCATTTCTATTATTAATGTTTAAGATTTGAGTTGCCTCTTCTGGCCAGTATGAATATTTTTGAATTTTCTAAGTTAATCATTTTGAGATGTTGAGTTAACCTATACATTTGAAGTTTATTTATTATTGAGTAAGTATTCCGCTGAGATTTGGGCCAGGCCAAATGGTTCTTGAGTGCTAGTTGGGTCAAGGGTGTAGGCTCGAGGTGTGACAAAGCATAATGACATCAACAATTTTCATAGAGAATTGACAGTGAACCTATCTATGAAATATGTCTAAGGATCCAAAAGTTAGTGCTACAATGCCCCAAAAATAACTTGTCATATTTTAACACATCGACTGTGTAAAGGTAAAAGTGAGTTAACAGGAAAGTCCACGAGCTCAAAACAGGCCAGGGACCCTTCATAAGACCCTAAATGGTCCATTTAAGGCACCACGGGCCATTTAAGGCAAGTGGACTGGTCATTTACCTTAATTCAGGGCTACTACGATTTGGAGTAATCTGGAAGGCTACCTAAGCTAACGATCAAAGGTGTACGATCAATTTAGGTACAGTAGCCCAGCCTTTTGGGGCAACCCGTAGAAGGTGCCACCTGGATGTTTATGATAGTATTCTTAGATGATCTACCAATTGTTCCTCCCAAAAGGGAAATAGACTTCAATATTGACCTTCTCCTAGACACGCAACCTATTTGTATTCCTCCTTACTGTATGACTCCGACAGAACTTAAGGAATTGAAGTCAAAATAGAATGATTTGTTGGATAAGGGTTTTATTTGACCGAGTATCTCTCCATGGGCTACTATAGTTTTGTTTGTTCGTAATAAAGATGGTTCACTTTGCATGTGTATTTGACTACGAAAATTTAATAAGTTTACCATTAAGAATAAGTATCATCTTCCAAGGATAGATGCTTTATTGATCAATTCAAAGGAGCGAGTTACTTTTCAAAGATCAACCTTCGGCCGAGTTATCACCAATTGAGGGTGAAGGAAGATGACATTCCGAACACTGCTTTTAGAACTTTGTATGATCACTATGAGTTTTTGGTAATGTTGTTTGGTTTGACTAATGCTCAGGCCGGATTCATGGACTTGATGAATAGAGTGTTTTGACAATATGTTGGTATGTTTCTAATTGTCTTTATTGATGACATCTCTATTTACTCTAGAAGTGAGGATGAGCATGTCGAACATTTGAGGATTGTGTTGCAAGTCCTCAACGAGCAACACCTATTTGAAATGTTTAGTACATGTGGGTTTTGATTGAGAGCTATGGCTTTTCTTGGTCACATTGTTTTCAGTAAGGGTATTAAGGTGGTCTCTAAAAAAAAAGAATGCGCTTAAAAGTTGGCCTAGACCTCAATGCCCTTCAGATATGCAAAGTGTCTTTGGTTTTGGATGGATATTATAGAAGGTTTGTTGAAGGGATCGATTAGGTCATTGTGTGATGGTTGAACTCCTATTTATTTATTTATATATTTAATTTTGGTTGAGAACATGGGAAATGGATATCAACTACACAGGTAGAGTGATTTAGTGAGCCATTGATTATGTTCAGGTTACATATGATGTATTATGGTTTTAGTTTTATTAGGTTGTTTCTCTTATTATCGCCTTACATGTTTGGTACTTTGTTTTATATTGACATCCCCATTGCCTGGTGGGCGATGAATTCACTCCAACAGTTTATCAGGTAGATTGAGGTCCTCATTGCTTGTGGTTGAGTTTTGCTGACGATTGGTATGCTTCATTCTTTCTGGAGCTGAGCTTAGAGTCTGCTTTAGCTTTAGTTGATAACAGGTACGTTAGGGCCCTGTCCCAACTTGTTGTTAGCGGTCTGTAATGTAGAGGCCTGTAGAAATATATTGTGGGTTTATGTGTTAGTTGTGGCCTTGTTGACAGTTGTATGCTTAGTTTTTGGTCTTGTCGGCCTTGTGTTTATATTGGTACTAATTCTTTGACACGTACGCAACACGTGTAAGCCGTGTTATGTAATGTATTATTGGATCTGTCTTTGATGCTAAATTTCTGGATTGTGGCTTTTAGAAGGTGTCTTACATTGTTTTTTCTTTCTTCAATTTCCCAAAAACTTAACAACTAACTAAAAAACAGACAACTAAGTAACTCTGTCCACCAAAACTGAGACAAAGTAGGTGGAGAGATACACCTTGAATATTCATTTACTTGGACAGTAGTAGCTGTTGATTTTGTACCGCATACTACTCTATGTTTCTTCAAAAAATATGTTCCAAAAAATTAATTCTTTGGTTTAGGTAATTACATGTACAAGCCTATGAAAAAGCAAACTAGCATCAACTGATATTTTAGGCGAATGTTCAAACTGATCATTATTGGAGATAGAATGTATGATTCCCTGAATATCATATTAATCATTTAAGGCCCATGGATATTTCTGGACACCCTTTAAGAAATTCTGGACACCCTTTAAGAAATTCCTGGCTCCGCCACTGTTATCAGAGAAGCTTGCAAGAAATTTATATAGCAGTTTCTACTCTTTAAAAATAAAAGTCTAAGCATGGATATGGTAATCTTGTAATTGAATAAGCATGCAATTGGTTAAGATTGCCATTTGATAAGCTTACAAATAAATAACATGCAATATGATAAACTTGAAATTGGATAAGATTACAATCAAGTTGTCAACTTGTAAGTTTTTTACATTGTAGCCTCGATTATGTAATAAATAGGAAGCCAATTCAATTTATTAAATTAAAATTGAATCATAAATTATAAACCAAGCCATTTCAATATGTAAGTTGGGGTATTTATTTTATTACAATTTGCCATGTACTACTTTACATGTGCAATTCTTATGTTTCCATATATATATATATATATATATTCCTCTGTTTGGAAATAAAGTAATTAGTGTTTGATTACAAGATGATAAGATATATTAGAGATTGAAGAAATGTTTCACTACGATGATAATATTAAGGATGAGGATATTCCAACAATTTTGCAAAAAGAAGAGTGTCATTCCATCTATCCGTGAGGTTCAAAGGATGTAATGAATTAGAGATTTTCACTCATTTGAGGCCTTTTTAGTTCAACAATTTGTGTTTTTAATGACTTTTTAAGTATGTATCTAATGATTTATTTTGCTCTGTAGCTATGAAGTGTCAAGGAGAAGGCAAGTATGAATCACAAAAAAGAGGCTAAAACAATGGAAAAAGAGGAAAATCGTGACATTGATGCTCGCCAAAAGGCACTGGCGAATCACAAAAATATCTAGATATCACAAAAAATGACATAGTCGTTAGCTCAAATGCTAACGATAGGTTGATGAGAATAAAACCTAAATGGCGGCTCACCGAACTCAATCGGTGACTAACAGGTGCTCGCCGAAAGTTACAGTACATTTAAGACAAGATTAAGGCCAAAAAGGCTATATTGGATGATAATTGACTACTCACCAAATATGAACGGTGAACTCAATTGATCTTGCCAACTGTGGTTTAAACCCTTGAAGCCTAAAACCAAGAAAGGCGAGAAGAAGAAGAAGTCGGCGAGAACAACTAACATTGCCAACTTAGAATTTGATGAAGTTTTGGGGAACTATAAATAGCAGAAAGGAGAGAAAATGTATATTTTTAGCCTATAGAAAGGGATCTGGAACTTTTCTGAAAGAGTACAATTAGAAAACTTCTATTTTGTATTGTGAGAAATAAGTTGGTAACTCATAATTTTTAGGCTTTTGAAGTGGGCCTGTTTAATTTATGTTTCAAATCATCAATATGATGGTCGAATTTTTTTTTGGTTTACTTTCTTGTACTTTTAATATGATTGGCTAAAACCCCTATTCTACGGGTATATGCACATGAGGTTGGATATGGAGTTGAGTTTTGATTAAATTTGTCGGATAATGTGTATTGCTATTTTGTATCTTGATTTTAATGGAGTTTATTTGATTATCATGAGTTCAATTTATGAATTAATGTTGACAACTTAATTCTATCTTTAGATCTTTGTATATTGCTTGATAGAGAGTATATGAAGTGGGTAATTGAGTTGATTCTTGCATATTAGTTTGAAATTCTTTATTTTCTTGAGAAAGGAATTTGGGGTTTCACCTCTAAATTGTAGTCTTGCTCGAGAGAGAAGATTAATGTCAAAGTATTGGGTTGGTTAGTTTATTACACATGCGAGTGTCCAAGAGAAATTCTTGTGATAAACATAATATGATTGACAAATACGATATGTGTTTAAGATTGACCCATCCTATCCATGGGTAATTAAGGTTATTGAGCAATCAATTGACCCACCTTTTAAAATCAATACCCACTTCCACACACTCCGAGATTCCCAGTCCACTTGTTTGTTAATCTCTTGTTTAAGTTTGATTGATCAAAATTGGTTACAAAACAATCTCTATTTTATAGTTGGAATCATTTTAACCCTTGCTACCATCTACTTGCAGTGTATTGGGATACAATTTGACATTGTAATTGAACTTTTTCACATACCACTCCCTGTGGAATTCGACTACGAACTCGTATGTTGGGTAATTAGATTTCTTTTTCTTACTTTTTAATGGGTTTATGGTGCAAGTAACTTGAGCCTTATAAAAAATGGTGCTGCTGTTAGGAAGTGGTGCTTAGAATTCTTTTAATGAAATATCTTTGTAAGTTAATTTAGTGTAGTAGAGTACTATTATTATTTGTTTCATTATCTTGTTCTTTTTAGGTGGCGACATGAGTGTCATTGAGAAAAATGATTCTAGTCAACATGGTCATAGTGATGATGTCGGAAATTTTGCTGATGTGAATTTCAACTCATAGGAAGTATGAGAGCTATCCGGTTACCCCCAACTATGGAGAATGCTATATTTCATGTAACCTGAACCATGCTTCAACTGCTCCAAATGAAGGGAATGTTTGGGGTTATTTCTTATGAGGATGCCCATGAGCAAATTCACAACTTTGTGGATGTATGTGGCCCATTCTCTTTTAGGAACATCAACAAAGATTACATTCCATTGAGGCTTTTTCATTTTTCTCTAATGGGGTACGCCTCAAAATTGTTATTAGTTGAACTACCAAGGGACTCGTTCCCTACTTGGGTTGAGTTAATTAAGGTATTCTTTGAGAGATTCTTTTCTCCGAAGAAGGTGAAGAATGTAACATCCCGCCTTAGAAAGAGTTAAATTTAGAAAGAACTAATTTGGAAAGAGTTAATTTGAGATTTGTTAAAGTTAAGCTCAATTTGTGAGTTTTGGGTCAACGTCAAACGACCATAATTGTTATTACAAGATGATTTAGGTTCCCCATAATATATCAAATGAAAGGTTATTGAATCCTCTTTCCAACTCTATCAAGTTGGCTAAATACGAGTTCAGATGAGCTGGAAGATATGCCCGTTTGAGTTCAACCTGTCAAGTTAAGGAATTTTACCTGAATTAGTGAGGGGTATTGTTGTCCTTACCCCATCAACTTTAAAAATTTTTTGTAATATTTTAGGGGTATAAACTGATTTGGTTCAGTTTTCACAATTCCAAAATACAATTAAGTTTTAGAGAGAAGTTCAAGAGGATAAAGAAAGGAGAAGATTCAAGATCTCACGGATTTCTTGCAATCTTCAAGAGGTTTTTGCCAAGGATTCCATCCTAACGAGGTATGTAAGCTTTCATACTATTGGGTTTGTTCACCCACACGCCAAGTATGTGAATATTATCCGTAAGTTCGTTCTTGAGGTTGAACGATTTGAGTTCTTGATGAGAATTCTTGAGGTGTTATTCGTTCTTGAATCATGATGTTTGGTTAAGTTCGTGAGGCAGGGATCTTGTTTTTGAGTATTTTTCTTGAGGATTTTCTAGTAGATTTTCATGGAATTAAGTTGGGTAAACAATTCTAAGAGAGTTTGGAAGAAATCGATTGAGTTTAGGTGAATTAGAGCCACGAATGGAGGAGGAAAAATTCATCTGTTTTTTTGGGCAGGGGACTGGCTTGCCGCACCAGCAATGCGCCAAGATTTATGCTCTGTAGTTTAGGGGCTAGCGCCCCATGCCACTCAGTGCGCTAGGGTATCATGCCCCGTCCTTCTTTCATCGCTTGACCTGTCTGAGTTCTATTAAAGTATACCTTCACTCCTTTCTAATTTTAACTACTCTAAACTACATCTAACTATCAAAAAATCCTTCATAACATGGATCTAACCCTTGAAATCATAATTGAAATTCAAAATAGAGTTAAGAGTAAAGTCTTGAGAGTTCTGTAGAGTCATTTTAAGAAGTCTTTTACAATCTTTTGATACTTGTTTTAAGACATGAGTACTTGAGTATGAGGATGAGGAGAGTTGAGTTTCATTTTTCAAAATGAATATATTGGAACTATGTTTTCCCAAGATTAAATGTTTTTACATTTAAAATGAGGAGGAAACCTTTATTTCCAAATGAGTTCATGAGGAGTTTTGAGTATAATCTCTTTTAAGAGAATCTTTTGAGTAATAGTCTCAAAGTTTGAGGATGAGGAAATGTTTTTAAACATATGAACTGAGTATATTTTGAGATTAGTATTGAGTGTTTATATGAGACGAGTTCAAGCAACTCAAAGTCCTCATAAACCGTGTAGCAACCGTGGATATAGGGTCATACATTTTAGATGATTTATTATTGCTTTTTAAGTATAGCTTAGTGGATCCACTTAGTTGAGAATGTTTCACGCTCTGATCTTACACCCTGTGCGAGACTGACACCGAGAACCATTGCTGGCCCCAAGCTAACCCTTGGCCTGACTTACTACTGAGCGGGAGACTTACTTATGATACAAAATACTTTAAAAGTAAACTGAAATCTCAATAAAAACATAGAATGTATAAAGAACATTCACTAGCCAAAATGTTACTCAAGTCTCAATCATCAAAACATGAATGGAAAGACTTAACAACTAACATCAGCTACTGTCTATAAAGCCTCTAACAATTGAGATGGACGTCGGGAAAAGACCCACGATATCCTAATGAACTAACTAATAAAGCAACAAAAAGGGAATCCTTTGGAAAGCAATGAGGCTCATCAACTGATTTTGAGTGCTTAACTGGATCAACAAGGCACTGTATGTTGATCCCTAGTTACATGTATCTGTATCATAAAATGATGTAGGCCAAAAGGCATCAGTACATTGAATGTACGAGTATGTGAGGGGAAAACTTAACATGACATAAGCTTGAACTGAATTATGAAAGAAACACTTACCTCAGCTTTACTCAACTCAATTAAAAATAATCAACAATAAGGATGCAGTTCACATAAAGCCTTTAAACAGTAAGAAACAACTCAATATACATATATAATAAAGTAATATAACTTTGTGGGAGTTTCTCTAACCGAAAACCATCATTATGAGCTATGTGATGATACATCGTCTCGCCCACGCATTCAGAACTGTCTTATAACTTGCCGGGATATAGAACGCCTCAAATAAGGTGGTTGTGTAGATTAGGTCCTTTATTCCTCTACTAATATTTTGTAACTCAAATTGTACTATTTAATTAATATTAATAAAACTATACGTTATTCGCCTTAATTTGTTTTGTTATTGTCTTCAACTTTTATGATTTTTAAAGTTTGAAATTTATACTTTTAAACTTTAAAAATTTGAAATTTTCTAACACCTTGTATTCCACGTGTACTAGTTCTATTTAAATGATGCTTACAAATTTCCTTGTGGTATAGTTATGGACTCGGTTCGCTATGCGACGTGTGACAGTAGAATACGTTTAAAGTGAACAGTCCATAGATTTTGATGCGACCCGATTAAGTTGACGTCGATGGAAGTATTTAAACTTGAGATCATAAGGTGGTGTTTGAGTCTAAAGTTTAAAGTAACATAGTGTATATAAGTTTTAAGTTAAGTTAAAGGCATTAGAGTCTAGAAATGAAATAAAATATTGAAGTGCTTGCTGACTACACTTAAGCGAGTAGGTGACAAGTAGGTGCATCACCTACTTTGACTTGTTGACCATCCAAAGGGACTAAGTAGGTGCATCACCTACTAAGACACTTTTGACCATGTTATTAGTCCAAGTACACTACCACCTACTTGCATTAATCTTGCCCAAGTTGAATAGAAGAATAAGGGGAAAATAGATAGCCAAGACCCAATATGCTTAATTCCAAAGAGTCCCAAGTGAAAAGTCCAATTAGGTGGACCACCTACCTGATAATTGATGGCCCAAAATTAGTGAGAAAGTCGGCCAAAGCAGGTCCTTTTTAAAGGGATCGATATCAGTTTTTTTCCAACCATTTTACTTTGAAAAAAAATCTGATTTCTGGAGCTTTCTCTCTTCTCTCTCTTAGCTCCATGCAGCAACCATTAAATACCATTAGGGCTTTTGTCACACCCCCGTCTCTAGGTGAGGCGGAAAATTGTCATATGAACACATGTTTTACAAGTGACCTATGATGAGAAAGTAAACTACTATGCAGATAGATTTACTGATGAGAAACTTCATATACAACACATGTGATTAGCTGAACCGATACATGTGACAATTGAAACTATGAATATGGATGACAGATTTACAATGTCTACAAAGCCTCTACCGAAATCCATGACTGTACCACTATGAAAATAGGCATAATAAAGACTCGGCGAAGCCCCGAATTAACTTGGAGATCACCAAGAACTGTTGAGTATCATGTGCTTCTATTAGTGAGATCTACTTGTTGAGTACATGCAACATGAAATGCATCGTCCCTAATAAGGGACGTCACTATGAAAGAATGTACTAATTATGTAAGACATAGTACAACCATATTAAAATGAGAGGTCAAGTGAAACTACATATAAGTAGATAAGTATTTGACACCACCCGGACAAGTACACTACCACATTATTGCATTATTCTGGCTCAAGTTGAATAGAAGAATATGGGGAAAATTGACAGCCACGGCCCAATATGCTTAAGTCCAAAAAGGCCCAAGTGAAAAGTCCAAGTAGGTGGATTACCTATCAAGTGGATCAACTACTTGATAATTTATGACCCAAAATTAGTGAGGAAGTCGGCCAAAGAAGGGCCCTTTTAAAGGGATTGATTTCAACTTTTTTCCAACTATTTTTACTTTGACAAATTCTGATTTCTAGAACTTTCTCTCTTCTCTCTCTTAGCTCCATGCTTCATCCATTAAATACCATTAGGGTATTGAATATTAGGGATTTCAAGCTTTTGTAAGTAATAAGTTAAGACAAGTTGAGGAGGCCAACCTTTACTTTGAAGAATCCAAGTCTTGGCAAGTGGTGGTTCTTTCTAGCAAGGTAAGCTACTGCAATTTTCTCCTTCTTGTGCTTGAGTCAATTAGGACATTTATTATGTGTTAGCATGTTGGTAATTTTTCCTTTTACATGGTGTTACATTGGAGAGAATGTTCTGGTGGTTAGTGCATGTTGGGACAGCCATGAAGGGGAATCCTCTTTAAATTCAGTTATAAGCTTGTTTGAGCACTTTAAAAGTAATGTTAGCTCTTCAAGTACTGGTGATCAAAAACAATGACTCATATTTCTATTGTTACAGTATTATGTTTAAGGATTGTTTTATGTATGTTATGATAAGGGGTGTGATTTGATGTGCGAGGAAGTTACGCAGACATTAAAGGAAAGGCCCAATTTCTTACCATATATCATCCCAAATATGTTAATAGTTGGCTTTTATATGGTATGTGCCAACCACCCCGAGTAAGTATTAATAACATTTTTATTCTTTTTATGGTTATAAAACATATTTATAAGTGTGCCAATTGCTGCAAACGATATATGTATGGAAGTTCCTATTATGGTCTATTTGTTGGCTATAGAGGATTAACATGTGACTAAATGGTTAGTTAACAAAAGGAAAATTGATTAGTTAGACCTAAGTTGTGATTAGTCGGTTGCACATAGTGGGATTAGAGTACATGAAGCACTAGTTTTGATTAAAAGGTACTTGTTAGATATAAAGCATGTGAGAATGAAGTTTGAATGACATGGGCCGAATATGTGCGTAGAGCTTCTTGTTAGAAAGAGATGGGATATGTAAAATTCCTTAAACATAGGAGTGGGGGTGATATGAGGATGCTATAGAGGAGTGAGAAGGTAGTTATGAAAGAGTTATTACTAAGTGTATGAGACAAGAAAATGGTATCAACTTTCAACCCTAACGAGTAATAATGGTGCACCTGGGAACAACTTTGTGAACCTTTTTAGACAGAGAAGTCAATTTAGTATTGATTCAAGTCTTGATATTTTGTCTTGATAACAACAAGAAAAATGTGGTGAATATAAAGGTTGCCTAGATAGAAGATACATGATCCTAGTTCATCCACATCATTAGTACAAAAGAGAAGTATAGCATTATACACACGTATATACTTCCATCAAAATTAATAGAGCTACTACAGGGTTTATTTAATATATGCCTACAGTAATACATCAATCATAGTACAGTTAAGGGAGATGAAAAATTGATCATATGCTAGTTGTTCTTATTTGCTATCTTGCATGGAAAAAGAGTTGGAGCACCCTCACTTGTTATAAAAAAAAAGGAATCTATTAGTATGGACAGATGTATCTTGTTAAGCCCAAAGCAGCTAACTCTAAGACGTTATGAATCATGATATAAGTTTATAGGTACATAATATTTACATGTTATTAGAGTTCATGTTTTATGGTGTTTTCAAGATTCACTATTTATTTTCTATTTCAGCCTTCAAAGGGCAGTGGGGCATTGAGTGTGATATAACACAAGCTAGTAATGAAGGCAAAGTTGACCTCAACAACCTACTCTAAACTATGAACTATTGAGGATTTTATATTTGTATCTTGATTGTACTATTTATATTGACCTAGATGGAAGCCAAGTCCCAATAGAAGAACACACCTAAAAGAAGTCTTAGGACATTGAATATAGTAGATGGGGAAATCAATTTTATGTTTTTTTAGGTGAGTAAGGAATACGAGCAGAACTATCCCACCCATGGCTTAACTCTTAGATAGTGTGTTTGCCCTTATTATGGTAGAGGTGTTGTATAGGATATCTGGTAGTTTCCAAAGATGGTTTGTTATATAATTATACATGTTGTATGCTCTATAACTTACCTATTTTTATGTCATTTGCCCTTTTAGGGATTACTTTCTCACATGTTACCTAATGTCATAGAATGCTTGCATGTAAGTGTTATCCACTTTAGAGTACCCTTGTTTATTGCAACATGTATTTGTAGGACCTTCTCCCTACATGTTATTTATTGCACTGGTTACTTTTGTCATGTCAGTTGTCCATATTGTGTGGGTATTGTAGGCTAATTGAGCACATGTCTCGTAGCCTACTTGCTTAAACATTACAGGCCTTATAGATTTTCTAGACATGTGTTATGTGCTCACTTGCTCATATTTCATATGTGTACTCATTGACATATTAGTCAACCTATCCATGTGATATAACACACTTTATCAACGTGATGGTGTTCCGTAGTTCATTTTATTTTATGTCTACATGTCTTATAGTCTACTTGCTTGCACATTATATAGTTCGTAGATTTAGTACTCATGCATCATGTGCTCATCTAATCCATTTCCTACATGCCTTATAGCTCATTCATTCACACGCTACCCTATAGTTCATATGCGCACGCACACCACATATTTCTATAGCTTAATGCATGTATCATAGCTCCATTTGTGCTAGTCTGCCTATGTGTCATACTCCATGTGACATATTTATCCGTATTCTATGCCCTTTTGTGCTTATTGACTTCAGTTTTGAGATTTTGGGGAAAATGTTTCTTTGTATCATGATGTAGTGATGATTTTAACCAAAACAGGTTGGGCATATATGTATATTTTATCACAACCATAGATAAATAACTTAGCATAATGCCTTATTCGAAGGTGCGTCATAAAACTTTAGGGGCGATTTGGTTACTGGTTAGAGTTATGCAGGTATTAGCTATGCATGGTTTAGTTATGCACATATTAGTTAAGCAGGGTTTAGTTATGCAGGTATTAGTTATGTAGGTGTTAGTTATGCAGGGTTTAGTTATGCAGGGTTTAGTTATGTTAGGTTAAATTATGCTGGTATTAGCTATTTGGATATCAGTTATGTAGGTATTATTTAGTTATGTAGAACTTACAATACATGAATTATTAACTATTAAATATTAACCTTGTTGTAAATTACTAATATATATTATTTACAAAATCATAATACATGCTAATAAAATGTGGAATATATTGAATAATATGTAATGCTAATATTTGATTAGCATATGTACCGTTTAAAAATATACAATCAATTTCTAACATTAAAAAAATATTTATATTTGCATAAATTAATGAAAAATGTAACTATATAAAAAAGAATAAAAATGATTTATATATAATAAGAAATAAAAACAACACATGTAGATAGGAAATAGTAAAGTTTACAATTAAAAAAATAAAATAAAAGAAATTTAAATGGTCTATGTATAAAAAGAAATAAAAACAATAAACGTATATATAGGAAAACAATAAAGTTTCCAATTAAAAACAATAAAATAAATTAATAGGGTAAAAATATAATTCCACCTTCTACCCTACATAACTTTATACATAGATTCCCTCATAAGTTATGTTGGTATTAATTATGTATGACTACAAAAAATGCAACCAAACATGGTATACGTTATGTTGACTTTTATACCTAATACAAAACTTCTATCAAACATAGTAAAACTAATGTAACTTTTTATACATGAATAAGATGTCTCTTATACAGTTACCAAACAATCCCTTAGAGTTTATATTAACAACTATGTGTTCTTATAAGACTCACCTCTGAAAAGCGTCGTGAGATAAAAGAGAAGGGAAAGTAGAGCCTCGATAGGTTAGGCCTATGATTTTATGTGTCTGTTCCATATACAAAAATTTTAGGAGATACTATAGTTATTCTTGACTGTTACGGCCCAGAAGCTAAGCTCAAAAGGTGTAACCTCCATTGAAGTATTGGGGAAGGAATAGAATATAACCCAAGATACTTGCGAATACATAATGGTAGAGATCCTAAATACCCATCCTCATTCTAAACATCAACATATGGATCTGAGATCATGTGGTCCCCTTATATGACCATAAATCTTACTAGCATATGTTCATTTGATATGTCATTTGCATGTCTTGTGTTTAGGTATATTAAAGTCCTTATTTGTATGAGTTGTACTTGTGTATTTTCAGTGAATTACATGGTCAAGAAAGGGGTTTAAGTTGTTATATTATTATTTCATGACCCATATCTATTGAGATGTCATGCTAGACTTGTCTATACGTGTTTTAGGTTATTCTATCGATTTTGGATAGTCCTATTTACAATTGGAACTCTCGTAAATCTCTATCTGAAATTCCAAGGTTAACCAAACTACTAGCTTCACCTATCATTCGAGGACGAATGCTCATAGGGGAAGGGAGGATGTAACACCCCGTATTTTACGTGTACTAGTTCTATTTAAATGATGCTTATAAATTGCCTTGTGGTATAGTTATGGACTCGGTTTCCTATGAGACTAGTGACAATAGAATACGTTTAAAGTGAACTGTCCGTAGATTTTGATGCGACTCGATTAAGTTGACGTCGATGGAAGTATTTAAACTTGAGATCATAAGGTGGTATTTGAGTCTAAAGTTTAAAGTAACATAGTGTATATAAGTTTTAAGTTAAGTTAAAGTTAGTAAAGTCAAGAAATGGAATAAATTATTGAGGTGCTTGCTTGACTACACTTAAGCTAGTAGGTGACAAGTCGGTGCATCACCTACTTTGACTTGTTCACCAGCCCAAGGGACTAAGTAGGTGAATCACCTACTAAGACTCTTTTGACCATGTTATTAGGCCAAGTACACTACCACCTACTTGCATTAATCTGGCACAGGTTGAATAGGTTGAATAAAAGAAGAGAAAATTAGCAAACTAGTCAAAAAATTTAACTTAATTAGTAAAAACCTCCATACTTTATAAATATTAGTAAAAATATAAAAAATGTCATTATTTTAAAAAACTTTTTGTATCCTAATATGCTTCCTACTTTATCTCCAATTTGATAATACACGTTTTCATTTACACTCTTTTAATTAATTCTCTCTCCTATTTTGAAAAAAATAAATTTCTCTCTCCGTCTCATACTTATCTCTTCAAATTACCCTCCAACATTCAAGTTGCTCATTATTTCGTATATTTTGATTTTTTCTAGAAATTAAATCAACAAGAATCCATTTGATTAAGGTATTAATATTTATCCTATTTTTTGATTTTATTTTTATTTAAATCTTTCAGAATTATTGTTTGTAGTTGAAATCTTGGTTAGAGTTTGATATCTTCTAAAACACTCTCCAATGGCTTAATCCTAGAGGATTACTAGAGGTATCCAACTTAATCAACAATTTTCTAGCGATTTCCATCCTTTAATCTATTTATTACTCAAGACCGATTAGTGTTATACTTTGATATTTATATTTGTATTTAACTTTAGTTGTCTGATTATTTTTGTACGCTCAATCAGTTAATTATGTTGTATTACGTAATGATTTGTCATATTCTGTATTTTGAATCTGTTTTGCATGTTGTGTTTTGTAAACTCTTCAGAGCCTAAGTTGTTGTTTGGTTATTGTATTATGAATCTTAGTGTATCGATTCAATTTTTTATTATTTACATAAATTGAATGGTATGTTATATTATGTATTGAAATTTTAAGTGTTATATTGTATTTTGGTATCCTTTATTAAATTCAATATACATCTTTGTTGAATATGTATTTATGGGTTTAACATTGTACTCATTCTGATTTTTGTAATTTTTTTCATTTTATATTTTTTAAGCAGCATGACTAAAACCAAGAAGATTAAAGAAGGCATTTCAGTGCCAATGAATTCTGTTGTTGATCTTATAGACGACAAAAATTGGTTTTACAAGTTGTCCTCCAAAGGACAGTTGGTGAGTGACTCTGTAAATAAGAATTATATCTTTTTCATTAATAATGATTTTTATTGATTGATCATTATTTATCATTTTTTGTTTAGCATATCAATGTTATTTTCTATTATTTGTGAAAGAAAGCCAAGTATGATATTGCAAGCAGTTATAAATGCACAACTGTCGATTGTGTATTTACATCCAAAATTTCATCAATTTGGGGAAAGTATGTAGATTTGGATAGTGATGTTTGTTGCATTGATGAAGAGCATATTATAAGTGAATACATTAGAGGGAATAAAGTGCATTCTAGCATTCCTTGGCATCTGGTGGATCACATTTTCGTTCCTGTACATTTTAATGACAAAATATATCCTATATCTCTGCACATTTATGTATTCTGATAATTATATTTCTTTAGTTGCCTGATTTTTTTGTACGATAATAAGTTAATTATGTTGTATTTCGTAATCATAACAATATCAAAATTGTTGTTGGTTATTTGTATTTTGAATATGATTGTATAGTTACATCTTTGTATTCAATAAAGTAATTGTGGTCTGATCGGTGTGATTTGTCATATTCTATATTTTGAATGTATTTTACATATTGTATTTCTAAAACTTTTAAGTGTCTAACTTGTTAGTTGGTTATTGTATTTTGAATCATAGTGTATAGTTTCAGTTTTTTATTATTTATATAATTGGATGGTATGATATGTATTCAAATTCCAAGTGTTATGTTGTATTTTGGTATTCATTATCAAATTCAATATACATCTTTGTTGAATATGTATTTATGGGTTTTTTTTAAAAAAAATTTAATCAAAATATATTGGAAATCAATAATGAGTGAATTCATCAGCTATGGAGAAGACCGATTAGTATTTAGTTTTGAAATTTTGTTATTTAAGAACTATATTCTTTCAATTAAAATAAATAATAAAAACTTAAATAAGATACATAATAAACTTAAATTTTTGACATTTTTACTAAATATTGAAAGTGTTGACAATGGATCATATTAAATGTCAAAATATTGACATTTTGAAAAAAATTCTCACAAAAGAGAATAAGGGGAAAATGGACAGTCGAAGCCCAATATTCTTAAGTCCAAAAAGGCCAAGTGAAAAGTCCAAGTAGGTGGATTACCTATCAAGTGGATCGCCTACTTGATAATTTATGACCCAAAATTAGTACAGGACCCTTTTAAAGGGATTGATTTCAGCTTTTTCCAACTATTTTTACTTTGAAAAAAAGATATGATTTCTAGAGCTCTCTCTCCTCTCTCTTGGCTCCATGCAGCATCCATTAAATATAATAGTGTTCTTGAATATTAGGGATTTCAAGCTTTTGAAAGGTATAATTTAAGACAAGTTGTAGAGGACTACCTTTACCTTAAAGAATCCTAGTCTTAGCAACTGGTAGTTCTTTCTAGCAAGGTAAGTTATTACAATTTTCTGTCACTTCTTCTTGAGTTAATTAGGACATTTTGTATGTGTTAGTAAGTTGGTAATTGTTCCTTTTAGAAGGTGTAATATTTGGGAGGATGTTCTGGTGGTTAGTGCATGTTGAGACAGCCATGGAGGGGATTCCTCTTCAAATTAAGTTATAAGCTTGTTTGAGCACTTTAAAAGTAATGTTAGCTCTTCAAGTGCTGGTGATCAGAAACCATGATTCATATTTCTTTTGTTACATTATTATATTTAAGGATTGTCATATGTATGTTATGAGAAGGGATGTGACTGGATATGCGGGGAAGTTATAGAGACGTTAAAGAACTTAAATATTGCAGGGAGTTTTGGGTAGGACTTGATACGAAGGTTGTACTGTAGACGTGATTTAAGAGAAAGGGAAGGAAAGAAAACATGGGCTAGATAAATTGTAAGTTTAGTGCTTGGTTACTATTTTAGTGGTATCAAGTAGCTCAAATTGACTGATTATCTACTAATACTAATATTACAACTTATTTTATTGTAGATTAGTAATCTCAAGAGAAGGAGCTTAACTCATACTTTTTGAATTGTACAGTAAGGTATGTAAGGCTATTCGATTTCCTATTTCTTTGGCATGAATCCAACACTTGTATTATAAAGTAAGCTTTCTAAGTGCCCTTGGTAGTGTCTGATCCATAGTTGCAGTTACTACTCCCTAGAGTGTTAAAGTGAGAACTATACTATGAGCTTATTACAAAATGTATGTGTTTACTCTACCAAGTACTAGCATGCAATGTTTAATCTTGTTTCATCATCAAAGTACCTTTGGCACGTATTGCCGTTATATAAATCAAAATGATCCTAGATCACACATGGCACATATTTTTCTATGTTGGATATACAATCTGCCCGTATCAAATTGCTTTAATTGTCTATTCCATCATATATGTCATTCTTTCACACGATCATATGTTCCCTTTATTGGTTATTACTCCCATTGTGTTAGACTATAATGTTACCTCACAAGATCCCTACTTGCTCTATTCTACATTTTATATGTACTTACTTGGAATATGTATACATCCTTATGTTGAACCTGCCCACCTTCTTCCTTGGTTCCACGTTTATGTATACCTTGTATTGGATATTAGTTAGTGAGTATTTGACTATCATATAGAGTTCAAATCTCTTCGCTGAAATTAATGTCTTCACCCCATATGTGCTTCCATTTGAGATGTCAAATGTTTTAGAGTCATATAAGCTCCTAAGTATTATGTTGGTGTCACATTTGCTTTCCATGTCATTGTTATTATCGTATGTCCATACTCATATGTATTCTACTACAGGTCCGTAGTTCCAATCTCAACAATGATTACGACCACCAAAACATGAATCTCAAAAGAATTATGATCATCAAAGAACAATCTCAAAGAGCTATGAACATCAACACAAATATCTCAAAGATAAAGAATTTAAGTGACACAATCTGTATAATTATGAATGGCCGCTCACGGTCAAATGACTAGCATGGATCGATTCCAATTGATATAGAAGGGTGGCAACTCAGAGGCGAAATCCTAGCATGGGCTGATCCCAATTGGTATAGAACGGTGACAGCTCAGGGCGAAAGCCTAGCATGGGCCAATCCCAATTTGTGGAATTATGAGGACAACATCCCAGGGGTTAAAATGCCTAGCATGGGTCATCCTCTTCTACCACTTATTAGCTGGTCATTTGTATCATATGTATTATAAAGATTATAACACATAAAAAAGTAAAGAAAATAATGTAACATACATGATTCAACAAGTATAAGAAAAGGTGGTCTCAAATCCTTATCTATTTGAATTTGGTTTCACTTGAGCTCTCATATTACATATGGTTGTACAATGTCTTACATATTCAGTACATTCTTTCATAATGACGTCCCTTATTGGGGACGCTGCATTTCTTGCTGCAGGTATAGGTACTCAACCAGTAGATCTCCCCAATAGAAGCACATGATACTCAGCGGTTGTTGGTGAGCTCCTGGTTGATTCAGGGCTTTGCCCAGTCTTTATTATGCATATTTTCATAGCGGTACAGTCATGGATTCCAGTAGAGGCTTTCTAGACACTATAAAACTACCATCTATATTCATAATTTCACTTGTTACATGTATCAGTTCAGCTAGTCAACATGTGTTGTATATGAAGCTTCTCATCCATAAATCTATATACATATTAGTTTACTTTCTCATCATAGGTCACTTGTAAAACATGTGATCATATGGTACTTGTCCGCCTCACCTACGGTTGGGGTGTGAAAAATTTAAACTTTAAAGTTTGAAATTTAAATTTATAAACTTTAAATGTTTGAAATTTAAAATTTTAAACTTTTAGAGTTTGAAAAAATAAACTTTTAATGTTTGAAATTTAATTTCTAAAAATTTTAAAGGTTGAAAAATTAAACTTTTATACTTTTAAAGTTTGAAATTTAAATTTCAAACTTTTAAAGTGTAAAATTTAAACTTTTATGCTTTTCCAAGTTGTTAAGTATAAATTATAAACTTTTGACGTGTGAAATTTAAACTTTTATACTTTTAAAATTATAAAAGTTTTAATATTATTTGATTAATGTTCCTCCTTTTATAATTTTAATAAGTAATTTTTTTAAAAATGTAGTCGTTGGTCCCGGTACTGTACTGTAGGGGTGACAAATGATTGGATTGGATCGGATTTGGATGGATTGAGCAAAAAAAGTTGAATTTTTTTTCAAAATGTCAGTATTTTATCATTTAAGAGGGCTCATTAGCAACACTTTCAATATTTAGTAAAAATCTCAAAATTTTAATTTGTTATGTATCTTATTTATGTTTTCATTATTTTTTTTTATTCAAAGAATATACTTATTTAATAACAAAAGGGAGAAAATCAAGGGATAGAATATTTTTAAAAAAAAGGTAAAAATCACTTAATTTTCTCATCAGTTACAATTTCAAATAAAACTCAAACTTTATTTTTTTTTTCTCCAGAATCTTAACCTTTTTTTTATTAGTTTGTATTCATTCCAATAGGTATGCCAAATTAATCTATATTTATTTAAGAAATATATTTGTATTCATATATTTTTTTCATGTGTATTAATTTGTTTCTTCAAAATCTTGTATTTCGTATTCATTTCAATATGTATTTTATTTGTATTTCTATTTATTCTAGTTTTTATTTAAAATATTGTATAATAATATATAAAATACAAAAAAATAGTATGATGAAAAAGTGATATAATATTTTTTAGAAAAGGAACATATCACTTAAAATTCTCATCATTTACAATTTCAAAAAAAAAATCCGTTTTTATTCTATTAGATCAACTTTCCTTTGTTATGTTTTCATTATAATTGTATACCAATATTTTTTACATTTTATGTGCTCACTTTACCATTCAAATTAAAATTGATTTTTTTTTCTTTCAAACTACAAATTGTATTTCGGTGATCAAAATTGTATTACTTGATTGCCATATATATATACACGTATCTCAATATATATGAATATGATTTATGAAAGGGTACAAGATTTTGGGGGGAAATAACATACTTGGCGGAAATAATAAATCTGTTGAGGAAGGATATAATATTTTAAAAAAATAAATACAAATTGACTATGAAAGAAATAAGAATACAAGATTCTGGAAAAAAGATAGCATACATAGTAAAATAATATAATCAGGATACAATATTCTAAAAAAATATACAAATTAACTGTTGAAAAACAGGATACATATATGTTTAAGAAATACAAATTCATATGAGATAGCATACATAGTGAAAATGATATAATCAGAATACAATATTCTAAAAAAATACAAATTGATTGTTAAAAAATAGGATACATGTTATGCTTAAGAAATACAAATTCATATGAGATACGTATTTGAAAGACTACAAATCAAAAAGAAAATGTTCTTAATAAAAATACAAATGATGAGTAAAAGAAAAATAATTGACAAACAAAAATTAATATGAATATTATTCTGATATGAATACAATTACGCAACCTTCTTCTTTGACTCTCTCTTTCTTTTTCGTCTGCTATGTTCCTTTTTTCCAATTCTTTTCACCAAATTCAAATCTGAATCTGTGTTTATTTGTGAATTAATAACCCTATAATTAAAATTTGAAATTATTAAATATGAATATACAAAAAAAATCAAACAATATATTATGTATGAATGCTTATATGGATTACTACAAATTACAATCTACTAAATCTCAAATATGAAAACAACATCATAAAAAATCGTGTTTCAAATTCTAAAATTCCGAAATGTTGATGAGTATGTTAACAAACTCATAAAAATCGAAAAAATGACGAAAAATCTGTAATGCAAACTATCCAAAATTCAACATAATTTTTTATTTTGAAAATAAAATCTCATGAAATCTTGAAAAATAAATGATTATTTCGAAAATACCTTTATGTATTGAAAGATTTCTTGAATTAATCGATAGATCTGAATAAATTGGTATAAATTTGAATAATTAGTTCTTCTTCAACAATGAGGGAGACAATAATGGTGAAAATGGTAAAAAAGAAAAAAAATTGAAAATCTTAAAGATGGAAATAAATTTAATGGTATTAAAGTCTAGAATAAGTCTAAATGGGTACTGAATATATTTAATGTTGGACTGTTTTGAGAAATAAAATAAAAGACAAATAATAGTATTTGGATACAAATTATTTTTAAAATATTGACATTTTGACATTTTGAATAAATATTTTAAAGTGTAGATGTTTTTACTAATTAAGTTAGGAATTGTGACTAGTTTACTAATTTTTCCAAAAAAGTTTGGATTGCAATCCACCCAAATAGAATATGGGCAAATATGGATTTGATCAAATATGGTTTGGGTAAAATGGTTCCAACCCATTTCAAAAAATTATTTTCAAAAGAAAAAACTACCCCCTCCTCCGGGCTCCCCCCACCCCACCCCCCATCCACCCCACCTTCCACCAACCCCTACCCTTTTAATTTTTTTTGTTCCCAGGCCCCCCTGCCCACCTTCCACCAACCTACCCTAATTTTTTTTTGTTTTCCAAAAACGAAAAAAAACAATTTTTTCAAAAAAGAAAAAAATATTACCCTCTTCCCCCTCCCCCCTCCACCAACCTACACCTAATTTATTTTTGTTTTCCTAACAAAAAAAAAAATTGTTTCATTTTACTTTTATGGACTGGATATGGATTATCATGTTAATCCATTTTTGTCCATATTTGTCTGAACTTAAATAGGTTGAAGACCATATTAACCCATTTAAGAAAAGAAAAAAAAATATGAGTGTTCCATTTAATTTAAAATGATAAAAATGGTTTCATATTACTTATATGAGCTGAAATTGCCACCCCTACCGTACCGGTCCTGGACAGATATACATATATTTTGCCGCAATTACCAATCTGGTTGTGGAACCTTTCGGCTCAACGGTACCCGATTCCGGCCTCTCCCGGTCCGGTAGTGCCGCTACCATTCCGTTGCCACGCTTAGGGGCAACCAGCTTTCTCTTTAAATCATCATTTGCGATATCACGTTGCTCCATAAGGCTGCTAGAGTTTTCTCTAGTCCCCACGAATGAGAGTAGGAACATTCTGAAAAACTATTCAAGGCTTCAGGATTTCAAACACAAAAAATATGATTATTTTCTTATATCGACATGTTAACAGGCATGTGATTGTCAACATATTGCTAAATTCCATACTTAGGACACAGCCAGAAGATAAAGACATGTTAACAGGCATGTGATTGTCAAAATAATTGCTAAATTCCATATTTAGAATACAACCAGCACATAACCATAGAGTCACAATTTAGACAATACATACACAAAACAAATATTAGAAAGTTGACTCTTTTAAAGCAAAGTGAGACTGCATCCACCTGAGTCCTGAGATAGGTTAATAGAACTGCAGATGTATCTTGTCATTAATCTACAACTTCCAACAGTTAGAAGATCGAGTACTTTTAACCAAGTAGTATTGGGTTGTCAATTCAGCTGCGAAATCACCTCTAAGAATCTGAACTCTGAAATGGATTTTGCTAGTGCTACACTCTAACAGTTCAAACACAAGTTCATCCCCCTCTTCAGATTATTATCATCCACAAATTTTCAAACACAAGTCCAGTTTACGGAAAGGGTTTTGGGTTTTCAAAAAACAAATTGGTTCTTCAATGTATCATGTATCCATATTTTAATTCCACTAAATCTGAATTTACGTTTGAAAAATCTTAAATTAAAGAGTAAAAGACTACTTAATAAATTAAATTCGACTAAATTTGAATTGAGGTTTAAATATGTGGAGTATCAATAATATTTTTATCATTAATACATATATATAAATTATTTATAAGTAATCTAATTATAGTATAAATATTTGCGTGCATGAATTTTTTGCTCAACAGAAAGTTGGACGATTTAGATTGAATCGCGTAGGTCCGTTTGAATATGATTTAAAATCAGATAGATAAAATCGAAGTTTTGTTTGAATATATAATATGAATTTCTTAAATTATATTTGTTATTGTAAACATAAAAATTTTACAAGTCGTGAAAACTATATATAAAAAAAAGGATCAAATTTTTAATATTATCTTATGAAATTAACAAATTATAATTCATTAAAAAAATATCAGAGAACATACTAAGATGGTGTGACTAAATTATACCCAGTATTTTACGCGAAGAAGAGCATATGTGATTTAAGGTTTAAGCCTGCTGATTAATTGTGTATGTGCTAGCTGTTTTATTGTCAATTATGTTACATAAATAAATGCAAAGTCCTAAAACACAATTTTTAAAATAAACTATAGTGAATTACATTATGCACTAATGTTTTGATATACCCTGATCCGAAGATACGAGATTATATTAAAATCATAATAATTTTATCAATAAAAATAAGAATTTTAATAACTCTATCGGAAAAAAAAACTTTACAATAATTATACTCTACTCATATATTTCTCATGTAATTATCTATTTGATTATAGATAACTGCACTCCTGATGAATTGCACTATATTTTCTTTCTCAATGGTCGTGTGGATTCTGAAAGGGTTGCAACCTTTCAGAACCTGTTCTTCTTGCTATAAATACCATTCATTGTTCAGATTATTCACTCACGAATTTTCTGATCTTCTTCTTCTTCTTCTGCACAAATTTTTTCTTCGTGTACTTTACTGCTGTGGATTGGTTCGCTGACAGTAGAGTTTTTGGTATCTACACTCTGCTGATTAAGATCATTTTACCCTGGGAGGTTATATTCCAAATAAAACCTCGGATACTAGAGGGGAATAATTTCCTTAAGGGGACACTGTGAGTTCAGTGGACTTGATCTTTTTCCGATTTCAAAGGTTCAGATTCTGGTATGTTCTTACAGATTTTAGTGTTTGGTTAATTAAATTTCTGTTCATCTCTCTTACTGGTTCTATAAATTTTAGTTACTTTGTGTTTCTGAACAATTTATTAGAATCAGTAATTTCTGGTTTTATAACACAGTTTGGCAACAATCTTAAGGAAATTTTTTTTTTTTAATCTGTGTTTCTGGTGGAGACAAAAATCTTCGTGATTTTATACTCCTTTAAGTCTGCAATTATATTTTATTGCTTACTAAGACTGTATCGATTTTTGTTTATCAGAAATGGCAAACAATGGTGTTACAGTGGTTGTTGCTGCACCAACCCGAACTGTTGCACCACAAGCAGAGAAACCGGGTAAATTCACAGGTGTGAATTTCAAAGGATGGCAGCAACGAGTATTTTTCTGTCTTACCACTCTTGGTCTGCAGAAATTTACAAGTGAAGATACTCCAGTGTCTGCTGATGACATGCCAGACAGAGAAGAATTCATGATTATTGAAGCATGGAAACAGCCAGACTTCCTATGTAAAGGCTACATTTTGAGTGCTTTAGAGGATGACTTATATAATGTCTATAGTGCAATAACAACTTCAAAAGAGTTGTGGAATGCACTTGAGAAGAAATATAAGACAGAATATGCATGCTTGAAAAAGTTTGTGGTCGCAAAGTTTTTAGACTATAAAATGGTAGATAGTAAAACTGTTGGATCACAAGTGCAGGAACTTCAACTTATTCTCCATGATCTGATTGCTGAAGATATGGTAGTAAATGAAGCTTTTCAAGTGGCTGCAATGATCGAGAAATTGCCTCCTTCGTGGAACGATTTCAAGAATTATCTAAAGCACAAACGTAAAGAAATGAAGCTTGAAGATCTTCTGATTCGGCTCAAGATTGATGAAGATAACAAAAACGCCAAAAAGAAGTCGCGTAAGAGTTCAACAATTTTGGAGTTAATATTGTTGAAGAAGCTCCTACCAAAGACAAAAAGAGAAAGAAGTCCAACGGGCAGAAGTCAGAACAGGCCAAGAAGAAATTCAAAGGCAACTGTTACAATTGTGGCAAGGCTGGTCATAGGTCTTCTGATTGTCGTGCTCCAAGAAAGGACAAAGGCAAAGGCAAAGACAAAAGTCAAGCAAACATCGTGGAAGAGATGGAAGATGCAGATGACTTATGTGCAATGATCTCGGAGTGTAACTTAGTTGGAAATCCCAAGGAGTGGTTTCTCGACTCAGGTGCCACTCGACATATTTGCTCTGCGAAAAATCCTTTGCAACGTACACTTCTGCTGAGTACGATGAAGATTTGTTCATGGGAAACACAGCAACAGCAAGAATTGCAGGAACTGGGAAAGTAATGTTGAAAATGACATCCGGCAAGGTGTTGACATTGAACAGGGTTCTGTATGTCCCTACTATTAGGAAGAATTTAGTTTCTGCTGCACTACTCGTTAAGAACGGGTTTAAGTGTGTCCTAGTTAGTGATAAAGCTGTAATAAGTAAGAATGAAATGTTCATAGGAAAGGGCTACCTCAATGAGGGTCTTTTCAAACTGAATGTAATGGTTGTTGACAGTATTAATAAAAATTCTGCTTCTGTTTACTTATTGGAGTCAAATGATTTATGGCATGCCCGTTTGGGACATGTAAATTACAAAGCCTTGCGAAAATTGATTAATCTAGAAATATTGCCTGATTTTAAATGCGATAAATCGAAATGCGAAATTTGTGTGGAAAGTAAGTTTGTTAAGCATCCTTATAAGTCTGTTGAAAGAAATTCCAAAACTGTAGACTTAATTCACACAGATATATGCGATATGAAGTCAACACCATCTCGTGGTGGAAAAAAATATTTATTAACTTTTATTGATGACTGCACTCGATTTTGTTATGTATATTTGCTTAATAGTAAGGATGAAGCAATTGATGCATTTAAGCAATACAAAAATGAAGTGGAGAACCAATTGAATCTAAAGATAAAAATGATTAGGAGTGATAGGGGTGGAGAATATGAATCTCCTTTTGCAGAGATATGTTTGGAATATGGTATTATTCATCAAACTACTGCACCTTATACACCACAGTCAAATGGTTTGGCTGAACGGAAGAATAGAACATTAAAGGAAATGATGAATGCCTTAATGATCAATTCTGGTTCACCACAAAATCTTTGGGGGGAAGCCATCCTTACAGCTAATAAAATACTCAATAGAGTACCCCATCAAAAAACACAATCAATTTCATATGAGATGTGGAAATGAAGGAAACCCAACTTGAAATATTTCAAAGGGTGGGGGTGTTTAGCCAAGGTAGAGGTTCCTTTACCAAAGAGGGTTAAAATTGGACCCAAAACAGTAGACTCTGTTTATTGGATATACTGTGAACAGTAAGGCCTGTCGGTTTTTGGTTCACAAATCTGATAATCCTGAGATTCATGTTAATATGATAATTGAGTCAGATAACGTAGAGTTTTTTGAAAATATTTATCCGTATAAAACTGAATGTGAGTTGACAAGTGAAAGACCTAAACGACTACGAGAAGAATCAACGGAAAATACACTAACTAGTGAAAATCTTAGGCGTAGTACTCGCCAACGGAAACCTGCTTCTTTCGGACCAGATTTTGTGGCACTATTGCTTGAAAATGAGCCTCAAACATTTAAAGCAGCTATGTCTTCATCTGAGTCAACTTATTGGAAAGAAGCAGTCAATAGTGAGATCGAATCAATTTTAAGTAATCACACTTGGGAATTGGCTGATCTTCCTCTAGGAAATAAACCTTTAGGATCAAAGTGGATTTTTAAAAGGAAAATTAAACCTGATTGGACTATTGACAAATATAAGGCTAGACTGGTAGTCAAAGGGTACAGACAAAAAGAAGGTCTGGACTACTTTGACACATACTCTCCAGTAACAAGGATAACATCAATTAGGATGTTAATAGCACTAGCAGCAGTGCATGATCTTAAAATCCACCAAATGGATGTAAAGACAGCCTTCTTAAATGGAAAGTTGGAGGAAGAAATTTACATGGAACAACCTGAAGGGTTTATAGTTCCTGGTAAAGAAAAGAAAGTGTACAGACTTGTGAAGTCACTTTATGGACTCAAGCAAGCACCCAAACAATGGCATGCTAAATTTGACCAAACAATGTTGGCAAATGGATTCAAGATTAACGAATGTGATAAATGTGTTTACATTAAAAATGTTATGAATCATGAAGTCATTGTTTGTTTGTATGTTAATGACATGTTAATAATGAGTAAATACATTGACGATATAAATGCTACTAAGCGCATGCTGTCCAGTAAGTTCGATATGAAGGACTTAGGAGTTGCTGATTTGATCTTAGGGGTCAAGATTATCAAAACTCCCCAGGGACTAGCATTATCTCAATCTCATTATATTGAAAAAGTATTGGATAAGTTCAAGTACTTGAATTTCAATATTGTCAAAACTCCAATTGATTTAAGCTGTACATTTAAAAAGAATGAAGGTCAAAGTGACTCTCAATTGGAATATGCCAGAGTGTTGGGAAGTTTGATGTATATTATGAATTGTACGCGACCAGATATAGCATGTGCTATTAGTAAACTGAGTCGGTTCACTAGTAATCCGAATCAAACTCACTGGATGGCAATGAAACGTGTGTTGGGTTATCTAAAATATACACAACATTATGCTTTGCATTATAATAAATATCCTACTGTGATTGAAGGATATAGTGATGCAAATTGGATCACCGGGTCAAATGATGTAAAATCCACGAGTGGTTATGTGTTCATACTTGGTGGAGGAGCAGTCTCTTGGAAATCATCCAAATAGACATGTATTGCTCGCTCCACAATGGAATCTGAATTCATTGCTTTGGATAAGGCTGGTGAAGAAGCTGAATGGCTCCGGAATTTCCTAGAGGATATTCCATTCTGGCCCAAACCTGTTGGACCTATTTGCATACATTGCGATAGTCAAGCATCAATAGGTAGGGCAGGGAGCGTTATGTACAACGGAAAGTCTCGTCATATACGGCGGAGACATAACACCGTAAGACAACTACTCTCTAGTGGAATTATCACAATTGACTATATAAAGTCAAGCGATAATGTGTCAGATCCACTAACAAAAGGCCTAGTGAGAGAGGCAGTTGAAAGATCATCTAAGGGAATGGGTTTATAGCTTAGGACAAGTCAGCATGACGGTAACTCTATCTAGCAGACTGGAGATCCCAAGAGCTAGATTCAAGGAGAAAAACAAAGTTGTGGCTGACGGTTCGACATTGTCAATTAACTCAATCCATTCTCATGATGAAGATAATGTTCAGGAACAAGGTTAAGACTTTAAGGCTTGTTAATAAGGTAATAAAGCTTAAAGTTTTTAATGATTTGCTAAGTTTGGTAGATTTTACCAAATAGTGTATCTACGAGATGACATGGTTAGAAATCACCTATGTGAGTGTGAAGTTGAAGCCGCTTCAAAGAGAATCTTATGTCGAAAGCCTATTCTCTATACACTCATGAAACCAGGAGGTGTTCATGGCTGAAACGAACACAACCGTAAGAACCATAAACAGTAAAGGGTTAATTGTGTGACATATGGTTGTCTAGGTATACACCAAAGCTCGACGGTTCAAAGATATCACATCTACCGATTGACCAGTATATCCGACATATGTTCACTACGGAAAGTCCAAGGGGAAACCTACTTATCCAGATGCAATTAATCCTTGCCTGTAAAGTACACAATTGTCCGTGCATTCCTATGTTATAACTATTCCCCATCAATGTGGGGGATTGTTGGGTATGTAGCAAGAATTGATGGGAAAGAGAGGGAAAGAGAGGAATTTGAAAAGTTGAGAACTTAAAGAGTTGGGAACTTGAAAAGTCTTCTTATGCTTTAATGAAAAGGCATTTGTCCCTCATCGGTGGTGGAAAGAAAAATAGGAGAGTTTAAATACAGAAACACTCCGATTAATTGTTAAAAGGGTTGGAAAGAGGGACCCCCCTCGCGCCGTCGTCGTCGTCGCTCGCTCGTCTCTTCACGTCACGTCACGTCACGTCACGGCACGGCTTTGGCTTCGGCTTCGGCTTCGGCTTTGGCAAATGATCGAGAGATTATTTTTTGGACAAAGTTTGTTTTAATTATTTATTTATTTATTTAATTAATTAAATAGCCAATTCAATTAATTAGTTGATAACAGAAATATTTTCAATTATTTAGTTGATTAACCCGACCCGACTCGGATCCGCGCGCGACCCGTTTTAATTTTCCCGGTTTTATTTAAATTTCCCTCCATGACTGTTCTGAAAGGTTGCAACTTTCAGGAACAGTCATTACCATTTGAAAGGTTGCAAACTTTCATCAATGGTCGTGTGGATTCTGAAAGGGTTGCAACCTTTCAGAACCTGTTCTTCTTGCTATAAATACCATTCATTCTTCAGATTATTCACTCACGAATTTTCTGATCTTCTTCTTCTTCTTCTGCACAAATTTTTTTCTTCGTGTACTTTCCTGCTGTGGATTGGTTCGCTGACAGTAGAGTTTTTGGTATCTACACTCTGCTGATTAAGATCATTTTACCCTGGGAGGTTATATTCCAAATAAAACCTCGGATACTAGAGGGGAATAATTTCCTTAAGGGGACACTGTGAGTTCAGTGGACTTGATCTTTTTCCGATTTCAAAGGTTCAGATTCTGGTATGTTCTTACAGATTTTAGTTTTTGATTAATTAAATTTATGTTCATATCTCTTACTGCTTCTATAAATTTCAGTTACTTTGTGTTTCTGAACAATTTATTAGAATCAGTAATTTCTGGTTTTATAACACAGTTTGGCAACAAATACTAATTTAGAGTAAAATTTTGAAACTAATATAATTTGATATTCAACTTTGCTTTAAATGTTGTAATTGCACTCATATCAAAATGGATGAAAACATCATCACTAAAGTTTCAGGGAGATACAATAAAATATGAGCCAATATATAAACCACATAAATGAGAAAGCATTATCAATAAAATAAGGCATACATCATACATGAAATTATTGACATTGATAATTTATTCTTTTTGGAAATTGAAACTACAAAAACTGATAGAAGCCTTTTTTTTTGAATTAAAAATACTGAAATTGATAAGTTTTTAACCAAGTATTATTGGGTTGTCGCTGTTGGTACCCTCCACATCTTCAGGAATCAATTCAGCTGGAAAATCACCTCTAAGAATTTGAACTCTAAATTCAATTTTGTTAGTGCTGCACTCTGATAGTTCAAACACAAGTCCATCCCCTTCCTTCAAATTGTTATCATCCACAAATTTTCTCCATCCAGTGCTAATAAATTTATTAGTAGATCTGGATCCACCGTAAAACAAATTTCAATTCTTTTGACTACAAGTAAGAAATTATAGGTGCTCCAGTAGTAGGAAGCTTTTTGTTCATTTTCTTGGGTAAGTATTGCCAATCATTAATTCAAAGAAATTCAATGATATAAACACCACGAGTCCACAAGAACACAAAGCTTTCAATTATGGACTCTAATCTTAAAATTCAACACTGTAAATAATATTTTTTTTAACTTGGTATCCGATACCAAAGAAATGAGATCTCTATAACTTTAACTTTTTTTATTTAACAATAGTTGACCTTTTTAAATATTTTATGTTTAAAAATTAAAGACCTCTTATGTATAAAATTGAGAATATCTCGTAAAAAAAACATACAACTAATTTTTTTTTGTAAAGGGCTAGAAAATCATTTCTCCACTTAATATCCATATTCCCACTTAAGTTGATCCACCTCAAAAAGTCTCACATTGGTGTAAAAAGTTTCCAAAGACAACATACTCATTACGAAATCTCTGATTAATAAAGATGATGTTACAATTACAAAGAATCATCTTTAAGTAAATATAGAAAATGAGATGCTTTATACGAAACTTGGAGGGGAAAATGAGAGTTCCCAGTAGGTGGCGACACTTTTAGTGAGAATGATATAAACATACGGATTTCAAAAAGTGGTCAATATTCATCATTATCAATTTTCGATCTACCAGTGCTTTCCATCTTGATGAATTCATCTTTCTGATTTGAAAGAGATTAAAAAAATCAAAGAAAAATATAATTTTTTAAATCAACATGGGGTGTCCAAAATCATAACAAAGAAAAACAGAAAAAGAGAAATTTGTTAAAATGATTGAAATGTACATTCATGTCGATCGATTAGATAATTGGAGTTCTTGTTATGGTTTGATTCCGTGTACAAAGAGTACACAAATTCCTCGAATTATCAAGAGTGGCTACTTTTAGTTTTGGGAGTAGGGGACAAGGTTCCTAGTATTTTTGAAAAATAACTCAAGTAACTTTTTTCTGTTAATCACATATTCCTATTTACTTCTTTATATAATAGAGGTGGTTGCATTACTAACAACACATGATTCTTTTAGCCTAAAGAATTGTAGACTCAAATTATATCACGACATGATTAAAATAATAAAAATAATTATTTTTTTGTCTTCTTTTAAAGTCTTAACATAAATAATGTGCGCTTCTATTTGTTCGCTTAATGAATTTCATCACAAAAACGTGAAATATTTGCCTTCTTATAAACTTTTTAACACAAGTAAAATGGTTTTAACTTCTTTCTTGAGTTTTTAAACAAATAACGTGGTCTCTTGATTTTCAAACAATGATAATGTGGGGTCTCTTTGTCTGCTTTTGATGTTTTTACACAAATGATGTGGGGTCCAACTCTTCTTCAGAAATTCTTGACTGAAATAACGTGACTTTTTGCTTGATGTTGAAGATTTTAACACAATTAATGTGGATTCTCTTTGTCTATTTTTTTTATAAGCACCAGAGTAGACATAGTCACCAAATTCAGATACAAATCTTTCTCAAAATTTGAATTTCCTCTTATTTAATTTCTATAAAAAGGAAACTTAAGATTTGCAAGTTCTTAAAAAGTAGAACTTGCAAAATTAGTTGTATTGAATATCTTGATGTTGAAGTATTTAAAATACTTTTAGTTTATTTGCACAGGCATTGCACATGTACACCTAATACTATAATACACATTTTATAAATAATATCAATATTATTAAATAAAGTACAATTGAACAAATATTGAAATCGTAACAAAGAAAAACAAAAAAAAAACAAAATTTGTTAAGAATGATTGAAATGTACATTCAAGTTGATTGATTAGATAATTGGAGTTCTAGTTATGGTTCGATTCCGTGTACAAAGAGTTAACAAAAATCCTAGAAATGAAAAGAGTGTCTAGTTTGAGTTTTGGGAGTAGGGGATATGGTTCCTAGTGTTTTTGAAAAAACAACTCAAGTACTTTTTTTTTGTAAAACACATATTCCTATTTACTTCTTTATATAATATAGGTGGTTGCATTACTACTAGCATGCGATTATTTTCGCAATGCACGCCTGGAGCCTACACCCTGGATGTTGCCAGCACTCGAAGACCATTGCTGGCCCCCAAGCGAACCGTTGGCATGACTTACTTAACTCAGAGGAAGACTTAACTCAACTCAATCAAGGAATGAAGCATGTTTAAAAGAAATACTTAATATAATAATCTAGCCAAAATGGTACTTAAGTCTCAAAACTTAAACATATGAAATCATAAGGTAAAAGAGACTTCAAAACTGAACTAATAACTGTCTATGAAGCCTCTAAACTGACTGAGATGGATGTTGGGACAGACCCCGCAACATCCTAATGAACTAAGCTTGAAAAACAATAAAAGGAATGTCCTCCGGAATGCAAGGAGGCTCACCAAGTGATTGTGGGGTGCTCAACTAGATCAACGGTGCGCTGCGTGCTGATTCTGGTTACCTGTGTCTGCATCATGAAACGATGCAGGCCAAATGGTATCAGTACATAGAATATACGAGTATGCGAGTAGGAAATCTAAATGATGACTTAAGCTTGAGGGGATTAAGATGAACTTACTTTGGCTATGCTCAACTCAAGAATATGCTTAACTCAAGAATATGCTTAACTCAAGTATGTATATAAAGCAATTTGAAACAGATGCGATATGTATAAAGCTTGTAAAATAGTAAAACAACTCAGTTCGTTAAAGAAACGCAATAACAAACTCAACATTACTTATATATGAAAGTAATATAACTTTTGTGGGAGATTCTCTAACCGACAACCATCACTTTGAGCCTAAGAGATGATACAACATTTTACCTCACGTTGATCAAGGACCATCCTATACCTTGACATCAGTATAGGACCTTACTTAGCTTAGTGGGTCTACTAGATTAACTTACGTGATCATCTAAAAAGTATGACCCGTCAATTCCCATGATGGCTTCATGGTTTACATGGAGACTTGAGTTAATATGAACTCTCATCCCCACATCGGTGCTTAATACTACTCCTAAAATATACTTTAGCTCATACTTTTAATAAAACTTCCTTCCTTTGGGTTGAGATAATTTATTGAACCCTTTAGCTTTTAAAAAAAAAGAAACTCCTTTTGGAATCAATGTTGCCCTTTTTGTTCAAAACTCTTTTGGAACTCGTAGTTTCCTTTTTACTTAAATGTGAAACATTTATAAACCTTTAGGGAATAGTTAGTCCCCTTATAACTTTTGAGAAATAAACTCACTCTTTCTCCTTACTTAACTTGAAATAAGTCTTAAATCAAAGTGAACACTTTTGTGAAAGACTTTAACGTTTACTCTTTCTTTAACTCGAAATTTGATCCTTGAAATGAAGTTAAAACGTTTAGCCAAGACTTTTGGAAACTTTAAGGAACTTTACTTTAATTTACTTCATAGCTTTAGACTTAACTCCCTAACTCTCTAGACTTTGATTTTAGTTTTCCTTGAATAGATTATAGATTCAAGGTTTCAATTTGAGTTCTTTGGATGATTTCAAGGTAGTTAGAAATCACTTGAAGTAATTAGATTCATCGAAAGATGTTAATGTACCTTATAAAGACTTAAAAGAGCTGAACTATGAAAATTGGACGAAAAACGCCAGGTTGGGCATACTGGTGGTGCGCCGCGCTAGCCTTAGGTAACTGAGGCCTATTTCTGGCGCAGTGGTGGCGCACCACGCTAGGCGTTGGTTGCTTGAGGCTAGTTTCTGGCGCACTGCAGGTGCGCCGCGCCTACCCTTACCCAGGTACGTCTGATGAATTTTTCAACTCATATTTCATCTCTGAACCTCCTAAACTTTCATGGATTCCACCCCAAATACTTAGGATCTCTAAATACCTCTTTACCCAATAGATTAGACCCAAAAAACAGTCTGGAAACATGAATCAAATCAACTAGAGATATACTACAATTCAACCAATAAGAATTTGACGAATTTTCATCAAGAACTCCCACATTCATCATTCAATATAATCTAACTTGTTGAATTTAATAAAATTGGGTGTGGGTGAAAGGACCCAACACCGAATGATCTCACATACCTTGATACGGATCACCCCCGATGAAATCCACCCAACGAACTTGGTGTTCCTTGAAGAATTCTTGATCTTCTCTTCTTTTCTCTTTTACTCCCAAACTTTAAGCGTTCTTAATTTTTTTAAAATTGATTTGGGACTTGGTTTTACCATTAATATAACCTTAAAACGAATTAGGAAATACTAGGGTTAAAAGATAAACTTTACCCTTACTAAAATCCGGATTGGTTTTCCTCAGTCCAACAACCCAACTTCCAAAGGTATATCTCCCTCATACAACCTCGGATTTTCACAAACTCAGCGGTGTTGGAAATATATTCCTAAGATATTTTCATCCATATAAAGAACTCACCCAAACTCCTCATGAGATGGAAGTTATGGCCATTTGAAAATGACCAAAACTCACTTTTGAAAGCTTGAAATTTTCCAGATTTCCCTACTTATTCCCAAAAATGATTATTCTTAGTTTCTTAGCTTATTCTTACTTAATTCAAGTTACGAGATGTTATAATATTTCCCCCTTGGGAAAATTCGTACTAAAATGAGAATTCTTTCACTAAGCTAAGGGTAGTAACATCATTTCAACACTCAATAACCAAAACAGGTAATAACATGCTTACACATAGTCTTATAAAGCACTAAGAAGAGAATTTATTACCTTGATTTGCATTCTCTCCGGATTCAAAGAGATATGGATAGCTCTTTTTCATATCTTCCTCAGCTTCCCAAGTTGCTTCCTCAATAAATTGATTCCTCCAAAGGACCTTGACTGATACAACTTCCTTAGTTCTCAACTTGTGAACTTGACGATCTAAAATTCTGGACCCGGAACTTCTTCATAGGCTAAGTTATCCTTAATCCCAACTTTCTTAGTTGGTACAATCAACGAAGGATCACCCAGGCACTTCTTCAACATAGAAATGTGGAATACAGGGTGAACTACTGCTAACTCTTAGGGTAACTCCAATTCATAAGCTACATTGCCCACTCTCTTGGAGATTCTATAAGGTCCAATATACCGGGGACTAAGTTTCCCCTTATTACCAAACCTCATAACTCCTTTCATGGGTGAAACCTTAAGATACACCCAAACATCTACCTTGAACTCTAATGGCCTTCTCCAAACATCGGTGTAGGACTTTTGACGACTTTGTGCCATCTTCAATCTTTATTGAATCACTTTCACCTTCTCCATATCTTGGTGAACTAGACCTGGTTCTATCAACCCTGCTTCACCAACTTCTCCATATCTTGGTGAACTAGATCTGGTCATATCAACCCTGCTTCACCAACTTCGAACCACCCAATAGGAGATCTGCATCTTCTCCCATAAAGAGCTTCATATGGAGCCATTTGGATGCTCGAATGGTAACTGTTATTATAAGCGAACTTAATGAGAGGTATGTGATCATCCCAACTGCCTTTGAAGTCGATCACACAAGCTCTCAACATGTCTTCTAAAGTCTGGATAGTACGCTCTGCTTGTCGATCTGTCTGAGGATGAAAAGTCGTGCTTAAATTCACCTTTGAACACAAACCTTTCTGGAAAGATTTCCACAAACAGAGCAGTAAATTGTGCACCTGTATATGAGATAATGGAGACCAGAACTACATGAAGTCTCACCACCTCTTGAAGGTACAACTTAGAATAATCTTCGGCTAAATAGGTAGTCTTTACCGGCAAGAAATGGGTTGACTTTGTCATTCTATTGACAATCACCCCAATCGAGTCATGCTTCATACGAGATCTTGGAAAGACTGTGATGAAGTCCATATTAATCATCTCCCACTTACATTCTGGAAGTTTTATAATCTGAGCGAAACCTCCAGGCCTTTGGTGCTCTACTTTCACTTGCTAACAATTTGAGCACTTCGCAACAAACTCAGCAATATTTTTTTCATACCTTCCCACTAATATACCTCTCTCAAATCGCGGTACATCTTGGTGGAACCCGGATGAAAGGAATATCGGTAGATATGAGCCTTCTCCTAGATCCTCTCTTGGAGTCCATCCACCTTAGGTATACATAATCTGCCTTGTTACTTCAGCATACCATCTACCTATTGTTCAAAAGCCAATACTCTTTGCTTATGAACAGTTCCCTTAAAATCAAGAAAAATGGAATCGTGTTCTTGCTTCTCTTTAACCTCTGACACTAATGATGACTCAACCCCATTGGTCACTATTATGCCTCCTTCTCTGGAATCCATAAGTCTGACTCCCAAACGTGCAAGTCTGTGCACATCTTTAGCTAAATCCCTCTTTCCTTCTTCAAGATGGGAAGTACTTCCCATGGACAACCTTCCTAAGGCATCAGCAACCACATTAACCTTACCTAGGTGGTAAAGAATACATATGTCATAATCCTTGGTAATTCCAACCACCTTCTTTGTCTGAGGTTGAGTTCTTCCTGAGTGAACACATATTGGAGGCTCTTGTAATCAGTGAATATATCAAAATGAACACCATACAAATAGTGGCGTCATATCTTCAAAGCAAACACTACTGCAGCCAATTCTAAGTCATGAGTTGGATAATTCTTCTCATTAACCTTCAATTGTCTAGAGGTATAATCTATAACCTTGCCATTCTGCATCAATACACATTCCAAACCAAATCTTCATTCCTCACAATGTACACCACAAAACCTTGAGTACCCTCTGGTAAGGTCAAAATCAGAGTGGTAGTCAATCTCTTTTTCAATTTCTGAAAGGTTTTGTTACAAGATTCAGACCATTGAAACTTGACTGTCTGCTAAGTTAGCTTGGTCAAAGGAGATGATATAGATGATAATCCTTTAACAAATCTCCTATAATAGCCAGCCAAACCCAAGAAGATCCTTATATCTATTGGAGATGTGGGTCTAGGCCAACTTTGATCTGCCTCTATCTTCTGAGTATCAACTCTAATCCCATCACCAGAAACTATGTGGCCCAAGAATGCCACAGACTTAAGCAAAAACTCACACTTAGAGAACTTAGCATATAACTCTTTATCCTTCAAAGTCTGCAGGACAATCCTGAGTTGACTGGCATGATCTTCTTCATTCCTTGTATGTCATCAATGAAGACGATGACAAACAGATCTAAATAAGGTTTGAAGAATCTGTTCATGAGATCTATGAATATTGCAGGTGCATTCGTCAAACCAAATGACATAACCAAAAATTATTAATGCCCATACCTTGCTCTAAAACGTTTCTTGGAAATATCTCATTCCTTTACTTTCAACTGATGATAGCCTGATCTAAGGTCAATCTTGGAAAAGCAAGAAGCACCCTGAAGTTGATCAAAAAGATCCTCTATCCTTGGAAGAGGATATCTATTCTTGATGGTCACATTATTCAATTGGCGGTAGTCTATATACATCCAAAGAATCCCATCTTTCTTTCTTACAAACAAGACCGGAGTGCCCCATGGTGAGACACTTGGTCGAATGAAGCCTTTATCTAGCAGATCTTTCATTTGTTCTTTTAGCTCTTTTAACTCTGTTGGTGTCATTATGTATGGCGGAATACATATAGGACGAGTATCTGGGATGATGTCTATGCCGAAGTCTATCTCTCTTTCGAGAGGGACTCCGGAAAGATCATCAGGAAAGACTTCTGGAAACTCACTGACTATAGGTATTGTCTAAAGAGAAGGTACCTCAACACTTAAGTCATTTACTCGGACTAAGTGATAGATACAATCCTTTGAAACTAACTTTGCCTTAAGGTACGAAATGGAACGATCCTTAGGCACTGCTGAACTACTCGCCCACCCTATGACTGGCTCATTAGGATTTTGAAACCTGAAAACTTGAGTTCTACAGTCTATGGATGCATAACAGATATGGAGCCAAACCATACCTAGAATGACATCAAAATCTACCATGTCTAACTCTACTAGATCAATCATGGTGCTCTTGTGATTGATGGAAAAATGACAATCACGATAGACTTTTTCCTCTATAATAGACTTCCCAACAGATGTAGAAAAACAAAAGGGTTCACAAAGTTTTTCAGGAAGAATCTCAAACTGATTTGCAACATAAGGGGTTACAAAATATAAACTTTCTCCTGGGTCTAACAAAGCATAAATATCAAAAGTAAAGACTTTGATCATACCCATGACAGCATCTGGAGAGTTCTCTTTCTCTTGATGGCTAGTGATTGCATAGACGGTTTGCCCCTCCGCCGATACCAGAAGTGGCTCCTGTAGGTGCAGCCCTGTCTGGTGGATCAACTGATGAAGATTAAGCTCTATTGCCCGGATTTACACCACTTTGCTTATTCTTAGGGCACTCTCTCAAGAAGTGACCCTCTTGACCACACTTGAAACAACCTGTCTGACCATCATGACATCTACCAGGGTTGGTTCTGCCACATTTACCACATGCAGAAATCCCACTAACTCCTTGTGCCACACTACCTTGGGACTGGGCTGGTCTATCCTTGAAGTTCTGTGAATTCTGGCGATTATACTCACCTCACTAGCAGATGATGGTGCATGCCCCTTTGATTTCTGAAATTGTGGTCGACTTGAACCACCTTTCTGCTGCCCAGACTCATTCCCAATCTTCACTTTCTTGCTTTTGTATTCCTCTCTGTCCCTCAGATTCTCCTCTTCAACTTGTTGTACATAGACCATAAGCCTGAATATGTTCATGTCACCAATCAACATTGCAGCCCTACCTTCTTTGCTTGAAGCATGACCCAAACCGTCGACAAACAAACTCATCCTACTCCTCATATCCTTAACCATCTCCGAAGCATGGCGAGACAGTTGGGTGAACTTCAACACATACTTATGAACACTCATGGAGTCCTGTTTCAAAGTGAGGAACTCCCGTACCTTTGCTTCCTTCAGTTCTCGAGGAAAGAACCTCCCCAAGAAGGTTTCTTCGAAACAAGCCCAACTTGGATGTGGTGCATCCTCACCTCTGTCATCCTTCCATTGGTCAAACCAGGTTCTAGCCACACTCTTCAGTTGGTATGCAACTAACTCAACCCTTTCAGTATTGACCACACACATCACCTCAAATATCTTATTCAACTCTTCCACAAAGTTTTCCAAATCCTCCGTAGTGCTTGATCCAGTGAAACTAAGAGGATTCATTCTCAGAAACTCACGAACCCTCGAGGTGTCAACCCCTTCCTGTCGAGATCCTCTCTGTTGCCGGACTTGGTTAGCCACCGCTTGGCTCAGCATCTGGATAGCCTCACATAACTCATCATTAGTAACTTCTCCTTGAGGTTGCACATTCTGTGCATTAGGGACCTCTTGTTCCTCGGCATTTCTCTTACCTGGTCGACCTTTGACTGCTCTTCGTAAAGGCATGATGATCTGAAACACGCGCAACCACAAATTAGAGAGAGACTTTTTAGAGATAAACTCTAACACACGAAGAGGATGTAAAGAAGTGAGATGTTTCTAAATGTTGTAGCTCCTAATCATAGATGTGGCGCGCTTTACACCGATGACTAATACTCTACAGACACGGCTTCATAGACTTTCTAGGAGTCTTGAACCTTGTGCCCTGATACAAAGATTGTCACGCTTAGAGCCCATACCCTGGATGTGGCCGGCACTCAAAGACCATTGCTAGATCCCAAGCGAACCCTTGGCCTAGCTTACTTAACTCAACGGAAGACTTAACTCAATTCAATCAAAAAATAAATCATGTTTAAAAGAAAGACTTAATATAATAATCAATCCAAAATGGCACTTAAGTCTCAACACTTGAACATATGAAATCATAAGGTAAAAGAGACTTCAAAACTGAATTACTAACTGTCTATGACGCCTCTAAACTGAGTGAGATGGATGTTGGGATAGACCCCACAACATCCTAATGAACTAAGCTCGAAAAGCAATAAAAGGGATGTCCTCCAGAATGCAATGAGGCTCACAAAGTGACTGTGGAGTGCTGAACTGGATCAACGGTGCGCTGCATGCTGATCCTGGTTACCTGCGTCTGCATCATGAAATGATGCAAGCCAACTAGCATCAGTACATAGAATGTACGAGCATGCGAGTTGGAAAGCTAAATGACGACTTAAACTTGAGGGTATTAAGATGAACTTACCGTGACTCTGCTCAACTCAAGAATATGCTTAACTCAAGTATGCATATAAACCAATTTATAACACTGCGATATTATAAAGATTGTAAAACAGTAAAACAACTCAGTTCGGTAAAGAAATACAATAACAAACTCAACTTTACTTATATATGAAAGTAATATAACTTTTATAGGAGATTTTGTAACCGACAACCATCACTTTGAGCCTAAGTGATGATACAACATTTTACCTCACGTTGCCCAAGGACCATCCTATACCTTGCCATAAGTATCGTACCTTACTTAGCTTAGTGGATCCACTGTATTAACTTACGTGATCATCTAATAAGTATGAACCATCAATTCCCATGATGGCTTCATGGTTTACATGGAGACTTGAGTTAGTATGAACTCTCATCCCCACATCGGTGCTCAATACTACTCCAAAAATATACTTTAGCTCATAATTTTAATAAAACATCCTTCCTTTGGGTTGAGATAATTTTTTGAATCCTTTACCTTTAAAAAAAACTCCTTTTTGAATCAATGTTCTCCTTTTTGTTCAAAACTCTTTTCGAACTCTTAGTTTCCTTTTTACTTAAATTTGAAACATTTATAAACCTTTAGGGAATACTTAGTCCCCTTATAACTTTTGAGAAATGAACTCACTCTTGCTCCTTACTTAACCTGAACTTTAAGTCTTAAATCAAAATGAACACGTTTGTGAAAGACTTTAACCTTTACTCTTTCCTTAACTCGAAAATTGAGCCTTGAAACGAAGTTAAAATGTATAGACAAGATTCTTGGAAACTTTAAAGGAACTTTACTTTAACTTAATTCATAGCTTTAGACTTAACTCTTTAGCTCCCTAGACTTTGATCTTAACTTTTCTTGAATAGATTATGGATTCAAGATTTTGATTTGAGTTCTTTGGATGATTTCTAGGTAGTTAGAAATCAGTCGAAGTAATTAGAATCATCAGAAGATGTTAATGTACCTTGGAAGGAATTAAAAGAGCTGAACTACGAAATTGGATGAAAAACGCCGGGTTATGCGTACAGGTGGTGCACCGCGCCATCCTCAGTTGACTAAGGCTTGTTTCTGGCCCACTGGTGGCGCGCCACGCCAAGCCTTGGTTGATTGAGTCCAGTTTCTGGCACACTACCCTTACCAAGGTACGTCTCACGAATTTTTAAACTCGTTTTTCATCTCTGAACCTCCGAAACTTCCATTGATCCCACCCCAAACACTTAGATCTCTAAATACCTCATTACCCAATATATTAGACCCAAAAACAGTCTGGAAACATGAATCAAATCAACTAGAGATATACTACAATTCAACCAACAAAAATTTAACGAATTTTCATCAAGAACTCCCACATTCATCATTCAATATAATCTAACTTGATGAATTGAATCAAATTTGGTGTGGGTGAAAGGACCATACACCAAGTGATCTCACATACCTCGATAGGGATCATCCCCGATGAAATTCACGCAACAACTTGGCGTTCCTTGAAGAATTCTTGATCTTTTTTTCTTTTCTCTTTTTCTCCCACACCCTAAGCGTTCTTAATTTTTATAAAACTGATTTGGGACTTGGTTTTACCCTTAATATAACCTTAAAACGAATTAGGAAATACTAGGTTCAAAATACAACTTTACCCTTACTAAATTCGGATTGGATTTTTCTCAGTCTAACAGCCCAACTTCCAAAAGGTATATCTTTCTCATACAATCTCGGAATTTCGCAAACTTGGCGGCGTTGGAAAGATCTTCCCAAGAGATTCTCATCCATATAAAGAACTCACCCAAAATCCTCCTGAGCTGGATGTTATGGCCATTTGAAAATGACCAAAAATCACTTTTGAAAGCTGAAAATTTTCCAGATTTCCCTACTTATTCCCAAAAATGATTATTCTTTGTTTCTTAGCTTATTCTTAGTTAATTCAAGTTACCAGATGTTACACGCATAAAGAATTATAGTCTCAAATTATATCACGACATGTTAAAACCGATAAAAGTAATTATTTTTTTTGTCTTCTTTTAAAGTTTTAACATAAATAACAAGGGCTTCTGTTTGTTTGCTTCACGAGTTTTAGCACAAATAACGTGAGGTATTTGCCTGTTTATATAGTTTTAAACACAAATAAAATGATTTTTTTCTTGCTTTCTCAATTTTTAGACAAATAACGTGTTCTCTTGAGTTTCAAACCTTGATAACGTGGGGTCTAGTTGGGCGCTTTTGATGTTTTAACACAAATAACGTAGGGTCCAAGTATTCTTCTGAAGTTCTAAATTCAAATAATGTGACTTTTTGCTTGATTTTTGAAGATTTTAACACAAATGAGGATTATCTTTGTCTATTTTGGCATAGACACTAGATTAGACATAGCCACTCAAATTCAGATGCAGATCTTTCTCAAAATTTGAATTTCCTCTTGTTAATTGCTATAAAAAGAAAATTTAAAAATTAGAACTTGCAAAATTAGTTGTATTGAATATCTTGACGTTTAAGCATTTAAAATAGTTTTAGTTCTTTGCATGTGCATTGCATGTGTATAGCTAATAATATAATACACATTTATATAAATAATATCACTATTATTAAATAAATTACTATTGAGCAAATATAACAACCATAACAATGAAAAATAAAAAAAAGAGAAATTTGTTAAGAATGATTGAAAAGCACATTCATGTCGATTGATTAGATAATTGAAGTTCTTTGTTATGGTTTGGTTTCTCGTACAAAGAGTACACAAAAATCATAGAACTACCAAGAGTGTCTAGTTTAGGTTTTGGGAGTATGGTATATGGTTCCTAATGTTTTCAAAAACCAATTTAAGTACCTTTTATGTGAAACACATATTTCGATTTACTTCATTATATAATAGAGGTGGTTGAATTGCTACTAACATGGGACTATTTTAGTCTAAATAATTATAGACTCAAATTATATCATGACATGTTAAAACTGATAAATGTAACTAGTTTTTTTTATCTATTTTTAAAGTTTTAACATAAATAACGTGGCCTTATGTTTGATTGCTTAAGGAGTTTTAACACAAATAACGTGAGGTATTTGCCTTATTACATTATTTTTTAACACAAACAAAATGGTTTTGACTTGCTTTTTGAGTTTTAAACAAATAACGTGGGTCTCTTGAGTTTCAAACATTGATAATGTGGGTCTCTTTTGCTTTTGATGTTTTAACACAAATAAGATGGAGTCCAAGTCTTCTTCTGAATTTCATAACTCAAATAATGTGACTTTTTACTTGCTTTTGAAGACTTAAACACAACTAATTAGGATTCTCTTTGTTTATTTTTTACATAGGCACTAGAGTAGACATAGCCACTCAAATTTAGATACAGATCTTTCTCAACATTTGGATTTTCTCTTATTTAGTTTCTACAAAAAGGAAACTTTAGATTTGCAAGTACTTAAACTAGAACATGTAAGATTAGTTGTATTGAATATCTTGACGCTTAAGTATATAAAATAGTTTTAGCTTTTTTTGCATGTGCATTGCACGTGTATAGTAATAATATAATACACATTATTATAAATAATATCAATATTATTAAGTAAAGTACTATTAAGAAAATATAAAAAGCATAACAAAGAGAAACATAAAAAGAGGAATTTGTTAAGAATGATTGAAATGTACACTCATGTCACTTGATTAGATATTTGGAGTTATTTTTATGGTTTGATTCCGTGTATAAAGAGTACAAAAAAAAATCATAGAATGATCAAAAGTGGCTAGTTTGAGTTTTGGGAGTAGGGGATAGGGTTTCTAGTCTTTTCGGAAAACAACTCAAGTACTTTTTTTTTGTTAAACGCATATTCCTATTTTCTTATTTACATAATATAGGTGGTTGCATTACTACTAGCACAATATTATTTTAGCATAAAGAATTATAGACTCAAATTATATCACGACATATTAAAACTGATAAAAATAATTATTTTTTTGTCTTCTTTTAATATTTAAACATAAATAACGTGGACTTTTGTTTGTTTGCTTCAGGAGATTTAACACAAATAGCGTGGGGTATTTTCCTACTTATATAATTTTTAACAGAAAAAAATTGTTTTTACTTGCTTTGTGAATTTTTAAGCAAATAACGTGGGTCTCTTTAGTTTCAAACACTGATAATGTGGGGTCTCTTAAGCTGCTTTTGATGTTTTAACACAAATAACATGGGGTCCAAGTCTTCTTTTGAAGTTTTTAACTCAAATGATGTGAATTTTTGCTTGCTGTTGAAGATTTTAACACAATTAATTTGGATTCTCTTTGTCAATTTTTTTTGCATAGGCTCTAGAGTAGGCATTGCCACTCAAATTCAAATGCAGATCTTTTTCAAAATTTGAATTTCCTCTTGTTTAGTTGCTATAAAAAGGAAACTTAAGATTTACAAGTTCTTAAAAAGTAGAACTTGCAAAATTAGTTGTATTGAATATCTTGACGTTTAAGCATTTAAAAAAGTTTTAGTTTCTTTGCATGTGCATTGCACGTGTATAGCTAATAATAGAATACACATTTTTATAATTAACATCAATATTATTAATCAAAGTACTATTGTGAAAATATAAAAAACATAACAAAGAAAAATAGAAAAAGAGAAATTTGTTAAGAATGATTGAAATGTACATCCATGTCAATTAATTAGATAATTGAAGTTCTTGTTATGGTTTGATTCCGTGTAAAAGGAGTACACAAAAGTCCTAGCACTTTCTAGAGTAGCTAGTTTGAGTTTTGGGAGTAGGAGATAAGGTTCCTAGTGTTTTTGAAAAGCAACTCAAGTACTTTGTTTTGTTAAACATATATCCTTATTTACTTCTTTATATGATAGATGTGGTTGCATTACTACTAGCCGGGATTATTATAACGTAAAGAATTATTGACTCAAATTATATCACATCATGTTAAAATTGATAAAAGTAAGTATTTTTTTTATCTTCTTTTAAAGTTTTAACATAAATAACGCGAGCTTCTGTTTGTTTGCTTCTGGTGTTTTAACACTAATAACGTGAGGTATTTGCCTGCTTACATAGTTTTTAACACAAATAAAAAGATTTTTACTTGTTTTTTGATTTTTTAAGCAAATAACGTGGGGTCTCTTTGGCTACTTTTGATGTTTTAACACAACTAACGTGGGGTTCAAGTCATCTTTTGAAGTTCTTAACTCAAATGATGTGACATTTTGCTTGCTTTTGAAGATTTTAACAAAATTATCTTGGATTCTCTTTGTCTATCTTTTGCGTAGGCACTAGAGTAGACATAACCACTCAAATTCAGATGCAGATCTTTCTAAAAATTTGAATTTCCTCTTGTTTAGTTGATATAAAAAGGAAATTTTAGATTTGCCAGTTCTTATAAAGTAGAATTTTCAAAATTAGTTAAATATCTTGATGCTTAAGTGTTTAAAATAGTTTTAGTTTCTTTTCACGTGCATTACACGTGTATAGCTAATAATAGAATACACATTTTTATAAATAATATCAATATTATTAAATAAAATACTATTGAGCAAATATAAAAACCATAACAAATAAAAACAGAAAAAGAGAAATTTGTTAAGAATGACTGATTTGTACATTCATGTCAATTAATTATATAATTCGAGTTTTTGTTATGGTTTAATTCCGTGTACAAAGAGTACACTAAAATCCTAAAACTGTCAGGAGTGGCTAGTTTGTGTTTTGGAAGTATGGAATAGGGTTTCTAGTGTTTTTGAATAAAAACTCAAGTACTCTTTTTTTGTTAAACACATATTCCTATTTACTTCTTTATATAATAGAGGTGGTTGCAGTACTACTAGCCGGGGTTATTTTATCCTAAAGAATTATAGACTAAAATTATATCATGTCATGTTAAAACTGATAAAGGTAATTATTTTTTTGTGTTTTCTTAAAGTTTTAACATAAATAACGTGGGCTTCTGTTTGTTTGTTTCATGTCTTTTAACATAAATAACGTGTTGTATTTGTCTGCTTACTTAGTTTTTAACACAGATAAAATGGTTTTTTTTAAGCAAATAATGTGGTTCTCTTGAGTTTGAAACATTGATAATGTGGGGTCTCTTTCGTTACTTTTGATGTTTTCACACAAATAAAGTGGGGTACAAGTCTTCTTTTTAAATTCTTAACTCAAATGATAAGACTTTTTTGCTTTTGAAGATTTTAACACAATTAATTTGGAATCTCTTTATCTTTTTTCTTGCATAGGGTCTAGAGTAGACATAGCCACTCAAATTCAGATGCAGATCTTTCTCAAAATTTGAATTTTCTCGTGTTTAGTTTTGTTAAAAGGAAACTATAGATTTGCAAGTTATTAAAAAGTAGAACTTGCAAAATTAATTGTATTGAATATCTTGACGTTTAAGCATTTAAAATAATTTTAGTTTCTTTGAATGTGCACTGAACATGTATAGCTAATAATATAATACACATTTTTATAAATAATATAAATATTATTGAATAAAGTAATATTGAACAAATATAAAAATCATAACAAAGAAAAATAGAAAAAGAGAAATTAGTTAAGAATGATTGAAATGTAAATTCATGTCGATTGATTAGATAATTGGAGTTCTTGTTGTGGTTTGATCCCATGTACAAAGAGTACAAAAAAATCCTCAAACTTTCAAGAGTGGTTATCTTGAGTTTTGGGAGTAGGGGAAAGGGTTTCTAGTGTTTTTGAAAAACAACTCAAGTACTTTTTTATTTTGTTAAACACATATTCCTATAAACTTCTTTACATAATTTAGGTGGTTGCATTACTACTAGCCGGGATTATTTTATCCTAAAGAATTATAGACTCAAATTATATCACGTCATGTTAAAATTGATAAAAGTAATTATTTTTTATCTTTTGTTAACGTTTTAACATAAATAACATGGGCTTCTGTTTGTTTGCTTCAGGAGTTTTAACACTAATAACGTGAGGTATTTGCCTGCTTTCATAGTTTTTAACACAAATAAAATGACTTTTACTTGCTTTTTGAATTTTTAAGCAGATAACGTGAGTCTCTTGAGTTTCAAACATTGAAAATGTGGGGGTTTTTTCGCTGCTTTTGATGTTTTAACACAAATAATGTGGGTCCAAGTCTTCTTTTGAAGTTCTTAACTCAAATGATGTGACTTTTTGCTTGCTTTTGAAAATTTATACACAATTAATTTGGATTCTCTTTGTCTATTTTTTGCATAGGCACTAGAGTAGAAATAACCACTCAAATTTAGATGCAGATCTTTCTAAAAATTTGAATTTCTTCTTGTTTAGGTTCTATAAAAAGAAAACTTTAGATTTGCAAGTTCTTATAAAGTAGAACTTGCAAAATTCGTTGAATATCTTGATGTTTATGTATTTAAAATAATTTTAGTTTCTTTATACGTGCATTACACGTGTATAGCTAATAATAATACACATTTTTATAAACAATATCAAAATTATTAAATAAAGTACTATTGGGCAAATATAAAAACCATAACAAAGAAAAATAGAAAAAGAGAATTTTGTTAAGAAATGATTGAAATGTACATTCATGTCGATTGATTAGATAATTGAAGTTCTTGTTATGGTTTGATTCAGTGTACAAAGAGTACACTAAAATTCAAGAACTGTCAAGAGTGGCTAGTTTGAGTTTTGGAAGTAGGGGATAATGTTTCTAGTGTTTTTTGAAAAACAACTCATCTACTTTTATTTTGTTAAATACATATTCCTACTTCTTTATATAATAGAGGTGGTTGCATTACTACTAGCCGGGATTATTTTAACCTAAAGAATTATAGACTCAAATTATATCACGTCATGTTAAAACTGATAAAGTAATTATTTTTTGTCTTCTTTTAAAATTTTAATTTAAATAACGTGGGGTTCTGTTGTTTGTTTGCTTTAGAAGTTTTAACACAAATAACGTGAAACTTACATAGTTTTTATTACAAATAAAATGATTTTCACTTGCTTTTTGATTTTTAAAGCAAATAATGTGGGTCTCTTGAGTTTCAAACATTGATAATGTGGGGTCTCTTTGGATGCTTTTGATGTTTTAATACAAATAATGTGGGGTCCAAGTCTTCTTTTGAAGTTCTTAACTCAAATGATCTGACTTTTTGCTTGCTTTTGAAGATTTTAACACAATTAATTTGGATTCGTTATATCAATTTTTTGCATAGGCACTACCATCGACACAACCACTCAAATTCAGATGCAGATCTTTCTCAAAATTTGAATTTTCTCTTTTTTAGTTTCTTTAAAAATGAAACTTTAGATTTGCAAGTTCTTAAAAAGTAGAACTTGCAAAATTACTTTTATTGAATATCTTGATGTTTAAGCATTTAAAATAATGTTAGTTTCTTTGCACGTGCATTGGACGTGTATATCTAATAATATAGTATCCCTATTTTATAAATAATGTCACTGTTATTAAATAAAGTACTATTTATCAAATATAAAAAAACATAACAAAGAAAAATAGAAAAAGAGAAATTTGTTAAGAATGATTGAAATGTACATTCATGTCGATTGATTAGATAATTGTAGTTCTTGTTATGGTGTTATTCCAAGTACAAAGAGTAGACAGAAATCCTAGAACTTTCAAAAGTGGCTAGTATGAGTTTTGGGAGTAGGGGATACGGTTCCTAGTGTTTTTGAAAAACAACTCAAGTACTTTGTTTTTTTGTTAAACCCATATTCCTATTTACTTCTTTATATAATTCAGTTGGTTGCATTACTACTAGTCGGGATTATTTTAGTCCATATAATTATAGACTGAAATTATTTCAAGTCATGTTAAAACTGATAAAAATTATTTTTTTTGTCTTCTTTTAATGTTTTAACATAAATAACGTGGGCTTCTGCTTGTTTTGCTTCATGAGTTTAAACAATAATAACGTGAGGTATTTGCTTGCTTACATAGTTTTTAACACAAATAAAATTATTTTTACTTGTTGTAACATCTCATAACTTGAAATAGACAAGAATAAGCTAAGAAACTAAAATTTATCACTTTGGAAAGAAAAGGAAAATCTATAAAATTTCCTATGTTTAAAAAGTGAGTTTTTGTTATTTTCAAACGGTCATAACTTCTAACTAAGAATGTGTTAGAGGTAGTTCTTGTTAAGTTTGGAAATTCCTTAGAAAGATATTTCCAACGGCGCCGAGTTTGCACAATTTTGATATCGTATGAGGGAGATACGCCTTTCGGAAGTTGGGCTGTTGAATTAAGGAAAGTCCAATCCGGATTTAAGGAAGGGAAAACTTGTCACCCATTTATTTTTTAATTCGTTTTAAGGGTTTAACTGTGGTAAAATCAAGTTTTAGTCAGATTAGAAAAGTTGTTTTACGCTTAGGGATTGGGAGAAAAGAGAAGAGAAGAAGGAGAAGGGAGAAAGATCAAGGTTTCGCCAAGAACGCCAAGGAATTTCGAGTGAAATTCGTTGGGGGTGATCCCTATCAAGGTGTGTAAGATCTTTCTTGTTGGATTAACTCATCCGAGCACCAATCTTGTTTTAGTTTTGTGGTTTTGGAGTTGTTCATATGATTTGAAGTGAGTTCTTTTTATAAATCTTGTCGAATCCCTTTTTTTTTGAGTTGATTGAATACCCATTGATGTTGATTAGTAGTTTCCGATGTTGTTTTTGAGTAAGATCCGTTGGGTATTGATAGTATCGATGATCCTAAGGGTTTGGGAATACAACTATGGAGGTTTAGGCATTTTAAGTTAGAAAATGAGTTGAAAAATTCATCAGACGCACCTGGGCAAGCCAGGCGCGTCGCACCTGTAGTGTGCCACAAAGTGGCTTCAGCCAACTGGGACCTGGCGCAGCGCGCCACCAGTGCACCAGAACCAAACCTCAGTCAACTGAAGCTAGCGCGGCGCGCCACCAATACGCCCGGATCGGCGTTTTCACCCATTTTCGTAGTTTAGGCCTCGTAAGTCTTTTCAAGGTAGATTAACATCTTACAATGATTCTAATTACTTCAAATGATTTCTAAACACCTAGAAATTATTAAAGAACTCAAATCATAACCTTGAATCCATGATTTAATTCAAGGAAAGTTAAGATCAAAGTCAAGGAAGTTGAGAGTCAAGCCTAAAGTTAAGAAGTAAGTCAAAGTAAAGTTCTTAAAGGTTTTCAAGAGTCTTATTTAAAAAATTTAACCTTGTTTTAAGACTCAAGTTTCAAGCTAAGTAAAGAATTAAGTTGATGTTCTTTTCTTCAGAAGTATATGGGGACTAAGTATTCCTAAAGAGACTTCAAATGTTTTTTTCACTTTTAAAAAAGTAAGGGAACTTTGATTTCCAAGGATCCTTAGGGCGAGTTTTCAGAAAAGAACTATAGATTTCTAAAAGAAGCAAGCAGGGAAACTAAAATTTCCAAGATAGCCTTTGATCTAAGTATTTTGAGCACTACTCTCAAACCAAAAAATCAGTATGTTTTTAAAACATAAGAGCCAACATATTTTTGGGAGTAGTATTGAACACTGATATGGGGAAGAGTTCAGACAACTCACAACCCCCATAAATCATGTAACCACGATGGGGTAGTAAATGGTCATACTTTTTAGATGAACCCTTTCCGCAGTAGATTAGTGGATCCATTAGGCAGTTCAGGTCTTATATCTTTGGCCGGGTATAAGATGCGCTGGCAGCGTGAGGTAGATCGTTGTATCATCACTGTAACTCTTAAGTAATGGTTGTCAGTTAGAGAAACTCCCTCAGAAGTTTATGTATTCTTATATACATCAGTTTATTTGTATTTTCACATACATCTTAGAGTTAGTTGTATCCTTGTGAACATTCAGAGCTTACAACATGTGCTTAGATATCTTTTCTTAATATTGCACATACTTTTAAATTGCATATATTGAAATGAGTTAGTTGTTCATGAGTTGAGCAGAGCCAAGGTAAGTGTTCCTTCTTACTCCTTTTCAAGCTTAAGTTGTTGTTTAGCACTCCAACTCGCACACTCATATATTAAATGTACTGATGCCAGTTGGCCTGCATTATATCATGATGTAGACGCAGGTAACTAAGATCGGCATTCGGCGGACTGTTGATCTAGTGAACAACTCATAGTCAGTTGGTGAGCCTCCTTTCATTCCGGAGGACATCTTTATCATTTAGTTATTTGTTTTTAGCTTCAGTTGTTCAGATGATTGGGGGTCCTGTCCCAACATCCATCTTTACTTTAGAGGCTTCATAGACAGATAGTATTAGTTTCTTTAAACGTCAAGATATTTAATACAACTAATTTTGCAAGTTCTACTTTTTAATAACTTGCAAATCTATAGTTTCCTTTTTAAAGCAAATAAACAAGAGGAAATTCAAATTTTGAGAAAGATCTACATATAAATTTGTGTGGCTATGTCAACTCTAGTGCATATGCAAAAAAATAGATAAAGAGAATCCAAATTAATAGTATTAAAATCCTCAAAAACAAGCAAAAAGTCACATCATTTGAGTTAAGAACTTCAAAAGAAGAATTGGGCCCCACGATATTTGTGTTAAAACATCAAAAGAAGCCAAAGAGACCCTACGTTATCAATGTTTGAAACTCAAGAGAGCCACATTATTTGCTTAATAATTCAAAAAGAAAGTAAAAACCATTTTATTTGTGTTAAAAACTACGTAAGCAGGAAATACCTCACGTTATTTGTGTTAAAACTCCTGAAGCAAACAAACAAAAGCCCACGTTATTTATGTTTAAACTTTAAAAGAAGACAAAAAAATAATTACTTTTATCCGTTTAAAATGATGTGATATAATTTGAATCTATAATAGGCTAAAATAATCCCGCTTGTAATAATGAAACCAACTCTATTATATAAAGAAGTAAATATGAATACTTCTTCAACAACAAAAAAAGTATTTCAGTGATTTTCAAAAACACTAGGAACCCTATCCCCTACTCCGAAAACTCAAACAACCCTCTCTTGATAGTTCTAGCATTTTTGTGTACTCTTTGCACACGGAATAACACCATAACAAGAACTCCAATTATCTAATCAACCGACATGAATGTACATTTCAATCATTCTTAACAAATTTCTCTTTTTCTGTTTTTTATTGTAATGTTTTTATATTAGCTCAATAGTACTTTATTTAATAAAATTGATACTATTTATAAAAGTGTATTATATTATAGCTATACATGTGCAATGCACGTGAAAAGAAACTAAAATTATTTCAAATGTTTAAACATCAAGATATTTAATATGCAAGTTCTACTTTCTAATAACTTGCAAATAAAAAAATTTCCTTTTGAAAGCAACTAAAAAAGAGAAAATTCAAATTTTGAGAAAGATTTGCATCTGAATTCGAGTGGTTATGTCGACTCTAGCGCCCATGCAAAAAAATATAAATAGAGTCCAAATTAATAGTATTAAAATCCTCAAAAACAAGCAAAAATTCACATCATTTGAGTTAAGAACTTCAAAAGAAGAATTGGGCCCCACGATATTTGTGTTATAACATCAAAAGCAGCCAAAGAGACCCTATGTTATCAATGTTTAAAATCAAGAGACGCACATTATTTGCTTAATAATTCAAAAAGCAAGTAAAAACCATTTTATTTGTGTTAAAAACTACGTAAGCAGGAAATACCTCACGTTATTTGTGTTAAAACTCCTGAAGCAAACAAACAAAAGCCCACGTTATTTACGTTTAAACTTTAAAAGAAGACAAAAAAAATAATTACTTTTATCCATTTTAAATGATGTGATATAATTTGAATCTATAATAGGCTAAAATAATCCCGGCTAGTAATAATGAAACCAACTCTATTATATAAAGAAGTAAATATGAATACTTGTTCAACAAAAAAAAAGTATTTGAGTTGATTTTCAAAAACACTAGGAACCCTATTCCCCTACTCCTAAAACTCAAACTGGCCTCTCTTGAAAGTTCTAGTATTTTTGTGTACTCTTTGCACACGGAATAACACCATAACAAGAACTCCAATTATCTAATCAACCGACATGAATGTACATTTCAATCATTCTTAACAAATTTCTCTTTTTCTGTTTTTTATTGTAATGTTTTTATATTTGCTCAATAGTACTTGATTTAATAAAATTAATATTATTTATAAAAGTGTATTATATTATTAGCTATACATGTGCAATGCACATGAAAAGAAACTAAAATTATTTTAAATGTTTAAACATCAAGATATTCAATACAACTAATTTTGCAAGTTCTACTTTCTAATAACTTGCAAATAAAAAATTTCCTTTTGAAAGCAACTAAAAAAGAGAAAATTCAAATTTTGAGAAAGATTTGCATCTAAATTCGAGTGGTTATGTCGACTTTAGTGCCTATGCAAAAATATATAAAGAGAATCCAAATTAATTGTTTTAAAATCTTCAAAAGCAAGCAAAAGTCACATCATTTGAGTTAAGAACTTCAAAAGAAGACTTGGACCCCACGTTATTTATGTTATAACATCAAAAGCAGCCAAAGAGACCCCACGATATCAAAGTTTGAAACTCAAGAGACCCACATTATTTTCTTAAAAATTAAAAAAGCAAGCAAATACAATTTTGTTTGTTTTAAAAACTATGTAAGCAGGCAAATACCTCTCGTAATATGTGTTAAAACTCCTGAAGCAAACAAACAGAAGCCCACGTTATTAATTTGTTTTAACAAGACGTTATATAATTTGAGTCTATAATTCTTTAGGCTAAAATAATACCGGCTAATAGTAATATCACCGCCTCTATTATATAAAGAAGTAAATAAGAATATGTGTTTAACAAAAGTTAAGTACTTGAGTTATTTTCAAAAACACTAGAAACCATATCACCTACTTACAAAACTCAAAGTAGCCACTCCTCACTGTTCTAGGATTTTAGTGTACTCTTTGTACACGAAACCAACATGAATGTACATTTCAAGAATTCTTAACAAATTTCTCTTTTTCTGTTTTTCTTTGTTATGGTTTTCATATTTGTTCAATCGTACTTTATTTAATCAAATTGATATTATTTATAAAAAAGTGTATTTTATTATTAGTTATACACGTGTAATAAAATTGCAAAGAAACTAAAACTATTTTAAATACGTAAATACAACTAATTTTGCAAATTCTACTTTTTAAGAACTTCCAAATGTAAAGTTTCCTTTTAATAGCAAATAAACAAGAGGTAATTCAATTTTTGAGAAAGATTTGCATCTAAATTTGAGTGGCTATGTCTACTCTAGTGCCTATATGCAAAAAATAGATAAAGAAAATCCAAATTAATTGTGTTAAAATCTTCAAAAGCAAGGAAAAAGTCACATTAACTGAAATTATGTGACTTTTTGCATGCTTTTGAAAATTTAAACACAATTAATTTGGATTCTCTTTGTCTTTTTTTTTTGCATAGGCACTAGAGTAGACATAACCACTCAAATTCAGATGCAGATCTTTCTCAAAATTTGAATTTCATCTTGTTTAATTGCTATAAAAAGGAAACTTTAGATTTGCAAGTTCTTAAAAAGTAGAACTTGGAAAATTAGGCTTATTGAATATCTTGACGTGTAAGTATTTAAAAAAGTTTTAGTTTCTTTGCGTGTGCATTGCATGTGAATTGCTAATAATATAATATACATTTTTATAAATAATATCAATACTAGGTAATTTACCCGTGCTTCTTGTGGGCGTAAATAATCTTTCTAAGCTTTTTAACAACCTTTTTAATAATCGGCTGTTATAAGGAAAAAAAAGAGAGAGTAAATTTTAGTAGGTTTTAAGAACATTTCAACAGAAATTACATGATTTGACATTATCACATATCTTAAGAATTTTAAATATATAATGAATGATTAAAAATATCTTGATATCTAATAATTTTTATCTTTTACATAATCTATCATAATATATGTTTGATAATTTTTTGTTGAGTTAAAACTGAATGATGTTTTTATGTAGTGATTAAACATAATTTTTTCTATTTTTCTGTACATAAAATATAGAACTGATAATTTTATGGTTAGAATAACTCCTTGTTAAAAAAAATTATAAAAAAGATTCCGATTATCAATATTAGTTATAAATAAATTAGGACCGTTAGAAATGTACACCAAAGCAACATAAACAATTTTTTTTAGTGACAATCTACTTGTCTGAGGTCAACGTTCACCACTTTTTGTTATTGTTACTTTGTTACTCTATCAAAATTTATAGAAAGAGAAAAGTAAATTTGAAACAACAGAGAAATAATATTGTTGACCCTTTTCAAAATTCATTCTTCATCAAACTACTGCTCTGAAGGACCTTCAGGATGCTTCATCATTACAACTTTACAACTTTTTCAGAAATATGTATGTATAGTTGTTACAATATGAAAGTATAAGTAGATCAAAATGTTGGATTCTAGATACATGTTAAAGAAATAGTCTCGAACATTATAAAATTAAGCATGAGTCTAACCTAGATAACTCAAATGCTCAGCAATTATTTGGGACATAAATGATAACAAATCTATGTTAATGGGCATATCTTTTATAGCTTAAGATATTACTTTTATTTAGAGCATGTTTTGCTTCACATTCTTCAAATTAAGCTTGCTAAAAATAGTCATAATCACACGAAAAATATTTAGTAGAGCTAAATGAGAAGGAAAAAACGAAAAACATTAAAAGGACGAAAGTTTTGTTAGGTGAGATCATATACATTCCAAGCGAAAAATAATCAATACATTTTTATGGAGACAACAAAACAGCGAGAAAAAACATACATTAAAGGCAGTAAACTATGGGATTTCCAATGTTGATAAGAAATCATTCTATACCTCAGAAAATTGACTAACACTTCAATCAACTTTCAATCCTTAAAGTACTCATAATATCCAGTGATAAAATTTAGTAAATACAAATAACAACATCAAAAAAAATATGGAAATAAAAGTTACTAACTCTCACAAAATTTTCTAAAGAATTCAAAACCTCTTCCTTGTTTGTTAAGAAATGACGTTGTCGATGAACAAATTAGAGATTTGTAAGAGCTTTTTTTTAATTGTACCTTCAACAATTCCAGTAGAGAAAACTTGCTTGAATACTCAATTAACATTTGTTATTTAATATATACTAACAAATACTTATAACTATAATATTGCAGACACCTAAACAACAAAATTTAAAGCATGTACGAAAAATAACAATTAATATATAAGTATAAATAAATGACTATTAGAAACATACCAGAGTATTTGTAACAATAGAATGAAGCATAATGGAAAACAATTGAGCCCATTGAATGCACAGTGTCCCCTTAAGGAAATTATCCCCATAGTACCCAAAATTTGAAAGAATAGATCCTCTCAGGAAAGAACAATTATATTCACCAGTGTATTGATACAAAACATGGAGTTAGTGAGTCATTCAACATGAGCAAACTACACAATTATTTAATTGTCCAGAAGAAGAAGAAGTAGTTCAAAATTTTTGTTGTTTTAAAATGAGAGGAAATTCCTCAATTTATAGACAACAAAAGATAGTGTGAACAAATGCTTATTTTTTCTTATTGAAAAGGTCACAACCTTTCATAAAAGTCATAAATTTTCATAAAAGTCGCAACTTTTCATAAAAGACGCAACTCTTCATAAAATACACAACTCTTCATAAAAGTCACAACTCCTCATAAAAGTCACAACTTTTCATGAAAGAGGAATGCTAGTTTTGTAAATAAAATAAATTAAAAGAAAATCCTGGTTTGTGGTGGCGCCATGTAGGCATGCCTAGGATTCTCTTTTATATAAATATATATGATATATGACTATTAAGTAAAGTACTATTGATCAAATATATTTATATTCATAAAGAAATAAAATATAGATTTTAGTGAATGCTCAATGTGAATGGTCGAATGATTACTTGATTGTTGAGGACAAAATGATTGAACTTCATCTGAACCTATGAGGATGAATATGTTAAACTAACATCCTTAATAAATAAAGTTCTTATACCAGTTTGATTCAGTTTATAGAGAGAACCCAAAAATTTATGGACTCTTAAAGTTCTTTTGAAATTTTTAACTGAAATATATGGGGTTGCTTTATCTGCTTTTTGAGATTTTAGCATAAATAACGTAGATATTCTATTTGCTTTCAAAGTTGTTAACATAAATAACGTGTCTTTAGACTTACTTTCGGAATTTAAACACAAATTAGATTTTCTATGTCTGTTTCTAAAGTTTTGAACACTAATAATTTGGGGTGTCTTTTTGTGCTTTCGAATTTTTTAATACAAATAATGTGGGGTCTTTGTTTGCATATAAAGTTTTAACACAAATAACATGACTTAATATGTGCTTGCTTTCATAATTTCTAACACAAATAATATGGATTTTCTTTATCTGCTTTTGGAGTCTCTAATATTGATAATGGGGGTCTCTTTTTCTACCTCTGGAGTTTTTAACAAAAAAACAGCGGGATCTATATTCAATTCGAGAAAAACATTGATCTTTGTTTAGATTTCGGTTGGAACTTTTAATTTTCTTCTATTTAGTTACTTTAAAATGAAAACATTAAAATTTGCAAGTTTTCTAAAAATAGAATTTGCAAAATTAATTGTATTGAATATAATGATGTTTAAGTAGTTAATATAATACTAATTTTTTGCACGTGCGTTGAACGGGTATGAATAATAATGTAATACACAATATTATAAAATAAAATACTTTTGAGTAACTAATTTTAAATATATGAAGAAATAAAGTATAAGTTTTAGTGAATGATCATTGTTGTATTTTCGCATTGTTACTTGTTCATTAAGGTCAAAATGATTGAATTTTATCCTAACCTACAAGGATGAATGTGTAACACTTACACCATTTGTGAAGATTCCATAATTGAAATGATTAAGTCCGCCAAAGGATCCTACTCTGTCAAGAGGACATAAGAGGATCGGTACATACGATCCACCACTAGGGATTCACCCATAGTTGTAGAAATACACATGAGCATATGTAGTGAATCATACTCGAGTTGAACGTCCGTACACTCCTTTCTCAAATTTTATCCAATAGTTTTTTTTTTAACCAATCTATTGATCTTGTGACACTATATAATATCATAATCAGGGAGAAACAGGTAAAATCACTTGTCTCTGAACCCAATTCTCCAAATTCCTCTGAAGATACATCCTTAACCCTTGCAAACAAAGTAAAATAGCCTTGTTTTATCCTCGCTCTGAAAGTTAAACTATATACCACTAATTCTTTTCATTATGGCTCTAGCTCTTTTCAATTTTATTCTATGACATCCCAACTCCTTATAAAAATTACCATACAATTATGCTACTCACAAAATACTAGTAAATCATAACTTAGACATTCTAAAGTCACAATTACCATTCAAAAGTCTTTTAACCAACAAAACTTATCATATAGTTGCATCCTAATCGCAATCCATCACAAACTCTGATTATCACTATCCAGTCAGCCCTTGTCATCACCACAAAGTCAACCTTGTCATCGACATGACATCTCAAGCCAAACTATATCAATCAAATTCAACAGACTAACTTAACTTTGTACACATTTTCTTACTAACAATTTTCAATTACCTTCACCCAGTATACTCGTTGGGATTTCCTTTACGTATAGTTTGTCATTCCAATATTAATCCACTCAATTGGAGCTTATGATAAAATGTGTATTTAAAATCTTAAGGATACACTTTATAACCTACACACACATTAATATCATACCAAAGATACACCACTAAAAGTTTCCTTATAAATAATGCTTACTCATTCGTGTGTATTAACAAGCTAGCTGATTTCTTAAAGGTGAATTCAACATCAAATCTCATTATACGAGCATCCGATATAAGTGGTGGCTCTTTAAGTAGTTACTATTTACACTTGACAATCGACATATCCATTTTCATATACTCATAGTACTACACCGTGAAAGTCTATTAAATCCACCACTAGAATACATCATACCCTCGCTAAGATTGTACTCAAATAATTATTATTATTTTTCATTAAGTGACTACAATAAGCTATCAATTTTTTTTTTAGTCTCATCCAATGAGATATTTATTCTTTCGTAGATTAGGTCGACAACACAAGTGACACACTCCATAACTTTAACCAAGTAGGTATCGATACCATTGTATAGTTGTGTATGACCTTCTTTAATATACACACAATCTATAAAGTTGTAGTAGAGATTTTTCATCGTTTAATATAATATCATTCTCATGATATACTAAACAACACATACATATAAAACTTTATTACTGTAATCTCAAAGTCACATGTCCATTATCTAGCAATCCTTGTAATCATTCCTCTTCCAGTTGTTAAACCACTCAAAATATCGTATATACCATAGAAGAACTATAACCTCACACCACTCCTTCAAACTACTAAAAATTTTGGATCTAATAACACTGTTCTTTTTCAAATTTGATTCAGTTTACTGAAAGTACGGAAAAATTTTTGAATTGTCAAAAGTGGATAGGTTGTGGTTTTGGGAATGGGTAGGGGGGGGTAGGGGTTCTAGTATTTCAAACAAAAAATTCAATCTTTTAAACTAAAAAAATACTCCTACTTACTTCTTCATATAATATTATGCATCGTTACAAACAAAAATGATCACATTAATACTAGCACGAGATTCCTCTTGTCACGCCCCGAGTCTGTACCCTGGACACGGCTGGCACTCGAGAGCCATTGTTGGCCTCAAGCCAACCCTTGGCCTGGCTTAGTTACTCAGTGGAAGACTTAACTTCACAAGATAATCTCACAACATAACGTTAAACAGATACAAAACTTAGCGAAAACGGCAACTAAAGTCTTTAAACATTATCTGAATGATAATGTAAAGACAACTAAACTACTAATTGTCTATGAAGCCTCTAAAATAAATTAGGATGTCGAGACAAGACCCCCGATCATCCTAACAATGAAAATACTGAAAGAAAAGAAAAAAAGGGTCTTTTGAAATGCAATGAGGATTACCAATCTGACTCTGAGTGCTCAACTAGATCAACGGAGCGCTGGGTGCTGATCCTGGAATGCTAAACTGTCACGACCTAGACCTTCGTGATTGGCAACCACACTACAACTCGGTGGGAGAACCACTACTAGCAACCAACTAAAGCAATAAATCAAAAAACTAAGGTATTTAAGTTACGGAAGCAAATTAAACACTAAAGACAAGGTTCCATTACTAAATAAAGATCTAATAACTAATTAACAATGTTGAAGATACACCTAGAATCTGAAAGTCAACACCATAACTAGAAACTATAACAAGTCTAATAAGATTTTTCTAGCGAACTATCTAACTAACTAAATCAAAATCTAGGTCTGAAAATGGTGGACGTAGACTAAAGAGAATTCCATGGCAGTCCGAACAATGTAGCTCACCCTTGAACTCGAAGCGATCACCGATCTCCTAAGCGAGGTCTGTCAACAGTCGCGTTAAGATGCGTTGTACTCAATAAAAATAAGAGAAAGTGTAGAATCAGTACACAACCACTGTGTACTGGTAGGATCACATGGCTATCCCACTAGTGTAACATAAACAAGAAAATACAACATTATAATACATGCATAAATATCAACATATTCAACACTATAATAAGAATCAACATCACAATTCACATGCTTCATCACATAGTTAGTCCTCTCATGGAACCCCAAAGTCAAACTGTCAGCATGCCAGAACGTGGAAATCCGATCCAATTTTTATGTCGATACATTGAAATCGATCCCAATTAGCATGTTGGAACGTGGAAATGTGATCCAAGTTAGAGTGCCGGAACTTGGCAATCGAGTCCAACAACACATCACAATAACACATCAAATTCACACATTCAAGGCATGATTTCATGGTATTGATATTCATATGTCCCATTTCAACATATATGATCAATATTACAACATGTCTACATATAGAAGTATCACAATGAAGCAAAGCAAATGTATATTACACAATCATAGAATCACAAACATCACCTACCTCAAAATAAGCTTGAAACCCTAGACCACTTGATCCTTCCCTTTCTGAATTTTTTTCGCTTGTTCTTGGTCTAGAAACAACAATTTATATACGAAAATCAACAAAGAACACTAAATTCCCAGAATAGTAACAAACTATGAACCCTAGTTCAAACCCATGACCCCAACTAGTCAATTTAGGGTTAATTCAATCATAGGATTCTTCAAGAATCCTTTCCAATCAATATTGACCCATTCTAAAACATTCTACAAATAAAAAACAAATTCGGGGGAGTGAAAATCTTACCTCGAGCTTCAAGAATGGTGGAAAATGACTTGGAAAAGCCTAGGGGTTGTCTCTTAACACAAAAAGTCAAAAAATACAAAATAAGGTCGTCTAAGGGTTTTATTTACGAATTTTAAACCCGTCATCCCGGTACAGTGGAAGCCATATCGTTGTAGCAGCATTGCTGCAGCGGCACAAATCATGCTGCAGTGGCACAGAGCGAACCAGTGAACTCGTCTTGACAAATCCCAAATATCTTTTAATTTTGTCTCCGCCTCGCCCGCTACAGCGACACCCTATCCCGCTTTAGCGGTGTCGCTGCAGTAGTAAAAATCTTGCTGCAATGTCACTACGCGAGGCAGTGAGCTCCTTAAGGGAATTCCACTTCTCCCTTTTTACAATATACTCTTAACCCACTACGCTAAAAAAGTTTCCTTAACGCCAAAATCGATTCTCGATGATCTACTTATCCAAATTCAATTTCGTAAAGTTGTACGGATTCCTTAACGAGTTATCTAACCTATAATATAATCAAATCCACTTTTACTCCACCTAATTGCTACAATATTTCTCCTACACCTTGATGACTCTAAATTCCTCCAAATCTGGACAAAATTGGAAATATCCTAGTACTATGAAAAAGTTTTTCTGGCCCCAATTTTTCCCCATTGGCATTTCTATAACGATGAAACCTGGTCGTTATAATAGATATGAATTTACCCAAAACTCATCCCTGAGTGATCAACTAAGGAAAGGTGGGCTAGAAAAGGAACAAGCTGGTACCTGATTCGACAAATAATGGAGGATACTTGTCTCACATTTCCTTCTCAGCCTCCCAAGTAGTTTTCTCAACTAGACGATGCTTTTGTTAAACTTTCGCAGACTTAATATCTTTGGTCCTCAATTTCTAAACATCGCGATCAAGAATAGCAATCGGTTCCTCCTCATATTAGAGGTCCTTGTCTAGCATTATTGAGTTCCACTTAATGATATAGTCACCATCACTATGATATCTCTTCAACATAGACACATGAAATACAGGATGTACCCCGAATAAATTTTGAGGTAGCACTAATCTATACGCCACCGATCCTACACGTTCAAGAATCTAAAAGGGACCAATATAGCGAGGACTCAACTTATCCCTCTTACCAAATCTCATCACCCCCTTCATGGGTGATACATTTAGAAAAACATTCTCGTCTGTCTGGAATTCCATGTCTCTAACCTTGTGATCCGTGTACTTCTTTTGTCTACTCTACGCGGCTAAAGGTTTATCTTGAATGCTCGTCACCTTATCTTGAGCGTCCTTCACTAAGTAAATCCCCAAAGGTTTTATATCTCCGGATTCGAACCAACCTATGGGCGATCTACATCCTCTCCCATATAACGCCTCGAATAGTGCCATATCAATGCTTGAGTGATAACTATTATTATAGGAGAACTCACATAGGGGTAGGAACTTATCTCAATTCCCTCCAAGGTCATTACACAAGCTCTCAGCATGTCCTCCAACACTTGTATAGTCCTTTATGATTGTCCATCCGTATGGGGAGGGAAGGTTGTACTAAAAGTGAGTTGCATGCCCAATTCATCATGCAACTTCTTCCAAAACTTGGAAGTGAAAAGGGTGCCCTGATTTGAGATGGTGTGAAGGGGTCACACCATGCATCCTCACTATCTCTTTTACATAAATTCTAGTCTACTCTTCAGCGTTGTAATCCACCCTTACCAGAATGAAATGGGCTAACTTAGTTAATCTATAAACTACCACAAAAAAAAAAAAAATCCCCCCAAGTCTTGGGAAGACTTACCAAAAAATCCATGGCTATCCTTTCCCACTTCCATTTCGGAATCCTCATCCTTTGAAGTACCCCCGCAGGCCTTTGATGTTCATACTTCACTTGTTGACAATTATGACACTTCTCCACAAACTTCTCAGTGTCTTGTCTCATCCCCGACCACTAATAAATTCTTTTCATATCTCTATACATCTTGGTCACACCCTGATGAATTGAATAGCGCGAGCCATGAGCCTCCACCAACAACCTTGGAATCAAATCATCAACTATTGAAACACATAGTCTACCCTTATAGTTGAGCACGCCATCCACATCTATAGTGGTTCCTTGAGATTTACCTATTGCAATATTTGTTCTAAGCTCATCTAAATATCCATCTTCAAATTGTTTGGCCTTGATTTCCTCTATCAACCTGGACTTAGCTCCAACGCTAGCTAACAACCCACCTTTTTCAGAAATGCCCAACCGCACGAACATAGACTATAAGGTCTGAATTTCCTTGGCCAACACTCGCTTGGTTCCAGTCAAGTGAGTTAAACTACCCATACTCAACGCCTTTCGACTCAAGGCGTCTGCCATAACATTTGCCTTACCTGGATGGTATTGGATTGTCACATCATAATCCTTGAGTAATTCCATCCATCTTCTCTGTTTCAAATTCAAATCCTTTTGGGTAAATACATGTTGCAAACTACGATGATCAGTAAATACCTCACACTTAACTCCATACAAATAATGTCGCCATATCTTAACAGCAAATACCACCGCTACCAACTCTAAATAATGAGTGGGATAATTTCTCTCATGTACCTTCAATTGACGTCAAACATAAGTGTTGACATTCTTATCCTGCATCAACACAACACCCAATCCAAAATGTTAAGCATTACAATAAAAAATAAAGTCCTTACCCTCAATCGATAATGCTAGAATGGGCGCGGTAGTCAAAAGAGTCTTAATATTTTGGAAGCTCTTCTCAAAATTTTCAGTCCATTCAAATGGTACCTCCTTTTTGGTCAGATTGGTCAAGTGAATAGAAATTGAAGCAAAATTCTTAACAAAAAACGACGATCGTAACTAGCAAGTCCCACAAAACTCTTAACCTCTATCACAGAACTAGGTCGTACCCAATTCTAACCACTTCAAACTTTTGGGGATCTACCCTAGCCATTTCTTTAGACATCACGTGCCCAAAAAATGCAATCGACTTCGATCAAAATTCACACTTGGAAAATTTTGCATATAACTTTTGCTTTCCAAGGATACCCAAAATAATACGAAGAGCTTAGAATGCTCCTCTTCACTTTTCAAATACACAAAAATGTCATCGATAAAAACTATCAGGAAAGAGTCAAGAAAGGGCTTGAATGCTCCATTTATCAAGCTCATGAAGGCTGCATGCGCATTAGTCGACCCAAACGACATAACCAAAAATTCATAATGCCCATAACGAGTCCTAAATGTCGTCTTGTGTATACTTCAGGCCTAATCTTCAATTTATGGTACCCAGATCTTAAATCAATCTTAGAGAAAACCACTGCACCTTGTAATTGATCAAAATATTATCTATCATAGGCAAGGGGTACCTATTTTGAATAGTGACCTTGTTCAATTGTCGGTAATATATGCACATCCTCATGCTACCATCCTTATTCTTAACAAAAAACCCAGAGCACCCCATGGGTAAGTAGTAGGACGAATGAAACCCTTATCAAGAAGCTCTTGGAATTGAGACTTAATCTCTCTCAACTCCGTCGGAGCCATGCGATATGGAGGGATAGAAATGGGGCGCGTACCAGACTCTAAGTCAATACAAAAATCTTTGTCTCTATTCGGAGGCATGCCGGACAAACCATTTGGGAAAACTTTTCGTAAATTCAAACACCACCAGAATAGACCCAATGGATGGAGCTTCAATCTCAACATCCCTAACATGAGCAAATAAGCTTGCCAACCTTGATCTACTAATTTACTAGCCCCGATGGAGGATATAATCTTAACTTGCTTAGGCTTGTACACCCCTTCCCACTCTAATTTTTCATTTCCTGGAATTTCAAAAGTCACAAACTTAGCATTACAAGTGACAACAACATAATGGGGAGACAACCAAGTCATGCCTAAGATTATGTCGAAGTCAACCATATAAAAAATCACCAAATAAGCCCAAGTCTGAAATCCCATAAACAAAATAGGGCAAGCATGATACCATGGATGACTATGAATGACTCGCCAACCGGGTAGAAACACGTATAGGGTCATCAAGGATATCACATAACATCTCAAAATTAGAGGCAAATTTCACTGACAAATAAGAACAGGTGGAACTCGAATCAAATAATACATTAGTGATTCAGTCGCAGACAAGAACAGTACCTGTGATCCTGCATCAGACGCTTCTGCCTCATTCTTGCCTGAAAAAGGCATAACATTGAGCTCTATCATCCACACGATCTACCTCCCTACCTGGTTGCACATTATATCTACCTCTGTTACCATTTCCTCTACCCCCATGGCCTCTCTGATTTCCTCCTCGTCCTACTTGTGGACTTTCCCTACTATTATTACCATTTTCCGCAAGGTTGCTTTCCAGACTCAAATGGATGCGGTTGTTGGCAGTTCCTCATCATGCGTCCAAGTTCCCCATAACTAAAGCAAGTTCGGCCGCCATAGGTCTACTGCCCTCCACGTGCCCAATACTCTGATCAACTGAAAAATTATTAGAAGGAGTCCCCGAATAGTTACATGTAGGGGCGGGCATGGCAAACTGAATTGGCTTGGCCGCAAGTATAGGTCGACCGGATCCTCTAGCATATGAGCACTGAAATATTCCAGAATTCTTGGCCCTCTTAGACAACGCCTTATCTTGACCGTCTCACTTCACCCCTTCTACTTTCTTAACATAATCAGTCACTTCATTAAAACTCCTTCTTGCAGAAGTCATATGAATAGATAGAACTTGTAGCTCAGAATCTAAACCTCACTACACCATTTTAGGTCTACGGCAACACTAAATCTGGACAACGCTTATAAAGTGTTGCCTAAAATATTTTTGGGAACACTTTTAAAGGGTAGCCAAAGATTTTGACTTTTAGCTACATTAATTTTAGCAACACTTCAAAAGTATACTCTTTAATGGGATAACCTACACTTTATAAGTGTTGTTATAGTTGGCAACAACTATTTACATGAATAGCCACACTTTTAAAGTGTGTTATTTTTATAATTGTAAATACAACACATAAAAAATGTGGCCCTAGTGTTTTCACCAAAATTTTATATTCCCTCCAACATTTTAACAATAAAATTTAATCTCCCTCCCATTTTTATTTGGCCAAAAAAACTAAAACATTAAAGAAATATTAAAAAGAATAAAAGATTAAAGAAATAAAAAAAGGCAACATTTCCTAGAACTTCAGCTGAAGCTTCCATTTTCAGCTGAAGAACACCATTTGCATGAGCTGAAGAAGGATCGACGAACGGGAGAAATCAATTTGTACTACGATTTTCGTCACATTTCTGTCAATCTTCATCTGAAGAACACCATTTTCAGCTAAAAAATCGAAGAGTACTGCGATTTCTCTGAAGATGAACTGAAGAAGACGATTTTCCTTTCAGCTTCGTTGTTCAAGATTGGAGAGCTGAAAAAGACGATTTTCTTCAAAGATTTCTGGGTAAACTGCTGTTCCATCAGATTTCCTTTCAAAAATTGAAATAAAATGCTTCACAATCAACTTGCCTCATGTCTTAAAGATTTAGGGTTGTTGGAATAGAGTTTATCAGGTAAGAGATTTTACCTTCAAAAGTCTAAATTATAGCTTTAAGATTTTGATATTCTTGTGTGTCAGTAAAAAATTGAAGTTAGGGTTTTTATGTTCTTGTGTTGTTGATACGAATTTTGTTGATTTTGGGAGTTTAGTTTATAGTTGTATTACGTATAAATGGGCAGATTATCTTTGACTCACTAGTTTTTTCTCTTGAATGTTGAATGTAGAAGCTGAAGCTAAGTCGCCTTTATATGAAGAACTGAGTTGTAGCTAAGTCGTCTTTCTTCGAAGAACTAAATTGTTGAAGCTGGCGATACCTACGATAGTTTGTCCCTAATATAGATTTCGTCAAGTGTAAGTAGCTACTCTACATGAATTTCAAAAGTTTTTAATGTCTGTTTTAATGTCACTGTTTTTTTAGTCTTCCTGAGTTCATAGTTGTGCTCACCTTAAGCTTGGTTTGTTCCTTTGTTAACAACATTGATTATGTCTTGTAGCTATTTGCTTGTAAAATTTTTCTTTTTTCGACTACATGCCTTGAAGTGTCTAGAAGTCATTTTGTTGTTTCTCTAGTGCATTTTCAAGTGTACATCAGAAACTTTAGTTCAATATTTCTTAGTTGTTTTGGGATCACCTCGTAGTATAAATTTGCTAAACTTGCTTTGTATTTTGAGTTGCACTATATAGAAAACGAATCATATGCCTTAGAGATAGACGATATAGGATATATTTTTCAAGTCTAGAAGGGGTAGAGAGGGAGCAGTAACTTGTGAGAGTGTTTTGCAAGAGCTGGACATTACAGTTATGACAAATAGAAAATTTCTTCCTATAAAGGGATCTATTGAAAAAAAATAGTAATAGACTTTAACTTTTGTGGCTGGACAGTACATAATTTCTTATTTTTTACAATAACAAGTAACTGTGTATGATACGTTTGATTGGTGCACATTTTATTACCTTGTATAACTGGTAAAACTACAGTGATAGCGTAACATGCTTTAATTGTTAATGTATATAACTTAAATCCTTAGTAAAGCAATTATTTCTACGTCTTTAATTATTTTGTTTCTTTTTGTACTTTCAACTTGAGGATTATGCTTCCTTTCTTTTCTGCTAACTGTTACTAGCAATAACAGAATAGAAGTAGAAGATTTGTTTTGTAGTATGGACAACCTATTGAGTTTTGGATATTGTTGAAAGTGAGGCTTGCTTCATCTAAGTTTTAGAAGAATTAGGAGAAGTCAGTGAAAATAAAATGGAGAGAAAGTTTTGTATGATGCTAAAGTCTGTCCTATTTGATAAGCTAGATGCAACGGATGAGAAATAGCTTGTAACTTTCTAATTTCATTACATGTCAAGTTCTTGCATATAGAATAGAAGTAAATAGAACTGTAAAGATAGTATATGGTCAAGTGCTATAAGACTGTCTATGATGATGCTAAAGTCTGTTTCTACGTCTGTCCTCTTGATGAAGTTAACAACTTCATTATCAACCTTTTCCATACTGACTTTATGTTTCTCCTTCCTATCGACTTCAATGGTTCTGTCATGCTCCACAAAGTGGGCTTTCTTTTGAGCTTCAGGGGGGGAGACCTATGGTGGTATCCACCAACACTTTTTCTCTGTGACTTCAGTTGATCGGATGCCTTTCCCTTTAGTCTATGTCAAACTGTAGATATTCCAGTTAGTAATGAACACGAATAAGCCTACTGAAGAGCTTAAAATATATTTATTCTTTTGTAAGTTTTGAAGAATAAACATGTTGTAATTTGTATGCTTCCAAGTTTGAAACTTGTGACCATATCTTTTAGACTAGAGTCTATTCATCTTAGTGATGAAACTAAATAAAAAAGCAGTTTTAACATATAAGAATCAACAACAGGAATCAATGTTGTTCTCTTCTTTACATTCCTAATCATAGACAACCTCCTCACTTCTTTACAATGTATTGTTTCTTCTTTACATTGACTAAAAAAATAACTCATATAAAATGAGACAGGAGAAATAATCAATTTTGTTGTAAACTTGAAAAATGACAAATAATTTAAAAGAGAGAAAAAATGATGTAATTTCCAGTATGATTGGGGTGGCAGGGAGAGTGCAGACGAAAGGTGGGGGTGGTGAGAGCAAGGGGTTAATAGTATTGGGTGTTGAGTTGAGAGTTGATACAGGTCGCCTCGTGATCGGAGAAGGCAGATCCATGGAAGACTGTTCCCCCTTGTCACGTGGGTTCTCTTTTGACTAACAATAATGAGTTATGACCCATTCATTTCTTAGCCATAGATATGAAATTACAAAAAGTTGTAACGTAACACATGAGAACTTGCAGTATAACTCAGGTATTACTATATATAGTGACCACTTGGCATTTGCTTAGCTTATCAATACTAAACAGTCTCTCATGTAACACATGATCATATGGTCCCTACCCCTCTCTGCATTTTTTTCTGCAAACAAAGAATCCAAAAAAAAAAAGTGTTTGACGACCAACGTGGACTACCCTGCACCTGCTGACTGATAATTTTATCAACTTATATAAATCATCTAACAGACAATATGAGCTGACTAGAATGCCTTGGTCTATACAATTTTAGATGACTAAAAAAAGTGCAGGTCTAAATGCTTTGGTCTAGACTGTTTTATATGATTCAAGAAAATATTCAGTTTTTATTTTTATCTAATCTTGTAAAGTTCACCAGTAATTACATTTGTAGCTTAAGAAATTTGGTCAAGTTTGTGTAAAAAGTTGTTTTCAAATAAATAAGCATGCAATATTTGAAAATCATGTCTCTCTGTTGATTTTTTCTAGTCACCTTTGTTGACTTCTTGTTGTATGGATGTGGAAATACTTGGTTTCAACTAATGTGGTATTTACTGGACTTAATCCTTGATAAAGTAGGACTGATAAGGAATCATTGCTCCACAAGAATGTTGGCTTTACCGGTGGTTCTAACCATGTTCTTTCTAAACACTAGGGGTACTACCAGGTGTAATGAAAAATCAATGTTGAAGAAACACATGATGAAATACTTGTTGAATTTAAAAAAATGCTTTGACTGATTGTTTACTTACATGATTTTGAGTTTCTCATGATATAGTTTTTGGTATTGAATTAGATTCAAGTATCATTTTTGTGTTGAATTAGATTCAAAATACTTTTCTGTTTTGGTGTTTTGACGTGCTTACTCGGTTGCACATGTTAAAACATAAGAAGATAAATTCACATCCTTTAAGTTTCAGAAATATAGTTAATGAATTTGTAACAGAACTATAAAGGCAAACAAAACATATAGGACGTACATAAAAGATAAACACACCTAAAAATCCTTCATAAATCAAAGTTAAAACTTAAGCAAAAGTAGCATCAGGGAATGCAACCTGATTTAACAAACCGAGTGAGTCTTCTGTAAAGAATCTAACAGAGTACCCCCCCTATGGATACTCATGGGGAATAAAGAAAATCTTGAGTAAATTTAGGCCGCTAATGGAGGTTTCATATCGTCATTCTAATGCTTTCATTATTTCAGTGAAAGTTATTTCTTGCTACTCTTATGCTTGGCCTTTTGAATATCCTTGGACTATGATGCATAATGTTTTTATTGATTGGATTGGGCGTATTGCAGTTCTTTAGTTTACATTCCTTCCTGCTGAAATCTTAATAACATGATAACATTTATAACAAATACTACACTCACAGAACATTCACCACAAAAGGTAAGGATAAAAAAGATCTTTCTTCATGTATCACTGATACAACAGTTCAGAAATATAAAAACATGTTGTGTCACTAATACAGTGAAATTTGGAAACTGTTGTATTACTAAGAAAACAAATATAAAAATTATTGTATTACTAATACAAAGCGACATTCATAAGTTGTTGATCGAATATCTATTATAGGATCATAAGAATGTTTTCTTGAATGTTTAAACATGGTATTAGATATTTGATACTTCTCTGAATGGGTGTGCACAAGAATGAGATTTTAAAGCTTTAACTCTAAAAGCTCATAAAACTCTAAAAGCACTAAAGCTCTAAATTCAATTACAAAACTTTAACTTTTAATCATTTGAATTCTATTTATTTATTTTGTTTCTTAATTATGTATATCCTATTAACTGTACTTATTTTTTCCTTTATAGTATCATCAACATTCAAAAACATTTGTGGAGGATTCAAGGTTTGATTTGGCATAGCGGAAGTCTCATGACTAGGTAAGAAACTTTTATCATCTCATAACACATGATTCTGAAAGATTACTCGTGACTTTTAAAACTTATTTATGAACTAGTTAATGATTATTGCTGAAAGATTAAATATTGGTATATTCTTCTAGGAGTTCACATATCCCATCCAAGGATTGGATGAATTTAGCAAGGTATAGCAAAGAGTATATTGATGGCATTGAATCATTTCTAGATTTTGCTTACTCTTATGGAGATCCTCATGGAGAGAAAATTCAGTGTCCATGTGCGAAATGTTGTAATATTCTTTGGAACCGAAGGAATGTAGTGTATGATCATCTAATATGCCATGGATTTGTTAAAGGCTATACTAGATGGATCAATCACGGGGAATGGGATATCAAGTTGAATGTTGATGATGATATGGATTACTCGCGTGATGATATTGATGGGTTGTTGAATGATCAATTTAGAGATGTTGCACAGGCTGGAGGAGTTTATGATGGTCCAAATGAAGATGCCAAAAAATTCTATAGCTTACTTGAAGAGGCAAACCAAGAATTATATCCTGGTTGTATAGGTTTCTCTAAATTATCATTCACACTTCGCTTATATTTGTTGAAGTGTTTACATGGATGGAGCAATGAATCATTCACTTCTCTTTTAGAGTTATTAAAAGAGGTGATGCCCGAGTTGAATATTCCTCAGTCTTACAATAAAACCAAGTCTATGGTTAAGAATCTTGGTCTGGATTATGAGAAAATTGATGCATGTCCAAATGATTGCATGTTGTTCAGGAATGATCATAAGGATGACGAATTTTGTCATACTTGTGGAGCTTCACGATATATTCAATCTCCTAAAGTTGATAGTGAGTTTGAGCCTTCAAAAAAACAACATCGAGTTTCAGCAAAGACTTTGAGACACTTTCCATTAACTCCTAGACTCAAAAGGCTATTTATGTGCTCAAAGACAGCAGATTCTTTGAGGTGGCATGAAGAGGAACGTTCTAAAGATGGAAAGTTAAGGCATCCCGCTGATGGTCTAGCATGGAAAGACTTTGATAGGGTGCATCCAGATTTCGCACTAGATTGTCGCAACGTGAGACTTGGCTTGTCAAGTGATGGATTCAATCCATTTCGAACCATGAGCATATCACATAGCACATGGCCAGTTATGTTGATGGTTTATAATCTGCCGCCTTGGATGTGCATGAAATCTGAATATTCCATACTTTCTTTACTTATACCTGGACCGCGATCACCTGGCAATGACATTGATATTTACTTACAACCATTGATAGATGAGTTAAAATTATTATGGGATTCTGGGGTTGAAACATATGATGCTTCCAGAAATGAAACTTTTCAAATGCGGGCAGCTCTTATGTGGACAATCAGTGATTTTCCTGCATATGCTATGTTATCTGGTTGGAGTACAAAAGGAAAGTTTGCTTGCCCTTGTTGTAACTATGGCACTAATTCTCGCTATCTTAAACATAGTCGGAAAATGTGTTATATGGATCATCGTGTTTTTCTACCGATGGATCATCCATGGAGATTAAACAAAAGATCATTCAATGGCAAAACTGAATTCAGGCCTCCTCCGGCTCCTTTAAAGGGAACTGATGTGCTTAATAGCTTACATTATTTTGAAAATGTTTTTGGGAAGAAGAGAAAGAGATCAAATGATGGCCCATGGAAAAAAAGGTCCATTTTTTTTGAATTACCTTACTGGCAGCACAACTTGTTACGTCACAACCTTGATGTAATGCACATAGAGAAGAACATAGTTGATAGCATACTTGGAACTCTTTTGGATATTTCAGGAAAAACAAAGGATCATGCAAAAGCACGGTATGATTTGAAAGATATGGGAATCAGGAAGAACCTTCATCCACAAGATACAGAAGATAGTAAGAGAACAAAGTTTACAAAGGCGTGCTTCTCAATGACAAATGGAGAGAAATCCATCTTTTGTGGAGTTTTAAAGACAGCCAAGCTACCTGATGGTAGTGCCTCCAATATATCTAGGTGTGTGCACTTGGATGAAAGAAAGGTGTCTAATTATAAAACACATGATGCTCATTTCATGTTACATTACTTGCTTCCAATACCAATTAAAAGCATTCTTCCTGATCATGTGGCTATTCCTTTGATTCGTCTAAGTTCCTTCTTCCATTGTTTGTGCCAAAAAGTAATCACATTGGAGGAACTGGATTGCTTAGAAGTAGAGATCATAGAAATAGTAAATCAGTTGGAGCGAATTTTTCCTCCTTCATTTTTTGATATCATGATTCATTTGCCTATTCATTTGGCGAATGAAGTGAGATTAGGCGGTCCAGTGCAAAATCGATGGATGTATTCCACTGAAAGAGAAATGGGTACATTCAAATCATACATTCGCAATAGGCGTTTTCCAGAAGGTTGCATAGCAGAGACACGAGTGGGAATAGATTGCATGAATTTATTCTCAAAATATCTGCATCGGGGTGTGCATACCAGATTTAATAGAAGAGCGCGAAATAATGATGAATGTGACCCAAGTGACGCAGAACCTGTGAGTTTGTTTTCTAACAAAGGAGTTCCTTTAGGAGCAAAGAAAACTGATCCAATCATTTTAGATGACAAGTCACTAAGTCAGGCACATGCATACTTATTGGGAAATTGTGACGATGTTCAAGAATATATTAGGTACCTTAATTTGAATATAGTATTCTTTTTGTATAATTAAGTTTAACTTATTTAATTTATTATTTTAATAAATATAGTAAATGTTTTGTAGAGAGCATGAGCAAGAGGTTAATAATCAGTCACGGAGATCTAAATGGAGCAAAGCCAAGAATCATTGTCAAAACTTCTCTCAATGGTTTGAAACTCGTGCTTTGCAAGAGGATGTGCCTGATTTGATAAAACAATTGTCTAGAGGACCAAATTCTGTTGCAAAAAGATATTCTGGGTATCTCATAAATGGATATAGATTCCATGTTAGGCAGCGTGATGCAAGGCGTAAAACACAAAATAGTGGTGTTACATTAATTGCCTCAACTACAAGCTTTGCAAGCTCAAAGGATAAAAATCCGATTGCTGCAGATTTGACTTATTATGGTAGAATAGTTGATATTGTTGAATTAAACTATTTCAGCCATTTTAAGGTTGTTTTATTTAAGTGTGATTGGTATGAGGTTGAAAAAGATGTTTATGGCCTTACTTATGTCTATTTTAACAAGAGATGCTCTCAGGAAGAGCCTTTTGTGCTTGCATCTCAAGTACACCAATGCTTCTATGTGCAAGATCCATATGATCAAGATAAACATTATGTTATGAAGACTGTTCCAAGAGACTTGTTTAACATGGGTGATGAAGTTGAATCTAATCTTCCCAAAAGTTATGAAAATGAGCCATCTGAACATTCGAAGGGTCCATCTATACCAAAAGATAATGGTGAAGTACTCTTAACAAGGACTGATTTACCAGAAACAATCATTGATGTGCCTTTGGAGGAATTTGTCACTCAACAAGTTGAAGTCGAGTATGAAGAGGAGTTTGAAGATGAGTTCGAAGACGAGTCTGAAAATGAGTATGAAGATGAGTTTTCAGATGCGTTTGAAGACGAGTCTGAAAATGAGTATGAAGATGAGTCTAATGATGAAGTCGAGTCTAAAGAAGAGTCTGAAGAAGACACACCATGAGTTTCATTATTGTTGTGATGATCATATAGTGCTCACTCACTGTTTTTGTAATCTAATAGTTTTTTTGGTACAACACATTAATATATCTAATATGTGGAATCTACTATTAGATCGCTACAATGTTTAAGTATTCTGTTGGCTTTTTTCATGCGCCCAATTGTTGTTTGATTAAGTAATTTATGTTGCCTTCTTATCTGATTATTATTTTATTGAGGAACCTATACTTCTAGCTGATTATTGCTTTATTTCGTTGTTTGTTATTTATATACTTTCTGCTTTCATTTTATTATCAGGCAGTTGGCATTAGAGGAATTCAACTCTGTAGTTTGAAGTTGCTTCTGGTTTGGTCGCTGTTCCGATTTTGTCGCTCCGAGAGAGGTACAACTCTTTACCTTTATGTAATTTAAGTAATAAGAAGCTCTCCAGTTTTAGATTTGAACCTACAATTTTTTTTTTTGCTGTAATCCTCCTGAACTTGACACTATTGAACACATTTTCAACTCTAGAAGTTTTGCCAGAAAGGTCTGGGGTTCTTTGTTATCTCCTTGGGTATCCAAAAGGATTATAATTCTCTTAAATACATGGTGATAAGATGATGGAACAGTGTGCACAAAAATGAGTCTGTTTGTTTCACAATGTCTTAGTTGACATGATTTATGTTGGTTTCTTATCTGATTATTATTTATTTAAGGAACATGTACTGATTGTTGATTATCATATTCTTAGTTGTTATGATCGATTCAATCTGTTTTATTAAAGTTAACCGAGTCTCATTTTAGTTTGTTCCAGTCATCTTCAAAAAAGTTGATATGTCTGTGTTGTTGTCACAATAAACTAAAACTGCCCTCTGTATCTTGATGAGTTAAAATGAGTTCTGTAATTACATTACTGTTTTGTATAAGTTCTGCAATATTATACAGTACTTTAAACAAAGCAAAAAGAATGAATCAATCAACAATGCTAAAGAAAAAGGGTTTGAATCCAAACAAAGCTCAAAGTCCATTGAAGAATCTGGATGTTGATATGCAATACCGATCAAGTGCTGAATTGGCCAACAAATTCAAGATTAAGAGAGAACAACTTGCAAATGAACGCAATGATAAAGCTAAGAAAGAGCAGCCACCAATACCACATAAAAGAAAGAATTCTGAGGATTTCATTCCACAACAAGGAAAGAGTAAATTGCTTGGGAACAAATCAGTCATTCAATTGTCTTCAAGGGAAGAGCTTAGAACCTCACGTATGATTGCAGGGAAAGGACAAACTAAACAACGGTTATTTCAATTTGAAGAGTCCATTCAAGATAATGGAACTAAACTTCCTATGAATAACTCTAGGTTCCATACGTCATTCAAGAAAGATGTTACTGCTTCAGCACATGTGACTGGAACAACACTAGGTAATGGAGAGGTACGACATGATATTCTTGATCTACCAAATTGCAAACAGGTAAAGAGGAAGCCGGTCATACCAGCTAGTACTCTTGATCAGTTTCTAAAAGATCAAGGGATACACAAAGATGATGAAACAAAATGTGACAACCAAACAGCAACTGATGTCGAATTTATGCATACTCCTATTATTAATGAACAGAACAAAGGATTGGATGATCATGTGGAACAAGTAGAATTCAGTAAAGATAAATGTGATGTCGAAGAGAAAATTGACATTGATTGTAGTACAAAAGGTATGTCTTAAACCTTGTAAGATTTCGAACTCATTATAAAAAAAATATCTTATTTCCTGTGTGTTACATCAATCTAGAAATGTCGAAGCCAAAAAAAGTTCGAGGACATACAACATGTAAGGATATTCATGCAAGAAATTTGGAAGAAAGAAAGGAGGTGACATTTGATAAAGGACAAGCAGTGGGACCAACTAATAAGATAGTGTCACAATTAAGCAACTTTATAGGAACAATTGCAAGGAATCCTAGATTCATCAGCTTGATGTACACTAGTTGGCATGTGGTGCCAAAGGATACTAAAAAGCGCATGTGGGAATACATCAATGTAAAAACAACCACTCTTGAGAATTCATATTTTATTATTTGTTTTACTTACTGAAACTAAATATATTTTATTTTGCATAGTCCAAATTTCTACTTCCAGTAGAAGGAAAGAAGTGGGTGATGACTGGTCTTCGTGATGCTTGGAGGCGACACAAGCAAAAAATTAAAAAGAATTTTTTTGATAAAAACAGTACCCTTGAGGATATGCTAGCAAAATGTCCTGATGGCATTCCACATAATCAATTCCGCCAGTTGATCGAGTATTGGAAACACCCAACTGTTCAAGTAAGGTTAAAATGGTGCATTTCTACTCATCGACTAATTCTGCATCATATCTATTCTTTTTATACATATCAATTCAATTATCTCTTTGTTTTTAACAATAGGCCATATGCGAGATGAATTCTCAAAACAGGAAAAAACAAAAGTGGAGGCATCGAATGGGACCTATTAATTTTGCTAGAGTACGCATGGCATTGGTAATACTTAGTTGACATTTCTTACAAAATTTGATTTTCATTTTTTTGTACTTTAGAAGAACTTACTGATTTTTTAAAATTTCTTTTGATATAATCTGTAGCGTGCAGCCAAAGACAACAACGAAGAACCATCAAAGCCTGAAATATTTATTGCAACTCGTACCAAGACGGGAAAGGAAATCCAGGCTGATACCCAAGTTGCAATAGTAAGTTTTTTAAAGAGGATTAGTAGTGAACTTTATTCAGACTTAACATTTATATTGTGGGGAGTTTGACTACGTTGAATTTTAATCATGTATGCCATCTTCTTGTGCAAGTTCGAGGAGATATCAATTATTTGTTGATGTTGTTTAATTGTTTTTTACGAAAAGTTTTCATAATTTATTAATGCTTGATCGCTATCATAGGATTGAAAAATGAAATAGTACTTACAATTCACAATGGATGCCAATTTTATTCAATAGGCTGAACTTCAAAATCGCCAAAATTCTGGGGAAACAGCTGATGATGCATTTAGGGCAGTATTTGGAAAGGAGCAGCCTGGTCGAGTTAGGTGCTATGGTAGATCAGTGACAACAAGTTCTTTGAAGAAAGATGAGGAAATTAACAATCTAAAACAAAAGCATGCCAATGAAATCACTTCTCTAAAGGAAGAATTGAGAGAAGAAATGCGACATTTATTCACTCAATTGCTGCAAAACAACCCTGGATTGAATTTTCAAGATATAACAGGGTGTGTTGGATCTAACCTTGCTTCACCTATTGATGCAAGTAGCGCACAAGCTGTAAGAGGCACAAATCTTCCATATTCTTCGGGGTCAGCTCAAGATTCGGTTCTTCAAAAGGTATTTTGTATTTCAAATTCTCTGTTAATAGTGTCAATATTGTTTTTCTTCTAGTTTAGTTGGTGTTCTTGGTAATGAAATTCTAAACTTATTTTTACTTTCTAAGTTCAGTCCACCAATTTAACATCCCTAATTTATTGTGTACCATATCCTTCATCTTCTCCATTTTGGAAATGTATATACTATTTAACATTCAAATGGAGAGATTCAACCTTATGATTGAAAATATCAATGAATGAAGGCATCCTTGAAGTTAAAACATGTATAGAAGGCAGCTAATTTACAAAGAGATAATTAAGATGTGTTCTCAAGATAATTAAGGGAAGATTATAGTAATGAAATAAACATAAGTTGTGTGCCTAAATCTAACAGCAAACAAAGAATTTTTTCTACAATAGCAGACTAATATATGTTCAATTATGCAGGACAAAATGTTGTTGCATTTGGTTTTACTAGTATGTTAAAATCCCAGAATTTCCCACTTCACTGCATACACTTCCTTGGGAACAATTGTAATAAGTGACATAAATTTACACTTTCTTGATGTAGCTGTCTTTCTGGTTTGGCTAGCATGTTTTAAAATCTTGTATGCATCTCTAGCAATTGTTTGATACTTGACTCTATGGAAAGGAAAATTGTGGCTATGTTCAACTACAGACAAGGCAGAGAAAATTGGAGAGGAGTGGCTATGTTTAACTACAGACAAGACTCTGTTAAATCTTTACCTTGTTCAATATTTTGTTTATGTCTTTTTATAGCAATCCTTCTCTTCTTACTAAACCTTTTTCCTGATTTATTATTGAACCTAGCTTTCTGTTGACCTGTATCAAAGACCTCTTGTTGCCCTGTATTTTTTAAACTTGCAATAACAGTAGCATGGGCTTCATTATAGTGAAAAGGGATATCCATAACCTCCTCAAAACAAGAGTCATTTCATCCCTCCATGTAGATTTCTTTTCCTGCAAATTAGTACTGTCCTGCACTTTCCAGCCATATCAGCAACTTCTTTAACAACAATATTATCGAGGGGCTTAGGGAATGGAGTACTTGCATCAACTGAACCTTTAGAATATTTTGGCTTTTCCATGTATGCACTGGAGATGCAGTCTGATGATGCACCTTGCCCTATGCTGCATGTGTTTGAAAATATCATGTTCCTGTTGTTATGCATTGATTTTTGTGGTCATTCTAAACTATGTTATGAACCTTGTTTCCAGTATTCATCTCTGGTTTGTTTGAACTGTTTGTGTGTTCCTGTGAGTGTTCTCAGGCCCAATATGTTATTAGTGCTGGACTTATTATTAATTTGTGTATCCGTTGTATCCTTATTTATTGATTGTTTTGTTCATCCTGCATAGAAAGATCAATTAAACTATTAGAAGTATCAACTGCTGAATTAGTAGTGGAACAGTGTGATTAGTCTCTCTTATTTGGTGATCAAGCAAGTACAGAGAATTATCCTACAACTAGTAAGTCTTGTTAGTGCAGAATTATTAGAAGTAAGACATGTACCATTCAAGACTTGTTAGTGCAGAATTATTAGAAGTAGCAAGTGCATGATTACTAATTAGTTCTGTTGCTTCTTAAGTTACTACAATCCATTCAAGACTTACTATCTGTGAAGTCTGAAAGAGTAAGTGCAGCCAACAACATATGCAGTTAAAGAATTCATATCTCAACAATTATTTCACTTGTCCTATGACAAACTTTTAATCTCTGTTTAAACTTTTGAAGTTTAATTTTGGAGAGCCAACAACAGAAGACTGCACAAATGTTGTAGTCCTTATAAAGTGTAATTTTAACATTGAAATTGTATTTAGATTTGGATTGGTTGTCTTACAGTGAATTCTCTCTTATTATGCACTTCCACAATTATTTCACAAACTTATAATTTTATTTTGAATGTGCAGGAAAATACCGGTAATTGAATTTGAATTTGGCTACAAGTAAACTCGATCTATTGTGGCGAAAGATGAAGAATTTTTGTACTATTGTCATATACGTTTGAATGACACTTTTGGTTTTTTGAACTTGTTGATATTAGAGATCTTTAAGCAATCACTTTCTAAGTTTTGGTTGTATATGAAATATTTGTCGAAGTTTATTTAAAATATATAGCTTCGATTTAATGATAAGTTAATTTTGTGTTTTAGGTCACTTGTATGTATGTAAATATATATATATATATATATATATATTTGTGCTACATGTAGGCTTATAAATGTTAAAGCAACACTTTGTAAGTGTTGCTCTTGGTAGATATAAAGTTACACTTTATAAATGTTGTTTTAGGTAGATATAAAGTTACACTTTGCAAGTGTTGCTCTAGGTAGATATAAAGTTACACTTTGTAAGTGTTGCTGTATATGAGATATAAAATTCACACTTTATAAGTGTTGCTATAAATGAGATATAAAGTAACATTTTATAAGTGTTGCTATAGATGAGATATAAAGTAACACTTTATAAGTGTTGCTATAGATGAGATATAAAGTAACACTTTATAAGTGTTGCTATAGATGATTAATAAAAGGCAACACTTTTTAAGTGTGACCAATAAATCTGAAAAGGCAACGCTTTTAAGTGTAGTCTAATAAAAAATAGGTGTTGCTAATGCACGTCTTCAAAGCGTGCCCTTATACCTATTTGGCTACGCTTTATAAGTGTAGCCAAAGATGGCAACATTTAAAAAGTGTTGCCTAATGTCAAAGGTTACGCTTCTTTTGGGCAGCCCCTAAAAAGTGTTGCTGAAAGTCCAAAAGTGTAGCCTTTTATCAAAGGCCACACTTTTTGCTAGTTTAGGCTACACTTACGTGGTGTTGTTGTAGGCCGAAAATGGTGTAGTGCCTTTAATGAACAAATGGATTCTCTCCTCTTTCGTGGTAACCCAATTCTATAGCATATCTAGATAAAGCATGGAACTTGGCTTCATAAGCAGCTACATACATACTACCCTATTCTAATGCCATAAACTCGTTCTTCTTGCGATCTCTCAAAGTCCTAGGCACATACTTCTATAAGAATAAGGAGTGAAATTGGGTCCAAGTAAGTGGAGGTAATGTAGAGGTGCTGCATTCCATGTAAGCTCTCCACCATTGCTTGACCTCACCTTGAAGTTGAAAAGACACGAACTCAACCCCATGTTAGTGAACGATACCCAACATATGCAACCTCTCATAATAATCCAATATGAACTCATAAGTATCCTCTCTCTTCGAACCAAGAAATACCTAGGGCTTGAGTTTCAAGAACTTGGTCAACATATCATGATCATTATCGGTCATCAAAAAACCCAACAAAGGACGGAAGAAGGCATCGTTACCTCCCTCCTCAACCGGTTTGGGCATATTGTTAGCAACAGGGGGATTTGAGGGGGCGTGAGTATGTGGAATCATCCCCAGACCAGACAACCCTTTCAAGAAGGACATGATCTGTTGATCTAACACCGGATCAATGGGAAGGATTCATATGGCTTCAGCTTGCCTTCCTTCCTCTTGTTCAACCTCTACAACATTCTCAACGTCCTCTTCCTCTTCTATCACCTCCTCATGTGCCGGAGGGTTCTCATTCACCAAAACATAGTCATTTGGTACCTCATTCACAATAGGCTCCACTATCTTACTGCCTCTACCCCTAGCTCTTTCTCTACCTCTGCCTCGACCGCGACCTCTCGTTGCTGATTCCTCATCTGGAGCATTAGCCAGAGCTACGGGCCTAACGCTGTTATACCTAGTATTAACCATCTGCGTATAGAAGAGTGAAAAAAGTTAAATACCAATTGGAATCGCAAGATACCAATTGTAATCAAGTCATAGCACGGAAGAGAAAGAGAAAATGGAGATTTACTAGAGTCATATAGCCTTTCGAAGAAAAGTAAATACATTTATGTACCGTTCCACGAGACTCTATTAGAATCATTTCGGTACATCAAGATCAATAAACATAGGCTCTGATACCAACTTTTTCACGAACCAGACCGTCGTGATTGGCCCCCACACTACAACTCGATGGGAGAACCACTAATAGCAACCAACTAAAATAAAAAATCTGTAAACTATGGTATTTAAGTTATGGAAGCAAATTAAATAACTAAAGACAATGTTCAATTACTAAATAAAGATCCGATAATTAACTAACAATGCATAAGATAAAACTAGAATCTGAAAATCAATGTACTAAAACTAAAAACAATAACCAAGTATAACAAGAATTTTCTAGTGAACTATCTAACTAACTAAAACAAGGTCTATGTCCAAAAAAGGTGGATGTAGACTAAAGAGAATTCCATGGAAGCCCAAACAATGTGGCTCACCCTTGAACTCAAAGTGATCACCGATCTACTAAGTGAGGTCTGTCAACAGTCGCGTGAAGATGTACCGTACTCAACAAAAATAAGAGCAAGTAAAGAATCAGTAGACAACCACCGTGTACTGGTAGGATCACGCGGCTATCCTACTAGTGTAACACAAAAAAGCAATTACAACATTATAATACATGCATAAATATCAACATATTCAATATTATTAGAAGAATCAATATCACAATTCACATGCTTTATCACATAGTTTGTCCTCTCATGAAACCCAAATTCAAAATGTTAGCATGTCGGAACATGACAATTCGATCCAATAACCGATCCCAGTTAGCATAACGGAACATGACAATCCGATCCAAGTTAGAGTGTCGGAATGTGACAATCGATCGCAATCACACATCACAATAACACATCAAGATCACACATTCAAGTCATGATTTAATGGTATCGATATTCATATGTCTCATTTCAAAATCTATTATCAATATTACGACATGAATACATATAAAAGTATCACAATAATGCAAAGGAAGTGTATATCACACAATCATAGAATAACAACCATCACCTGCCTTGAAACAAACTTGAAACCCTAGAACACTTGATCCTTCCTTATTCGGATATATTCCGCTTGTTATTGGTCTACAAACAACAATTTATGTATGGGAATCAATAAAGAACACTAAATTCTCGGAATACTAACAACCTATGAACCCTAGTTAAAGCCCATGAACCCAATTAATCAATTTAGGGTTAATTCCACCATAGGATTCTTCAAGAACCCTTCCCCATCAATATTGACCCATTCTAAAATATTCTATGTATCGAAAAACGAATTCGGGGAGTGAAAAGCTTACCTCTAGCTTCAAGAATGATGGAAAATGAGTTGGAAAAGCAAGAGGTCGTCTCTTAACTCAAAAAGTAAAAAAATACAAAATAAGTACATCTAAGGGTTTTATTTACAAATTTTAAACCAGTCATCCAGCTACAGCGACACCCATCTCAATGCAGCGGAATCGCTGCAACGGCACAAATCCCACTGCAACGGCACAAAGCGAACTAGTGAGCTCGTCTTGAAAAATCCCAAAAATTCTTTAATTCCTTCTTTGCCTCGTTCGCTACAGTGGCACCCATCTTGTTGTAGCGGCGTCGCTGCAGCGGCAAGAATCTCAATGAAGCGTCACTAAGCGATGCAGTGAGCTCCTTAAGCAAATTTGACTTCTCCTTTTTTAATAATGTACTCTTAACCCACTACACTCTGAAAGTTCCCTTAATGACAAAATTGATTCTCGATGATCTACTTGTCCAAATTCAATTCCGTAAAGTCGTATGGATTCCTTAGCGATTTATCTGACCAATTATGTAATCAAATCCACGTTTACTCCACCCAATTTCTACCAGATTTCCTATACACCTTGATGACTCTAAATTCCTATAAATCTGGACAAGGTTGAAAAAAATTCTAGTATTATAAAAAGTTTTTCCAGCCCCAATTTTTCCCCATTGGAATTTCTATAACGATAAAACCCAGTAGTTGCATATACATAAGTTAAACTTGAAAGGAATCTGGAAGTAACACTTACTTTGGATTTACTCAACTTCTGATCAACTTAACTCAATATAAAGCTATAAAACACATGCAATACATATAAAGATTTTTAAAATAGTAAAATAACTTAGTTCGTCAAAGAAAAATGCAATAATAAACTCAACTTTACTTATATAATAAAGTAATATAGTTTTTGTGGGAGATTCTCTAACCATCAACCACCACTATGAGCCTAAGTGGTGATATAACGTCTTGCCCACGCTGCCAGAATTGTCCTATACTTTGTCATCATATAGAACGCCTTAACTAAGTAGATCCACTAGTCTATGCTAAAAGCATCTTAAGGATTCATCTAAAAAGTATGATCCTTTACTACCCATGATGGCTACATGGTTTATGAAGACTTGAGTTAATATGAACTCGCATCCTCATATATGTGCTCAATACTACTCCCTAAATATACATAACTCATATGTTTTTAAAACATACTTTTTTCTTTGGTTTGAGATAATTAGTGAAAACTTCGCTTAAAAGGTCTTGAAATCGATGTTCCCTTTCTTACTCAAATGTGAAAACATTTTAAAACTCTTTGGGATTACATAGTCCCATATACTTCCTTGAAGAAATGAACTTCAATCTTTACTCTTTACTCTTTACTCAACTTTAAATTTAAATCTTAGAACAAAGTTAAAATGTTTGTGAAAGACTTTTGAAAACTTTATAAACTTCTCTTGACTTGCTTCTTAACTTCTAGACTTGACTCTTAACTTTCCTTGCATTAAAGTATGGATGAAGGTTCATGATCTCATATTTATGGATGATTTAATGATGTTTAGACGTACCTTAGAGTGTTGGAATCAACTAGAAAACATAGGTACATCACCAAGGAACTAGTGCGAAAAGATTGGGGAGGAATGAGGAGAATGGCGTCCCTGGCGCTCTGAGAGGTGTGGGGCGCCAGCAGTAAGAATTTAGAGGGAAAGTTGGGGCGCTCTGGCTGGCGCGTTTCCCTAGAGCCCTATATTCAGAGGCTTTTTTTTTGGGGGGGGGGGGGGGGCGACGGCACGACGCCCACTCCTTTCCCAGGTGTTTGACAACTTTTTTTTTCAACTCTAAACCCTTTAAAATTCAATGGTTCTTTCCTCAAACGCTTCGAATCATTTATACCCTAAATGTATGAAAGATTCAAACCAAAATTACACCCAAAAACATGAATCAAATTGCAAGAAACTTCAACAACACAACTCACAAGAATTCAAACGAAACCTTCAACAATGTTCATCAAGAACTCAATTTTCTCAACTCTAAAAGACTTAAATTCGCTGAATTAAATCATGGTGGAAATGTGAGTGAACTAACCCATTGCTATGTGATATCACAAAACTCGTAGGGATCACCTCTTGACGAAATCCACAAGTGATTCTTGAATTTTCTTGACGAATCTTGAGCTTTCTTTTCTTTTCTCGTCTTTTCTCTTTTCTCCAAGCCCTAGCATGAATTCAACTTTTCTAAGCTGACTAAAATATGAATTTATCCCATTAAACCCCTAAAAATGAATTAAAACAATTGGGTAAGGAAAATACCAAACTACCCTTCAAGAATCTGGATTGACTTTTCCTTATTCGAACATCCCAACTTCCAAAGGGCATAACTCACTCGTGCAAACTCAAAATCGCGCAAATGTAGCGGCGTTGGAAATATTATTCCAAGATCTTTCCTACCATATCTTAAAGTACACCTAACTTATCCTGAGTTAGGAGTTATGGATATATGCAGTTGACCAAAACTCAACTTATTCTAACTTATCAAAATTTCCAAATTTCAGTTCTTTCCAAAAATCACTATTTCCAATTCTTAACTTCTTCCTCGTTATTTCAACTTGCGAGATGTAACTGTTCTGGCTTAATAAATTACAAAATCGAATAACAAGATGACATTTTAAGTTGAGCAAAAGTAATTCTTTCTTTTTCTACTTCTCAAATTTTAACACAAATAACGTGGGATCTCGGTGTTTGATACCGCATTTATTAGCACAAATGATATGACTTTTTGCTTGATTTTTAACATTTTTAACACAAATAACATATGTTCCCTTTGTTTGATTCTAGAGTTTTAATTCGGATAATGTGTGGTGATAAGTGTTAACGCTGCAAGATGTTTTGGTGATGTCATCACAAGTGCAGGGACCCGTTCCGCTGTAGAGTATGCTCGTCCAATGTCAATGTGCTATAAAAGTTGTTTACATCGAGAAGTTGGTGAAGTTACAGGGTACTACACCAATCAGAAGTGATGAAGTTTTGTATATTGGATAATAATTCTTTACGATATATATTCAAGTACAAACAACAACATTACTCATTCATTCTAAGAGAGAAATTTCAAGCTTCAAAACAGCAGGACATGATAGAGCAATTCATTGCTTTCTATTCAAGCTGTTACTTTGTTCTCTTGTAATCCTGCTCATATTATAGGAATCATTTTGCTTGTGATAGAGACATTTCAAGTTTGTGTGAATCATTATAAGGACTAGGTTAAGGGTAACTTAGTTTCGTACGTTAAATTCTATATTAATTAGTTAGGATTAGTATAGTGGGCAGTGTTGTATCTGCTTTGACTTATCTAAGTAATAGGAGGTATTGCTTAGTGTAGAGATTAGTATCTTAATCTCATTTATAAACTGGCTTTTACTTTTTCTTCGAGAAAATTAGTGAAAGCAGTTTGAAAAGTCCTGGTAGATAGGTCGTGGTTTTACTCCATTGAGCAAGGAGGTTTCCACGTAGAGTTGTTAGTTGAATCTTTGCTTTCAACACTTATTTTACTGTTTGTTATTATAACTTTGCTGAGGACCAGGTCCCATTGAAAGTTGTGTACGTATACATTCCAACAAGTGGTACAAAAGCTTGACTTTTCTATTTGGTTGACACCTAGAAAATAAATGATCCAGAAGGTCAGTCTTCTACCAAGCCATCTCACTTTAATGGTCAATACTATGGATGGTGGAAGGATCGAATGCATGACTATATCAACGCTGAGGATACAAAGTTATGGGACATTATTCTTGATGGACCGTATATTCATACAAAGGAGGTGAAGGATGGAGAACTCACCACTACAGTTGTCAAAACAAGAAAAGAGTACAATGAAGCAAATAGGAAGAAGATAGAAAAGAACTAAAAAGCAAAGAAGATTCTAGTGTGTGGAATTGGAGAAGACAAATACAACTGGATCTCTACTTGTGAAACTTCCAAGAAGATATCGGACTGTCTTCAAACAACCAATGGGGGAACCCAACAAGTAAAGGAGTCTCAGGTTTATATGCTTACGAAGGAATGCGAAACTATCTATGAGATGAACTTAAGACTCACCTCCATAACCAACGAACTTAGATGCTTGGGTGAGCCTATTCCTGTAAGCAAACAAGTTCGAAAGATTCTCAAGGTGCTTCCCAAGTCTTGAGAAAGGAAAGTGGAACAAAAGACAAGGATCTAATGACTCTTCCTATGAATGAACTGATCAGAAATCTCCGGAATGAGTTGAACAACAAACAGGGTAATACTGTGAAGGAAGGGAAGAAGGAGAAATTTGTTGCATTGAAGACATCTAAAAATGACATGACGAAGGAAGAGGATGAGATGGTGTATGTCACTATAAGATTTCAAAAGATCATAAAAAAGTACGGGGGTTTCCAAAAGAAAGCTTCGACCAACAGAACTACTACTGCAAAAAATATTTGCCATAGATGTGGCAAGCCTGGTTACTTTATAAGGGACTGCCCTAGCCAGAAGCAAGAAACTCAGGACAACAGGCCTCATAAGAGGTCCCAGACCATTCTAGGAGGAAAGCTCATGTTGATTTGTGATAAAAGCCTTGACCTTATGGGGAAATGAGTCAAGTGAATCAGTAGAAGATGTAGAAAGTCATGAAGATGTTTCAATGATGGCTTTAAAAGATGATGAAGATATATTAAACTCCATCTTCTCATTAATGGAAAAGTCTGATTATGAAGAGGATCTAAATGAGGTAACTCTTTTTTATCTTAAAGATGATCTAGATACTCTTCCCATTTAAATATTGAGGAAACTTTCTGCATTTCTTATTGATTCTGTTGATGAACTAACCACTGGAAGTTTAATGACAAATGAAAAATTAAGTTTGTATGAGGATGAAAATTCATTTCTTTTCTGTTAAGTTTTTGAAATGAGTGTTAGGATAGGGATCCTAGAGACTGACACGTGACCCCTCAGGATGATCCTAGTACCTCGGAGGATTGAAAGTGAAAGCTTAGTATTTTTGAGGAAGATCTGGAAGAAAAACATAAAATCTCAGAGTCTAAGCTAGTTGCCTCTCTTCAAACAAACTTGCAATTGAGGAAGGATATGAGCAGGCACAAACAAGAGTTAAGACACACTCGAAAGTGGACTGACTACTCCAGGATACTCTTTAACTTTACCATTCAGAGCTTCAATGAAAAGAAGGGGTTAGGATGTAGACCTATAGAACCTCCTTATAATCCCCATAGAAAGTATGTGTCCGCCTCTGGCGATCTCTTGTGTACTCACTGCGGTTGTAATGGTCATTTGAAAGAAAAGTGTGAGACTATGAAAAAGTTGAAAGAAAGGCATGTGAAATTTGTTAGAAAAGAAAAGAATGTTAATAGAAGACCCAAGGTACCTGGTCCCCGTTACCATTTTTTTAAGAACACCTTGCCCTCTAGATAAGAAGGTTTCTTATTAAGACTTTTGATTGTTATTGGGAACTCCGTCTGAAGTGGGTTGCTAAATCTAATAAGTGATTCTTATGTAGAAGAGAGGAAGGAGTCAGTGTTGGTACATGGACAGTGGATGCTCAAGGCACATGACTGACGATACTTTAAAATTTCTCATTTTGAAAGCACACCAGGGTGGTGGTGTGCCATTTGGTGGTGGAAAAAAGGGTTCTATTCTTGGTATTGGCAGGATAGAGAGATTTGTCAATAATTCTATAAAAAATGTACACTATGTGGAGGATCTGAAATATAATCTCTTGAGTGTATCTCAAATTTGTGACTAGGGAACTGAAGTCAAATTTATGGCTGATAAATGTCTGGTTACAAACTGTGTAACCAAAAGAGTTGTTATGTCTTCCACAAGAGTCAAAAATATGTATGTTACGGATCTTGACTCCATTGAACGAGAGAGTCTTTCTTGTCCAAGTGCTCAAATTGATGATGCAAATCTATGGCACCGGCGATTGGGTCATGTAAGCACTTCGTTGCTAAACAAACTTATTTCCAGCGACCTGGTCCGTGGATTGACAAAGATGAAATTTTCAAATGATAACATCTGTGATGCTTGTGCAAAAAGAAAACAAACAAAGTCATAGTTCAAAGCAAAAAAAGGGAGTCAGCACAACCAGATCTCTGGAGGTTCTCCACATAGACCTATATGGACCAGTTAGAATCCAAAGCAGAGGAAGTAAAAAATATATTATTGTTATTGGTGATGACTTCTCTAGGTTCACCTGGAATATATTCTTGGACTAAGGATGAGACGGTTGGACTTCTAATCACATTTGCCAAAGTTATTCAATTAAAGGTAAACTACAAGATTTCTAGCATGAGATCTGATCATGGTACAAAGTTTGAAAAGTTTATATTCAATTCAAATTATGTTATTGCTCAATATGCTTTGTTCAGTCACGTATTTTATTTAGCTATACTTTATATCATGCATGCTCAGTAAATTCCAAGTACTTAGGTATACTCTACGCTACATCTTTTCATGATGTAGGTTCAGGTACTCAGCATCCAGATCATGCATAGATCGGTTCCCGATCTCCAGTTCAGCAGCTTCAGGGGTGAGTCCTCATACTTTGAGGATAATAGACATGCTTTGCACTTTAGTCTTTTTATTCGGTTTTCAGTTTTTTAAGAATTTGTTGGGGCATGTCCCAACAACTTTAGTCAATTAGAGGTTTTTTTCAAACATAATACTAGATTCAGTTTTAGTTTTTAGTTTGATATTCCAGTTATTATTTAACTCATATTCTTTTATATATTCACATTAGTATTGGGTATTCCCCACTTTAATTTAATTATGCTTTTAAGCTTCCGCATAGTATATTTTATTAATAAATCTTTTAGTATGCTTATGATATGCCAGTTCAAGGTTAGCTTGGGGTCACTCGTGATCCTAGGTCTCGTGTTTATGTCTAGAGAGTAGCCTCAGGCGTGAAAAATTTGGTATCAGAGCTTAGGTTTAAGATTCTAGGATGTCTGAAAGCCGCACTAAGTAGAGTCTCTTTCATGGGTATAAATTTCACCACATCTATGAGAGGGAGGCAACGAAGTGCATTTGAAAAAAATTCACTTTCTTGTTACTTATCGTGCATGAGTATGGACTCTATTCAATTTCCTTCTAACTCCTACTCTTAGCATTTCATAAAATGCTTCCAAGAAGAGCTAACACAAGGAATCAACCAACAACTCCAGCAAACCCATAGAAGGAGCAAGTCATGTATGCCTAGTTCAGGCTTCTTACGAAGTGCTTGCTCAGGCCATGACTACACAGGTAAATCAGTATTAGTATTTAGTCCAAGGTCTACCACAAACTAGCACTACTACAACAAGAATCCAAGACTTCACTCGAATAAACCCTATAGAGTTTCATGGGTCTAGGTTGAAAGGACATCCACAAGAGTTTCTCGAGAACATCGAAAAGGTAACAAAGATTATGGATATCACTCAAATCAAAAGTGAAGATTTGGCCGCCTATTAGTTGAAAGGAGCAGCCTACACTTGGTACCAGTAGTGGAAGGAATATTATGGTATTAATGCATGTCAACATTCTCTTTCAGAACCCTTCTAACTCTCTACACCAGTTGGTGACCTAATTATAGCTAGACGGGTAAACAAAATTGCCATGTCACAGTCTCTTAAAAATTAACTTCAACACATTTTGTAGAGTCAGAAGTGGTATATTTCCATATCATTCTAGGTATGGATTGATTACATTCCTGTTATGTCTCAGTTAATTGTAGAACTAAGATCGTTCAATTTCAGCTCCGAAAGAGCCAGCATTAGAAAGGAAGGGTAGTATCTCAGTGCCTATAAGTCGAATTATCTCTTACCTTAAGGCCAAAAATATGATCTCTAGAGAGTAGTGCAGAACATGTTTAGGAAGAAAGTAATGAATTAACAAAAGATGTTCATTGACTTTCTCTCTTAGCAGTTAGTCTTACAGACATATTAGATGGTGGTGTGATAGTCCATAATAGATTAGAACCTTTATTGGTAGTGGAGGTTACGGAGAAATAAGATAGTGATACTATATTATTCTAGTTGGAAGGTGTATTTCATCATGAGAAATTAGAGGTTTTATCCCAAGGATGAGATGGTCGCTTATGTGTTCCTAAGGTGGATAAGTATGTGAAACAGCCTTGATTGGTACAGATTCAGTTTATGAAACTATGGAGAAAAGTTCAGCTCATCAGAATTAGACTTAAGACAGAAGTCCTACATAGATGTAGGGACAAGGAACTTAGAGTTTAATATATATGATTGGGCTTTCTTAAAAGTATCATTTATGAAGGGGGTGATAAGATTTGACAATCTTGGAGGAGTCAGTCCATAGAGGGAGCTACATGGGAAACAGAAGTAGCCATGACGGCCAAGTATCTTCATCTCTTTCCTTTAGATTCTGTTTCAGCTTGAGATGATACTTTCCTCTCCAGTATCTTAGCTTATTCTTGCATAAATTCAGTCTTAGTACCTTGTTACTTCAGTTATTCTTTATTTTCAACTTATTTGCATGATCTTGACACTAATTTCAGTCAAATATCAATTTATAGTACTTAGTGGTAGGGATTGCAGATTCTTCCCTCCATACTCAACTAGTTTATGCTTCATTCGAGGACGAATGTTCCCAGGCTTAATTCGAGGATGAATGTTCCCAAGGGGGATATAATGTAACATCTCAAACCTAAAAATGAAAAAAAATCCTAGTTCTCATAAAACTTGTATTTGTACCGACGAAACCACCCATGGATCGTACATGGGACCATTGACCGTAGGTGGAGTTTTACCATTAAGGCCCAAATCTCTGTTGTCACTGAGTCCACCCACAATTGACCAGTACGGTCCGTGGTTGGAACTACCGACCATAAATCTGACTATAGGTGAGGGTTAGCAGCTAGTTAGAGGGAAATTGATGTTGGTTCAACTTCAAATGGTCATAACCCTTATCATAAAAAGAATTAGGTGGATAATGACCTATTGAATGATAGATAATTGAATCCCCTTTCCAACGCCATCAAGTTTGCTAAAATCTCATCTCTGAGTAAAACGTTATGCTATTTTTAGTGAAGCCCTATCGGGCAGACTTGATTGACCGACGACCCCACCTCGATTGGTAGGTCGACCTACGACCAATAGATACCTTAGTGGGTGGCCATCGTCAGCTTTTAAGTTAGTGTAATTTAGGTCTTTTTCTATGATTTGGGCACTTAAACATTGTCATTTTATGCCTAAACTACGTTATTTTACTCATTTTAACCCTAATAACATAGTCAGACATACTCAGAACCTTTACTAACCTAAAATCAACCAAACTTGGAGAAAAGAAGAGGAAAAGTTGACCAAAACTCCCAAGAACAAGCATCAATGTTCTTCAAAGTTTCAGCCCCAAAATCAAAGGATTTCTACGTAGATTTTTTCACCAGGTATGTGGGATTTCACTCATGGATTCCTTTCTTTTACTAGGTCCCTAGAATTCAGTCAGATTCTTGATTCTTTATATCATGTTTAGACCTAGGTTTCTCAAACCTTGCATAATTGTTGTGAATTAGTTGTTATTGTATCCTTAATGATATTATCAAGGTTTCGTAACATCATTGCTTAGTTCTTGCATGAAATTCAAAACCCTACTTATGTAGATTTGTTTAGTTCATGAATTACATTTTCCATGTCTGTTTAAACAGATATATACATGCTCCAGTTACGAATGTTCATTGTCGGTTATAAATGTTGCATTCTTAGATTTGTATGTCTGAACATTGAGTTATCCGGTATTTCGGAGATGTTGGTTATACACATTCCACTTTGGAGTAGGCTTAGACCAAATTTTACTAGGGTCCAGTGGACCCTCATAGTCCCAGAACTATGTGCCCCTGTAGGTTTATCAGTCCCCTCTATTGGGCATCAACTTTAGTGATCACTCTATTCATTCCATTATAGCCCTGTAAGGTATATTGGGTTTTATCGATGGGGCGTATACATTAAACATCATGATTTTATACCCCAAACAAGGTATATTAGGTCCTCTTGATGGTCCGTATACATCGGACTCCATGTTAAGTTTATGTTGTTTTTTATCAGTTAATAGTAGATCCCACAATCAGACTCTATTGCACTTGACCAGGTTTACACTTATAATTCAACATTCAGTCTCAGTATGTCATATTCAGATTGGTACTTTGTCATTGCATTTATTTTAGCATTCAGTATATTCCAGCATTTACATTCAATTAAGATTATGTTATTGCTCAGTATGTTTTTTCAGTTATATAATTTTTCAGCTATACTATATATCTTGCATGCTCAGTACATTCCATGTACTGGCACATACTCTGCCCTACATTCTTTTGATAATGTAGGTTCATGTACTCAGCATCCAGATCATGCATGGATCGGTTCCGGATCTCAAGTTCAGCAGCTTCATGGGTGACTCCTCATACTTAGAGGACAATAGACATGCTTTACACTTTTAGTCTTTTTATTCAGTTTTCAGTTTTGCTAGAGTTAGGTGAGGGACATGTCCCAAAAACATTAGTCAGTTAGAGGCTTTTTCAGTGATAGTACTAGATTCAGTTTAAGTTTTGAGTTTGATCTTCTGGTTGTTATTAAGCTCATAGTCTTTTATATATTCAGATTAGTATTGGGTATTCCCCACTTTCAGTTAATTATGGTTTAAGCTTCCACATAGTATATTTTATTCAGTAATCTTTTAGTATGCTTATGACATGCCATCTTAAGGTTAACTTGAGATGATTCCTGATCCTGGGTCCCGTGTTTATGTTAAGGTAGTAGCCTCGATGCATGACAATTTCTATGCTCGTGATTCTGCAATAATGTGATATGACGTTTCTGTCTTTCTTTCTCATTCATCCTTATTGATGCGACTCATAGGGTCAACTAGATGAATCTAACATTGTTTATTTTACATGAAATGTCTTGGACTTAGTCATCAAATAACAAGAATAGTCCAAAGGCCTAAAGGAATTAAGGGTCACCTTTGTAAACAACCATCTCTCTTAATCAAGACGAACAAACATAAGTGGTTGGATAATCCAAGAAAGTGGTTTTTATGTCATTTCAGGGAATTTTTGTACACCTATGTGATAGGCAATATATCTTTTTATGGAAAGAGTACTACTCTACACTTTAGCAACATGAGAGTGTTAGTAATAAGACACTTATCTTCTTCTACCAAGAAAAATATATTAATTGACACAATGAATAGATCCGGGTAACAAAATAGGGCCCAAGAACAGATCCAAGCAACTACAAAAATTTAGATTTGTCTCGAAAAAAGTAACATTGAGAGTTTCTAAAGATAAAACCTCCAAGGTTCTAACAACTCAAAGATCCTTAAAGGTCTTAAAGGTTCTTGGAGAAGATTCTTGTGTGTAATACTAAAAGCTTTCTGAGCTCTAGCATGTTTCAGCAAGAGTGTTATAGTTCTGGTAGCATAAGACAATGAAAATGATAAAATACATTGTATAATATTGTACTGTTCAAAATACCAGTAGGATAACACCAAAGATGTGAGTCGATTCACAAAGTTATTATGGATTGATTCATTATGGACAATTTAAAATGAGTAACTTTATAAGGAATTATAAGGAATGTATTCAAAATGATGGTTAGAACTAATATATGAGTCCGGATTATTCAATTGGCTAGATATGCTCCCTATTTATTATCTAACGAAGTCTTTTGAAAGTTTAGAAATTGCTAAAAGGATGGTTATCCTGTTAGATTGCAGTAACCTCGCACACAAATTCTTTACCTACTTTGAGGTTGTTAACATTTCTAAACACATTTTGAAAAACATGAAAAGTTATTAGAAGAGCAATCATGGATTCATGCTAGGTTGAAGCTGGAAAAAAAGAAGAAGGAAATCTCACATTTTAAAAATAAGTGATGTTATACCACGATGAGGGTTCAAATATACAAAAGGACATGAGGGAGGAGATAGCTAGTGTAATTTAGAAATGTTATTGGTAGTGACATAATTTTGTGATGTATTTTTGTGAATTTTTCAAGACCTACTAATACTATTAATAAATTTTTCTATTGACTTGGTGTGTGACGTGCAATCCTTTTGATGCCCCTATATTGTATGACACCATGGGAGTTCAGAATAGATAAGTAAATAATTGTAGGTCATATAAGATAAGGGTTCATCAGATTGAAGCTATCACTATGGTATGCTTCGACTACATACTTTTGAACAAAGTGACGAAATAATACATACAGGAATATATTTCATACCTGATTAGTTACAACGAGTCATCCTCCTTTCGGAAAAAAATCAATCATCAGTTTGGGTTATTATAAACTTACAATCAAAGAAAGATAATATTTCTAAGACCGCCTTCAAATTTGGTGCAAATATTATGAGTTCCCCTGATATCTATTAGATAATCAATGTTCAATGTCCATTCATGGACTTAATAAATAGGATGTTCAAGAAATTCTATTAAGATTGTTCTTAGTGTTTGCAGATGATAATTTTGTATGTTCTCATAGTCAAGAAGAACATAAATATGAGGAGAAATTGGTTACAAACACCATGAGGCATCGACATTATGTAAGTGCTAAGTACAAATTGTTGCTAGACTCAATAGTATTGCTCGGGTATGATCTATCTAGTGATGGGATCTTGGCGATACCTAAGTTGGAAAAAGTAGTTCAGAAATGACACAAGCCCACTACTCTTACAAAAAAAAAACAATTAGGTGAAGAAAGAGAATGATACATAAGGAATTCAAAAGTCAAAACCAAGTATAGAAATTGTAATTTATTATTTTAATAAAATAAATAGACCGCCATGAATTAGGCAAAGCATCTTTGAGCGGTCGATCATGGTATTATTATACAACCCTCGTCTTAAAAAATAGGGAAAATTTTCAAAACAATAATATTTTAGCATCTAATAGGACTTCTTGTCAACACTTCCGATATTTATTTAAAATAACAATATTTTGGTTTGTCATAGTGTTGACTGTATTTATTTAATTTGAAAGAAATCAAATTCGTAATAACAAAATGGAGAGAATCTTAGGAGAAAATATTTCTGAAAAGGTAAAAACATTTCTCTTAGTTATTATCCTTGTTTGAACTTTTTTGAATATAATTTTATCTAAAATGTATTCAGATGAACCTCATAAATAAGATTTTGTATATTCGGATGAACTTCTTTAAATGTGGTTTTATACATACTCATTTCAATTGAAAAGTTAAACCATACAATTCAAAACCTGATTGTATACCATTAGGACGAATACAAATTCAAATCTGAATACAAACTAGCTGGTATACAAAGTGATATGCAAAATACAAAATGAGCCAAATAAAATACAAAATTGATTTTACTAATCAAATTAGTATGAATACCTATATAATGAATACATAAATAAACTGTATTTTGGTTATTCAAAATTGCAATTGAATACGAAATCAAATCTAAATACAAACTATCTGGTATATATATAAAGTAATATTAAAAATACAAAAAGAGCAAATAAAATACAAACTTTGTTTTACTAATGCAATTAGGATGAATACCTGTATAACATAAATAAATTTTATTTTTTTTATTTAGAATTGAGAATGAATACAAAATCAAATATCAATACAAAACTTGATGGTACACAATTAGGACGAATACAAAATCAAATCTAAATACAAACTATTTGGTACACAAAGTTATATTGTAAATACAAAATAACCAAAATAAAGTAAAAAGTTTCTTTTACATATGCAATTCGGATGGATACCTAAATAATGAATACATTCATAAACTAAATTTTGGTTTCTTAAAATTGAGAATGAATGTACAATTAAAAACTTTGATCCGACAATTAATTCATCAATTTCCTTGGATTCAAGAAGAGTATTTTTGAACCATCCATAAAGCGACGACATACATCTGGAACCTGACAGGGAAACCACCAAAGCCCAATAAGCAAAAAGTTGTGGAGTCGTTCCGACTCTTGATAAGACGTAAGAGAGAGCAAAATCGGATATTATACCCCAAATTTCAGGAAGAATTGCCAAATGTTGAAATCTTACAAGTAGAAGAAATTTCTTAAACAAGTATAGAAGATAACAATGGTGGAAACAGTAGAGAGAATGGAGAGATTTTATGTAAAAATCTAGAGAGAATATAGAAAGTAGGGTCTCTTTTTTTTAATTTTTAACTGGAAGTAGAGTCAAACTAGGTAACTGATTTGAGAAATAAAAGAATAGTAAATTAATTACATTAGGATACAGTATATTTGCTAAAATAAAGACATTATGATATTTTTAATAATTATTTAGTAATGTAGATGTTTTCGCTAATTATGTTAGGGATTTTGACTACTTTACTAATTTTCCCTAACAAATATGGTGTACTTTAACTCTGCACAGAACATAAAAAAATAAAGAAAACGTTTCAATCGTGTAGTCATAAATTAATAAATATGTCAAATGTATCAAAATATCCTTTAATCTTGTGGTTTTAAACATACCATGTGGAAAGCTGGAATTTAAGTGTTACACGTAATACCTCAGATTTGAGCAAATAGAAAAATGTTGCTTTCCATGATTTGGTGAAACAACCATAGAAGCCACTGATGGTCCACGGTCTGACACATGGTCCTTGAGTGGGGTCCGTCATTGGGCACCAAATGCTTATCATCTCTGACTCCACCCACGGTCAACCAGGATGGTCTATGGTTGGACCTACAAACCGTAGATGAGTGTCAGCATCCAGTCACGGAAAAATTGCGGTTTGGTCAACTTCTAACGGTCATAAATTTTACCACAAAAGGAATTAGGTGGTCCAAGACCTACCAAATGATAGAGAATTAAATCCTCTTTCCAATGCCACCGATATTGCTAAAATCCCGTCTCTTAGTAAAACCTTATGCTCATTTTAGTGAAGCCTTGTTGAGCAAATCATGAACGACTGTCGGTAGTCCAAACCACGGACCATCGTTCTCTCTATGGATGGGCTTCAGAATTTAGCTGGGGTTGTTTTAGTCCTTTTCCCTATATGTTGGGCACTTAAACTACATTGTTTTACTAAGTTTAAGCCTAATAACCTAGTCAGAACTTAACCAATACCTTTATTCACCAAAATTCCCCTAAACTTATAGCGAAAAAAAGGAGAAAGAGTCAACAACCCCTCAAGAACACAAAACAGGTTTTTTCAGCTCCAACCCCAAAATCGAAGGATTTCTTCATAGATTTTGTCATCATGTATGTGGAATTTCACTAGTGGGTTCGTTTCATCCACTAGGTCCATCGAGTTCAGTCAGTTCCTTGATTTTCTATATCTTGTTTAGACCTAAGATCTAAAACCTTTGAGTTTTGTTGTGATTTAGTTGTTGTAGTATCCCTAATCAAAATATAGGTTTTCTTGGAGCGTTTGCTTAATTCCTTGTATGAAACTCAGAACCCTAGTTTGTATAAATTGTCTAAGTTCATGAATTATATTTTCTAGATCAATAAAACAGATAATCATGCTCCAAAATTCGAATGTCACATTATCAGTGCATACATGTTGCATTCTCAAATTACATGTCAGTATTTGAGCTATTTGGTATTTCAGTTGCATTTGTGTCATACACATATTCAGTTGGGAATAGACTTAGCACCAAGTTGGACTAGAGTTCAACATACCCTCAGAGTCTCAGAACTATATGTCCCCGTAGGATTATAAGTCCCCTTAGTGGGGCATCAAATTTAGTGATCATACCAGTCATTCCTTTAGACCCCTAGAAAGGTATATTAGGTCCTCTTAATGGGTGTATATATCGGACTCCGTCTTTACCTCACGTGGTTTTATGTCGGTTGATAGTAGTTCACATATTCAGACTCTAGTGCATTTGACCAAGTTTTTATTTATACTTCAGTATTCAGTCTCAACATGTTAAATTCATGATTAGTACTTAGTTATTGCATTTAGTTTAGTTTTTAGTATCTATGTTTATATTCTAATTATGTCATTGCTCAGTTATGTTTGTTCAACTTTTATACCTTGTTCAGCTATTATCTATATCATGCATCCTTAGTACATTCCAAGTACAAACGCATGCTCTGCGCTACATCCTTTCATGATGAATGTTCAAGTATTTTAGCATCCAGATTACGCATAGAGTAGTTCCTGATCCATATTCAGCAGCTTCAGTGGTGAGTCCTCATACTTAGAGGATAATAGACATGTCTTTAATCTTCAGTCTTTTATTTCAGTTTTCAGTTTTGCTAGAGTAAGCTGGGGGAATGTCCCAACAACTATTGTCAGTAGCGTATTTTTAGACATAATATTAGATTCAACTTTAGATTTAATTGAATGTTTAGTATCGTTGAATTCCTAGCAGTTTTATATATATTCAGATCAGTATTTGGAATTCCCCATCTTTCAGTTATCTCTTGCTTTAGCTTGCGCATAGTATCTCTTATTCAGTTATTCTTTGTATGTTTGATATATGAAAGATACAGGTTAGCTTGGGGTCACTCCTGATCCTAGGTCCCGCATTACGTCAAGGGGTTGCCTCGAGGCTTCACAACTATGGTATCGGCGCATTAGGTTCAAGAGTCCTAGGATGTCTTAAAGTCACACTAAGTAGAGTCCTTTTCATGGGTGTGAAGTGCACCACATCTAATGAGAGGGAGGCTACAAACGATTTTAAGAAAAACTTCACTTTCTTTCTATTCTTACGAGCGTGGGTACGATCTCCTTTTTCATCTGTCGTTATGTGTTTCACATCATGACTACTCGTACAAATTATGTACGAAATACTAATACACATAATACTAACGCAGTTCCTCCAATTCCAGACCATGAGGTTACGAAAGTAGAATTCTGGACTGCAATCCAACTATTGGCTCAAAGTGTAGCATACCAAAACAATCAGCAGGTCCCATTTCCTACTAATACTAAATGGTGGATCAATGTCAACTAGCATTTGAGATTTTGTTCGAATGAATCCTCTTAAGTTCTAGGTCGCAGATTGGTGAGGACCCATAGAACTTCATTGATGAGGTTAAGAAAATATTTGAAGTAATACAAGTGACTGGTAATGATATGGTAGAGTTGGCATCCTACCAACTTAAGGATGTTACTCACATATGGTTCACTTAATGGAAAGAAAATAGAGGTGTGAATGCATATCTTGTGACTTTGGATTGGTTTTCTAGAGCTTTTTAATTAAGTTCTTCCGGAGAAAGTTGAGAGAGGATAAAGCTCAAGAGTTCATGAATTTGAGGCAACGTACCATGTCAGTTCAAGAATATGGACTCAAGTTCACCCAGCTCTCCAAGTATGCTCGACATATAGTGACCGATCCAAGGTCACAAATGAGTAAGTTTCTGTTTGGGGTTTTCAACTTGGTGGAGATATAGTGCAGAAAGGCTATGTTGTTAGAAGATATTAATATCTATAGACTTATGACCCATGCTTAACTAGTTAAGGGAGATAAGCTTAGGGAAATTGTTAATGACAAAAAAAAACTAGAACAAGGAATTATGAATACTTTCAGCAAAAATTGTGGTGGAAATCGCTCACAAATTCACCAGAAATCCTTAGCCCCAACACCTTCATGCTCTAGTGCTCCATCTCCCAGGTTTCGACAAGATCAGAAAGGTAGGGCATTAGGATCGAAGTCTCAAGGGAATAATTCAGGTAACAGGCTTTTCCCAACTTGTCTAAAGTGTGGTAAGAACCATGGGGCAAGTGTATTGCAGGCAAGGAAGGGTGCTTTTGGGTGTGGTTGGTCTTGCCATAGGTTAAAAGATTATCCTTCTTCCAGGCTGGGGCAAGGAGGTCACAATAATAGGGCTTAGTCTACAATTCCAGCAGCACGAGAAGGTTATCCAACTCAACAGGGTGCTTCATCTGGTATAGGTGGTGTCAATGCCAAAATAGGTTGTATGCTCTCCAAGCACGCCAGGACCAAGAAGATTCTCCTGATATGGCCATAAGTACGTTTCTTTCATTTAGATATTTGTGCATTGTTAGATCTAGGGGATACTCTTTCCCTTGTAAGTCCCAATATAACAGTAACTTTGGTGTCAGTCCAGAAAATTCACAACCCTTCTCAGTCTCTTCTTCAGTTGTTGACCTAGTTACTGCTAAACGGGTATACATAAATTGCCTTGTCACAATCTCTCTGAAAATCACCTCAGCATATCTTGAAGAGTTAGAAATGGTAGACTTTGATATCATTCTAGGCATGCATTGATTACATTACTGCTATACCTTAGTCGATTGTAGAACTAGGATCGTTCGGGTTTAGTTTCAAAATAATCCAGTAGTAGAATGGAAGGGTAGTAGCTTCGTGCCTATAAGTCGATTTATCTCTTACCTTAAGGACTAAAAGATGATCTCTAAAAGTTATGGCAATCATCTTATTCGGCTGAATGATGAAAACTGTAAAACCTCAACTCTAGAGTCAGTTCCAATAGTAAATGAGTTTCCAAAAAATGTTTCTACAATATCTTCCTAGAGTTCCTCCCAAAAGGAAAATTAACTTTGAAATTGATCTCCTTCTAGATACCCAGCCCATTTTGATTCTTCCTTATAGAATGGCTCCATATTAGCTTATGGAATTGACAGAACAGATGAGAGACGTTCTAAATAAGGGCTTCATCAGACCTAGTATCTCTCAGTGGGGTGCTCCTGTATTGCTTGTCAAAAATAAAGATGGGGTGCTCCTGCATTGTTTGTGAAAAAGGAAGATGGTTCTCTCAGAATGAGCATTGAATATTGTCAGTTGAACAAGGTCACCGTCAAGAATAAGTACCTCATTTTTAGGATTTATGACTTGTTCGACCAACTTTAGGGTGTTAGTTTCTTTTCTAATATAGACCTCAAATCTAATTATCGTCAGCTCAATGTAAGAGATAGTGACATTCCAAAGACAACCTTCAGGATTAAGTATGGTCACTATGAATTTGTAATTATGTCTTTTGGATTCACAAATTCTCCTGCAACTTTCATGGACGTAATGAACATGGTGTTTAAATAATATTTAAACTTTTTTGTCATATTTTTTATTGATGATATCCTCATCTATTGTTGGAGTAAGGAGGAGCATGTGACTCATATTAGAGTTGGTATGAAAACTCTCAAAGAGTGTTAGTTATTCTCTAAGTTTGACAAATGTGAATTTTGGTTACGGTCAATCTCTTTCCTCGGTCATGTGGTATCTGGCGAAGGGATCCGAGTGGATTCTCAAAAAATTGAGGCAGTGAAACACTAGCCCAGACCCACCTCTATAGATATTAGAAGTTTTTTGGGTTTGTCCAGTTATTATAGGAGATTTGTTGAAGGATTTTCATCCATAGCTTCCCCATTGACCAAGTTGACTCAGTAGAAGGTCAAATTTTAGTGGTAAGATGAGTGTGAGAAAAGTTTCTCAGAACTGAAGACTAGGTTGACTACAGCTCCGTTCTTAACTTTATCAGATGGTTCAGACTATTATGTGATTTATTGTGACGCATCCACGGTCATCCTAGTGTGATGACCCACTACTTTTCCATTAAAATAAAACATGAATATAAAGGGTTAAGAAACTAGAGTTGTGTTGAGGTTTGTGGAAGACTCAAGAAATCCCCTAGATATTTCCTTGAAAGGCTTAAAATATTCCTTAGTGGAATATTGTAGAGAAGTATGGATATTTCCCAAGGAAGGTTATAGAATCACATGGGAAAGTCCTTGGAATATTAGAGAATTGTAGAATAAGGAATAAAATGTAAATATGTAGGGACTTTTGTGGTAGTTTTTATTTACACTTTAGCCCCCTAGGATGTAATATAAATAGAGGGGCTCTCATATGTAAATCATCACTCAAGTTGTAAGCAATCTTACAAGCTAATACAAAGCCCTCTTCAAACTTTCCAAATCTTTCTAAGTCTCTTTGCATTGTCTTAGCGATCTTAGTCTTAAAGTCTTACTTGAGCTTACGAGATCTTGAAAGAATAGTGAGTATGTTGTCAAGTGGCGCACAGAGCTTTAGCGAAAACTCTAAGATTGTGACAACGTGGTATCAGAGCAAAGGTTTACACTAAGGGAATGGCTAACGATGGAGACATAAATGCCGCTAGCACAACAAACGTCCGTTCGAATGGTGGAAAGAAGAATTGGAAGGGAAATAAGCACCAAAAGAGTAATGAGTAAATGTTGCTCGAGCCCACGCCAAGCGAGGCGCTAACATCTCATCCATCTTCGACCACCAAATCAAGTAACGATGAACTTGGCGAGGAGGCCATCGATGTCACCGCCAGAGAGTAGTGGATCACAAGGGTTGAAATAGTGAGGTAGGCTATTGAAATATAGGTCAGCATTTCAAAATGGCCGATGGCAAGTTCAAAAGTCTCGATGAATTCACCCTTGAGGATACTGACAACCTCCACAAGGAATTGGAGGGGCACTAGTGTGTCGAGTTCGAGATGAAAGAGGCTTCACTTCATTAAAGTGTCGGCTCATGGAGGAGTTAAGCACGATTGAGACCATCAAGTCCAACTTAAAAGCCCTCAAAGAGGGCGTGGAAGTTGAAGGATCATCGTCATTCGACCAAGATAGGGAGGCCAAGATCGAGGCTCCCAAGCCACTCATGTTCAAAGGTGTTCTATACGCGCAAGAGGTGGAGACTTTCCTATGGCATTTGGAGAATTACTTCAAGTGAAATAGGGTGAACAATGACGAGAGTAAGATCAACACTGCTGTGTTGTACCTTTAGGAGATGGTCATGCTATGGTGGAGACGTAAAGAGTCTAAAATAGGGAAGGGACTTTGCACCATCCACACTTGGGAGCAATTCCAAGTGGAGTTCAAGAAGGCTTTCTTCCATAACAACTTCATCTATGAGGCAAAGCGCCAGTTTAGGAAGTTGAAGCAGATGGGCTGCATACGCGCATACGTGAAAAAGTTCACCACCCTCACACTTCAAATTCCTAACCTCACCAATGAATATATGTTGTTCCACTTTATGGATGGGCTGAAAATTGGGCCATTATGGAGTTGGAACGTTGACAGGTCAGGACTATCGATTAAGCCATTACGCAGGCCAAAGCTTTGAAACAGTTCAGGCATGAAAATCCTGAATGAGCTAGAGGAAAAGAAGTGAGAGGTATTCATGAAAATTGTGGGGGAGATCATGGCAAAGTCGAGGAGCATCGGCCACATCCCAAGAATCATGATACCTATAAGTCTGATGGCAAAAATTCTAGACGTCATGGTGAGATAGAGTGAAAGGCGGAGACTACCAAAAGAAGTGGTTGCTACATATGTCGTGGGACACATGGCTATGAACAGTGTCCTTAACTAAAGAGACTTGGTGCTATCCTGCAAGAGCAGAAGGAGAAAGATGCACATGAGAAAGAACAAGGCGCAGAGACGACGCAGTAGGGCTTGATAGGACTATGCGGTGTCATCACAAAACTGTAATACCCCAGAATTCTAATGAACTAAGCTAGAGCCTTACATGATGACTAATGACTTAAAATTGGTTAAAACATTTTTTCTAAATCTAACCTAATGTAACTAACGTAATTTGGAGGTGTTAGTACATAAACGTCAAGAAACGACCATGACACCCGAAAACTAGTAAAAATGAACTATTATGTTCTTAGGTGTTGTAAGGGGTGTTGAAGTGTTGATGATTTCATATTCTTAAAATGTTTTAAATATGTAATATCATATCTTTAGGGTCCAAACGTCTGGTTAAGACCCCCCTCCCCCAAGGACCACCCTAGGGGTCCTTGAGGAGGACCCAAGCTTGGACCCAAAAGATGTCAAAAGACAGCACCACCTACAAAGCCACCCTACGACTAGTAGAATCACCTATAGACGGTAGGTCATGCTCGTGGGTGGGTACTTAGTGGTGGTGAAGATGGCTCCAAAAAAGGGATCCTCTGAACCAAGCGACAGAGGGTGCAGGGCGGGTAGTAACACCACCTACAGTCCATAGCTGCTAGCCCATTTTTGAAATTTAGTTTTTAGTTTAGGGTCTTAGTTTTAATAAGTTATTTAATTAGGGGTTAAAAGGGGTGCTTAGTTAGTTAATTACCTTTCAAAAAAAATATAAGACCCTAAACCCAAGACCCTAAGTCATTCTAACTAAACTCACAAACACAACTCAAAAACTCAACTTCCCTCTAAAACCTCTCTCTCATCTAAAGAATTCCATTGAAGAAGAAGATCAAGCTTCAATTAGGGATTCAAGAACTGGACTTTACTCCATCAATCCTTAAGGATTAAGAAGGTATGGAAGCTCTTCAATCTTGGGATCCTTTTTCCCAAGAGGTCATTTTAAATTGGATTTTCAAAGTTCCCCAAATTGCTAGGTTTTACTCAAATTCGGTGGTCTCTTTCTAAACTTGATTCATTTTATATTAATTGCTTATTTATGGTTGTATATGGATGTTTACAGATGATTTCAAGTATTTTTTATGGTTTTTGACCAAATTCTCTAAAGACCCATGAATCTTCCTGTTTTCTCAACTCTAAACCCTAGCTTGTGTTAGATGATGATAGGAGGTTATGAATATAATATGTTTCAATATGAACATGTTAAGGGCTTTCAAGGTTATGAACATGTTGTTATGGAATTGTTGATTTACCTTTGGTAAGGGTGTTTACTTGATGTATGTGTGGTAGAGTTGATTTATGATTTCCTCATACCTATAACTCTAAGAATGATCAATTATATATGGTATGGTTATGAATTTTATGCTATTAAAATGAATGTTTTGAGATGATGATGAATGTGTTGTGTTGAATTGAAGGCAATTCTCATGCACACTATATGACTATGATATGATAGATGCATTTTCACATGATGTTGGTTCTATGAAAGGACATTTTTATCTTGTAACCATTGAGCTAAATAATATAGGAGGGTTTAAGTCCCTGAGGTTGTTAAGTAAAGGTTAAAGATTACCTAAAAATGGGAATTGAGCTTAGTACCAAAAGGATATGGATGGGAGGGGTCTCATCACAAAGGAAAGAAGTTTCACATGATGTTCCCATGAGATGGAAACCCATATATTTATATGGATAAGGTTTTATAGTAACAATATACATATCCCTAAATTGTGAAGCCCACATAGGATATAGCTTGTGGATCCACCTAGACGTTGTCATGAATGTTATGCCCTACCTTGGCAAGTAGGACACCCTCCTTCTGGTGTGAGGAGTTGACATCGGATTCCATGTAGCTCACATGGTCTATGTAGGTTATGGCAAAGTTTCTCGAGTATTTAAAAGATGAATGAATATAAGAACATGAATTCTAACTAGGCTTCTTGAGGGATACTACTAAGTGTAGGTGATTGTATGGGACGTTACCTATGCATTGCACAAGTGAATCTTAAGAGGGGTTCTTGTGAGAGTTCTTCATGCATGGTTACTTATGAATGATTTTATGATGGGTTTACTTGTTATGTTGAATAATGAAGCATATGACAATGCTTATAATTTCTTGATGGTTTACTTAGTATGTATGGGGGTATGGGACTTCATATTTACATTGAACAAGTGAGCTTGAAAGGGGGTTGTGAGTGATGTATTATGATGTAAATGTTATATGAACTCAAGCATGTAAGATATGAACTATGACTCTATGAAATGGTATGTATGATTGTGAATGTCTCTTTATCTTATGGTATGGATTGATTAAGTATTCATTGAATGTGCATTATGGATTTTAACTTGAAATAACATGTTTTCAACTAAAGGTCCCTTTGTGCATGTTTTAATTGTTTCGCTTGCATGGTTTCCATACTTACTACAAGTGGAATGTACTAACCCATATTTCTTCTATTTTTCTACCAAGTGTAGATTCCGTCTAGTAGGTCCTTGTTGAAGAAGAAGAAGAAGAAGAAAGGCTTGTATTGATTCCCAAGGCCATTTGGTATGTCCTCAAGTTTCGAGGACATCATGACACTTTATGTTTTCTTTCCATACTATACTAGACATTTGTTGTACTTCGTATTTATGATACATTCGATTGTAAGGTCTAAGGTCCCTATGTTGAGATTCTTATGTTTAATAGATTGTTGATAAGACAAGTCAAAATACTCTGTTTTCATATATGAAAGAGTTTGACATTGATTGTTAAAGTTTTTAAGTTTTCCGCATTATTCAATGTCTTATGTAATGATGATATGCCAAGGGCTTGTATAAGAACTCTTCAAGGTCGAGTACACCATGTTATGAATTAGGGTGCTATTTGGTCGTGACAAACTTGGTAGCAGAGCATAAGGTTATTGAATGCTAACTGGGATTGATCTCTCATGAACCATATCTATTAGAGTCTTGTTCATCAGTGTAAAGCGCGCCATCCTTATGAACGAGAGGCTATGTGATGCTTAGGAACTTTCACTTCTTTTGATATTCTTGAGTTGTGCCAAGAGTTTTTACTCTATGTGTCCTTTTCTTCTAATCCTTTTCTTGTGGATAAAGGACATGAATACTAGACGGGCAGACGCAAGAAGGGTTGAAGAGGATATTGTGAATGAGGGAGTTCCTCCCCAAGGATACCAAGCTCCTTCTCAATCTCAAGCCATAACTACACATTCTCAAGCAAAGACGGCACAAGCTAATCGGGAAGTTAGACCCCATATGAATCAAAATGCTAGTACCATCCCCTCACGTTTGATAGATTTCATTAGGATGAATCCTCCAATAATCTTTGGGTCTAAGGTAAATGAGGATCCTTAAGACATTCTAGATGAGGTCTATAAGATTGTGTTTGCTATGGGAGTAAATTCAAGTGAGAAGATCGAGCTAGCCGTATATCAACTCAAGGATGTGGCTTAATCATGGTACACTCAATGAAGGGACAATAGGGATTTTAGAGCAGGTCCCATAAGTTGGGAAATATTTAGGAATGCATTTCGTGATAGGTTATTCCCAAGGGAGAAAAGAGAGGCAAAAGTGGAAGAATTCATTAACCTTTGTCAAAGAGGTAGGGGTGTTCAAGAATGCTCTTTGAAATTCACTAAGTTGTCTAAATATGCTCCATCTTTGGTGTCTAATTCTAGAGATGAGATGAGTCACATTGTGACGGGTGCGTGTTATGATCTTTTGGATGAGTTTTGTTCGCCGATGCTTTATGATAATATGGAAATTTGTCGTTTGATGGTGTATGCTCAACAAGTTGAGGAAACTAGGTTTAGGAAGAAGAATAGGGATGTCAAGAGGGCATGACCTTATGATAGAGGTGTTTCCAAGGGTAAAGTTGAGATTCAAGATAATCCAAGGTTTAATAAGAGGTTTCCTAACCAAGAATCTTCTAATGCTCCATGGGTCAACAAAGATAGTGTACCTAACCCTAAGCCACAATGAGGAAAAAGTGGTGGTGGTTCTCAAGTTGAGAAACCTAGTTGTGCCAAATGTGGCAAGAGGCATATAGGAAAGTCCTTAGTTGGTACAGTTATTTGCTATGGTTGTGGAAAGAGTGGACATGGTGAGAGATTGTCCTATGACGAAGACTCAAGGGAGGGAGAGTAACCAAGCACAAGCAAGTGGTCCTAACTCTGATGCTCCTAAGAGGAACCAATTCTATGCTCTCCAATCCCCAGGTGATCAAGAGAGTTCTCCCGATATTGTTACCAGTATGTTACAATTATGTTTTATTAATGTTTATGCATTTCTAGACCTCGGTTCCACTTTGTATTTTGTAACTCCTTCAGTGGTTATGAAATTTAATGTACTCCCCGATGTCACAAAAGAACCCTTTGCGGTTTCCACCCCAGTGGGTGACTCTGTTGTTCCTAAAAGAGTCTATAGGAGTTGCCCTATCTCATTTCCCAATAGAGTCACATTGGTTGACTTTGTAGAACTTGATATGTTGGATTTTGATGTCATACTAGGGATGGATTGGTTGCATGCTTGTTTTGCTTCCATTGATTGTAGGAAAAGGGTAGTCAAGTTTCAATTTGCTAATGAACCCGTTTTAGAATGATAGGGGAAGATCAATCCCTAGAGGTCAAATTATTTCATGTCTAAAAGTTTGTAAGATGATTTCTAAGGATTTCTCTATCATATTGTGAGGGTAAAAGACCTTGGTTCTGATACTCCTCGTTCAAAGTCAGTCCCCGTAGTGAAGGATTTTATGATAGTCTTTCCCAATGACTTGCCCGTGATTCCTCCCGAACGGCAAATAGATTTTGGTATTGATTTATTGTCGGATACTCAACCCATATCAATCCCTCCTTACTAGATGGCCCCAGCCGAGTTGAAAGAATTAAAGGTACAACTCCATAGGGTGCTCTGGTATTGTTTCTGAAAACAAAAGATGGGTCTCTTAGGATGTATATCGACTATCGACAATTGAATAAGATTACTATAAAGAATAAGTATCTTCTCCCTAGAATTGATGACTTGTTTGACCAACTCCAAGGGGAGAGTTACTTTTCAAAGATTGATATAAGGTCGGGTTATCACCAACTTAGGGTGAGAGGAGTTGACATTCCTAAAATGGGTTTCTGAAAATGATATGGTCACTATGAGTTCTTAGTTATGTCTTTTGGTCTAACTAATGCCCCCGAAGATTTCATGGACCTTATGAATACGGTGATTACAAATTATCTTGATTCTTTGGGGTTTGTCTTTATTGATGACATCTTGATATACTCCAAGAGTGAGGATAATCACATGATTCAATTGAGGATAGTATTGCAAGTCCTCAAAGATCACCAACTTTTTGCTAAATGTAGTAAGTGCGAGTTTTGGCTAAGATCGGTTGTTTTTTTTCATCACATTGTGTCGAGCGTGGGTATAGAGGTTGATTCGAAGAAAATTAAGGCAGTTAATAATTGGCCTAGACTCCTAAGTCCCACATAAATTTGAAGATTTTGGGTTTAGCCGAGTATTATAGGAGATTTTTTTAGGGTATTATCATCTATTGCTTTTCCATTGATGACCCTAACCCAAAATAAAGTTAAGTTTGAATGGACAGAAGCTTGTGAGAAAGGCTTGCAAGAGTTGAAGGATAAGTTTACCTCCGCTCCGGTGTTGACTTTACCAGAGGGTACCGAAGGGTTTGTAGTGTATTGTGACGCTTCCTGAGTAGGTTTAGGTTGTTCTCTCGTGCAACATCGTAAGGTGATAGCTTATGCCTCAAAAAAACTCAAGGTACATGAAAAGAACTATCTAACCCATGATCTAGAACTAGCTACCGTAGTATTTGCCTTGAAAATATGGAGACACTATCTTTATGGGTGTATCTAGATGTGTTCACCAATCACAAGAGTCTCCAATATGTGTTTACTCAAAAAGATCTAAGTCTCCGTCAAAGAAGGTGGTTAGAGCTTTTGAAAGACTATGATATGAGTGTACTCTACCATCCAGTCAAAGCCAATGTAGTTGTGGATGCTTTGAGTCGTATGTCAATGGGTAGTGTGACCCATGAAGAAGATGAGAAGAGGGATTTAGTCCGTGATGTTCATAGGTTGGCCCGGTTGGGAGTTCGACTGGTAAGTTCTTCCAAGGATGGTTTCATGGTCCAACATAGCTCCGAATCCTCCTTAGTTATTGATGTGAAAACTAGAAAACACCTTGATCCCGTCTTGATGGAATTGAAAGAATTCGGACTTGGGAAATTCATCGAGGCTTTCTCCCAAAGGGAGATAGGGTACTTAGATATTAAGGTAGGTTGTGTGTTTCAAATTTGAATGACTTAAGAAGGAAAATTTTGGAAAGGCCCATGGTTCGCGATATTCTATTCATGCGAGAGCCACTAATATGTACCGTGACTTGCATGAAATCTATTGGTGGAATGGCTTGAAAAGGGATATAGCGGATTTTGTGGCCAAATGTCCGAATTGTCAACAAGTCAAAGCCGAACATCAAAGGCTGGGAGGTTTAACTCAAGATATAGCTATTCCCACTTGTAAGTGGAAGGATGTTAATATGGATTTTGTGGTGGTTTAGCTCGTACCCGAAGGCAACATGATTCAATTTCGGTCATCATTGATAGGTTGACCAAATCAGCCCATTTTATTTCCATCAAGGCTACATATACTGCAGAAGGTTATGCTAAGTTGTATCTCCAGGAGATTATAAAAATGCATGGGGTTCCCTTGTCTATCATTTCGGATAGGGGTAATCAATTTACTTCTCATTTTCGGAAGACATTACAAAATGGACGTGGTACCAAGGTGAAACTTAGTACCACATTTCATCCCCAGACGCATGGTTTAGAGGAACGAGCCATCGAAACCCTAGAATATATGTTGAGGGCATGTGTCATTGACTTCAAGTGTAATTGGGATGACCATCTACCATTGATTGAGTTTGCCTATAATAATAGCTACCGCTCAAGTATTGTCATGGCTCCATTCAAGACACTTTATAGGAGAAGATGTACATCTCCGATTGGATGGTTTAAGGTAGGTGAGTTTTCTCTTATCGGTCCCGAAATAGTTTTTGAGGATTTTGAGAAAATCCAGCTTATTAGAAATAAGTTGAAGACGCCCAAAGTCGGAAAAATTCCTAAGTCAAAAATAGAAAGAGGGACGTTGAATTTGAAGTAGGTGATATGGTCTACTTGAAGATATAACCCATGAAAGGGTGATGAGGTTTGGCAAAAAGGGGAAACATAGTCCCCGGTATGTGGGGCCATATAATATTTTGAAACGAGTGGGAAATTTTGCTTATGAGTTGAAATTACCTATTGAGTTGGCTCCGGTAGGCGGCTTACACCCAGGGACTGAAGTTTTTGGCTGGGTAGCCCAATTTGGTTGTCATTTTTTCTAGATGGCATATGAGTTGACTAGTTTCTTGGGTCCTTCTTAATTGGTCTAGTAGACTGGTTAATGTTCTTAGATTCAAATTTGGGTTACGCTTCATTTTTGTAGGCTTAGCTATTCTACGTACTTGTCGGCTTATAGGGGTCTTCTTAGGTTTTTATTTAAACTTGCACATGAGTGTACATTCAAAGCTTATGAGAGGTTTAATTAGTTGTACTTAGATTTATTTTCAGTATGCTAGTATGCTTTCCTTCTTTTCTCACTTTGACTATTTTGTGTCTAGATTCTCTCTTTTCAGATTATATTTACCCTTCTTACTCTGTCTCCATATGATTCCTACTAAGTACCTTTTTTTAATGCTCATGCTACATTTTGCATCTTTTTCCAGATGCATGTCGTTGTACCAGCTACAAATGGTGATCATTAATTTCATCTTTTTTTAGCTTTGGATCTCTAATGACCCTTGGGGTCATTTATGAGTTTCTTGCATGCTTTTTCCTATTTTCCCCCTTCTCGTACCCCCTAAAACTTTTCTATGGTGCTGGATTTGGTGGCACACTCACCAAGGTATTTGGTGCAAGTTTTGAGTTTTGGAAGCTTAATGCTCGAATGTGTTGACTTTAGTCAACATAAATATATTCTGATATCTGATAGGAATTACGTCAGTTCCATCTGCTCATGAAGGGTCATCATGGTCTAGAGTGATGGTTGGTTTAGATTTTCGAGCTGTCGTTTAGAGTAGGTGTGATTAAGCAATTGTCTTTGGAGTTTTTGCACAAAATATATCATGGGGCTACTTTCTTGCTAGGAATTAAATTCCATCAACACGGTTAGCTCTGGAATGCCGAGCTAGGTCTATAACGACCTTTAGTTTGATTCTCAAGGGTGTCGAGTTGAGTTTTTATCATTTGGTGTTCACTTGGTGCTTCTTTGTTGAAGTGTTGACTTTTTTCAATTGGACGATACGACCTCAAATTGTTGTTTCATAATATCCATTGGGTATCAAAACTTGTTCCAAGTGGTTTTCACTTTTGGTATGCATCGTTTGGACTACGAATAGATTTTGAGTCCTTTCTCGATGAATTGGACACATAGGCCTTTTCTGAATTTTGTTGGTTTCTAGTGTGACGACTTAAGCAAACTCTTAGTCGCTAAAGCGAAGTCCACTTAAGAGACCAAGGGACCACTTAAGCGAAGAACACCAAGGAGGGAAGGATCGCTTAAGTGAGCTACACTTTGCTTTTGCAAAGGTCTCTTAAGCTTCAGCGAAGTGAGCCTCTTTAGGTAGGGTTCACTTAAATGAAAATTTTGCCACTTCAGTAATGTTCTTTTTAAGCGAATAAATGTCCGCTTTTGTGAAAATCACTGGGATTAAAGTATCACTTTCATTAATATATTCCAACAAGGAACTTGAGACATCAGATTTAGACGAATTGGGGTATTTTTTGGCCATTTTCTACGCATAAAAGTCCACTCATCACTCATTTTGGGCTATGACAAAGAATCAAATACTACACAAAAAAAACTAATTTGCCAACAGATTTTACCAACAACTCAAACCCGTTATAATATTAGTAACAAATTACCAAAAAATTGGTAACAAATTTGTTATTCAGAACTTAGCAATGAATTCCTAACGAAATACCAACCGAAATTTTACTAACTAAATAATTAAGTTGGTAATTATGGAGGAAAATATGGAGCACCGACCGAAATTTCACTAACTAAATAATTAAGTTGGTAATTATGGAGGAAAAAATGGAGCATAATTTACCAACTTTCTACTAATGGATTACCAAAAATAATATATTACCAGCAAACACCTTCTGTTGATAATTTTACTAACTGAATATACATCGGTTGGTAAATATTGTAGAAAAAATAGAGTATAGCTTATTAACGGATTATCAACGAATTACTAACTAATATTTGCCAACAAAAGGATTTTTAGCTAATTTTACCAACTAATTGTTGGGTATATAGCAAGATTAATGGGAAATGAAGGGAAGATGAAAAGAAAGAACTTGGAAAGTTAAGAACTTGAAGAGTTGGGAACTTGAAATATTCCATTATGCTTTAGTGAAAAGGAATTTCTCCCTCATCAGTGGTGGAAAGAAAAATAGAATAGTTTAAATATAGAAACACTCATATAAATTGTTAAAAGGGTTGGAAAGAGGTACCCCCTCACGTCGTCATCGTCGTCGTAGCTCGCTCGCTCGGCTCGTCTTTGGCTTCGTCTTCGAAAATGATCGATTGAGAGATTATTTTTGGACAAAATTTGTTTTAATTAATTATTTATTTATTTAATCAAATGACTAAAACATTTTCAATTAATTAATTGATAACCGAAATATTTTCAATTATTTAGTTGAGATTAATCGAAACGTTTCAACTTTTTAGTTTATTAATCGAAACGTTCTGACATGACTTAGATCCGCGCCCGTTTTATTTAAAGTCTTTCCTCTTTCATTTTGAATTTCCCTTTGTTGGAAATCACTCTTCTGAAATGTTGCAACATTCTGAAATGGTCGTGACGTTTTAAAGGTTGCAAACTTTCATGAATGATCGTTTGGATTTCGAAAGGTTGCAACCTTTCAGAACCATTTACTCTTGGCTATAAGTACCACTAGATCTTCAACCTTTTTCCTTACAAATTTTTTTGATTTCTTCTTCTTCTGCACAAAGTTTCTTCGTGTACTTTACTATAATTGAGTGGCACGCTGACACCACCATTTTGGGTATCAATACACTGGTGATTGAGATCATTCTATCCTGAGAGAACATATTCCAAATCAGACCTCGGATACTAGAGGGAAATAATTTCCTTAAGGGGACATTGTGCATTCAGTGGTCTTAATCTTTTTCTATTCTGATTTCCTAGATTCTAGTATGTTTATAGATTTTAGTTGAATTAATTTATGTTCTTCTGTTCTTACTGGTTCATTAAACTTTTGTAACTTCGTGTTTCTGCAAAGTTTAATACTATTTTTAAACACAAATCGACAACAATCTTAAGGAAATTATTTTTTATTTTAATATGCGTTTCTGGTGGAGACAAAAACCTTCGTGGTTTTACACTCCTAATGTTGTTGAAGAAGCTTCTACAAAAGGCAAGAAGAGAAAAAGTCCAACGGACAGAAGTCAGAATAGACCAAGAAGAAATTCAAGGGCAATTGTTACAATTGTGGTAAGGCTGATCATAAGTTTTCTGACTGTCGTGCTCCTAGAAAGGACAAAGACAAAGGCAAAATTCAGTTAAACATCGTGGAAGAGATGGAAGATGCTGATGACCTATGTGCAATAATCTCGGAGTGCAATTTAGTTGGAAATTCCAAGGAGTGGTATCTTGACTCAGGTGCCACTCGACATATTTTCTCTGCGAAAGAAGACTTTGCAACGTATACTCCTGGTTAGTTCGATGAAGATCTGTTCATGGGGAACACAACAACAACAAGGATTACAGGAACTGGGAAAGTAATGTTGAAAATGACATACGATAAGGTGTTGACTTTGAACAACATTCTGCATATTCCTACTATTAGGAAGAATTTAGTTTCTTCTACACTTCTCGTTAAGAACGGGCTTAAGTGTGTCCTAGTCAGTGACAAAGTTGTAATAAGTAACAATGAGATGTTCTTAAGAAAGGGCTACCTCAATAAGGGCCTCTTCGAACTGAATGTAATGGTTGTTGATATTATTAATAAAATTTTTCTTTTGTTTACTTATTGGAGTCAAATAATTTATGGCATGCCCGTTTAGGACATGTAAATTACAAAGCCTTGCGAAAATTTGTTCCTTTAGAAGTATTGCCTGACTTTAAATGAGATAAATCAAAATGCAAAATTTGTGTAGAAATTAAGTTTGTTAAACATCCGTATAAGTTAGTTGAAAGAAACTCAAAAACTTTAGACTTAATTTAAACAATATATGTAATATGAAGTCGACACCATCTCATGGTGGAAAAACTATTTTACAACTTTTATTGACAATTGCACTCGATTTTGTTATGTATATTTGTTTAATAGTAAGGATGAAAAAACTGATGCATTTAAGTAATAAAAAAATAAAGTGGAGAATCAATTGAGTTTAAAGATAAAAATAATTCGGGGTGATAGGGGTGGAAATCCGAATCTCCTTTTACAGAGATATGTTTGGAATATAGTATTATTCATCAAACTACTGTACCTTATACACCACAGTCAAATGTTTTAACAGAATGGAAGAACTGAACATTAAAGAAATTGATGAATACCGTGATAATAAGTTCTGGTTCACCGCAAAGCCTTTGGGGGAAGTCATCCTTACAGCTAATAAGATACTCAATAGGGTACCCCGTAGGAAAACACAGCAAATTATATGAGTTGTGGAAAGTAAGGATATCCAAGTTGAAGTATTTCAAGTGAGGGGGTATCTAGCCAAGGTAGAGGTTCCTTTACCCAAGAGGGTGAAAATTAGATCCAAAATGGTGGACTATGTATTTATTGGATATGTTGTGAACAGTAAGGTCTGCCGTTTTTTGGTTAACAAATCTGATAATCTTGAGATTCATGTTGATACGATAATTGATTCTGATAACGCAGAGTTCTTTGAACACATTTATCTGTATAAAACTGAATGTGAGTCGACAAGTGAAAGACCTAAATGACCACGGAAAGAATCAATGGAAAATACATTACCTAGAGAGGATCCTAGTCGTAGCACTCGCCAAAGGAAACCTACTTATTTCTAACAAGATTTTGTGGCACTATTGTTTGAAAATGAGCCTCAAACATTTAAAGCAGATATGTCTTCCTCTGAGTTAATTTATTTGAAAGAAGCAGTCAATAGTGAGATCAAATCAATTTTAAGTAATCATACTTAAGAATTGGCTGATCTTCCTCTAGGAAATAAGCCTTTAGGATCAAACTGGATCTTTAAAAGGAAAATGAAAGCTGATGGGACTGTTGACAAATATAAGTCTAAACTTGTAATCAAAGGATACAAACAAAAGAAAGGTCTGGACTAATTTGACACATACTCTCCAGTAACGAGGATAACATCAATTAGGATGTTATCACTAGCGGTAGTTCATGATCTTAAAATCCACCAAATAGATGTAAAGACAGTCTTCTTAAAGGAGAGTTGGAGAAAGAATATGGAACAACGTAAAGTATTTGTAGTTCCTGGTAAAGAAGATAAAATGTGCAAACTTGTGAAGTCACTTTATGGGCTCAAGCAGGCATCCAAACAATGGCATGCTAAATTTGACCAAACAATATTGGTGTTTACATTAAAAACGTTCTGAATCATGAAGTCATTGTTTGTCTATATGTTGATGACATGTTAATAATGAGTAGATATATTGACTATGTAAATGCTACTAAGAACATGTTGTCCTGCGAGTTTGATATGAAGGACTTAGGAGTTGTTGATTTGATCATAAGGATCAGGATTTTTAAAACTCCTCAGGAACTAGCATTATCTCAATCTCACTATATTGAAAGAGTACTGGATAAGTTCAAGTACTTGAATTTCAATGTTTGATGTATATTATGAATTGTACGCGACCATATATAGCATGTGCTATTAGTAAGTGAGTCGGTTCACTAGTGAATTCAGTAGTCACGTAGCATAAGAAAGTATTGTCAAAAGTCTATAATGCCCCTATTTCTAATTTAATTGACAATTAACATTCAAGTTGATACCATAGCTCTACCCATTCTTCTACTATAGTAGAAAGTAGAATAAGAATGTAAAATCAAAAATTGCAAAAATACTCCAAATAAAATATTGAAGAATTCATTTAAATTGGAAAGTGTCTAAGGATAAAAAGGAAAAAAATAATGAAAAAGTTAAAACCTATTCCGCCAAAACCCTCGACCTCAAGATAATAATATTAGTATTTCTTGTATAGCCTTTTAATAGTTTGTAATGGATGAGTTTCTTGTGTTTGTTTACAAAATGAAGTTTGTTCTTTTTTTCTAAATCAGAGGAATTTCCTACATTTTTATTTTTACTATATTTCTTTTTATCCATCACTGTTTTTAGGTAAATGTCTCTTCCAATATCTCTTTATCTAACTAAAAATATAATTATTACTATATAATTAATAACAGACTTTTGTGAACACCCAATTTTTGACCAAATTTGAAGCTTTACACAATTTTTTATTTCTTAAATATTTCTTTTAGATGTAAATTAGATATTTTATTTTTATCGTATTTTATTAAGTTTATTTTAAAATATTTTAAAACTAAACATAAGAGTTTCATTATTAATGTGTTTTGTTTTAAAGAAAAGAAATTTTATAAAATATAGGTTTCTTTTATTTTTAATTTAAAAATACGCTACTATTTATTATTTATAATTCATTATTAGCTAATTAATTTTGGTTGGAAAAAAAACAAAAAAAGTTATATATTATATTATATTATATTATATTATATTATATTATATTATATTATATTATATTATATTATATTATATTATATTATCAAAATATAAAATATAAAATATTATTTGATTTCATAATTATGTAAGACATGACTTCATGTTATAAAGTTACTTAAATTTGGCGTTATAACATGAAATAGGTTGAGATTTTGTATGTTACTGAATTCAAAGTGAAATTGATGTGATATGTGATTATTATTATTTTTATTCCCAAAGATTTAATTTTCTTGATCTACCATATACCGATAGTTGTAACTCTTTGTTTGTAAGATATTTTTACTTTATTATTGTCATGAACATATTTTATTTTATTTTGTTTGGAATTGAAACTCGTGTTCTAAGTTGTTAAATTGAATTGAATTGAACAAGGCCAATTTAAGAAATTCTTTATTTAAAAAAATAATAATTTTGAAGATTATCTAGTCAATGAGTGTTTAATAATATTGAAGGAAAAAGTTTATTAAAAAAATCATGATGAGTAACAAACTAATGTTTGCATAAAATTTTGAAGTGTTGAAGATAAACAATGACATTTAAATGTTAGTTGGGAACATGATATAATTTTTTTTTAAAGATTCAACACTTGAGAAATTATATGTGTAATTGATTTTTCCTTATGCCTTAGAAATAAGCAATTTCCTAAATTGCTTGCAAATGATGTATAGTTTCATAATTTTAATTAGTTTTGCGCATTTCTTAAATCTTTTTTTTTAAAAATAATAATTTTGATAATTAAATATTATATCTAATTGAACGGCTAGAAACATGGGACTTTTAAAAAAAAGTGACAATAAGGTTTCAAAATAAATGGGTGGTGACATAAGTCTTAAGTATTGGGTGTAGGTGACAATTATGTGATTAATAATTAAGGATTGTGGAGTTGCCCTCAAGTTTATAAGTTGACAGTTTGGTCCATTAAATTAAATGAAGTGTAAAAGAGTAAATTGACTAAAACCTAATTTAACCAATTTTGGTGGAAATTAAAATTGGGGGAAGCGACCAGCAAGCTGTATCAAAAGGGGAAATAAAATATTTTCCCCCACCTCTCGTCATATTTTTTTCTTCCTCTTCTTCTTCTTCGTCGTTCTTGTTGCTTGCTTGTCTTTCTTCTCATTCTCTTTATCTTTTTCTTCTTCTTTTCGTACATTATTGGTCTTGTTTGCTAGTTCTTGAGCTTTCTTCTTTTCTTCTTCTTGAATCAGATTTAACTAATTTAATCAATGGATTAGATTTTGGTTGCTCTCAATTGAAATTACTTCATAAATGATTAGGGTTACACACCATTGTTTTGATATGTAAAGTTAATAGTTCTTTGAAATCATTCATCATCATTTGGGCACCTGCAATTTTTTCAATAATTTGCATTCGCGTTTCCAACAGATTGTTAATGTTGCAACAATTGACTATTGAAACAAATTATAGCCATATGTAGAAACATAAAGGTTATTTCAATAGCAACAGAATTGACAGATGTTGCAACATATAACTTACACAAGCTGCAATATATAAGCTAGACATGTAGCAACATATACATGTCTCAATCGACATGATAGTTATATAATACCATTGTAAATCATTGTTTCAAGTGTTATATCATATTTTTATTGCTTAATTATGGTTTAAAGTACTAAAATTTTGTCCAATTTGACATTTTTCATCCCTAAATTGCTCAATTTATCGATTAAGTCATCCTTGAAGTGACATATGTGGCAACATATGCACGTTCTGTTGGAAAATTTGCAACAAAAATGTCATATGTGGCAACATATGAACGTTCTGTTGGGAAAATTGCAACAGAAATGTCATATGTGACAACATATGTATATCATAAAATGATCTTTTGGGGGTTAATTCAATTAAATTGTCACCTAATTCAACATGTAACACTAATATATAGTCCTATAACATGTCTAAGTACAAAATTATGGTCTAATACAACAACCTTAATCAATTCTATCAATTATTTTTACAAAGACTATCATTTACCACTAGTTCATCATACAATGATCAAGTAACTACATATGATAGTTATATAACACCCTTATAAATCGTTATTTCAAGTGTTATAACATATTTTTATTGCTTAATTATGTACCAAAGTACTAAAATTTGGACCAATTTGACATTTTTCCATTCATAAATCGTTCAATTTATCGATTAACCCATTCTTAAAGTGACATATGTGGCAACATATGCACGTTCTGTTGGGAAAATTGCAACAGAAATGTCATATGTGGCAACATATGTATATCATAAAATGATCTTTTGGGGGTTAATTCAATTAAATTGTCACCTAATTCAACATGTAACACTAATATATAGTCATATAACATGTCTAAGTACAAAATTATGGTCTAATACAACAACCTTAATCAATTCTATCAATTATTTTTACAAAGACTATCATTTACCACTAGTTCATCATACAATGATCAAGTAACTACATATGATAGTTATATAACACCCTTATAAATCGTTATTTCAAGTGTTATAACATATTTTATTGCTTAATTATGTTCCAAAGTACTAAAACTTAGACCAATTTGACATTTTTCCATTCATAAATCGTTCAATTTATCGATTAACCCATTCTTAAAGTGACATATCTGGCAATATATGCATGTTCTGTTGGAAAAATTACAACAGAAATGTCATATGTGGCAACATATGTATATCATAAAATGGTCTTTGAGGGATTAATTCAATTAAATTGTCACCTAATTCAACATGTAACACTAATATATAGTCCTACAATGTGTTTAAGTACAAAATTATAGTATAATATAACAACCTTCCTCAATTCTATCAATTATTTTTACAAAGGTTATCATATCACTAGTTCATCATACAATGATCAAGTAACTTCATATGATAGTTATATAACATCGTTGTAAATCGTTGTTCCAAGTGTTATAGCATTTTTTTATTGCTTAATTATGATCCAAAGTACTAAAATTTTATTCTTGATATTTTTTCATTTCTAAATCGCTCAATTATCGATTAAGTCAACCTTGAAGTGACATATGTGACAACATATGCACGTTTTGTTGGAAAAATTGCAACAGACATGTCATATGTGGCAACATGTACATCTTAAAATGTACTTTTTTCGAGATTATATTTCAAAAGGAATAACAACCATACCATCCTACAAACAAATAAGTGATAAAACCACTAAAAAGTTTTGGTTTAATACCAATAACTATTATACTTTATATTAGAAGATATCAACGATAAACTAGAAATGATGAGGGCAACAACGCTTTTTTGTAGAAGAAAATCACAACATATTATCACTGATGTTGTGGAAAACATAACAACAATTTGAATTATAAAGAAATAATGGAACGAGAGAAAGGAAAGAGAGAAAAGAAAACGAAAATTAGTAAAAATAAATTAAATTTGAAATATGAAACAAAACGATCTTTTTATACGTTTTTTTTATTTTTTTAATTCTTTTTTATAATTCATAGTGTGACATCTTTTGCCACATATATCTTTCTTTTGGGGTAAATGCAAATAATTTTATAATTATTTTTACAACAAATGTTATATATGTTATCACAGAAACCACATTAGTAACAATGAAATGTTGACACATATTTCCTTTCTGTGACATATGTTGCCACATATCTTTTTTCTGTGATATATGTTGCCACATATCTTTTTTCTGTGACATATGTTGCCACATATCTTCTTTCTGTGACATATGTTGCCACATATCTTCTTTCTGTGACATATGTTGCCACATATATTCTTTTTGTTGGGGCACATGTAGACTGAGTTGTTGTCATGGATGAAGCAACTTGTATCATTTCATCTACAAGGTAAATAAAAAAATATTGAGATTTTACAATTCATTATAAAATAATAATAGCAGTATGTTGCAACAAATGGATAGTCTGTTGCCATAAATTAACATTATGTTGCCACATATATACCTGCTGTTGCAACACATAAAATTTCTGTTGCAACATATAGATCTTATGTAGCAACAGATGAATCATATGTTGACACAAATATACAGATTATTGCAACATTTGAATCTTATGTGGGAACAAATAACCATTTTGTTGACATAAAGTGAGATGTTACAACATGATAACTGTTTGAATATGCACCAACATATCACTAAAATGTTACAACATATGCTAAATATTTCAACAAATAAAATATATTTTGGACGCCTGAACAACACTATATTTCTAAAATCATATCAACAAAATGGCCAAAAAAAAGAACAACGACAGCAACAAAAAATGACTTTTCACTGAATGATAACAATACATATACATTTCCTCAAAATAAGGATTTTTTGAGTTGACTGATTTTCTTTCAAAAATGATAAATAATACACACCATTAAGTCGATTATTCATTTTTTACACCTAAAGAACAATTTATTGTTCATTAATCCAAGAAAAAAACTTCTAAAATCGTAAAGTATTTCAAAAAATAACTTACCCATTTCTAGTCGAACACGATTACAATTCAGAAATATGAGAGAGTAATGGAGGACTGGAGAGGAAGAGTAACAACTGCGGAGGAAGAGTAACGACGGATTTTCGAATTTCTAAGGAAGAAGATGAACAATCACCCTAGGGAGGAAGAAAAGAAAAGAGAGAAGAGAGGAGGGAAGATGAAAAGATTTTTCTATTTAAATGATTTGGTTTGAATTATAAAAGTGTGTTTTTTTGTATTTTATAAAAGATTAGAAAGTTTTGAAAATATTAATTTGGTCCCATAATTAGTTAATTATATTTTAAATAGGATTTGACCGGCCCTTGGTCAATCTGTCACCAAAAATAATAACGAGACTTATTTGACACCTTTCCCTTAATTTTCTCTAGAAACATGATTAGGCAGATAATAATAGTAAACTATCTTTACCATCTGAAGTGCATTATACAACTTTCTTTATAAACAAGTAGATTAAGAGTGTGTTTGGTATGAAGGAAAATATTTTCTGGAAAATGTTTTCCAATTTTTCCATGTTTGGTTGGGACAAAAGTTTTGGAAAATGTTTTCCAAATCAACTCATTTTCCTCAAAATTAAGGAAAATGACTTCCCTTCCAAAATTAAGGAAAACATTTTCCAAAACTCTCCTCCAATTTCAAATTACATTTTTTTTTTTGGGAAAAACATCAATTTTTTTTAAAAAAAATTCAATTTCAAAATTTTATTTTTCACCCGATCCTGAACCCCCCCCCCCCCCCCCCCCCCCCCCCTAAAAAAAAAAATTAATTTTGCTTTTAAAAATATTTTCAACTTCAAATTTTTATTTTTAAACTCCTCCCCCCCCCCAACCAGCACCAACCCACACCAAACCCCCAAAAAAATTAATTTTGTTTTTTAAAAATACTATCAACTTCAAATTTTTATTTTTTCACTCCTCCCCCCCCTCCCGCTCCCCCCCCACCCACTACCCCCCACCCCCAAAAAAGTAATAATTTTATTTTTAAAAAATATTTTCAATTTCATAAATTATTTTTTACTCTAGTAAAAATAAAAGATGTCTCTCAAAAACATTTTTCATTCATAAATCAAACACTGAAAATCATTTCCGAAAAATATTTTCTACTCACCAACCAAACATGAGAAAATAAGTCCAAAATCTATTTGTTTTCCAGGAAAACATTTTCCATGGAAAACATTTTCCTACATACCAAACACACCCTAAGCCACATCATTCAAGGTTATGGAGTTTACTTAAGTATGTAACTTATGAAATTTACAGGAAGTAAAATTATAGGGCTGCAAATTTTTTGAAGTTTCATACACAATTGTGTTGTATCTTGTTCTTTACCATATTTTGCAACCAAAGGCAGTTAGAAATAGTTTACAGCGAAAGCTAGTGGTAGATTAGTGCGCGATTGTAAGACAACTTACATGATAGTTCATATAGTATCCAAGAAGTAAATAAGCGAGTAAATAACTCATTGGGTCAATAAATAAAATATCAAAAAATTTAAAATAAATAAATTAAAATAAAGTCATAAAAAGTGAATATTTACAAGTTTGAATTCTAGTTATCCCCGTCATCTGTCACAACCCTATTTTTCTCAAACAATGTGTTGAAAAAAAGGTTTTTCCAATTAAAGTGACTATTTTGAAAATGGATTATCACCACTTAGAATTGAGTTTTGGTATTGCAAGTCACCTAATTTCAATCCCTAATCAAAATGAAATGACCCTATTTTTTTATTGGTTTGCAAACTAGAAATATGCGCAAGAAATTTGATTGACCAATGAGTAGGTATCAGGCACCCCTCAAGTTCCGTGGTTCTAGCACGGTCGCTTTTTTGACTTATATCTGGCTTAAGTTAACTTTTTATTATATGTATTATGTTTATGAGCTTAAATAAAAATGTATATGTCCCACCATCTTTGATTTGTTATGAACTCCATGATAACTGTCATATTTTATTAGTGTGCACTACTGGAAGAAGCGCTTCCCAACCCTGCCACTAATTATTTATTTATCTGTACAATTTCATCTTATATCTTGTAATTGCATGCCACGACATTACCCCCTTGACGTAAACACGAGACCTAGAATGACGAGTGATCTCAAGATAACCCTTAGCTGACATATCATAACCAGAATTATATATATTTATGAAAGATAAACTAAGGCAGAAGCTAAATCATGATATAACTAATAGTGGGGAACACCCAAAAATTGGTTTAAATATAAAGATATTAAATAAGAGTTTAATGATACTGAAGAATCACTCTATTCTAAAGATGAATATAAATCATGTCTGAAAATCCTCTAATTGGCTAAATTTGTTAGGACATTTTCCCAGTTAACTCTAGCAAAACTTAAATTGTAAATGAAAGAATGAATCTAGAAAACATGTCTATTGACCTTGAAAAATGAGAACTCACCACTAATGTTGCTGAAGTGGAATCTGGAACCGATCTATGCTTGATATGGAGGTTGAGTACCTGAACCTACATCATGAAAGGATATAGTGCAGAGTATGTGTTAGTATTTGAAATGTACTGAGCATGCAGTGTACGATAAAAGCTAAACAGGACATATTGAGCAATGATATAATATGAACATGATAGAAATACTGAAATCAACTTAACTGAATGCAATGACCAAGTACATGACATGCTGAGACTAAATATTAAAATATAACTGCAACCCGTTAAACTGCACTAAAGTTTGACTGTGGGAGCTACTAATAACAGACATATAAAAATATTAGATAAAGCGTGGAAGCTGATGTATATGTCTCATCGCGAGGAACCAATATACCTTAGCGAGGGTATAAAGGCATGACTGACATGTAAATCTGGTGCTCCATGTGTCAATGCTCAAGAAATTGTAACGACCCAAGAGTAGCCCCTAGGAGTCACATGGCGTACTTGATCTTACGGAGGTCTTGTACAAGACTCTTAGCTTTCATTCATCACATTGGTATGAAAAGTAGCCGGAATTAAAACTATTCACAATATAGTCAATAAGAAACTCTTTCATAAAATGTAAGAAACTAAGTCTCATCATCCCAAGTCATCTTAGACACATCTTATTATCAAAGGGTCACAACCATTACATAGAAAAGAAAATCATTGTATACTACAAGTCTTTAATAGAAAGAAAACTAAACATAACATCCACGTCCTCGAACATATGAGAACGTACCAAGAGACTTGAGAGAACAATCTACTTCCGAAGCTTCAACTCTATGAGGACGTACCAAGAGACTTGAGAGAACAATCTACTTCTCAAGCTTCAACTTTATGAGGACGTACCAAGAGACTTGAGAGAACAATCTACTTCCCAAGCTTCAACTCTAACATACCTTCACTTCCTTCCACCTATACTTGTAGAATTAGAGAAGAATATGGAGTTAGTACAATTAATGCACCAAGTATGACAATATTAAAAGACATGCTTTAAAGAGGACATTTTAGTTGAAATATGTTTTTCATGCTATTTTGGTAAAACCTCATGAATCAAGTGTACAGACATCATACAAGTCATCATTAACATACAAGGTAATACTTCCATAATCCTCAACACATAGCCATTTTCATTTAATATCCCATTAGTCATCTAGACCCTCTATCCAAAATTATCCTAAGATCCACTTACGTAAGACATGAAGAAAACGCCCATACAACCTCTTCAATACACACCTAAGTGATCCTTAATACTATAAAATATAAGGATACTTCCTTTTCATCACAACTCAATAAGTCGACATTCATTACTAGAGGAAGAATTCATGCATTTAAAAACTTGATATAAAGACCATCCTCTAAGACAACTCAAAGTTACACTAGTGCAATGTGAAAGTAGCATCCCATACCATTACTCCCACTTAGTGCTCTTTAGGAATCACCCTAGATTAGACACATCACATTCAATCATTTACATAGACTTCACCAACATTAGACATAAGATCAACATGCTTCATTAAACTTACTTCATTAACATCATATAGTAACCCATTCATTCATTTACCTAAAACACAAAGACTCCCTCCAAATGTCTACTTGTGCAATGCATAGATGGTGTTCCATTCACCACCTACCCTAAGTAGTACACCCTTAGGAAGACCTATTTCATTACATTAATTTGTGAGGGCTAGCTTTAACCGACATAGACCATGAGAGCTTCACATGGAATCCTGGTATCAACCCATACCAGATGAGGGATCAACACTTTCCTAAGCTAGGGTCATTCTTTTAGCATTTACATGAAACACCAATAGCTAGTCCTATGTGTGCGCATGGTTAAGGGATAAGAAGATTGATTCTAAGTACTACATCTCAACTCACGAAGAGTACTCATCTCAAGAGGTACATTTGGATACTACATCTCTACTCACGAAGAGTATCCACCCCTTTGTCAAATCTTCTCGGTGCTAAGCATAAATCCCCACGGAGTTTTAGACATTCACTACATTCATTACCTATAAGTTAAGATATTACTAATGTTCGCAACAAATTTTTGTAAGCGCTGAAAATCGACTGCAAGCAAAACAAATAAAAGAGAAAAATATGATTTTATTAATAAATCATTGTGAGTACAATTCCGTTGTTCTCTTGATTCTCTCTCCTAAGTTTCTCCGCGATTCGAGGGCCTTCAGTAGCGTATTTCCAGAATTTTTGGATGATGTAGACCTCCTTGAGATGTTGGCGATCTCCGGGACGTCGAAAAATGCTTCGTCGTTGTAAGCCTATCTCTGGCAAGAACTCCGTTGATCACTCCTTTGAAGAGCTATTTATGTCGATGTTATAGCTTTCTCCAATTCGCTGAATGATTGTTGAAGAGTTTTCTGGATTCCTTTTACTGCAATGCCTATCCCTTATTTATAGTTGTAGGGAATGGACAAGGTTGCTTGTGATTGACCAAAGGATGTCATTTTGACACTTGGCGCATTTTGATTCGTTCTTGCATTTGACTGGGACTACCACCTCACTTGGACATGTGGCATCATCTTGTTGGTCTTCGATGCCTAGTCATTGTGACACGTGGCATGAATTTGGGCTTCAAGGTGAAATGGACCTTGAATTTGAATTTAATAAGATGGACTTATTTATTTGTGAAGCCCAAATTAATTATTTTGCCCAAATGAACGTGAATTTAATTCAAATTTTGTATGAATTTGATCCAACATAATTCATGTGTCTACAAATTCCCCTTACTTCGAGACTTGTCGACGTAGAGACTTGCCGAAGTTTGGCGACAAGACTTGAAGTAGTCATGAGTGTTTTTTTAGACTTCTCTACATATAGGCTTGCCGAATTTTGATGACGAAAGTTGAAGTCTTCATGAGAAATGACCATGCCGATATGTTGAGTTCAACCTTTACCAGAATCTTCATGACAATATTCTCTAATTTGTAAGAGGTCATTTGACTTTCGGTTGTTTATCATCTCATTTTCAACTTAAAGTGTTTCAAGCTCTTGAAGACTTATCGCATGACACTTCTTCATAGTGTGGTAATTTCATTTGCGTCATTAACTAAAAAATGACCTCTAATTAAATGAGCAAGGATTGCGTCCACAAGCTTGACTTGGTGATAGAGACCTTGTGGTTTCGACGCAAATTTTAGGCTTTCACTTGAATATAACGCAAGGAATTCAAATTCTCATGACGCGAGTCGATTCTCCTTCGGACATATTTTTTTTATGTAGTTTCCAAAAAAACTTTACCATAATTTGGTTTCTATGGAATTTTCATAATTTGATTCCCATGGAAAATTTCCATAATTTAATTCTTATGAAAACTTACCATAATTTGGTTTCTATGGAATTTCCATAATTTGATTCCCATGGAAATTTTCCATAATTTAATTCTTATGAAAATTGACCGTAATTTTGGTTTCTATGGAATTTCCATAATTTCATTCCCATGGAAAATTTCCATAATTTAATTCTTATGAAAACTTACCATAATTTGATTTCTATGGAATTTCCATAATTTGATTCCCATGGAAAATTTCCATAATTTAATTCCTATGAAAATTTACCATAATTTTTATAATTTATAGGAACAAAATTTATGTACTTTTGATTTCTATAAATATACATGCTCTTATAATGATTGATTGTCAATTTGAGGCATACAAAACTCAATTTTCGTCACTTTTTTTTTAGCACAACATGCATGTGGTAGAAAGTTCATAACTTGTTGTAGGAACATTAAAATCATGATCCGTTTGATGTTCCATAAACTAGGCTAAAAGGGCTACGACATATACAAAATTAAAAACCAAGACCTTTCAAAATTGACGATAATTGATTTTTGAAGTTTTCTATCAGATTTGTCTTTTTAATAGCTCTATGCAGTCCCACCAAAACATCTCTATCTTGGTGTTCGAGATTTCGAATGACGAGCGACTTGTTTCTATAGAAACTAGACATAAAAGTCTACAACATATCAAAAATCAGGTAAAATTCTTCATGGATTGACGAGAATTAATTTTTGAAGTTGGTCTTCGATTCTGTCATTATTGTTTTGCAGATTGTGGAGTCTCACCAAAAGTTTGCATCTTGGTGTTGGAGAGCTCGAATGGAGAGTGACTTGATTAGATAGAAAATAAACTCTTAAGTCTACAATCTATCTAAAAATCAAAGTCAATGTTCTTATGAATTCATCAAAATTGACATTTTTTCATAGGTACCGATCCAATTGACTTCTCTGAATCTTCGCCGAAGAGCCGCATACTGATTTTCTTATTGATTGAGATTTTTTTTCTTCTAATCATCATGTTGAATTGAAGCTTCGTGCAATTGGCACCGTAATACACATCATTTGTTTCACCAGGTTTACGATGGATCAAAAACAACCTCAATATCATACCATAAAAAATGAGGGGTAATCCATAATTGACGAGGAACCACTTCATGCATCGTCATTTTTAGTTTCAACTTTGATGACGAATCACACTTTGTACCTCTTTTTTTAGAATTGCGGCTTTAGCGACGAACCACTTTCCGCACATCTTCTTCTACAATTGCGGCTTTGATGATGAATGATATGTGGATCACCTTCTTTTACAGTTGTGGCTTTGATGATGAACCAAACATGAAACATCATCTCTTCTTCTTTTTTTGTAGTTGCGGGCTTTGACTACGAACTACACTTGATATCTCTACTTTCGTAGCTTCAACTTTGATGACGAACCACATTTGGTGTCTTTATTTTGCAATTGCTACTTTAGTGATGAACCACACTTAGTACCTCTTCTTCTACAATTGCGGCGGGACTCATCTTTTAGAGTCGTGACTTTGATGAAGAACCACACATGAATTTTTTTGTTTTTTTGTAGTTTTGACTTCGATGACGAACCACACTTGACATCTCTTCATTTGTAATTTCAACTTTGATGACGAACCACACTTGGTGCCTCTTCTTTTGTTGTTTCACCTTTGATGACGAACCTCCCTTGGTGCCACTTCTTTGGAGGATCATGTAGAGATTTTATTCAAGTCGTACGCAGAGTATGATACTTTAAGATCATCAAAGATGACTAAAGAATCACATGAAAAGTCTCTCTCTTATGTGCAACACCGTCTCGATGGTGCAAAGTTGGCGCATGAAAAGTTGGATGGATCTATGGAGAAACTTCAAGAAACTCTAGCAGATGTGGAGAAAGACTTAAAACTCTTGTCTTCCAAGAAAAAGAAGGTCACCACGCTTATTAAGCAATATCAAGAGAAGTTGTCCAAAAGTCAAGAGAATGTCACCATTACGGAGGGCGAGATTTACACCATTGAGGCAAATAATGTGATGTCTAACAATGAAGTTGAGATATTAGCCAAGCTAGAAGAGACGATCGAGAAAAGTCACCAAGAAATCATAAGCTTCAAACTTTTTCCATAATTAGATTTCTTTTATTTGCTTAGAATTTTCTGATTCACTCATTAGGGTGTAGTAAGTTTTTTTTGAAGCAATTAAATAGTGACTTATATTTCAATAAAATATTTATCCTCTTAAATTTCGACTTTTGATTATTTCTTTCCACGTGCTCCCTTTCTTTATTGAAAAAAAAGGACACCAAAAACTAGCGTTTATATGCGGATTGCAATAAAACGTTAATTTTTTCAGCTTTGCGCACATGTGGAAGAAAATTCATAACTTGGAGTAGGAACATCGGAATAATGAGATTCTTATTTTGTTGGAAAGATAACTTCGATACCTTCAATATGTATGTAAATAAAATCCATGAGACTTACGTATTACTGCATATTTGTGTTCGAAGTTTGCTCAAAATCTGCGTGCTTGAATCTTCAGCTTTCTACAGATTTGCGCATATGTGGAAGAAAATTCATAACGTGGAGTAGGAGCATAGAAATAATGAGATTCTTTTTTTGTTGAAAAGATAAATTCGATATCTTCAATTTACATAAAAATAAAATCCATTAGAGTTACGGTTTAGTGCATATTTGTGTTCAAAGTTGACTCAAAATCTGCGTGTTTGAATCTTCAGCTTTGCGCATCTTCGGGAGAAAATCAATAACTCCTCGTAGTAGCCTTGAAATGATGTGATTCTCATTCGTTGGAAGCATAACTCATAGATGTACAACACATATAAAAATCACACCAAAAAGATTTCCAGATTAGCACAGATATATTTTCAAAGTCAGCTCAAATTCTGCTTTGCTAAACTCTTCAGCTTTGAGCAACTTGGGGAGAAAATCAATAACGCGGCGTAGGAGTCTCGAAATGATGTGGTTCTTGTTCTGTTGAAATCATATCTCATATATGCACACCATATGTAAAAGTCACAGCCAAATGTCATTTCCTGGACTTTGTACGCTCTTGACAACAACACAAGACTGTCTCTTGAACTTGGAGTGTTTAGATCATGATTTTTTGCGGCTATACCATTTCAACATAGAGCTTTGATCCGAAGGGTATTCCAATTTGATGTTGTAGGTAAAGATGCCTCTTGTTTTGAGTAACTTACTGAAGCATCAATGAATTACACCAAATTATCACCACCTTAAGCAAAAAAAACAAGTAGAATCGCAAGTCGCTTCATTCAATGCCAGTGAATTCATCAGCCTGCCACATATCAATAATTCAAATCAAAATTTGTTTTGAATAATTAGATCAATACCCGAAGTTGACTCCCAATTCTAGCATGTTTGACATGGAACTTTGAACTATCATAGTTGAAGATCCATGACTCAATGTAGGATTTTCTATTTATGAGCTTCTTCTTTTGTTGCGGAGAGGACTTCAAGAATATTCTCCTTTGCACCGTGTTTGAACTCATTTGCTAGCTACACGATTTTTATAGAGCTAGTGTGATGATCACGCAAGACCACTAAGCCTTTTTTTTTTCATTTGACTGAACTTAGAGTGATTACTTCATAATCACATTACATCATAGGTAGTATCTAACCATCACTTTAACATAATTAATTCTCACAATAAACATACTAGAATCATCAATCTATAGGTTATAATATGTATGTCAATCCTTACAAAGATTTCCTTTGATTTGATCACTAAGGTTCATACCCACAATTCACCAATAACATCAATATAAGCCAGTAGATATGGACAACATAACCTAAACGCAAGCCTACTAAAATTGAATTCCACATTTATACAATTAAGGGCCAACGTTACAGTGATCACATTGATAGCTAGGCTAGGCATGCTCAAATCTTCATACATTGATACATATGGATATTCATCATCGATTTATCATCAATTCATGTAAACAACAGTAGGTATAAGTAATTCAACGTATGAGAATCACAATTCAACCATTAATAAGCCATGATTACAATGCCCATGCAAGGGCTAAATCATGTTTGAGAAGGGACATGGGTTCATCATGCAATTGGATTAAAATCACGCTAAAACCAATACATTAACATCAATTCATCATTATTTAACCATTTAAAATGTTTTTAGAAAGAACCCATGGCTAGATTGAAGAAGAAGAGATTTGATCATGAAACTTCTTTGAAAACTTTGAGATTAACTCTCCAAGTGAAAGGTTACATGGAGATGAAGGATTACCATACCTTTATTTAGTTGAAAACCTCTAAAACTTGATGAATCATCCATGGAATTCCAAGATCCAATCTGTTCTTGAGCTTCACCACCAATGGGGTTTTCTAGGGAGAATTGGTTTTGGAGGGAAAATTTATTTTGTGAGCATGGGATTGGGAAATGGGTAGGTCACGTTTTAGATCACTTATATACACCCAAAAATAGGCAAATAAATTAATTAGAGTTAGGTTAATACGTGGGGTGAATTTCCCATTCACCCCTTAATAAAATAGTGCGCAAGGCAGCAGTTGCAGGCCACCATCGACGGCCACCATCGACGGCCAGTAGGTCCATCGACGGGCCGTCTATGGCTTCAGTCGCTTGGACATTGGCCTGTTTTTTGGTTGATCCTTGACAAGGCTAAGTGTACATCGACAAAACCTCACCAACGGGCCATTGGTAAACCAACGTGGTATCGTTTGGTTCAGTCGATTGACACTTCCAAGGCAGTGTCTCGACAGCCCTTGGGTCCTTCTTGTGGGACCTTTTGTGGGGCCCTTGAGAAGTCATACCCGGGCGTTCTGAACGTAAATACAAACCTTAACAAGTTTTAGACCTTCCACATCAGTTTCACCCAAAACAATTAATTTTAACAAGTCCAAACATGCTAGGCCCCATCAAGACACACACATGCATGTCTCAAGGCTATCTTTCGAACGTCTTGGACGTTCTTGGACGTTTGACCTCCAAACTTCACGAAACTCCATATACTACCTATAAACATAATTTTAACTCATTTTAAGACTTCATAAGCTCATGAAATACAAATATAAGCACGTATAGACACATGAGGCACATAGGTTACTAGTCGTCGAACGTCTTGGTCGCCCCGTGACGTTTGACTTCAAAATCACCTCAAACTATACACACTACCTCAATACCATATTATAAGACACTTTAGGACCTTAGACCCTTATGACGAACATGTTAGGCTCTAGACACCCTAACTCATTTTGAGGGTCCTGCAATATCCCCCACTTGGGAACATTCGTCCTCGAATGATACTTAGAACACTTTAATCACAACAAGGACTTCAATGCATCATAGAGCAGTTCATAAAATTCATAACATCATCACATAGAAATCAATGCACCAAACTTACAATGAACACAACTTCAAATCATTTTAGCAATCAATGCATACAAGCAAGCAAAACTATTGTTGACTCACTCTTTAATGGATCAAACACAAAGGCTCTTATCATGTTCATAGGATGAACATCCTTCTCCTAATCATAACATGGTCATTACACTTCAATACATTAAGATCTCATCTTGCAACCATCTCTAAGTCACACTTTCGGCAGATTCCAATAACACTTAAGAAAAATTAGTCCCTCATACTTCAATGCACATAGACTTGAGTTAATTGAATCAACAAAGATCTTTATTAGTTATACCTAGTGCCATGAGGGTCATACTCAACCATACCATGCTTAGTCATACTTAAGGAGGAATGTCCTTCTCCTCAACACTTACATATATCATGAGCTCACACCCCAACAAATGCACAAAGGCCATCTTTACTGCAACATGGGAATTTCTCAACTTTTTAAACCAAGACATGCTCATGTTTTCTTCCTAGTGAAGTCTAAATGGTAGGTCACACCAAGTACATCACAACAATTAGGAAGTCATTTCACAAAATGTCAATTTCTAACATACTACTCACCTTCACATTAAGCATCATTTGGGAAACATAATAAAAATCACATGCTCACACATGAACACTTAGCTACAGATGCTCTCACTTTTCAAGAGTGAGCCTACAATCATGTTTTCCAAGTCATAAAAGCCACATACTTTTAAAGAGACTCCACACTTTTCATTATGAGGCTAAACATTACACCTCACAAGTGACTACAACTAGGTTTCTTACCTTACCTCATGAAGTCAAATTCATAATTAGCATGTTAAGATGCACAATACACATGAGAAAAAATGGATTTTATCCAAATTCTCATTTATGCACTTTGGAATAGTCCCAATATCTGTAAGGTAATGTCAATCAATACATACCAAACATATAAAGTTCATGCAATTCATACTTTATGCAAAACTCTATTCATGAACAAGCTTACTTAGAATTCATCAGTTTCAAGTTCAAGAAAAAATAGAAGTACAAGGTAGATAGTATCTACAACCTTACTACTCCATCACCATCCCTCACTTAGGGTAAACAAAATTAATAGCAACTTAACCCAATTTTCAAGAGGTTGTTAGCTTAATAACCTTCATTTTCGTCACTTAAGAGTGATTACCACTTCAAAAGGAATTACAGTAAGTCAACCAAGGCATTCTAATCTTTATCACCTAGGAAAATTTTATCCCCAACCATCAAGTTAAGTCATACTACTCAACCATATAAGGTTTTCATACAATACAATATACACCAACGTTATACAACATTATGGGAAAACAATAAGGACACTTAGCCATAAAATTTCTTCTTTTTATTTGGACATTACAGTAAGGTGACTTCTAGGTCACTAAAACACACATCATAACCCTACCAAGACAAGCATACTACCTTCACACTTAGGATCAAGTCTATACAAAGGACTCCAATCCATACTAAGTAACTTATCAAAGACCACATATATACAAGGGAAACATTGAACACTTTTAGGCACATATTCTTAGCATGCTTTCATAAGTAGTCACTAAACATTTCAAGCTCAAATCATAATATTAGGCTACTATCATGTATAACCATATAGTAACACATCATTCCAAAATAAACTCATTTTAATCAAAATAATTTCTAACATGCTTTAACTTTATAATGATATGTATTTTTCAACATAACATGCTATTTCACAATAAGTCTCATACATAGCCACAAATGGCATCTCATCATTAAAACATGTCAACATTCACCTTCACACATACTCATCAAACCATAAACCAAGCTAAGCATTAACTCACCTTTTCTCCCTCAAGCATATAAGATACCATCTCATCCAAGCAATCACATCTAAAAGACCACCGGACAAGAAAACATAATAGAGAGACCTTATAGAGTTGTGTGCTATGGCACGATATGAGAATGTTGAAGAAGGTAAACTCTATCGTCCTATAGGCTCCCGTACCATTTTATTTGTCGCGACTCACCACCAATGATACGAGACTCTACTAGACCTTGCAATATGAGACTTCTTGGATCCTAAACCACTTTTAAACCTCATGCTCTGATACCACGTTTTTCACATCCGGGGAGCACCCCCTAGAAGTAACATGGCTTACTTGACCTCTCGGAGGTCTTATACAAGCCCATAGTTATCATTCATCGCATTTCATAGTAAATTTAGCGGAAAATTTAAAACTTTTCATAGAACATTATATGCTAGAAACATCGTTTCATATATATAAAATATCATATTACATACTTAGACCTTAATTATCTTTGCCATCTTAGACTCAACAACATTAGAGTACATTAGGGACACGTCCTGTAAATCATAAGACATAAGTACTAATTTATATACTTTACAGAAAACCATAATTTTGGAGATCCTTGGAACTGAAAGATTTCTTTCCTTGAGTTTGCGAATCACTAAAAGGTACTCAATCATATAGACATCCTTTAATCATACATAACCTACACTTTGTGTAAAAAGTAGAGAATAATGGGATTAGTACAAGAATGCACTAAGTATGGCAACCATGCAAAAACATGCATGTAAAAAGGGACATGTTCTTGAAATCATACTTAATGCCTTTTGGAGTAAATCTTCATAAAATATTTATACAATAGCATTCAGATCTTTCACATACTTCATATAGATATATTCAAAGGCCAAATATTATATAAAATCACATATAAAATTTAAGCCATATTTGAGGTCACTTTATAGTGAGCTTTTCACATTACAGTAAATCCTTTTCTTTTAACACATCAACCTCCTAAGTAACCTTTTAGTGATACTTTGTGCAATGCATCACCTTAAGCTCACAAAGAAAGCATATATACAACCTACTAAGCCAACACATACCACCATGAAAGCATAATACATCATAGATACATTTAAGTCAAGACTTATTGGCTTTACAGTAAGCTACATCAATTTTCACATATATTTACCTCTTTTCATACGCATCATTATAAGACCTTGTTAATGATCCAAATCTTAGTCTACTAGTGCAATGTACATGTGAAGCCCCATAACCACACACATACTTAGTAAACCCATCATGAGACCACAAACCTTAAAATTCAATTCATACATCAACATATTAGGTGAAGACAATTTCATTCATGTCCACAACCTTCATCATATAGTCATGAGGACCAACATTAAGCATGTACATCAAGACCACTTCATATAGTCTCATACCATGCATTTCATCTCAACAAGTAGACAATTACTACAATGTCATGCATAAATACATAATCATAATCATACACATTAGGTCACCTTCCGAGGACTTCCTAAGTAAATACTTGTGCAATCCTAGATGGGTTCATTACTTCCACCTATCCTAAGTAACGTCCCTTAAGTCCTCTAGTTTGGGTCCTAGTTATTTACTTCCATTGTCCGTTTTACTTTAGGGAAACTATAGCTTTGACCCACACTAAGACCATGGCTGCTAAACATGGAATTTGGTGTCATCCCCTCACACCAAAAAGAGGGCATCTTACTTGCCAAGGTAAACATGAGTATCATGCTAGCATTTTAGGTGATATCACTTGCTAGACCCTATGTGGCAACATAGTTTATGGAACTTGGGGGCCATTATGGAAATATCTCTGTACACCCTTTTTGGGTCATGAGGCTATCCACCCCGTGAGGACCGTTAGTGGACCCTTTAGCCTTCCCTCCTTAGGAAAGTTCCACCCCCTCATCTACAAGTTTACTCGTTGCTAAGCTAAGTTCCCTTTATTGAAAAGTCTTTATTATCATTTCTTTATAAAACATAGTATTAGGAGAGTCATCCCCTTATATGCTTAGCTCATATGTCATAGATGAGAGTTAATCAACCTAAATCATGTGAGAAATCCTTTCACATGGACATAGCATATGTATTAGCACTATCTAGTTAAGGATACACTTCAGCACACCTTTCAAGGCTCCTCTATTGACTAGATCATCAATCATATGTGTGTGTGTATACATATATATGATCAAACCTTTCACATAACACATTAAGACCACACATGTTCATATATCAAATGCATGAGTCTATAGGTATAACTATATGAGCAATCCTTTCATATAAAACCACTAAGACAGTATGCACATTCATACTTCTATCATATCATATAAATCATATTCGTAATATGCCGATACATTCAATTTCATGTACATAGAAACCAAACCTAGGAACTATCCTATCAAGGTATAGATGTGCAATGCATAGGCAAGGTCTCACACCCTTGCCCACATTAGTACAACTATCAAGTCATCCTAGTTAAGGAAACACATATCGTACTTTCATACACATAAACTTAACATGCATAGTAGTAGACGCTAGTGAATATGGGAACTACCTTTCATTTAGAAACAATGACCTATACTACTTGTAAACATGCATGTAAAGTGAGGTGTGTGTGAGTTGGTCAACATGATCACATAATGGCTATCAACAACACATTGATGCAGTCACCCCCTTAAGACCATATTACACTTTCAAGTATAGACCACACAACACAATTTAGCATAGGAGATATGACAATCTTCACATTACATTCAAGACTCCTAACCTTAGCTATTCAAACCTTCACATAGGGGTACATAGGTAGGGGATTACCAACCATTAACACTTCATCAATGGAAGAACCTACACATGATCTTACATAACCATTTACATGTTTATAACAATAGTAACATAACCTAGGTTCACAACTAAAGTAGAAGACTAGGCACAAGTTACACATAAAGTGATCATCATAACCACTCATTCGTATATTCATCAATTTGACTTCAAGGTCATGGTCAACACATATATAATGACAATAAAGTAAACACCGCCACCATAAGTGGACCATACCACACAATGCCATATAAGGCTTCATCAATTAATAATACTATAGGAAAAGTGGAGAGAAAGAGCCATTCTTACCATTTCATTATCCTTTGATCATCACTGATCATCAAACCCTTTACATCATCAATACATTATAGGGAAGTATCTAAACATATATTTAATCATGAAGAAACCATGTACAAGTTGCTACAAATCATGTTACCATCTAAGACACTATATCACATATATGGTAGAAAGTAGAGAGTTATAGATCATCAACTAACTTCCCTAGTTTAGTTCTTCAATCATCTTGTATAAGTAATATACATTCAAGGCAGTATCTAAAGAAATCATAGTCTAGATGAGACCCTACTACAATTGCCTATAAGCTCGAGATCACTGTAAGCATGCTTCATTTTAGGAATTCATGGAGGATGCACTTACTTAGGTTAATCCGATTCAAACTATCATGCATTGATCCTTATTAGATCCATTACATATAATTCATAATGACATTACATCATAGGTAGCATCTAACCATCACTTTAACATAATTAAATCTCACAATAAACATACTAGAATCATTAATGTACATGTTATAACTTGTATGTCAATCCTTACCAAGATTTTCTTTGATTTGATCCCTAAGGGTCATACCCACTATTCACCAATAACATCAATATAAGGCAGCATTTAAGGACAACATAACCTAAACGCAAGCCTACTATAATTGAATTCCATATTTATACAATTAAGGGCCAACGTTACAGTGATCACATTGATAGCTAGGCTAGGCATGCTCAAATCTTAATACATTAATCCACATGGATCTTCATCATCAATTTATCATCAATTCATGTAAATAAAAGTAGGTATAAGTAATTGAATGTATGAGAATCACAATTCAACCATTAATAAGCCATAATCACAATGCACATACAAGGGCTAAATAAAGTTTGGGAAGGGACATGGGTTCATCATGCAATTGGATTAAAAATCACGTTAAAACCAATACATTAACATCAATTCATCATGATTTAACCATGTAAAACGTTTTTAGAAAGAACCCATGGCTAGACTGAATAAGAAGAGATTTGATCCTGAAACTTCTTTGAAAACATTGAGATTAACTCTCCAAGTGAAAGGTTACTTGGAGATGAAGGATTACCATACCTTTTTCTAGTTAAAAACCTCTAAAACTTTATGCAGGTGGGGTAAGTCTTTGTGCCTGAAACACTTCCTTGATACTTAGAGCCTAGTGCTCTAACCTTCTGGTCAAACCTGTTCTTAGAGGATGTAACACTAGCTGATGAAGGGGCTGGAGCAGAAAACTTTTGTTGAATCTGCGAACGATTTCCACCACCAGATTTTTATTGAGAATAGTCATAGCTCCCAGTCCTAGCCTTCTTATTCTCCTTAGCATGTTCCCTAAGATTATCACCCTCAACCTGTTGAGCTTGAGTCATAAGCCTAGAGATGTTCATATCTCCAGTAACATAGCATTCTTGAACTCAGTTTTCACCAAATCTGACACTCCATACAAGAACTTATTCATCTGAGCCCTGGAGTAAGCAACCATGTGAGGAACATAGCTAAAGAGTTGGTTAAACTTGAGTCAATACTATTGGACTATCATGTTACCCTGCCTTAAGTTCATGAATTTCTGGGCTTTTTCTTCTCTCAACTCTATTGAGAAAAACTTGTCCAGAAAGATCTCACTAAAGCAATCCCAAGTAATATGAGATGCATTTGCACCCCTATTCTCCTTCCACTGAGTGTACCAGATATGAGCCACATCTTTTAGCTGGTATGATGCCAAATCAACCCGATCATTCCCAGTAACCTGCATCACCTCAAAGATCTTCTTGATCTCATCTAAGAAATTATGGGATCCTCATTAGTTTGCGATCCTAAGAACTCCAGCAGATTCATCCTAAAAAAGTCATGGACCCTTGCTGCTATCGATCCACCAGTACTATTCACATAGGCTTAAACCCGCTGATTGTTCTGGTTGGAGACACTCTGAGCTAACATTTGAATGACACTACTGAATTCAGCATTAGAGATTTCTTGATCTGGGACTGGAGGAACTGTGTTTACATTCCTGGCATTTGCATTCCTAGCGTTAGCTCTACGAGAAGGCATTATCTGAAATGTAGAATGTCAAGTTAGAATGGAATTAGATCATACCTTACGCACAATAAGAGTAACAACAAAGTGATGTTTTCCTAAAACTCTTCATAGCCTCCCTCTCATTAGATGTGCTGCACTTCACACTCATGGAAAGTACTCTACTTAGTGCGGATTTTCAGACATCCTCAGACACTTAAACCTAGTGTTGTGATACCAAGTTTGTCACGCCCCGAGCTACCCTCGAGACGCGGACATGGGACCTAGAACCACAAGTGATCCCAAGTTAACCCTGCTGGCATGATAATGAGCATACTAAATAAAGTAACTATTGTGGAAGCTAAATCATAATTTAAAATGAAAAGATGGGGAATACCCATATCCTATAACTAAGATATTTGAAATACTGACGAGTTTAATACAAGGAAGTTATTAACTCAATACTAAGCTGAAACTAACTATGTATGAAAATAGCCTCTAAACTGACTAGAAATGCTGGGACAGGCCCCAGCTAAGTCTAGCAAAAACTGAAACTAAAGGACTAAATACTGAAAATAAACTCATGACTATCGTCCTCGGAGAATGAGGACTCATCACTGAATCTGCTGAACTGGAGATCGGAAATCAATCTAAGCGCGATCTGGATACTAAGAACCTGAACCTACATCATGAGAAAATATAGCACACGTATGCGTCAGTACTTGAAGGTACTGAGCATGTAGGATAGAGTAAAGCTGAAATAAAACATAACTGAACAAGATCAAAAACACGTATAGAAATCTGAACATGATATACTAAATGCTGAGATAACTTAATGCAATGATCAATTTATGACATGCTGAAACTGAATATTGAATGTACTGATAAATTGTCAATGTAATAGAGTCTGACTGAACTTTGGGAGCTAATAATAACCGATAATAAAACAACATGAGATAACTATGGAGTCCGATGTATATGCCCCATCGAGAGGACCCAATATACCCCGCCAGAGGTATAAAGGCATGCTGGCGTGATCACTAAACTGTTGCCCACATAGGGGATTTATAACCTACTTAGATAGTAGTTCTGGGACTATTTGGGTACGCTTAACCCTAGTCCAACTCGGTATTATGCTACTCCCAATGAATTATGTAGTTAACTGATTATGAATGAGTTTCTGTAAATACTAGATAGCTCAAAATTTCATATACAAACTGGGAATGCAACAATTAATCTGGTAATGATTCATTAATAACTGAGACATTTATATCTGAAGTAATTGTAATATCTGAACTAGTATGTGTAATTCAAGAACTAAAGAAATACATAGCTAGGGTTCTGAAATTCATGTAATAATCTGAGTAATAACATGGAAATCTGATTTGGAACATATAACTAATTTATTCATGAAGTGTTGTTGAAGTTCTAGAAGCCCTAGGTTTAATCATGATATGGAAATCAAGAATATGGGTGAAAGAAACCCACTAGTGAAATCCCACTTACCCTGTGATAAAATCCACGGAGAAATAGTTAGATTTCGGGTCTGGAACTGCTGGAAGCTTGATTCTTTCTTGAACTAGGGTTCTTGACTTTTTTTTTTATCTTTTCTTGCTTCTAATTTTCTAAGTTTTGATATATGACTTTTACTTAGGTAAGTTCTTTTTATATATCTAGGCTTAAACTGACTAAAATCGGATGATTTAGGGTCAAACTGACGTATCTTCGGTTTAAACAAAGTGGGAATTAACCAAAAGACCCCTGAGTTAGTTGTTGTCGGATCAATCGACGACCTGGACTGACAGGCCGTCGTTCAATCGACGGTCCATTGTTTGGGTCCGTAGGTTGGGTCTGTTCGACATTCCTATTCTAAAACGGGCATAACATTTTACTCAAAGATCTGATTTTAGCAAGGTCGGTGTCTATGAAAAGCTAATTCAATTATCTATCTTTTGATAGGTAATGGGACATCCAATTCAGTTTGTGCTAATAATTATGACCATTTGAAGTTGACCTAACAATATTTTCCCCCTAATTGTCTGCTAATTTTCACCTATGATCACACATACTGACTGTTGATCGAACGACGGTCTATGCTGGTCAATCGTGGTTCTTGTCAGAGGCTTGTGTAAATGTGGTCTTGATCCACGTACATAGACTAAGGACCGTAGTCTGACTTACGTACCGTAGGTCTGCCCGTTGGTCGAGACTTAGCCATTTTTTTCTAAACTGAGTTTTGGGAGAGTTTCAGTGGAAAACGATGGATGTGCAGTATGTGTCATAGATCAGACTACGGTCCTTCATTAGTGATCGTTGATTGCACCTGCAGATTTTGTGAAAAGCTGATTTTTGGTCTGTTTGGATACGGGATGTTACATTATCTCCCCATTGGGAACATTCGTCCTCGAATGAAGACTAAACTAGCTGAAATGGAGGGAGAGAGCTGCAATCCCTACTACTAAACACTGAGGACTAAATTTGTGATTGAACAAAATTCCAAGAACATGAAAATACGCTGAAAATAGAAGTACAAAATGAGGGAACATGATTCTAAGACTTTCACGCATGAATGACTCAAAAACTGAAGAGGATTTATTACCTCAAGGTTGAGTGGAATCAGAAGGAAAGAGTGAGGATACTTCGCTTTCATGGCTGCTTTTGCTTCCAAAGTAGCTCCCTCTACGGACTGACTCCTCCACAAAACTTTGACTGAAGCGATTTTTTTGTTTCTAAACCTCCTATACTGACTGTCAAGAATCTCAACTGGTACATCCTCATAAGAAAGACTACCTTTCACCGCCACACTCTCTAATGGCACTACAGAGGCTGGGTCACCCACCCACTTCTTCAAGAGTGAGATGTGGAAGACTGGATGCACTGCTGCTAATTTTCTTGCAACTCTAACTCATATGCCATGCCAATCCTTTTCAAGATCTTGTAAGGCCCTACATATCTAGGACTTAGCTTCCCTTTCTTGCCAAATCTCATCACCCCTTTCATAGGTGACACTTTAAGAAAAACCCAATCATCAACTTGGAACTCTAGTTCCCTTCTCCTTACATCTGCATAAGATTTCTGATGACTCTGGGCTGTCTTAAGTGTATCTCTAATGATTTGCACTTTATTGATAGCATAAAGGACTGAATCTGGTCCTATTAAAGCTGCTTCACCTACTTCAAACCCACCAACATGAGATCTATATCTACGCCCATACAGTGCCTCATAAGGGTCCATGTGAATGCTGGAATGGTAGCTATTGATGTAGGCGAACTCAATCAGAGGAAGGTGATAATCCCAACTACCTTTGAAATCAGTCACACAAGCTCTCAATATATCCTCTAGGGTGTGAATGGTATGCTCTCCCTGTCCATCCGTCTGCGGATGAAATGTTGTTTTAAGGTTCACTTGAGTGCCAAGACTTTTCTGAAATGACTTCCAGAAATGAGAGGTAATATCTGAGATGATAGACAAAGGAACCCCATGCAACCTCACAATTTCATTAATGTGTAGCTTGGCATAGTCCTCTGCCGAATCTGTAGTCTTGACGGCCAAAAAGTGAGAAGACTTAGTCATCTTATCAACAATCACCCAAATGGAGTCATGGTTTCTGCGAGTACGCGGTAACCCTATGATGAAATCCATATGGATCACTTCCCACTTCCAAGTAGGAATGTCGATCTCTTGAGTCATACCCCCTGGTTTCTGATGTTCTACCTTGACTTGCTGACAATTGGAGCACTTACTCATAAAGTTTGTTATATCCCTCTTCATGTCGTTCCACCAATAGACTTCCCATAAATCACGGTACATCTTAGTGGAACTTGGATGAATAGAATATCTAGAGTTATGCTTCTCCCGATTGTCGAGCCTGATCAACTCGACTCTTTTCCCTGCCCCCCGGCCTCGTTCCTTTCCCGTGAAGGTTTTAGGATATGTGACCAGATGCTATACTTCTTCACTACTCCTACAGGGAAGGTGGAAGAAATTAAGTCTCTCTTTTTTTTTTTTGGGGGGGGGGGGAGCAGAGCAGTCAAAGAATGGATTTTTATCCCGGGGTGGGGAAGGTGCGCGCCACAACTTACTTACTCACGAAGTTCAAAATGAATCCTGCTAACAGCCTATGAATGTGCACTTGTCGCGGGGAACCCACTTCGGACTCCTTATTCCATTTTCGGACAGTGCGGGTTCATCTCTCTTGACTAGTTCAGGGACAACATTATCCCTTCTATCTATCAACCATTTCATTATGGAACTTTTTCCCCATAACAATCATTTTGAAAATAATGTACAATTCATAGCCCTCGTGTTGAAGCTATTCCCTTAGTTGAGTCTTTGCCTCTAGCTTGGGTTCTTAAGCAATTGGGCGGATTAATACTGTATTACTGTATCATTCTGGGCAAGACAGTCGGAAGCGAGCCAAAGGATCAGCTTACTTTCCAGAAGAAGTAGCTGCTACTGTGATCATATCTGCGTTAAGCTTTCAATTCTGGACAAAGAGCAGGTCAGCTCGACTTGCTTGTCGGCTCTGATTAGGATCATCAGAACATCCTGAAAGATTCTCTTGAAAAGCCCTGAAGATGCATACACTTCTAGTCCTTCCTCTTAGGGCTGTCGGGGAGTCCGAGGTGGCTTCAACCAAAAGTAGGAAACTGAGCGAAGTAAAGTAATCAAAGAGGAAGCTTTTGCAAGAACATGTTGTCTCAACTCGCCCACATCAGGAAGAAACAATCTACCTTGATAGCGAAGTACACCATCTCCTCCTTTGGAGAAAACCTCCACTATCTGATTATGGACAACACCCTTAAGTTCAAGCAAGATGGGATCAATGTCTTGTTTTTCCTTAACCTCCACTACCAAAGAAGATTCTGCCCCATTCTGAAATGTTACACCATTGTCTAATATGCTCATAAGGCAAACTCCTAAGCGAGAAAGTCTGTGAACATCCTTCACTATCTCCCTCATTTCTTCCTCAACATGGGCTACACTACCCATAGATAGTCTACTAAGACCGTGTTGCTACTACATTCGCCTTATCGGGATGATAATGCACACTCATATCATACTCCTTAAGGAACTCAAGCCATCTCCTCTGGAGAAGATTCAACTCTTTCTAGGTGAACACATACTGAAGGCTCTTATGGTCAATGAACACATCTACATAAACACCATACAAATAATGTATCCAGATCTTGAGTGCAAACACCACTGCTGCAAGCTCGAGGTCATGATTTGGATAGTTTTTCTGATGCACCTTAAGCTGTCTAGAAGCATAAGCTATAACCTTATCTCATTGCATCAACACACAACCAAGGCCAACTCTGGATGCATCACAGTAGATAACATAAGCATCTGAACCCTCTGGTAGAGTCAAGACAGGAGATGTAGTCAATCTAGTTTTCAATTCTGCAAAGCTTTTCTCACAATCATCTGACCATTGAAACTTGACCATCTTCTGAGTCAACCTAGTCAAGGGTGAGGCTATGGATGAATATCCTTCCACGAACCTTCTATATTAACCGACTAGACCTAAGAAACTTCTGATATCTGTAGCATATGTAGGTCTGAGCCATTGTTTCACTGCTTCTATCTTCAGTGAATCCACTCACATCATCTCGCTAGATACAATGTGACCAAGTAAAGCAACGGATTGCAACCAGAACTCACATTTGCTAAACTTAGCGAATCATTGGAGATCTTTGAGAGTCTACAAAACAACTCCTAAATAACTTGCATGTTCTTCCTCATTCCTAGAGTAAATGAGTATATCATCAATAAAGACAATAACGAACAAGTCCAAGTATTGTTTGAACACTCTGTTCATCAAATCCATAAAAGCTGCAATAGCATTGGTTAGTCCAAATGACATAACTACAAATTCATAATGACCATACCGAGTTCTGAAGGCTATTTTCGGGATGTCACTATCTCTGACTCTGAGTTAATGATAACCCGATCTGAGGTCTATCTTTGAGAAATGGTTAGCATCCTGAAGTTGGTCAAACAATTCATCAATCCTCGGGATGGGATACTTATTCTTGATTGTGACCTTGTTCAACTTCCTATAGTCAATGCACATTCTGAGAGAACCATCTTTCTTCTTTACGAACAACACTGGTGCACCCCATGGTAAAATACTAGTTCTGATGAAACCCTTATCTAGAAGGTCTTTCAACTGCTCCTTCAATTCCTTAAGCTCTGCTGGATCCATTCTCTAAGGAGGAATAGAAATAGGCTGGGTATCTGGAAGGAGATCAATTCCAAAGTTGATTTCCCTTTCGGGAGAAACTTCAGGAAGAACTTATGGAAACACTTCTGGAAACTCACTGACTACTGGAACTGACTCAAGAGTTTGGGTTTCAGAGATAGAATCCTTAACCCGAACTATATGATAGAGATAACCCTTAGAGATCATCTTTCTGGCCTTAGGCGCTAAGCTACTACCCTTCCATTCTAAGATTGGTTCGTCTAGAAACTAAAAACGAACAATCCTAGTTCTACAATCGGCTAAGGCATAATATGAATGTAACCAATGCATGCCTAGAATGACATCAAAGTCTACCATTTCTAACTCTACAAGATCTATTGAGGTGATTTTCTGAGAAACTATGACAGGGCAATTTCTGTATACCCGTCTAGCTATAATTTGGTCACCGGCTGGAGTAGAGACTGAGAAAGGTTCTGACAGAGTTTCTGGACTGACACTGAGTTGGACTGCTATGTAAGGAGTTACAAAAGAAATAGTAGCTCCTGGATCTAACAATGCATAAACTTCAAGGTCAAATACTCGTAACGTACCGGTGACTAAATCAGGAGAACTTTCCTGATCCTGGCGAACCTGAAGAGCATACAACATGTTCTAGCGCTGACCGCCACCTGTACCAAATAATTTACCTTGCTGAGTCGGGCGACTTGTTGGTGCTGATGAAGTTATAGACTGAACTCTACCATTTCCACCTCCTTGACCCTGTCTAGAAGCACAATCTCTCAACCTGTGACCAGATTGACCGCACCCAAAACACCCTTTCTTTCCTGCAAGGCACTCGCCTGGATGGTTCTTACTACACTAAGGGCAAGTGGGGTAAGTCTTAGTGCCTGAAACACTTGCTTGAGACTTAGAGCCTGGTGCTTAAACCTTCTAGTCAAACCTGTTCTTAGAGGATGGAACACTAGCTGATGAAGGGGCTGGAACTGAAAACTTTTGCAGACTCTACGAGCGATTTCCACCACTCAATTTTTGCTGAGAATAGTCATAGTTTCCAGTCCTAGACTTCTTATTATCCTTAGCCTGTTCCCTAAGCTTATCACCCACAACTTGTAGAGAATGAGTCATAAGCCTAGAGATGTTTATATCTCCCAGTAACATAGCATTTTTGCAGACAGTTTTCACCAAATCTGACACTCCATAAATGAACTTATTCATCTGAGCTCTGGAGTAAGCAACCATGTGAGGAGCATACCTAAAGAGTTGGTTAAATTTGAGTCAATACTCTTGGACTATCATGTTACCCTGCCTTAAGTTCATGAATTTCTGGGCTTTTTCTTCTCTCAACTCTATTGAGAAAAACCTGTCCAGAAAGGTCTCACTAAAGCAATCCCAAGTAATATGAGATGCATTTGCACCCCTATTCTCCTTCCACTGAGTGTACTAGATATGAGCCACATCTTTCAGCTGGTATGATGCCAAATCAACCCGATCATTACCAGTAGACTGCATCACCTCAAAGATCTTCTTGATCTCATCTAAGAAATTATGGGGATCCTCATTAGTTTGCGATCCTAAGAACTCAGGCGGATTCATCCTAACAAAGTCATGGACCCTTGCTTCTATTGATCCACCATTTCCATTCACATGGGCTTAAACCCGCTGATTGTTCTGGTTGGCGACACTCTGAGCCAACATTTGAATGGCACTCATGAATTCAGCATTAGAGACTTCTTGATCTGGGACTGGAGGAGCTGCGTTTGCATTCCTGGCATAGGCTCTACGAGGAGCCATTATAGGAAACGTAGAACGTCAAGTTAGAAGGAAATTGATCATACTTAAGCATAATAAGAGTAACAACAAAGTGATGTTTTCCTAAAACACTTCATAGCCTCCCTCTCATTAGATGTGCTGCACTTCACACTCATGGAAAGGACTCTACTTAGTATGGATTTTCAGACATCCTCGAACACTTTAACCTAGTGCTCTGATACCAAGTTTGTCACGCCCCGAGCTACCCCCGAGACGCGGACATGCGACCTAGGACCACAAGTGATCCCAAGTTAACCCTGCTGGCATGATAATGAGCATACTAAAGAAAGTAACTGATGCGGAAGCTAAATCATAATTTAAAATGAAAAGATGGGAAATACCCATATTCTATAACTAAGATATTTAAAATACTGACGAGTTTAATACAAGGAAGTCATTAACTCAATACTAAGGTGAAACTAACAATGTCTGAAAATAGCGTCTAAATTGACTAGAAATGTTAGGGCAGGCCCCAACTAAGTCTAGCAAAAACTGAAAATAAAGGACTAAACACTAAAAAGAAACTCATGACTATCGTCCTCGGAGAATAAGGACTCACCACTGAATCTGCTGAACTGGAGATCGGAAATCGATCTAAGCGCGATCTGGATACTAAGAACCTGAACCTACATCATGAGAAGATATAGCGCACGTATGCGTCAATACTTGAAGGTACTGAGCATGTAGGATAGAGTAAAGCTAAAATAAAACATAACTGAACAAGAACAAAAACAAGTATAGAAATCTGAACATGATATACTGAATGCTGAGATAACTGAATCCAATGACCAATTTATGACATGCTGAAACTGAATACTGAATATACTGATAAATGGTCAATGTAATAGAGTATGACTGAACTGTGGTAGATACTAATAACCGTTAATAAAATAAGATGAGCTAAATATGGAGTCCGATGTATACGCCCCAGGTATAAAGGCATGCTGTCGTGATCACTAAAATGATGTCCACAAAGGGGACTTACAAACGACTTGTCTATTAGTTCGGGACTATTTGGGTACGCTGAACCCTAGTCCAACTCGGTATTATGCTACTCCTAATGAATTATGTAGTTAACTGATTATGACTGAGTTTTTGTAAATACTAGATAACTCAAAATTTCACATGCAAACTAGGAATGCAACAATTAATCTGGTAATGATGCATTAATAAGTGAGACATTTATATCTAAAGTAATTGTTATATTTGACCTAGCATTTATAATTCAAGAACTAAAGAAATACATAGCTAGGGTTCTGAAATTCATTGAATAATCTGAGTAATTACATGCAAAACTCATTTGGAACATATAACTTATTTATTCATGAAGTTCTGTTGAAGTTCTAGAAGCCCTCGGTTTAATCAATATCTGGGAATCAACAATCTGACTGAAAACTAGGGATCTAATGGGTAACAGAAACCCACTAGTGAAATCCCAGATACCTAGGGATGAAATCAATGGAGAAATAGTTAGATTTCGGTGCTGGAACTGCTGGAACCTTGATGCGTTCTTGAACTAGGGTTCTTGAATTTGTTTCTCCTTTTTTGCTTCTAATTTTCTAAGTTTTGATTTATGATTTTGACTTAGGTAAGTTCTTGTTATGTTTCTAGGCTTAAACTGACTAAAATCTGATGATTTAGGGTCAAAACGACGTATCTTAGGGTTTAAACAAAGTGGGAAAAGACTAAAAGACCCCTGAGTTAGTAGTTGTCGGACCAAACAGCGACCTGGACTGACGGTCCGTCGTTCAATGTCGTCCGTCAGTCAATCGACGGTCCGTCGTTTGGGTCCGTAGGTTGGGTCTGTTCGACAGGCCTTTACTAAAACGGGCATAACTTTATACTCAGAGGTCTGATTTTAGCAAGGTCGGTGGATATGGAAAGCTAATTCAATTATCTATCTTTTGATCATGGGACACGTAATTCATTTTTTGATAAGAGTTTTGACCATTTGAAGTTGACCCAATAACATTTTCCCCCTAACTGTCTGCTAATTTTCACCTGTGGACCGTAGATCGAACGACGGTCCATGCTGGTCAACCGTTGTTCTTGTGAGAGGCTGGTGTAAATGGGGTCTTGATCCACGGACACAGACTACGGAACGTAGTCTAACTTATGGACCATAGGTCTGCCCGTGGGTCGAGACTTAGCCAATTTTTTCTGCACTGAGTTTTGGGAGAGTTTCAGTGGCAAACGATGGATGTGCAGTACGGGTCGTAGATCAGACTACGGTCCATCAATAAGGATCGTTGATTGCACCTGCAAATTTTCTGAAAAGCTGATTTTTTGGTCTGTTTGGATACGGGATGTTACAACTCCTATCCATACTAAGTAACTTATCAAGGACCACATATATACAAGGGAAACATTGAACACTTTTAGGCACATATTCTTAGTATAGCATGCTTTCATAGGTAGTCACTAAGCATTTCAAGCTCAAATCATAATATTAGGCTACCATCATTTATAACCATATAGTAACACATCATTCCCAAAAAAAACTCATTTTAACCAAAATAATTTCTATCATGCTTTATCTATATCATGATATTCATTTTTCAACATAACATGCTATTTCCCGATAAGTCTCATACATAGCCACAAATGACATCTCATCATTAAAACAAGCCAACATTCACCTTCAAACATGCTCATCAAACCATAAACCAAGTTAAGCATTAACTCACCTTTTCTCCCTCACTCTCATCCAAGCAATCACATCTAAAAGACCACCGGACAAGAAAACATAAGAGAGAGATCTTATAGAGTTATGTTCTATTGCACGATATCAGAATGATGAAGAAGGGAAACTCTATCGTCCTATAGCCTCCCGTACCATTTGATGTGTCGCGACTCACCACCGATGATACGAGACTCTACTAGACCTTGCAATATGAGACTTCTTTGACCCTAACCACTTTAAAAACCTCATGCACTGATACCATGTTTGTCACATCCGGGGAGCACCCCATAGAAGTAACATGGCGTACTTGACCACTCGGAGGTCTTATTCAAGCCCATAGTTATCATTCATCGCATTGTCGTAGTAAATTTAGCTGAAAATTTATAACTTTTCATTGCACATCATATGCTAGAAACATCACTTCATATATATAAAAAATATCATATTAAATACTTAGACCTTAATTCTCTTTGCCTACTTAGACTCAACAACATTAGAGTACATTAGGGACACGGCCCGTAAATCATAAGACATAAGTACTAAAATATATACTTTACAGTAAACCATAATTTTGGAGATCCTTTGAACTTAAAGATTCCTTTCCTTGAGCTTGGGAATCACATATCAAGTTCCTCAATCATATAGACATCCTTTAAGCATCCATAACCAACACTTTGCGTAAAAAGTAGAGAAGAATGGTATTAGTACAACAATGCACTAATTATGGCAACCATGCAAAAACATGTATTTAAAAAGGGACATTTTCTTGAAATCATACTTCATGCATTTTTGAGTAAATGTTCATAAAACCTTTATACAATAGCATTCATATCATTCACATACTTCATATAGACATATTGAAAGGCCAAACATCATATAAAATCACATATGGAATTTAAGTCATATTTGAGGACACTTTACAGTGAGCTCTTTTCACATTACAGTGAATCCTTTTCTTTTAACACATCAACCTCCTAAGTAACCTTTTAGTGATACTTTGTGCAATGCATCACCTTAAGGTCACAAAGAAAGCATACATACAACCTACATAAGCCAACACATATCACCATGAAATCATAATACATCATAGACACATTTAAGTAACGACATATTGGCTTTACAGTAAGCGACGTCAATTTACACATATATTTACCTATTTTCATACGCATCATTATAAGACCTTTTTAATGACCCAAATCTTAGTCTACTAGTGCAATGTACATGTCAAGCCCCATAACCTCACACATACTTAGTAAACTCATCATGAGACCACAAACCTTAACATTCAATTCATACATCAACATATTAGGTGAAGACAACTTCATTCATGTCCACAACCTTCATCATATAGTCATTAAGACCAAAATTAAGCATGTACATCAAGACCACTTCATAGAGGCTCATATCATACATTTCATCACAACAAGTAGACAATTACTATAATGTTATTCATAAAGACATAATCATAATCATACACATTAGGTCACCTTCCTAGGACTTCCTAAGAACCTACTTGTGCAATGTCTAGATGGATTCATTACTTCTGCCTATCCTATGTAACCTCCCTTCAAGCCTCCTAGTTAGGGTCCTAGTTATTTACTTCCATTGTCCATTTTTGTCACGACTGGAATCTAGACCCCAGACGAGACCGGCGTCGTTGACCTCTCAGAGGTCGCAGACAAGCCTACTTACGTCATTTTTACTTTACATAGGTTAATTTTAGCGGAAAATTTGAAACTTTTTGTTTCTAAATATTGCTTACTAAACATTTCTAATACATTCGTAATTTGTTCACCATCAACCATCTAACATTAAGAGATAATCAAATGAAAGGAATAGTTCAATAAGTCTTAATTGTATAATTGCCAAAACGGTCCAACACAAAGTTTGAATCAAACAGGAAAGAAACGCTAGTGGAACATGCTCCACTAGCTCAACTCTAAAACTAAGCTGGAATGTAAAAAAGTAGCATCCTTTAAAGCATGAGGACCTACCAAACTCCTGATGAATGCTGACATCCGGATAGCTGCAACAATGATCCTGTAGCTCTATAGCCTACCTGTGCCTGCACCTAAAATAGTATTGATGTATAGGGTTATTACACACTTGTACTAAGTATGGGTATATGCAAGAACACACCAAGGACATGCATGAGAAAGAATAGCTCTTTCCTAACGACGTGATTTTTGGAAGTCAAGTCAGTGGACTTGCCAAATTGACATTAGAAGGTTCCCAAATTTGGATTAGGAAAATCAATGAGCTTTCCAAATTTGGATTAGGAAAGTAAGTGAGCTTTCCAGATTTGGAATAGGAAGCTTATGCCATGAGAATAACATACATCATACTTATCACATTTGCACACAACACATAACATTTACACTTAGCACATATCATATAGCATACAGTACATTTTGCATGTAGCACATAACTTCTTTCATAGCATTCATTAATATGCCATGAGACCTTGGAATCATGGACTTGACATTAAGACATCCCAGAAATGAGGGCTCAACAGATAGGACCTCAACTAGAGAGTCTTCATTAGCAACCACAGAGTCTGCTTCGTTCATTCATACGTACTTCAGTTCATTTCATTCATAGGCCAGTGTAACCACCAGCTATACCTAGGATGTAGTTTAAGACTTTCATTAGGTTCGTTGTGCAATGACCAAGAATGACCTAATGTCATTACTTGAATCTAACTCACGTTTGATTATCCTATCCTAACACCTTTGGTATCATTCATTTCATTATTTCATTGTTCATCTCATCATATGCCAATGCACTTGGCCATTTAGTGTATTTACCCTCATACTTAACCCTTCTAGGGTTCATCATTTTATTTCATACATCTTAGGTTCACTTACTTTTGAACGTATGTTAGACTTATGTGCCTATACATACAAGCCAGGGGGCTTCATTCATAGTTCGTTAAGTGATTCTTACATTCCTAAGATTATGTAGTACAAGACTTATGTATCTTGAATATATGCCAAGATCTTGATTTTGATGTACGTAGGTGGCATTATTCTTGGATATTTTGTTCACGTATGACTTATGTATCAATACGGAAGTTTGGGCAAGGGAACCCAAGTCTTGAGTCAATTGGATATCGTTTATATTTTTCATTGATTTTATTCTAACATTCATAACATTATGACTCTAAGTTAAATCACAATATTAACATTGAAATATTAATTTTCTACTTAACCTTTCTCTTAAATTGGCCGATGGGTTGTGGGTTCGAACCCCCACAACCCCTTCTTATTTTTAATTAACCTTTTTATTGTCCAATTTCGCCTAAACCAAGAGGTTGTGGGATCAAACCCCCACAGCCTCTTTTATTTTGTTCTTTAATTTGCCTAAGTAGGGAGGTTGTGGGTTCGAACCCCCACAGCCTCCTTACTTTTAATTAATTTTCGCTAGGGGCTGTGAGGTGGTTGGTTCGAACCCCCACAGCCCCATATATATTTTTCTTTTATTTTTCGCTAAGTTGAGGACATTGGCAGTGAGGTCGTGGGATCAACCCCCCACAGCCTCACTTGCTTTATTAACTTATTTTCACCTCCTCTAGTTCCAGCCTTGAGGTCGTGGGTTCGAATCCCACGCCTCACATCCTTTTTTTTTATTTATTCTCCTTCTTCCTTGCTTCCCACGAGTCATGTGTTCGATTCCCCCCATCCCCATTTTTTTATTAATTCATTTCGTGGGCAGCAGCTAAGGGGTTCGAATCCCCTTAGCCCCAACACATTTTTTAAAAAAAAAAATTCCAGCCTCTTGGTCATGTGAGGTCTTGGGTTCGATTCCCCTTGACCTCACCTATTTTAACCCCTAAACTATGTGTCTACATAGGATGTGTATTAGTTCTACCCTTGGCAAGTAGAACATCTCTTTACGGTGTGGGGATAGAACATCGAATTCCATGATTTAGCTCTCATGGACTATGTCGGTTAATGCATATTCCCATCTTGTGGGATGTGCACTCTAGTTACTTGATAGGTACTATGACGTGTAGGTAGTAGTATGGGATGTTATCTACACATGGCACGAGTAGGATTTGAATGTGCTTGAGTGAGTTCCCTAAGTCTCAATGACTATTGTGTGAAGTCCTCTAAAGTCCTCTAAATGCATGAATGTGTCCTAAATGTATCTAATGAAGAATGTTGGCTCCTAAATTCTTAGAATCTAAAGATGCATTCTATACTTAAATCATGTCATGAAATGCTTCCTTATCATGTCTTATTGTATGTGAATGTGCTCGCCTATGGTGACTTCAAAGGAGTACTTAGTGTGAGTAGTATTATGGGATGCTACTTGCACATTACACAAGTATGACTTATAGGTTGTCTTAGGTTATGCTTCTAATGGTTCAAGTTGGATTATGTAATGTTCATGTCTCTCCTATATTGATGAAATGAGCTACTTAGCATGTCATGTTGAAAAGGTAAATGTTCTTGTCTATTGTAGCCTTTGAGGAATGCGTAGGTGTGGTATTAAGAGGTAGTAGGTCTGCCACTTTATGTCTTAATTAAGTGTGTCTTAGGATAACTTTAGTTAGAGGCCCTAAGATGTTGAAAGGACTTACATAAGGTATATTCTTGTGTATTGTATGTTGGTACTAGTTGAAGTATGATTGCTTTGAGGTAAGGTTAAAAGGGTAGAAGGTAATGGCTTAAATGAGATATTGCGACTTGAATCTTGGTTGTGACTTATATTATGCCTCTTTACTCATGTTCATAAAGTTTTACTAAAATGGCATAAAAGCATGGCTTTCAAATAAATATCTGTTTTAGCATGTTTTTACATGGTCATCATACTTAGTACTTAATTGTGCTAACCCCATTACTCTCCATTTTTACTTAAGTGTATCTTTGGAGATATTGGTGTTTATGCTAAAAGAATAGGTTTCTAAGGTGCTTGAAGATGAAGACTTCGTGAGTCCTCATAGTCCGAGGACAAGACACATTGTGTTCCTTTATGTCTTTTAGTTTTGTTAAAGCTTTTGTGTGGGTTGGTCCCAATGTTGTATTCAAAGTCTTAGATGGTTTGAGGAAAAGTGTTTAATGTTTAGAAAGTCTTCCGCTTGCGAATTAATGAAAGTCCTTTCGATTGTAAAGAATAATTTTTAATTCTTATCTATTTTCAACTATCTTATGCAATGAATGATCTATGACACAACTTCCAATGCAAGTGTCTACGATTGCACAATAGTATAGTAACCCAACCAAGGGTTGGGGTCGTTTCCATAGGGAGTGGTTGAGAGAATTAATAAAAAATTAAATTAAATTCTAACTAGTCATAGCTAAAGACAATATTGAATAAAAAACTATCAAATTATGGAGGTGATGCAAGCGTAAAATATCAATGGGGGATTTGTCACAAGTAAGTAAAAACAACGGAAATACGAAGGAATACTAATATGGGAAGCGGGATTCTTTGGATGTGATAAGGAATACAAGGTAGACTAAACTATTGGGTACATGATTTTAATGATAAATTGTTTGAACATTTGCGACTAGGCTACACTATAGTGGTGGTAAGCTCTCTCTCGAGAAACTTACCCCTAATCAAATGGGTTCCTCTCTGACACCCATTTTTCGCATGAAGAGCAGCCTCTGCCTTAGCCCACTCACTCTCTCAAGCTAAGTGTGTGGGAAAAGAATTACATGTCGACCCAATCCCACCAACCATCAACTTAGTAATTTTGGTTTTACGACCTCTCTCTCGAGCAAGTAAAAAACACGGAGGTGAAGTTGTATTTTGAAATACAACCCCATTATTTTCATACACAAATACTAAGTGAAATCACATTTAAACAATAAATAAACCATCAACAAGCAAGACCCGATAGATAATCTAACCCATATTCACAAAATCATACCCATAGAATTGGGATTTTAACTAGACATGTACAAGAGATAGAAATTTATACCAAAATGAGTTTGCATTAAAATGGGTATGAAGATTTAAGTCTTGTTATAGGACAAAAGTGAAGAATCCAAGAGACCCAATTCCATATTCTTGGGGATAAAACCATTTGAATCTTCAAGTTTTTCAAAACCCTCTTCAAACTTCGAACTCAATAATAAAAGATAAAAAGTTTGTTCAATACTGAAAATTCTATGAACGTGATTAATGATTTGATCCTAAGCTACAACTCCTAACTAATATTTTAGTTTTCAAAGATTTGTGTTGCAGCGTACCACTCGGCGCAGTTAGTCGGGATCGCTAATCAATTAGGCAATTCTCCCATTGGTAGCTTCGTCGCCGTTTTGTGCTAGCCTACAACATCTTCGTGTTTTGGATCATTGGAAGACATAGTACTGCTTCACGGAACTATTCGTCAATGCGCCGACTGTTTGTTTTCTCCGCCGATTTGATCGTTTCTTCTAGAGATCAGCACACTAGAACAAAAGGTGATCTTCATATGTGTTGGCGACTCACCAAGTTAACTCGGCGATCCACAAGCCTTTATTTCTTCGTTCTTTTCAGCCATTGTGTTCCTTTTTGCCAAGTAGTGCCCATGATTTGCCTTAAACTCAAAATACTTGAAACTAAAGGTTATTCATCAGTTATTGAGACAAAATATGCATTTAGGATACTAAACCTATAAAAATAGACCCCTAAATGCGTCCAATTGGTGTACTCATCAGTTTCCATCAAATGGGTATGATAAATAAAGTCTTTATAAGCTGGAGCATTGACGGGAGCTACATGAATGACGCTTTTGAATCTAGTGTTAACCATCTGCGAACAGAAGAGTGAATGAGGTTAGAAACATATTTTGAATCGCTAGATACCAATTGGAATCAAGTCATAGCACAAAAGGAGACAAGAGAAAATAAAGAGATTTCCTAAAGTCATATTACCTCTCGAGGAAAAGTAAAGATGTCCCGTACTGTTTGACAAGACTCTACTAGACTCTGGTACATCGAGATCGACGAACCTAGGCTTTGATACAAACTTTGTCACGACTCAAACCATCGTGATTGGCACCCACGCTAACCCTCTGGTGGGAGAACGATTTATACTAATTAACTAACAACCTTAACCAAAAATACTAAGGCATTTAAGTTATTGAAACAAGTTAAAATACTAGGGAAAGAAATAGAGTTCACATAAACTCCAAACAAAAGTCTAATAACACACTAACATTGTGGAAGTAATGCATAGAACATGAAAGTCAATGTACCAAAACATCTAACAACGAACTAAATTCTAAAAAGGAGGGGATACAACCCCAACTAATTAACTAATTAACTAACTAGATGAGTCTAAGTTCGAAAAAGTAAAATGCATGGCAGCCCGAAAGAGCTGGCTCACCCTTAAATTCGATCGACGATCACTGATCTTCTAAATGTGGTATATAAATATCTGTTGGAAGATGCCTTGTACTCAACAAAGAAAGAGCAAGTGCATTATCAGTACACAACCACAGTGTATTGGTAGGATCATGCGGCTATCCCACTAACTGTAACATACATAATTCAATACAACAATATAATCACATGAATATATCAAACATATACAATATATTATCATATGCTCAAAAATATATTTATAACACGTCATTGGTCTTCTCATGGAACACAAACCCAAACTGTTAGCATACCAAAACGTGATACCCGGTCGAACAGTTATGTCGGAACGTGGAAACTAATCCCATATTTATGTCGAAATGTGGCAACCGATCCTAATTAATTATGTCAAAACGTGGCAACCAATCCATTCAACACACCACAATCACAAAAACAAGTATATTCTGAACATCATACAATCAAGAAGTGATTCATCACATATAGTCATTTACATTTAATATGATCAACAATTCAACATTCGCATACATACATGCATCATAATGAAGCAAGAACCAACATATACCACACAATCATAGAATCACAATCATCACCTACCTCGAAACAAGCTTCAAACCCTAAGAATCGTAATCCTTCCATTTCTGAATTCGTTCCACTTTTTCTTGGTCTACAGACAATCATAATTACACGGGAATCAATAAATCAACACAAATTACCCTAATTACTAATAATTCTATGAACCCTAAATCAACCCATAATCCCAATTAGGGTTGTATCCATCATAAATTCTAGATCAAAACCCTCCCCAACTGATAATTACGCATTAGATTACTATCTAAGAATTAAAAAATGGATTAGGGAAGTTAAAATCTTACCTTTAGCCTTAAGAATGGTGGAAAGTTGTCAAGAAAATATCTGGGTTCATTCCTTAGCTCTTAAATTCAGAAATTGAAGAATAAAATATTTTATGGGTTTATTTACAACTTTAAATTGTGTCTGACCGCCACAACAGTCCTCACCCTGCAACAGCGACCTACCCTGGAGGAAGAAATCCTGCCAAATCGGTTTAAACGAAACCAGTGAGCTATTTTAATAATTACAAGACCCTCATTTCACAACACCCCTTCAACTAACGACACTCGGAAAATACCGTTCATGTTAAGATCGATTCTGGAGTTATACTCACTCGAATTCAATTTTGTAAAGTCGTACGGATTCCTTAATGAAATATTTAACTACTTATGTAATCAGAATAATAATTTAACCACCCGATTGTTGCTATATTTCCCTATGCCTCTATGACTCTGACTTTGCCCAAATCTAGACTAGGTTCGGAAATTTCAAGTTACTACGAAAAAGTTTTCCGACCCAAAAATTTTCCCCATTGACTTTTTTTATAACGACGGAACTCGATTGTTACAATGAGAGACTCTCTCATCTGCCAATTGAATTGTTCAGCATTTTAGTTAGTGGGTGGCAACGTTAATATATATTGAATTATTTCACACACACGCATATATATATATATATATATATATATATATATATATATATATATATATATATATATATATATATATATATATATATATATATATATATATATATATATATATATATATATATATAAGTTTTTTCCAAGGTCACTGGGTGTAGTGGCACCCCCCACCCATCCACATAGATTCTCCCCTGCACATAAGCGTCAAAAAACCTAAAACTCTTTTACGATCTAATAGATAAGATTTTTGGGTGAAATTTGAATTAGGTTTCCCTGGATAAGGCTGAGGAGTTGTTGGAATTGTACTACTTTTAAAGGGATGCGAGGAAGACGACAAGAGGTGTACTGTGTATTGTATCGTATGCATCTCACATCGTTTGTCTTTGTTTCTTCATTGAGTGTTTAACGCTAGTGTGCGTCTTGCTGCCGTTTGATGATGAAGACGCCGCTTCTGTTATGTAACTTTTTGTGTTTCTGACAAAAAAGTGGGTTGTGCTAGTTTATTGGACCGGTTGGTGTGAAGTTGGGCTTCGATGAACACATATAGGCTGAGTATTGTAAGGAAATGGGTCCAAATTTTGATCTTAAATTGAGTTTAAGGTGGCGTAAAGAAGCGGTTAAAATCATATTAAAAGGGATTAGGTTTTGAATTATGGAATGACCATATAGATTGCAATTGTAGCCAATTGAATTAAGAACTTAGCCAAATTGATTAAATTAGTGAATTTCGATCAATAATTAAATAGAAAAAATTAAATAATTAATTAATGAGCTTCATAATCTTAATAAAATACTTAACTTAATTACAAATTAATTAACTCAAAATTATAACCAAAATTTAAATCAAACTAAATTAATAAAATATTTAACTAAGATGTAACATCTTTTGACATGATTTTTGAATATTCTTAAAATTTGCGAATAATATAAGACTACATATAATTTAGAAAAAAATATAGTATTATTAAAATTACTAAAGAATAACTTAGAAAATATTTTGAACTTTATAAAACTAATAATTTTCAACCTTTTTGGAATTTAAGAAGCTTGATGATTTATCCATATAGTGAAGGGCCTGAATTTGGTGTCAACGTATCTTAATTGTGTATCAACAAATTTTGTATTTTATATTCTACATATCATTAGGTCTATTCAATTCATATAATTGAATTTGTTTCAAAATTAAAATTTCTGTCTCAAATGAGTTTACAATTATATTTTAAAGTAATATACAAAATACACAAAACAAGCTACAAGCATATCAAATTAACTAAAAGAGAAAAGACATAAAGTGACACTTGAAGTTGTCCCAAATTTTCGACAAGACACTCTAGCTATGCGAAAGTCCTATTACCCCACAAAAGTATTCATTACATTTGTAAAGGGACCATTTCGACGCATTTTCTCATCAATCCAAGAATTTTAATAGGCGAGTGACGCTCACCCCTCATTAAATTAGTTAATTTAATTTAAATATAATAAAGCAGAGGTTGTTGCTATGTGGATGTCCTTTGCCGAAAAATGACGACATAAGAGCTTGGGTTCTTACTTCTTATCTCCGAGATTGCTTTGACGATTCATGGGATTTCCTTAGAACCTCTTGGGTTGATGATTTTAGTTTCTTGTGAGTTGACTTATCTCCGATTTTTGGAGCACGCTTTCACTTTTGGGATTCAACTGTTTTTGTCGCCATTGCCACCATTGTTGTTAAAAGTTGAGCTTTGTTGAATTCTATAGGTTCGGGTTAGTTTGCGGCACTTTTGCAGAATGAAGTAATATACGTGACATCGATTATTCTTGTCATTACAAATATGAATCAAGATTTGCATTTGATATTATAAAAAATATTTTCCCTCAAAATCTAACTACAAAAGCTAAATTGATTTCTCAAATTTTAAAGAAATTAAATCTTGATGACTAAAATTTAACAAGTTAGAAAGTTCTTCCTTTTTTGGGTTGTTTTGATTGGAAAGAGAAGATTTTATTTTCAACTTTAATTTTTAACCAACTGGTGTTTTGAATGAATTAGGGAAGATGGTGTATTTTGAGAGAAAGTAATTAAATAATAGAGAAAGAAATGACACATGGCACTTCTTAATTCATTTTTGGAAGAATTGTTTTTCAACCTCGCTCGTCATCCATGTGAATACAAACATAGGCAGAAAATGAGTTTAAGTGGTTTATTTACAAGGGTATTCAATACTTTTGTGGGGTAATAGGACGTCCGCATAGTTAGAGTGTCTTTTTGAAAATTTGTGACAACTTCAGGTGTCACTTTATGTCTTTTCTCTAACTAAAATAGGACTAGACCACATGGCCATCCCTTTTTGAGTTTTCCATTTTACTGTTTTTCCCTAGAAACTCCATTATTCTCAAGCTGGGAAATTTCAAGAATTAACTCGTCAGTGTTAAAAAGTTTATCATTAATATTGAAAAGATATGTCAAATATATCAAAATATTCTTTAATCCGACTCACTTCATTATTCTCAAGCTGAGAAATTTCAAGAATTAACTCGTAGGTGCAAGAAAGTCTACTATGTCAAATGGATCCAAATCTTCTTCCCAAACACAAAAAAACGCAATTCAATCGACTTCATTTCAACAGAGTTTGAGTATTTCTAACGAACCATAAGGTCATTTTGAGTACTAGAGATTTTATTTCATAAAAGACTTTTTCAATGTATTCTAAATGGGTATTTTGAACTATTTGTAACTATAATTATATATTTAATGGGTTAATTTTAATAATTAATTTAGTTGGTGATTAAAGAAAATAACACTAAAATTACTTGTGGGCCACTTTTACCCCTTTTATAATTGGTCATGTATAATAATTAGGGTAAAGAAATAATTTGTAAAAGAAAGAAGAAAGAAAAGTAGGCGAGAAACTTTACCTGTGGCGTCTAACCAGGATGATCGACATCAAGGTAATGCTTTGAATCTTCAATTTCCATATTTAATAGTAGGAGGGGTAAATATTATATAATAACATTTCATGGTTAGATAAGAATTGAAAGGGGTTTTAGAGGATGTGCTGGCAGTTTGGAATTTGAATAAGTAAGTGAGGGTGATAATGAATTGGTTGATCGATTAATGGTTAGACAATCAATGGATGATGATATGATAAATTTGGATTATAGTATATGATAAATTTGGGTTAGAATTGTTGCCACTGGTTTTCGAGACCAACGACTTTAATCTTGAATTTTATTACGTTGTCATCATATTATAAATTGTGTTTTAATATATTGAGGATATGTAATTAAATATTAGTGTATTGTATTATATGAAATTCATTATAATTATATTATTTGGATGAATTGAGACTTAACTCTAGGCTTGAAAAAGTAGGAACATATGAGACTTGATTATTAGATGGTATTGAAATTTAAGAATTTGATTATAGATTTGGGTGGGTTTTTGAGTCTAGGATAAATATATAGTTTATGGATGTCTACTAACTCGTTTGCTTATGGATATTGGATAATGCATAGATTGAAAATATTCGGCATTGAGGAAAGGAAAAGCATTGGAGAAGTAGCCTGCTTGACTTTGACTCTTCGGTGGAGGTAAGGTATGGTTTATTCTATATGATAGATAGACTCCTAATATTGATAATCATTGAGTGATATTGTTAATTTTTCTATGTTCTTGGTTTTTGTGGTTTGGATAATTTATGTGTTGTTGTGCTTGGTCTGAGATCCCCAAGATTATGTCGTCCATATTCTTGAATTTTCTCTATCAAAGTGGTGTCTTGAATAAATAAGGTGTGATGAAATATTATTAATGAAGTGAAAAGCGATGATAATGAATGAAAAATTAACAGTATATTTGAATCGCATGCCACGAGTCGGCACGATATTATTGGATTGGGTGTTGATGAATTCAGATTGCCTCAAGACCTTTGACTCATAGACAAGCTTGGGAACTCTAGTGGATTGAAGAGTTGTTATCAAGGATGGAGGATCTTGGGCTTGTATTGGTGGCAAACAAAGGTTCACATGCATGGAAGATCGCCTAATTTTCTAGAATGTGCCAGGAGCAGGATCCATGTCGGAACCACCGCCAACCCAATGGGTGAGTCGCCAAGTGGATTGGGAGAGCCCGACTTAGCTCGCCCATTGGTCATTTCAGGTCACTTTTGGGCCTTTTGTGTAATAATGTCCTAAAACTATAAATAGGCAGTTTAGGGTCATTTTAGAGTTAGATTATTTTGAATATTGAAAATTGAAAACTCATGTTGAGTGTTGAGAACTTGGTTAATCTTGTGTTGACTATTGTTTAGAAACGTCGTTGCTTGGGAGTTCAATGCCCTTTGAGGTCGTCGTAAGAGATAGGTGCTACTGTAGGATAAACGAATTGACGTCATTGGGTTTAGTATAACCTTTGTTTGCTTTTTCTTTCCTCTTTTTGTGTCTATGTAGTTATCTTTACTTTTCGTATTTCGATTCGTTGTTGAGTTTGTGACATACCAGTTTCAGGGGGATGCCAAAATGTGGTGGCGGTCTTATGTTGAGTATCGGATAACAAATGCACTACCTGTGACTTGGGCAGCATTCTCTAGCTTCCTCATGGAGAATTATATACCGATTACTTTGAGGTACATGAGGAAGAATAAGTTCCTAAACAAAGAGCAAGGAAAGATGTGGGTTGCAGCCTATGAGAAAAATTTTTGTGCAATATCCAGGTATTTCGCTCGGCTTTGCTTCAATCTGCAAGAGCGGATTCACCGCATTGTGGAGGGACTGAGGTCAAATTTGCAGATTCCAGCTTTACAGGTAGTTGCTTTTGAAAAATATTTTACATGAAGTGGATAATTTTGTGATAGAGGTAAAGGGGTGAAGCCACATGACTTCACCAAGGTGTCAACATTTAAGAAGTTTTGTAAGATAGGTGAGTTTAGTGGTTCTTACTCCACAAGGCAGAGCTTTAGGGTTTATGCACCCTGTCTAATTCAGTCTTCATTGCAGGTTTCAGCTGAGAGTCCATCACCAACCAGTCAGCCTTTTTTTTGCATTTGGGGGTTATTTTAAGTTTTCTTCGTCTTCACAGAGACATACTCTTGACTATAGGACTTAATATGGATGTGGTGAGGCTTGGCATACCACGAAATACTATTTGAGGGAGAGTTGGGCTCGGTATGATCAGAGTTACAAATCTCCAACAGTTAGAGGTAGGGGTGGTCATAGTAGAGGTCATCATTATCGATGACGTGGTGGACAAGGTAATGGTGGTCACCAATTTGGTCGGGGTGGCGGGCAACTTGGAACTACTGGAGCGCAGCCCAGTAGGGGGCAATGAACAGACAGGTGAAATCCCATTGTTATGCTTTCCCCGGGAGACCAAAGGCAGAAACATATGATGATGCTTTTATCACAGGTGCTCTTATGTTCTGTGATCTCATGGCTTCTGCATTGTTTGATCATGGATACATGTTTTTTATGTATCTTCCTTATTATCTAATGGACTTGATTTGCATTGTGACTTCTTTTATTTGTGTCTCTACTCCTCCTGTTGGTGAGTCTGTGTTAGTTGAGAAGGTGTATAGATCTTGCCTTGTGACTTTTGTAGAGAGCAAAACTTATGTATATTTAATTATTCAGGAGATGGTTGAATTTAATGTAATTTTGGGTATGACTTGGCTTTCTCCAAATTTTCCTATATTAGATTGCAATCCTAAGAATGTGACTTTGGCCAAGCCTGGGATAGATCCACTGGTATGGGAGGGTTACTATATTCCTGCCCCAGTTAGTATTATCTCTTTTCTTCGTGCTAAGAGGTTGGTGAGTAAGGGTTTTTCAGATTTCTTATCACATCTCATATGATACTTCTAAAGTGCCTTCGATCGAATCTGTGAGTATAAGGGTTGTTCAAATTTCTTGGCACATCTCAGGGATGATACTTCCAAAGTGACTTCGATCGAGTCTGTTTTGATCGTTCGTGAGTTTGTTGATGTAAATGCAGAAATCTGACCGCACGTTTTGCAGGAAAGTTGTCCAAAACGTAAATGCACAAGGTTGTGCACAAATCAGTGCATAAGTGACCCACGAAGCCATCGACGGCCCATCGTCCCATCGACGGACCGTAGGTGGTGACCGTCAATTGAAGGTTCAAGCATCTGGAAGCAACTCGGGGAATTCTGACCAAGTGTGGGGCTACGGAAGGATCAACGGTCCGTCGACTGATCGACAGACCATGCTGGCAAATCGTCAATATGATCAGAGACTGTCCCAGTACCCGGTGTTGAAGAAAAGCTAAGTATAGAACGACGATAAGCATCGACGGACCATAAGTGCATTGACGAACCATGTTGTTAGTCTGTCGATTGGATCAGAGAAGATGCAACCTCGAGGCATAAAAAAGATGCTAAGTGTGGACCGACGGAGGAAGTTCATGGTCCATCGTTTCATCGACGGACCGTCTGTAGGGGCGTCGATTGAGGCCGCTTTTTGGGAAAAACATTCCTTATTTTGAACTCATTTTAATTTAGGACTTTGTTATTATAAATAGGGTTAAAAACCTCGTTTTGGGGGTTGGATCTTTTATTATTTTTCATACTTTTGTTCTTGGGGATTTGACTTTGCCAATTTATTCAAGTTTTCGGAATCAATTATCAAGTGAATTTTGTTGTTTCAAGTGTTATTTCTGGATTTTCTTCAAACTTGTCAAAGTAAGTTCATGAATTATTGTTTATCAACTATGAATTGTGTTCTTATAGGCATGGGTAACTAAATCCACAACTGGGGTTGTGGGAACCATGGGGGACTAACAAAGTAAAACTAGCTAAATAACAATTCTAGAATAGGTTCTTGTATGTATTCATAATTCTTTCGCTTAGAAGTCTTTTTAACGAGTGCACGCCTTAGAATTCTCCTTTTTCTACTTGCCGGACCAAGGGGGTAGTTAATAGGAAAAGAATTATCAACGTAAATTTAGTGAGACGCTATCTAATAGGCTAGTTTCGATTGGTGCAAAGTAATAACTAAGTCATACATCGAACATGATGCTTAATATGAAGTAAAGGTAAGGGTTAGTAACTTAAACACACGTAGACGGACCAAGGTACGGGGTGAAATTCTCTAAATGTCGAGTATTTAGAGATACCTAACTTATCACTTTGCATGCAAGACACTAGGAAGAAATTGTTATAGCTAGGACTACTACGTTATGAACCTATGGGGAACACTTACACCCTAGTTTCTCTCACAACTTGATAAACGCCAAAGATTTAAATTCCTACTTGTTTTACTTAGAAATAATTAAACATTTTTGTTTCACAAAACCCCCCTTTTATTTCACTATTTTCGGAAAGGACTTGACTAAATAGACGTAATTGTATATTGAAGTTAAGTATAAACCATTTTCCTCATGGGATCGACCCCAACCTACTTGTTTGGTTCTTTACTTTATACGACCGCTTATACTTCTGTAAGGAAGTGTAATTTGAGCGTATTAAATTTTGGCGCCGCTGCCGGGAAAAGTGGCTTTTAGATTAACTTTAAGCACATTACCGAATTTTAGTCAACAATTTCCTAATTTTATTTTTTCTTTTATTTTTGTCTCTCTCAAGTCTAGCTCTAGGGTATGCCAAGTACACGGAGCCGAGGAGAACCAATTGTCCCATTTGATCCTGAACTTAACCGGACACTCCGATGAATGAATGAGCAACAGAATCCCAAAAATCTAGGTGATGGGATCAACCGTCATCTTCCTCCGCCTGTTGATGCTCACAATAGAGTGATAGTGGAGAACCCTGGTGATGGTGCTTTGAGAAGGCAACCTCCCATCCCACGTCCTCAAGAGTTCTATAGGGGCAACATTAACATCACTGACTCTGATGGGCCTCTTGTTCTACCTCCTCTACCACAGGGTCACACATTCGTGGTAACCAGTAGCTTGATGCAAATGCTCACTGCCTGAGGTTTGTTTTCGGGGCTACCATTTGAGGATCCACATGCTCACATCGCTAAACTGAGGTCGGTGTGTAAGCGTTGTGTAGGGAGTCCAGACTTGGACATGGATGTCATCGGGTTAAGGGTGTTCCCTCTCTCACTGACGGGAGAGGCCGCAACATTGTTCACCAAGTTGCCCTATAACTCGATCTATACTTGGGACCAGTTGAGGGATGTGTTTCTTGCACGTTACTATCCGGTGTCTAAAAACCTCAACCACAAAGATAGAGTGAACAACTTTGTGGTATTACCTGGGGAGTCGGTGAGTAGATCTTGGGATAGATTCACCTCATTCGTAAGAAGTGTCCCAAACCACCGCATTGATGATGAGTCATTGAAAGAATACTTCTATGGGGGCAAGATGACAATAACAAGGCAGTTCTTGATACGATTGCGGGTGGTTCTTATGGTGAGTGAATTTATGCAGAGATCGCAGAGAAGTTAGAGAAAATCTCCCGCAACAATAAAGCTTGGAGCACTAAGAGGTCGGATACTAGGAGAAACACCTTTGCAGTACAAGCTACATACAATCCGACCGCCGATGAGATTTGTGAAGAGATGGCACAAATGAGAACTGAGCTCGGGTTGGTTTTTGAAACCTGTCACTGGAGGTGCGGAGAAGGTAAATGCGGTGATTTATTTGGCTAAACCACCACCGTCAAGTGATGAGTACTACTATGAAGAGGATTCTTATGCAGCGAATGAGCAGACGGGGGGTTTCCGACCGAACGCCCAAGGCTCCAATCAGGAGAACTGGCGCCAAGGTCAATGAAATCAAGGTCGGAACTATGGGAATTACAATAGAGAAGGCCATTATGTTCGAGAAAAAAACTACAACCGCGACAACAACTTCAACCGGGGTAACTATGATAACAGAAACAATCGAAGTGGGCCCTATGTTCCGCCTCAAAATCGGGAAGTTGCTCTTAGGGATGGTAGAGGTAGTATGGGGCGAGTTGAAGATATGTTAAAAAAATGATGAGGAGGTTTGACGCTAGTGATGAGCACGCCAAGGAGTTGAGAGGTGATTTGGCTAATATAGGGCAAAAGGTGGATGCACATGCAGTCTCAATCAAGCATCTTGAGTTGCAAATGGTCCAATTGTCTACTACGGTGAACCCTCGTCAATCGAGTACTCTTCCTAGCAACACCGTCCAAAATCCGAAAAATGATGGACATTGTATGGTAGTCATTACTCGAGGGGGTAAGCAAACCATTGATCCACCTATGTCGTCTGGCGTAGAAGATGAGGTGAGAAAAGATGATGAGGTAGTAGAATCTAGTGGTGAGTTAGTAGACGAAGCGGTGAAAGAAACAGAGATGCCCAAAAAGGTGGTCCCCGTTCCAAGACCACCACCACCATTCCCGTAAAGATTAGTGAAGAAGATTGAGGATGGTAAATACCAGCGTTTTATTACTATGTTGAAATAGCTTTCCGTCAATGTCCCTTTGATAGAATCTCTTGAACAAATGCTCGGTTATGCCAAGTTTCTGAAGGATATGGTGACAAAGAAGAGATCGGTAAGTTTTGAGGATGATGACCAAATGAAACATTGTAGTGTTATTGCTACAAGGTCTCTTATGCAAAAGAAGGAAGATCCGGGCGCTTTCACTATTCCATGTACCATCGGGTTGTTACACGTTGCTAAAGCACTATGTGATCTAGGTGCAAGCATAAATCTCATGTCTCTCTCTATTTACGAGAAATTGGGTTTGGGTGACCCATAGCCTACAGCGATGCGGTTACTGATGGCCGAACGAACGGTGAAGAGGCCTATTGGGATATTACATGATGTGTTAGTAACGGTTGAGTCATTTATATTTCTGGCCGATTTTGTGATTCTTGATTGTGATGTGGATTTTGAGGTGCCTATTCTTGGGAGGTCGTTCCTTGCTACCGGACGCGCCTTGGTTGACATGGAAAAAGGGCAGATGAAGTTTCAGTTAAATAATGAAGAAGCAACCTTCAACATTTGTAGGTCCATGAAGCAGAATGGTGAGCTCCAAACGTTATCTGTTATATCTTACAGGGCTGAGAGTACGTCTGAGGTACAAATCGAAGAGCGCCTTGGTGTTGAGGCACTAGCGGCAATGATCATGAATTTTGAGAGTGATGGTATTGTAGAGTATGGTTCATTGGTTGCGGCACTTGATCAAGGTGAATTTTGGTTCAAACCAAAGAAATTGGAGTTAGATATGAAACATCGCGAGTCTCCACCCGCGAAACCATCTATTGAGGAGGCTCCAAAATTAGAGCTTAAGGCTCTACCGCCTCAACTGAGGTATGTATTCTTGGGAAGAGATGACACTTTGCCGGTAATTATTGCGTCGGATTTGAATGTGCAGCAAGTAGAGTGTTTGGTGGAAGTATTGAAGAGGTTCAAAAGAGCTATTGGGTGGACTATTGTGGATATTATTGGGATCCCTCCTGGTATTTGTTCACACAAAATCCAACTCATGCCCGACCATAAGCCAAGTATTGAGCACCAGAGACGTTTGAATCCACCTATGCAAGAGGTAGTGAAGAAGGAGATTATTAAGTGGTTGGATGATGAAGTCATATATCCCATCACAGATAGTAGGTTGGTATGCCCTGTTCAGTGTCTTCCCAAAAGGGGGGGAATGACAGTGGTCCCTAATGAGAAGAATGAGCTTGTTCCAATGAGGCCAGTGACCGGATGGAGAGTTTGTATGGATTACCGAAAGTTGAATGCATGAACTGAGAAGGACCATTTTCCTATGCCCTTCATGGATCAAATGTTAGATAGGCTTGCAGGAAAAGGGTGGTATTGTTTTCTGGATATTCGGGTTACAATCAAATCTCTATTGCACCAGAGGATCAAGAGAAAACAACCTTTACTTGTCCTTATGGGACTTTTGCATTCAAGAGGATGCCTTTTAGGTTGTGTAATGCACCAGCCACTTTTCAGAGATGTATGATGTTGATATTCTCCGATATGGTGGAGGAGACTATTGAGGTGTTTAAGGATGATTTTTCAGTTGTTGGCGACTCCTTTGATCGTTGCTTGAGTCACTTGGTCAAAGTCCTCAAAAGGTGTGAAGATTGCAACCTTGTGCTAAATTTGGAGAAATGTCACTTCATGGTGAAAGAGGGTATTATATTGGGCCATCACATCTCAGAGAAGGGGATAGAGGTTGATCGAGCAAAAGTAGAGGTTATTGAGAGACTTCCTCCACCCATCTCTATAAAAGGTGTGAAAAGTTTTCTTGGGCATGCGGGCTTCTACCGGAGATTTATTAAGGATTTTTCAAAAATTTCACATCCTCTGTGCAAGTTACTTGAGAAGGAATGTAAATTTTATTTTAACAAATCCTTTCTGAAGGCATTTGGAGAGTTGAAGGAGAAGTTGGTGTCGATGCCCATAATTATTTCCCCGGATTGGAGTAAGCCATTTGAGGTGATGTGTGATGCTAGTGGGGTTGCTCTTGGTGTGGTATTAGGACAAAGAAGGGATAAACCCTTCACCCCATTTATTATGCTAGTAAGGCCCTGAATGAAGTACAAAAGAACTACACGGTGACTGAGCAAAAACTCTTTGCGGTGGTATTTGCTTTCAAAAAATTTTGCTCCTATTTGCTTGGCACAAGAGCTATAGTGCATACTGACCATTGCGCTTTGAGGTATTTGATGGCAAAGAAGGATGCGAAAACAAGGTTGATTAGATGGGTGCTACTATTGCAAGAGTTCGATTTTGAGGTGAAAGATAGAAAAGGGACCGAAAATCAAGTTGCCAATCACTTGTCCAGATTAGAGGATGAAGCTATGCGCGAGTTGGGTGAAAAGGCCGAAATTGATGACACCTTCCAGATGAGCATGTATTGGTCGCTTCTCATGACTTGATTCCATGGTTCGCCGATTTTGTGAATTATCTGGCTAGTGATATTGTCCCATCGTACTTGTCCTTTCATCAGAGGAAAAAGTTCATGCATGATGTGAAAAAGTTCTTTTGGGATGAGCCTTACTTATATCGGAGTTGTGCTGATGGGCTTATTCGCCGCTGTGTGCAGGAAGTTGAGATACTAAGTGTTTTGGAGGTGTGCCATTCCTCGCCTGTGGGTGGGCATCATAGTGGTATCCGGAATGCCCATAAGATTTTGCAGTGTGGGTACTATTGGCCAACCATCCACCAAGATGCTCATGAGTTCGCCAAGGCATGTGATAGGTGCCAAAGAGATAGAGATATTTCGAGAAGGAAAGAGCTCCCTTTGAATCCTATTCTAGTAATTGAGTTGTTTGATGTATGGGGCATTGATTTTATGGGCCCGTTTGTGAGTTCTCATGGGATGAAATATATTCTTGTGGCGGTGGATTATGTGTCAAAAAGGGTGGAAGCCATAGCATAAACAATGAAGGGAAGAGTGTCACCGCGTTCTTGAAAAATAACATACTTTCCAGATTTGGCACCCCTAGGGCCATTATTAGTGATGGGGGATCCCACTTTTGCAACAAGTTGTTCAAAGGGTTATTGGAGAAATATGGGGTTCGCCACAATATAGCCACTCCTTACTATCCACAGACTAGTGGGCAAGTTGAGGTCTCCAACAGAGAAATCAAGCAAATTCTGTCTAAAACGGTGAATGCTAATAGAACGAATTGGTCAAGGAGGCTTGATAATGCTCTTTGGGCCTACCAGACAGCATACAAGACTCCCATAGGTATGTCTCCATACCAACTTGCCGGTTGAGTTAGAGCACAAGGCCATGTGGGCGATGAAGAAACTGAAGATGGATTGGAATGAAGCAGTGGAGCAGAGACTAAATGGGTTGAATGAGCTTGACGAGTTTCGTCTAAAAGCATACGAAAGTTCAGCCCTCTACAAAGATAAGATGAAGAAATACCATGACCAAAAGATTGAGAAGCGCGAATTTGCGGTTGAGGACTTGGGTGCTTTTGTTTAACTCTAGGTTGCGATTGTTTCCGGGCAAACTCAAGTCCAAATGGACTGGTCCATTCTTGATCACTAAAGTGTTCCCACATAGTGCGGTTAAGTTGGAAAACAAGGAAGGTGCATGGTTCACGGTAAATGGGTAAAGAATCAAGATCTACCTCGGGCATGCGGAGAGTGTCAATGAAGTGGTTGAGGCATATCACCTTGATGAAGTCTGAGTAATCAAGAGTCTTGCGTCGTGCCGCGACGTTAAATCAAGAGCTTATTGGGAGGCAACCCAATGTGTATCCTCTAGCCAACAATAGTTTTTCTTTTCTTTGTAGGAATAGTTGCATTCCTTTGGTTTTACTCAATGTCATGTGTCAATTTTCTTTTATTTCTTTTAGACTGTTGGCTAGAGAGTAATTCAGGGTCCGTGTCTAAAAAGTGTCCAGAAAACACAAAAAGAATGACTTATTGGGTGCTCAATGTGCAGGGACCAAACCACAAGAATTCTGCAGAAATTGGTCTGGTGCACAGATCTACGGACCAACCGACGGGTCGTCGTCCCATCGACGAACTGTCGATGGTAACCGTGGATCCCATGTATGTTTTCCAATTTTGCCTAAGTTAGGGCACAATTGACGGACCCGTCGACAGACCATCGACTGACTTATAGACCATCAATGGGGAATCGTTAGTTCACTAAAACCAGTGCCCGACCCGACCCGACCGGCTATATAATAAAATATCCTTTCAGTTACCCTCCCACACCTTTTCAAATTCTCCCCCCAACCATTTCCTTCCCCTTATTCCCTTAATTCCCCATAACTCCAATTAACCGTTCTGCACGTCCGTCGTTTCTAACTAAAAGTTCTATGGAAATATGACTTTTGAAATTTGCTAAGTGTCCGTCGACGGACACTATTGACAGACCGTCAATTCATCGACGGGCCGTCGATAGTGCCTGTCTACTCAATCTGCAGTTCTACACTAACATGAGTCCTGTGTTTCTAGATTTTGTTTTGCTTCTATTGTGTGTGTTGGTTGATTACAATGAAACTAACAACGTCCTTTTCAGGTACTAATGGACCCCAAACCGGATATTGTCTATTCCAGGGACGATCCAAGTACGTGGTACCATCTCGGTGGATGATTGGCTCGTCCGACGATGAGCGTGATCCCGAATACGTGCCCCCAGGCACCCAGACCCCGACACCAGCTTCTAGAGCCACTCTAGTCACGACCAAGAAGGTGGCGACCGGTGTAGTCACTGTCTCCCAGTCTAATGAGGAGCGCATACTGACTGGCATACCGTCTGGGTCTGCCTCGAATTCAGAAGGAGCGTCTCGCTCTGAAGAGGCTTCCGGTTCTGAGTCGGCCCACTCTACAGAGTCGAATAAGGCACTGCCTCTGGTTCTGGATCACAGGAGACACTCTTCCAAATGTGCCTGCCCCCCATGCCTCGTCTGATGAGGCCCAGGGTTCGGAGTCTGCTCCGGCACCCCGACATGAGGACCCTGCACTGGTTGCTGATCAGCCAAACCGATGGTGCATAGATGACCAATACCAGATTTACAGGGATGCCAAGTTGCTGAACGATAACGGGGTGATGACTCGGACTTTGGCAGTTGAGCGGCGAGTTCTTACAGGGAGCCTCCACACAGTCCCCGCGGTACATGACTTATTCACCCGCCACGAGCTTGAGTGGTATCTCGGAGTATGGGACCTTATAGCGAGGAGATGGTGCGGGAGTTCTACGCTTCTTACGTAACGGCTCTTCGAGGTTCTTTGGACAGGGGGGCTAACCCCGCCAAACATGCACCGCTCACAGATGTCCGAGTTCGAGGCTGCCGGGTGGATATCTCTTCTCCTGCCATTCGCCGCTTCCTATACGGTGAGGACACTGATGCTGGAAGGGTTCTCCTCACCCCAGAGTTTGACTACAGGTGGGATGTGGTCAAGCATGGCCATTTTCAGCGAGACAAAGATTTGAGAGAGTCCACCAAGAGATGGATCGCCCAGCTAATATCCGCAGACTGGTGTTGAACCCCAGAAGCCTTATCAAGAAGGCCAACCTCACGTTTGCAGCCAAGTTCATCTGGTTGTTGGTCCACCACTGCTTATCCCCCACAGCTGCAGATAACATACTTACCTGGGATAGAGCGGTCTTGGTAGCAGCGATGGTCGCCGGGTTCGAGATTGATTTTCCGAGATTGATGATCTCCGTCATCCATGAGAGGGCTTTTAAGTGCTCTACCACTTACCCATTTGCCTGTATGATTTTTCAGTTGTGCAGGAATGCTGGAGTGCCCATTTGGCACATAGATGTCCTCCGTACTCCTATCGAGACAGTGGATATTGGCCTCATTAAGGATGAGGCCAATGAGGCGGCACTACGGATAGGGTCCAGATTGGATGGGCAGCCGTTGGATGAGAACATGGCGGATACGGTAGAGCAAGCCCAAGGGGCTGATCATGCTGCTTCAGAGCCTACCGACACCACCCCGGTTGAGTCTGCCCCTGGCACTAGTAGGGCATCGAGTTCCTCCCGGTCTACACCACCATCAGCAGCACTGGTCCCGATTGCTAGGGTCCAGAAGCTAGAGGCCCAGATGGCCACCTTGCTGCACCATATCCAGCCTTGGATGCAGAAGTCCATTGCCGAGGCTGAGGTTCGAATTGACAAAAAGGTAGTTCAGCAAACGGAGAGGAGGATTCAGGCGGTCCACCAGCGCCTCGATGCTTTTGAGTTGAGGGTCCTAGCACGCCCAGCCCCCACCATTGATTTGACGACTCTTCAGGCGGATGTGGAGAGTGTGCGGGCTGATGTTGATGAGATACTTGATGCGAGGGTACCCGAGCCTGAGGACGCACCTGCGGAGCTTGAGGAGGATACAGTGCTTACTGCAATGTTCCGTACCACCACTGCACCTCCGCCTCCGCCATGTGAGCGTGCCAAGAGGTACCGTTCCAGCCACACCAGTGAGAGTGAGGAGGCTCGGTCTATAAAGAAGGAACGGACAGATATGGAGGCCGCGAGGAGAGACTCGTTGATTGATGAAGAGGCCCGGCAGATGAGGGCTCATGAGTTAGCTACTGGGGCGTCTAGCTCCAGATTGGATGTTGTTGAGAGGAGCACCACTGAGGATGCAGATATTGTTGTGGGCACCACTGATGGTGTCCCTACTACTGAGGGAGCGGGTTCCGGGAAATCGGACCCGCCTGCTTGTTGATCTTCGGCGCTATGCGCCTCAGGTTTGCTTCACCTACCACCCTATCTTTATATTTCTTATGCATTAGTGACAATTGCATGTTTTTTTGTTGAGGGTGGGGTAAATGGAAAGTGAGTGCTAGGTGAAGTCTGAGTATCCCAACTCACGATCCTCTCTTGGTGGTTTTCTTGCCTGTGTTCTTTTGCCCCAAGAGAGTGATTACTTTACTGTTAAATCGGCATGTGTAGTATCTTGTACAAAGTATGAATGTGAAATCTGAAGCATGATGGCTAAAATATGAATGATATCCCGTTCTAAAAAGAATGCTTGCATGATTAGGTATAATGAATGTTGAACGTGTTGTCTCTAAGCATGACATAGAGATGTACCACAGCATGGCCCTCAATCTAACACTCGAACTAGGTGTCCAATAATCTGATAGGGTAATTAAGTGTCAAGAGAGTGAGGAAATTTGATTGTTCCACTGTTGGTACCTAGCTAGAACTTGCCCGGTTAGTCCTGCAAAACGGAATATGTGTTAGACATCTAGGAAAGGATCATAGGCCCTTGTTTAAATTAGCCAATTTTTAGCCTAAATAAAAGAGAACCAAATGAAATCGATCCCCTTTTTATCCAAATATTTTGAGCTTACAATAGAAATTTCTTTTCTACACCAACTCATCTTCCCTGGGTATAATGTGTTGGCCCTGGTCCCTCATTGGACATGTGCACCTCGACTTAGGCCAATAGCATAAAGTTGAGGGTGGCTAACGCAGAAACTGACCTTGTCTTGGCCCTGACCCAACCTTAGGTATTGTGTACCTCAACTCATGTCAAATCCATAAGTTGAGGGTGTCTATTATGAGTGAATGTCCCGAAAAAGTGGGGATAAAAAGATTAACGTGGAAAAGAAATAGTAAACAAGAGAAGTGACTCAGTCAAACCAATTATCAATTGAGTAAATAAAAAAAAAGAAAGAGAAAAAGAGTGGTGAAGAAAAAGAAGTAAGAAGTCACTTCCACAAAAAGGGAAAGAAAGGAGAAAACAAGGCAAAGATGATAAGAAAAGAAAAAGAAGGGCATAATAGATAATGAAAGAGGTAGGATTCTTAGCCGTAATGTCAAGGAGGGCAACAAGTCATTAAAATGTACTCATATGTACCATACCTGACCCTGAGCTTACGTTACAACCCAAGAAAGTCCTATTGTGATCCTAAGAGTCTAATATGGTGAACTTAAAGCAGTGAAAATAAGGGCAAGCCTATGGCGACAAGTACCAATTACGTGAGAAGTTGTTTTGAGCGTGAGTGTTGAATAATGATCCTTATACTCAAATTTGAAATCACTATGCGAAAAATGAGGATATTTTTTGAAGTGAGGGCACTAGTTGCAATATTGGAACATTGGTACCTAGGTGAGAGATAAAAGAGTAGAGGTGTCGGTGCGTGGTGAGTATGTGTCATGCTCTGATCCACGTGAAAGAGCCTAGTGAGCCTAAGAGTAAAAGCATGCACAAAAGCAATAAAAAGAGTTAAGATTGATAGCCATATGATTCTGAAAGCTTAAAAGGAAGTACTTTTGTACAAAAGTGTTGTGGTGAGTCATAATGCGTCGCTTGAGGACAAACAACGAATTTAAGTTGAGGGTGTTGATGTACCGTGGTTTCACGGTACTTTCAATGCTTTTTCCTTAAGTTTAGTGTGTGTCTAGGGTCTTTTTGTAGTAATTTTAATGTGTTTCTGTCTGTGTTTTGTAGGAAAGTTGTCCAAAACGTAAATGCAGAAGGTTGTGCACAAATCAGTGCATAAGTGACCCACGAAGCCATCGACGGACCATCGTCCCATCGACGGACCGTAGGTGGTGACCGTCGATTGAAGGTTCAAGCATCTGGAAGCAACTCAGGGAATTCTGACCAAGTGTGGGGCTACGAAAGGATTGATGGTCCGTCGACTGATCGGCGGACCGTGCTGGCAAATCGTCGATGTGATCAGAGACTGTCCCAGTACCCGGTGTTGAAGAAAAGTTAAGTATAGAACGATGATATGCATCGATGGACCGTAAGTGCATCGACGGACAGTGTTGTTGGTCCGTCGATTGGATCAGAGAAGATGCAACCTGGAGGCTTAAAAAAAGATGCTAAGCGTGGACCGACGGAGGCAGTCGACGGTCCGTCGTTCTGTGGGGGCGTCGATTGAAGCCGCGTTTTGGGACAAACTTTCTTTATTTTGAACTCATTTTAATTTAGGACTTTGTTATTATAAATAGGGTTAAAAACCTCATTTTTGGGGTTGAATCTTTTATTATTTTTCATACTTTTGTTCTTGGGGATTTAACTTTGCAACTTGGCAATTTATTCAAGTTTCCGGAATCGATTATCAAGTGAATTTTGTTGTTTCAAGTATTATTTCTGGATTTTCTTCAAACTTGTCAAAGTAAGTTCATGAATTATTGTTTATCAACTATGAATTGTGTTCTTCTAGGCATGGGTAACTAAATCCACAACTAGGATTGTGGGAATCATGGGTGACTAACAAAGTAAAACTAGCTTAATAACAATTCTAGAATAGGTTATTGTAGGCATTGATAATTCTTTCGCTTAGAAGTCTTTTTAACGAGTGCACGCGTTAGAACTCGCCCTATTTCTACTTGACGGACCAAGGGGGTAGTTAATAGGAAAAGAATTATCAACATAGATTTAGTGAGACGCTATCTAATAGGCTAGTTTCGATTGGTGCGAAGTAATAACTAAGTCATACATCAAATATGATGCTTAATATGAAGTAAAGGTAAGTGTTAGTAACTTAAACACACGTAGCTGGACCAAGGTATGGGTGGAATTCTCTAAATATCGGACCAAGGATTTAGAGATACCTAACTTATCACTTTGCATGCAAGACACTAGAAAGAAATTGTTATAGCTAGGATTACTGCGTTATTAACCTATGGGGAACACTTACACCCTAGTTTCTCTCACAACTTGATAAACACATTGCTACTTGTTTTACTTAGAAATAATTAAACACTTTTGTTTCACAAAACCCCCCTTTTTATTTCACTGTTTCGGAAAGGACTTGACTAAATAGACGTAATTGTATATTGAAGTTAAGTCTAAACCATTTTCCTCGTGGGATCGACCCCAACCTACTTATTGGGTTCTTTACTTGATACGACCGCTTATACTTCTGTAAGAAAGTGTAATTTGACCGTATCAATTGACCTAGAGCTGGGGACTCACCCCATTTCCATTCCACCTAACAGGATGGCCCCGGTTGAGTTGACAGAGTTGAAGGCCCAACTTCAAGAGTTATTAGGTAAAGGTTTTATTAGACCGGGTGCCTCTCCTTGGGGTGCTCCAGTTTTATTTGTGAAGAAAAAAAATGGTAGTTTTTGTATGTGCATAGACTACAAGCAGTTAAATAAGGTGACTATTAAGAACAAGTACCCCATTCCTCACATTAATGACTTGTTTGATCAATTACAGGGTGCTTGTGTCTTCACAAAAATTGATTTGAGGTTCAGTTATCATCAATTAAAAATAAGAGCAACAGATGTGCCAAAGACTGGTTTTCAAACAAAGTATGAATATTATAAGTTCTTAGTAATGTCTTTTGGGCTTACGAATGCCCCTACTACTTTCATGAGCATGATGAATGGAATTTTTAAGCCATATTTGGATCTCTTAGCTATTGTATTTATTGATCATATATTGATCTACTCCAAGAGTAGGAAAGAACATGAAGATCATTTGAGAATTGTATTGGGGTTGTTAAGGGAGAAAAGGCTTTATGTCAAATTCTCCAAGTGTGAGTTTTGGCTCGATTCAATGTCCTTCTTCGGCACCTGGTTTCTAAGGATAAAGTGATAGTGGATCCCACTAAGATCTAAGAAGTGAAGAGTTAGGTAAGGCCTACTAATGTTTCGGAGGTAATGAGCTTTGTTGGTTTATCTAGCTACTACCGTCGGTCGGTAAGGGATTTTCTTCCATTGCTTCCCAACTGACCAACTTGACCAAGGAAATCCCTTCGTATGGTCGGATGAGTGTGAAGAGAGCTTCCTGAAACTCAAGACCTTGTTGACTACTGCATCGATTCTTGCCTTGCCTGTAGAAGGTAAAATTTTCATTTTTTATTGTGATGCATCTTATTTTGGTTTAGGTGCAGTGCTAATCCAGGAGAGGAATGTAATTTCCTATGCTTCAAGGCAATTGAAAGTGCACGAACGTAACTATCTGACCCATTATTTAGAGTTGGTTGCACTTGTATTTGGATTGAAGCAGTGGAGGCAATATCTATATGGGATCAAGTGTGAAGTGTATACAAATCATCGCAGTTTACAATATGTGTTCACTCAGAAAGAATTGTATTTAAGGTAGAGAAGAGCGATGAAATATTGAAAGACTATGATATTACTATTCTATGTCAACCGGTTAAAGCTAATATTGTGGATGATGTCCTAAGTAGAAAAGTTGGAGTTTAGCCCACTTATAGGCTTGTAGACGCCCATTAGCTAGAGAGGTTCAAACTCTAGCTAATGACCTTATGAGGCTGTAAGTAATTATGAAAGGAGGATTCTTGGCCTGTGTGGAGGCAAGATCTTATTTTCTTGACAAGATTAAAAGAAAGCAGTTTGATGATGAGAAGCTGAGCCGAATTCGAGATATTGTATTCGAGGAAAGGCTAAAGAAGTTGTGAATGATGGAGAAGGCGTATTGAGAATTAAGGGGCGGGTATATGTGTCCCGTGATAATGATTTGACTCATACTATTCTTGTAGAGGCTCATAGTTTGAGGTATTCTATACATCCTAGTGCAACCAAGATGTATCGTGATCTGAGGCAATATTATTGGTGAAGTAGAATGTAGTGTAACATTGTTGATTTGTTGCCCAATGTCTGAATTGTCATCAGGTTAAATATGAACATCAGAGGCCTCAAGGGACACTTAAGAGAATGCCCACTCTTTAATGGGAGTGGGAAAGAATTACAATGGATTTTGGGGTTGGTCTTCCAAGAATATTGAGTAAGTTTGATTCTATATGGGTAATTGTTGACAGGTTAATTAAGTTTGCTCACTTTATCCCGGTCAAGGTGACTCATAATGCAGAGAAGTTAGCAAAACTCTATATCCGCGAGATTATTCGATTGCATGGAGTTTCAATCTCCATCATATCAAATAGAGGTACGCATTTTAATTCTAACTTTTGGAGGACCTTGCAAGATGAATTAGGTACTACATTGGATCTTAATACCGCATTTCACCCTCAGCCCATTAGTCTGAGCGAACAATTTAAGTGCTCGAGGATATGATTCGTGCGTGTATGATAGATTTTGGTGGTCATTGGGATTAGTTCTTACCCTTGGCAGAGTTTTCATACAACAATAACTATCACGCGAGTATTGGCATGGCCCCATTTGAGGTATTGTATGGAAGGATATGTAGGTCTCCCATTGGTTGGTTTGATGCATTTGAGGTGAGACCTTGGGGTATCAATCCTTTGAGGGAATCGTCAGGAGAAGCTTCTAGCAGCTCACAGCAGACAAAAGGAGTATGTAGATCGGAAGGTCAGGAACTTGGAGTTTATGGAGGCTGAGCAAGTCTTGCTGAAGGTTTCACCCATGAAGGGTGTGATGTGGTTTGTTAAGCAAGTAATCTTAGTCCAAGGAATATTAGGTCATTTGAAGTTCTTAAGCGTGTGGGGGAGGTGGCTTATGAATTGACCTAGCCTCCAAGGTTGTCAAGAGTGCACCCGGTATTTTACGTGACTATGCTAAAAAAAATATTATGGTGATGGAAACTATATTATTCTTTGGGATTCGGTCCTACTTTGTGAGAATTTGTCTTATGAGGAGGAGTCTGTAGCTATTCTAGACAGGGAGGTCCACAAGTTTAAGTCATAGGAGATTGCATCTATCAAAGTTTGGTGGAAGAATCAGTAGTTGAAGAGTCAACTTGGGAGAGTAAGGTTGATATGCACGAAAGATATCCACATCTTCTTGTCGATTCAGGTACCCTCGCCTTCTTTTGATCATTTGAGGACGAACGATGGGTAAATTGATATCTGATGTAACGACCCCTTAGGTCATTTTGAGTACTACAGATTTTATTTCATAAAAGGCTCTTTCAATAGATTATAAATGGGTATTTTGGACTATTTGTAACTATAGTTATATAACTAATGAAATAATTAATAATTAATTTAGTTGATGATTAAAGAAAATAACATTAAAATTAATATTGGACCACTTTTACCACTTTTATAATTGGTCATGTATAATAATTAGGGTAAAAAAATAATCTATAAAAGAAAGAAGAAAGGAAAGTAGGCGAGAAACTTTACATGCGGTGTCTAACAAGGAAGACCAACATCGAGGTATTGCTTTGAATCTTCAATGTTCTTATTTAATAGTAGGGGATTAAATATTATACAACAATATTTCATGGTTAGATGAGAATTGAAAGTGGGTGTTAGCGGATATGCTAGTTGTTTGACTTTTGAATAAGAAAGTGAGGGTGATAATGAATTAGTTGATGGATTAATGGTTATCCAATCATTGACTGGTGATATGATAAATTTGGGTTAGAGTTGTCGCCATTGGTTTTCGAAACCAGTGGCTTTAATCTTGAATTTTATAACGTTGTTATCATATTATAAATTGAATTTTAATATATTGATATATGTAATTAAATATTATGTTTATTATATTATATGAAATTCATTAGAGTTATATTATTTTGAGGAATTAAAACTTAACTCTAGGCTTGAAAAAATTAGGAACATATGAGACTTCATTATTATTTGGTATCAAAATTTAAGAATTTGATGATAGACTTGGGTGTGTTTTTGAGTCTATGTTAAATATATAGTAATATGGGTGTCTATGAACTCGTTTGTTTACGGATGTGCATACTGCATAGATTAAAAACGTTCGGAATCATTAAGAAAAGGATAAGTATTTGAGAAAGAGCTTGCTTGACTTCGATTCTTCAAAGGAGGTAGGCCATGATTTATTCATATGATAAATTGACTCTTAATAGTGATTGATAATCCACTGAGTGATATTGTGAATTTTTCCTGTACTTGGTTGTTGTGGTTTCGATAATTTATATGTTGTTGTGATTGGTCTGAGCCCAAGTTAGTCGAGTTGATTTCTAAATGTGTAACATGACAATTAAAAATAGACAGAGTGAGTACTTATCATTTCACAAAATCAATATATAAATAACATTATTCTCCTATTTTACCTTGAGAGTTATTAACCTTGAAAGTATAAGTTTGACCAACATAGAAAAACGAAATGATTTAACTTATGTATGTTGGCTAATTTAATTAATCAAAATAAATTAATTTATGTTCATTTATTGAAAACTTAACTTCAAGAGAATACTAAATAAGGGTACAATGATAAACTTACCTAATTTCTTAAGGAAACGGAGGGAGTAATTCACATCACTAGAATTCTAGATTATAAAGGAAAGATGTTGCATTAACTTTCTATTTGGTTGCATACTTCCATAGGTAACACTGTTTCTGCTTCATACGTCAAAGCCGCTGCTTCCTTCAGACTCAACGAGCTTAAAATGCTTTAGCTGAGTTGATACGAAGAAGCACAAATATAAGAGAATAACTACCTGAAAAGTAAAAACACCGATTTTTCTTAGCATCTCACCAAATTTGAAACCAGTTGAGGTAGTAACCAAAAGAATGGCAACAGATTTTGAGGGCACCAACCTTTTGTAACTACGTTTTTGAAGCTGGGCAAGCGAAACAGCAATTTTAGCACCGATACTGGCATTATTTTTCACGAGAGCAATGTCTGAAACTTCATTAAGGAAACTAAAAGGATGGACTAAACTGAAGGCCATGATCTATTTCAGGTGGCATTGTTGAAATGATTGATAATAATCTATTGTGACATTCCTCGTTCTCTCTCAAGATTTTAACGAATGATCTACAAACTAAACAGCGTATAGTAATATCAGTTAAAGGATACTTGAAGCCAGAGATGCTCCACCAGTAAGTTCATTGACTCTAGCAAGCAAGAACGGAGTTTCAGCATTGCCAGTAATCTTCTTCTCTCTGAGTTAGCAATTACATCCCAACATTAATATGTGGAAATAGGTAATGAGGTGCAAAGAACCATGTACTTCCGCAAATAAGAGGATACAGCAGAATACTTACCGTGCTTCTTGGAGAGCTTGCTGTATTGCCGACTCAATCAAACTTCCAGAAGCAGAATGCTCTCTTGGAATGGGGACTGCTATCAAGATTCCACTCTTCTGCTCAAGTCTTATGTTCGCATCTATAGTCAAAGTTAAAGTAATAGAAGTAAATACGCTATATTTAACGAGTAAATGAATGAAGGATGAAATAGATATAGGGTTGCTTGCCAATAACTCGAGCGCAATGTTCTGGCGAATCTACTCGAGCAGGTGCCTAGGTTTTATGGCAAAGATAACCAATTAGAAAACATGATATAATGTTCATTATAAACATAATAAAGAAAAATATGATCTCATGTTAACTGAAATTATATGACAAGTTATCCATACATTCCAAAAGAAAAGTAGTCTATTCACCTACCCGATCATTTTCTTCTGAACCACCCCATCATTCCCAATAATGAAGGAACAAAAATAATTAAAAGAGGAGAAGAATCCACATTGTGACCATATAAGTGTTTGGTGTTGACGAGCAGCACACTTCAGCATGTAACAATGTTTGACCCCTTTTTTTCTATACTCACTCTTTCACGGTTCAGTAGAGAAATCTGCTACCTCCATTTCATTTTATAAAGCGGTGTTCACCAGGTGTTTGAGAAAGAAATTTGACATATAAATTGAATATATAATATATCATACGAAAGGCAGTGGTCTTAAATATGCAATGAAATTCTTATGGCTATTAGAGTATGTCATTAGGGTAAAATGAGAGACTTAAAATTTAAGAGTTACCAAACATAGAAATGTGTTACTCTTTTTGGAACACACCATAAAAGTGACATAAAACGAAAAGATGGCATACTACATAAGAAATAATAAGTTGGTCTGGTTTTCATATTTTCGAAGGGTTTCCATGACTGTTTCAATAGTCCGCTTTGTTTGTAACATATAACAGGAGTTACTCATATGATTAATGACAAAATATGAACCTTGCAGCCACTGGTTTGTGTGAAGAAAGCAGGGAACTCATCGGTTCTATAAGCTGCAACAGTAACTCTTTGAGTTTCCTGTAGGTCAAGATAGAAAAGGAAGGAGTTAAATTCCAAGTCTTCCATTATCATATATAAGAGATCTGAAGTTAAATACAAAGTTGGTACAAACCAAATATTCAAGTGTTCGAGGAATATCTAGTATCGATTTTATACCAGCAGAGATCACAGCCACAGGAGTATTTCCAAGCTCAGTAAGATCAGAAGAAACATCCATTGCTGTATAAATAAATGCACAAGAACTACTAAAACATAATAAATAAGAAATAAATGCAATAAGAGAAGAAGTTGAAAGCTAAGGAAGTTTCTTATTTCATTACGAAAAGTTTGCTACCTTAAAACAAAAAGGCTTGAAGAGATGCTCTAAGTATCAAATGAAAATCATGTAGAGCGCGAGTTTATTAGAAGCAGCCTAATAATCCACCTTGTTAAGAAATGGACCATGGGGCTAACTCTTGAGGTGAGTTCTATCCAAGACAATATAAGGTGACACCTCAACAAATGTCGGACGCTCTAACTCCCTACACGTCCTGAACATCTGAAGCGTGCACAGCATAATATGGGGCCGCATTGGATAAACCAAGAATGGGGGTGGGTCTAACTTTAATACCATGTGAGAAATAGTCACATGAGAAATGAAAAAGATTAACAAAATGACATTGGGTCTAACAGCCTCAAATGCTAGCTAATGCGGTGAAAATTGTCAAGACCCTGTACGGAGATAATAACTCATTCCCTCAATCTGTGCGGACACTAATACACCCCTCCTCTGCACACTGATGTCTGGAAATTTGGACCATGGATAACAGGTAAACTAAGAATAGAGATGCACCAACGCTGATATCATGTTAAGAAAATGGATGTTGATTCTCACTCAACCTTAAAAGCTAGCTCATAAGGCATGAATCACTCAAGACCATTTAAGGAGCAAAGAATCCATAGTGATGGACACTCTAAGCATCTCATATTAACCAGGTCTTATGCTATTTACCGAAGTTGAAAATCATTATTGAGCCAATATTTGGAACTAATCAGTAAAATAATCATCAGAAGAACTCCATATTGCTCCTCGTAACAGATTGGAGTTGGACACCCTAGTTTAGTGTCATTCCTGCTTAATTCATATTGATGATACCGCTGATCACTTACCAGTCTACATGAAAATGTCTAGTTTAGTGTCACTCCTGCTTAATTCATATTGATGATGCCGCTGATCACTTATCAGTCTCCACATGAAAATGTCCTTCACGTGCATCTTGTCCTCCATAACTCCATTCTTGATTTTATTTATGAATTAAATATTTGTTTGCCAACTATTGTCACAAAATGCTCAAAGAGATTCGGCAAGCTATCGTTCTAATTTAAAAATCAGATGCAAACAAGCAAAATCATCACTCTAGCATCACCATAGATTATAAAGTACCAAAGCACATATACAAGTGTTGATTCACTTACTGTTCTCTCCATGCCTATGTACTCCTCCAATACCGCCAGTGACAAATACTGGAATACCCACCTACAAGATGCAGACGAATTTTCTACAAAATTATACAGATAAAATACAGAAAAAACAAGAGAGTTACAAGAAAAATCCTGTAGGATGCAGTCATCACCTTCGAAGCAAGATACATTGTTGCAGAGACAGTAGTTGCCCCATTCTCCCTGCCTGCCATCTAGAGGAAAAAATACAAACAATAGCTTAGAAAACACTTAATTTGACAGCTGTGGCGGCTTCCCAAGAATATTTGGTAGGATCCAGTCAGATATCCAAACATATGGTCCGAACTTTTTTTATTTGAAAATGGTAATTGCTTCTATTTCTGCAGAACGGTACATAGGTTGTACTGAAACCCGTATTTACATAAGGAAACTCTAATGATACCGACCTATCCCTATAATGAGTCTAAGACATCAATGATAGAGACGGTATCATTACAGTGAATTTGATTACACCAAAAACACAGAGTGAAAATGCAATTCAGTTTGACTTGTTGCATACTACTCTACCTATTCTCAAAGACTCTAAGGTTCCTCTCTTTCCATATTGTCCACCAAATAGTGGCAGGGACAATTCTCCAGTTACTTCTGTTTTTTGGTAGTGTCCCTGCTTCTTCCCAGCTAAATAGAGCCTCTGAAATTCTCCCAGGCATGGACCAGGACATGCTTTTACGTCTCAGGAACAGATTCCACAACTGGCCGGTGACTTCGCATTGGATAAACAAATGATTGACTGTTTCTGCAGTTTTCCCACCGAAAAAACATCTAGAGCAAAGTGTAATTCCCCTCTTCATTAAATTCTCCTGTGTCAATACTACTTCTTTAGCCAATAACCACACAAAGCAAGACACCTTGTAGAGGATCTTGGCTTTCCATATATGTTTCCAGGGCCACTTGAGTAGCTGCAGATTTTGATGATTCAACTTCTTGTACACTGCACCTACTTTAAAAATCCCTTTACTGTTTCCTGACCACTGCAATTTGTCTCGCCCCATTTCCAGACCACTAAATTGATCAATGCTTCTAAAAAATTCTGTTACTCTTGGAATTTCCCAGTCATTGAGGTGTCTTCTAAATACAAAACTCCACCCTTGAGGAGTCCATAAGTCAGCTATAGTACTTGGTTACTGAAGAACTAAATTGTGGATGTGAGGGAAGAGAGTCTCCATATTTCCTTCTACATGCCAAGCATCCTTCCAAAACCTAGTTTTTATGCCATCTACCACTTTGATCTTGGTGTTAGGTTTCATTCTAAAGTTCTCTAATGGATTTCTGTTAGACCTTGATCTAAGTCACTCAATTAAATGGCAGCATGGCAAGGTATTAAGCATGTTAATGTTATGGTCCCCTGATATGGATCCGGTTATGGGGCGTTGTAGTGTGAAATCAAGTGTTTTCTTCCTACGACCTATGGTGCTGATTCGTTAAGAGAGAACCTGCAATCTCTTGAGTTTGAAGTACTCAAAGACTTGAATAATTTTCTGCTTATCTTTCCATTGAATTCAAAATAACTTAAATACAACATTGGTGATTAACCACCCACCTAATAACAAGGAAATATCTTCCCACTACTACTGAAATGAGAAAGTGGAGGAATAACCTCCTTACTGCTGATAACTACTACACATAAAACAATTGTTACATGGAAAGGGAAAACACTGTTACAGAACCTATTATAGTGAAAACAGAAAAACATAATTAATAGCTACTAATGACTGACCTATTACAGAGAAAACAGAAAAAAAACATAATTAATAGCTACTGATTTTATTTCCATGCATAAAACTGTTGGTAGACTAACAGGGTACTAACATTACTCCCCTCTTTCAAATGGACAAGCGCTAAGCGCAAAGTGTGGAAAGTAATTCTTCTTCATCGTTAATGAAATCAATCCAGAATAACTTCTTGCACTGATGGCCCCGAGTGAATAGTTCGTCGCAATTGAAACAGAGTCCCTTAAGTCGTCTTTCATCCATTTCAGATCTTGTCAATTTCTTCACAAATCTAGTGGTTTGTTGCGGTGAGAAATTTGTTGTCTTTGATTTACAGGAATCTAACAATTGCGAACCAAGGGGTTGTTCTTTGCGTTCATAAAGTCGGGAAATACTCATAGCTGTAGCCAAATCTGGAGGATTATGCAACTCTACCTCAATTGCTATACAATCAGCAAGACCACTAATGTAAAGTTCAATTTTTTGCGCTTGTGTAAGAGTACCAGCCCGTGAAACCAATTGTTCAAACTTTTCTTGGTAATCTGCCACAGATCCAATTTGGCATAACTTAGCCAATTCTCCCAACTTTTGACTTCTAACTGGTGGTCCAAAACGAAGGTTGCATTGATGTTTGAACTCATCCCAAGTGAATTTAGGCATATCTTTCTCTAGTTGAAGAAACCAGAGTTGTGCAATTCCTTCCAAATGAAAAGAAGTGAGTCCAATTCTTTCTTCTTCTAGTGTATGTTGGTGTCGAAAGAAATGCTCACACCTATTCAGCCATCCCAAGGGGTTTTCGTGGCCACGAAATCATGGAAAATCCAATTTTGTGTATTTAGGAATCATGGAATTCCCACCTGATTTTGATCCCGAGCATGCAGCCACTGTTTTACCTTTCCAACCGCGATTGTGACTGCCATTTTCAGTTGCTTCAACATCTGACTTTGACTTTGCTAAATCCTTCGTTAGGGCATCCAAGCGAGCATTTATGGCTCTTGGAACAAAGTCAATAATTGTGCTAATTGTCGTTGGATTAGATCTCCCATAACTTTCGGCACTGATACCAAGTTGTTATGGTCCCCTGATATGGATTTGGTTATGCGGCGTTGTAGTATGAAATCAAATGTTTTCTTCCTACGACCTATGGTGCTGATTCGTTAAGAGAGAACCTACAATCTCTTGAGTTTGAAGTACTCAAAGACTTGAATAATTTTCTGCTTATCTTTCCATTGAATTCAAATAACTTAAATACAACATTGGTGATTAACCACCCACCTAATAACAAGGAAATAACTTCCCACTACTACTGAAATAAGAAAGTGGAGGAATAACCTCCTTACTGCTAATAACTACTACACAGAAAACAACTGCCACATGGAAAGGGAAAACACTGTTACAGAACCTATTACAGAGAAAACAGAAAAACATAATTAATAACTACTAATGACTGACCTATTACAGAGAAAACAGAAAAAAACATAATTAATAGCTACTGATTTTATTTCCATGCATAAAATTGTTGGTAGACTAACAGGGTACTAACAGTTAACCTTGTCACTTGCATAAGCCAAGCAAACAAACATGTAAGGCTAAGTTGGCGATGGACTATTGACGAAGCTAAGGTGTGCGCAATGGTACCACAGCCTGATTTCGAAGCAACAAGTGAGGACCAAGGACTTGAGAGCAAAGCATCTTGGTGAGGACTTGACAAGGTAAAAGCTTAACAACGTCATGTGGGCATGGCGTTGATATTAAAAGAAAGAACAAGGGAAAACGATCAGCAAGACCAAGGCAACAATGAAAGGGCATTGATGCCAACGTGGGATGAAGCAATGGCATAGATTTGTGATCGTGGCGCAGCAGCATTGAGTGGGAACAATGCAATGCTGAAAAGTCTAAGTATGGCAGTGTTAAACATGGGAATAGCTCGTCCTGAAGGTAAGCAAAGTCAAAGCTGACCGGCGATTACAAAACACATGCCAAGCACATGACCGGCGGTTACCAAAAAGTGCAGCATTATCCCATTTCGTGTGGAGCTTGGTTTTGGCGCCTTGTTTAAATTATTTTAAATATACCAAGTAGTTGTGGGGTGTCAACTACATAGGATAGGATCAGGCTAAGTCCAACAAGTGTTTTATTCTAAATACGTTACTTGTCGGGAGTTGGCTGCTCATAGTGTTATAAGTGTGCAGGCTGCCTATGGTGTAATTTCGAGTTTTGATTGTTCTAAGTATTAGGGAATCTAATTAGAGTGTCAGATCTAAGTTAAGGTCTAGGGTGATCTTATAGTACCAAGGTTGGTACGATTTGGGAGTGTTCTTGTATTCACTTTATCAATACAAGTTGGAAATTAAGTTTTCTGTAAAGCTGGTTGCCTTTGTCTCATTTTATATTTTTGTGGGTTTATTATGCTTACTGTTTCATGTTGCTTAAAACGTCCAAGAGTTGGTCTCAAAACGTTGCTACCTATTTTTCGAGTTAACACCAAAACAGTCCTAAATTTGGCTAAGTGTTGGAAGGTTGAACCGTTGAAGTCTACAAGTTTGTTGGCTGCCAAAGTGGGTTAAATCGGTGAACTATTTGTGTTCTTAGATTAGCCCCCTTACAATTTCCATAAGCTAACACCATAAGGGCTGATAACCTCCTTTCTCATCCAACTATCACTCTCTTCATATTTTGCCTTTATGACTGAGCCCCACAGATTCTGATTATCATTTGAGTACTTCCAAAGCCACTTCATCCTCAAAGCTTTACTCTGGTTCTTCATGTTCTTAATGCCCAGACCCCCAACTCTCTTTTCAGTGATCACAGTTTTCCATTTGACTAAGTGATATCCTCCCCTTTCCTAGTTCCCTTGCCATGAAAAGTTTCTCCTGATGCTATCCAACCTATTGATGATTCCCGTGGGATAGGAAATAATGACATCATATATGTTGGAAGTGCATCAAGCACAGAATTTATCAAAGTTAGTCTTCCCCCAGTGGAAGGTACTGAGATTTCCACCTTGCTAGCCTCTTCTCACACTTCTCAATCACCCCATCCCAGATACCCATAGAGTTGGATTTTCCCCCCAAAGGCATACCCAAGTATGTGGTTGGGAGGACACCCACTTCACCTCCCAGTATGCTCCGAACTTTTTGAAAGGGAAAACTTGAAGATGAAGCATATACCTAGCTTCTATGACTTAAAACGCGGAATAGCAGCAGATGCCAGTCAGAGACACAAGGTAGAACCAAATATAACAATGTCCATAAGATTGCACGTCAAAACTGTTATTTAAGCGCAAAAGGTTACCTTTTAACAGATACACAAGAAAATGACAAAAAGAACCAAAAGAAAATAGAACATTTGCATAGGTAATGTGAAAACAGTCTTTCACAACAGCAAATGAGAAACCAGATATGCTTGTTTTTTCTACAAAGAAGAATGAAAAATATTTCTGAACTCTGACCCAATCAGTTGTGGAGAAGTCATGTGAGTGGATAATTATCTCTTTGATAGTAACTAAAATGTTTGGATGAAGCACACAAAATCCACTATGATCTTTGAGTTGTCTAAGGTCTCTTCTTCTGAGTTCACTTCCACTCCTACTGTTATACCTCACCTACAAGATACAGAAATTACAAAAACAGGACATGTATGCCCTGGATTACCTAGTGAAATTATAACTATAAATGAAGAAATAGTAGAAAAAGAAATAATTATAGGAGGAATATTATTATTAATACCATTTAAAATTTACCAAGGAAATCAAAATATTACTTTAGGAATAAAATGGTTAGATCAATTTACACCATATAAAATAGAAGATGAACAATTAATCATAACCTGTCAAAATAAGAAAATAATTATAAAAAGAACAAAATGAGTAATGAAGATATATATACTTGCAAAAATTATTGTAGAAGGATATCACAACAGATATTATACCCCTATGATAGATACAGGAGCAGAGACAAATATATGTAAATATAATTGTTTACCAGAAGATAAATGGGAAAAATTAAAAACACCTATGGTAGTAACAGGATTCAACAATGAAAGTAGTATGATTACATATAAAGCAAAAAATATAAAAATACAAATATGGGATAAAATCTTAATAATAGAAGAAATGTATAATTTTGAATTTACAACAAAAGATATGTTATTAGGAATGCCATTTTTAGATAAACTATACCCACATATTATAACTAAAACACATTGGTGGTTTACTACACCATGTGGATATAAAATAGGAGCAAAAAGAGTAAATAATAAACAAAGAAAACCAAAAGAATGGATAAAAGGAAGTGAAAAACTAAATCAAGAAATGGAAAATACAAATAGAAAGGAAATAAACCAACTAGAAATTATCATATTTACAATAGATAAAGTTAAAATAATAAATGTACAATTAGTCAGACAGTTATGTAGGCATGTTGAATACAGGAAAATAATGAAAGACTGAATATTTTTTTATTTTAATAAATAGTGGTGTTCGGGCCAGATTATGTACACCTCGATTATATTAATGGGTACTTGCTAGTTCCCACCAATATAGATACCGAGAAACTCTCCCACTAAATCTTGTGCAGATGGGATGAAGTCACCTAAGCTTTTAAGCCTGATTGAGCTTTTAACCCTTATTTCCCATGATTTTCATCACTGCGTTGACTGCTGGATCACACCTTTGATGCTTAATAATAGACTCCAATAGTTAAAATTCAAGAAAGTGTGTGGCATCCCCATGTGTTCTTGGTTATTCCTACTCTACTAATTATAAATTTTAGTGACAGTCATGCCCATCACATTCCACTCCAATTAAAATATCAACACTATTATGCATTCACTCTTTAAACGAAACCAAGAATATTATAAACCCCATCAACGATGAAAGTTAATGAGATTCTTTAGGTGGTTTGTTCATAAATTGTGATGATAATTATGTTCATTGTTGTGATTAGCTACTGATAAATTCCTTGTAGGCTTGTATGACAAGAGAAGTTTTTGGTAGAGGGTTAGGCTTGTATGTGGGTGGATTAATGAAATTTTGAAGAAAAGTACTTCATAAGAATTGAAGTAATCTTGTCGTAAGTGGAGGTTAGCATGGTTGGGAGAGCATATCTAAGAAGAGAAGGAAATTCTTGTGGATGGCAAGCAAAATCCAGGCTTCTGGATTTGACGCCTTCAAGACAAACCCACATAACCGAATCATCAGTTCTCTTTCAATGTGAAGGCTGATAATACATGACTCGCGCTATTTAACAAGTGCGACTTCTCAAGCTGTTTGAGCAAAGAGCTTTTTCATCATCTTTGGTATGTTTTTGGAAAAGAACAAAGAACTAAAAAGGTTTTAAAGTAAACCTTATTTTTAAATTTAAAAGTCGCGCTTAATAAGCACATCTTACTACAAAATAGAAACTATCTTCATAGAAATATTTGAAACTGTAACAAGGGAGTGTAAAACAAATAAACATAAGATAATGCAGGCTGTGGTGAAGTATATTTGTGAACTTATGTAGCCATCATCAAGACACACATAATTCTGCCAGCATACATTACAAAACAAGTTATCTGTGCCATGCTATTTTCTGCAGGCCCGTGAAGCTTTTTCATGCCACATCTCAAGATATACACATGTACATATACATATACATGTACATGTACATAAATATATATATATATATATATATATATATATATATATTCCCGAGCTAGTGAAGTATAATTTTCAGCAGTCAAAACAAATATCAACAAATATCTTTAACAAATATGATGAAGGTAAACAAGATATAGTTGCTCAGAATAAGTAGCTTAATTTGCAATTGACTTACAACAAGTGCAATGTCTCTACTAGCAGTTTTCCGAGCTTTGCTACCAAGACGTGCTAGAATCTCTAGTTCTTCTGTAGTCAAGCCTACCATAGAGAATATAATTCATGTTTAAAACATTTTACATGCTACTATGATTCCCTAGTTAAAAGAAAGTTTACATAGTATGACAACTCAGAAACAACCTAAGGTCGTGCAAGTATTTTAAATTTTATCATTTCAGAAGTTCACAGACTTCTGTAGTAATGATTGCAATATTCTGAACTCGGGTTCTCATTTTCCAGAATTCCTCACAAAGTGTAAGTTTAACAAGTAATTTATCAAAGATTCAAAGTGCTGTAGAACATAACGTTCTGGAATTAATTAAGTACAAGATGGAAATGGCTCACAGCAGAGAAGCATAGATGCTCTCAAAAAGGTTACTTTCCGGATTAAATTTCTCATCTTCACATTCCATTTCAAAGAACTCTCACTCCATTTCTCATCTTCACATTGATCACTCACATAAACTGTCCAAGTGAATTGGAAAGGTCAGAACTTTCAGACAACTATCAGATACTCATGGAATACGCATCAGCCATATGCCAGTGCAGGAATATGATTGAGCATAGAAGTCAATGTACTTTACTGCAGTAGTGTATATTTTGAAGAAACATTAGTGCTTAGTTAAAAAAGTTCCATTTCTTTCATAAGAGAAAGATATAGATGAAAGAGTTATAGCACTCATCAACTTGATTGAGCTGCCAAAAGTCGAAAGTTAGCATGAGTATGGGGTAATAAGCAGATAACATGTAGACAACTTGGTATCTATTGATAGTTAAGATGCGTATTAAGAAGCCAAGAACAAAGAAGTTGATGTTTATTGCAGATTACTCATAATAGAACACAAGTAGAGTGTCATGAAGTCTTTGGACACTTAAAGTTCAGGAGAGGTGTGTGATGAACTCAAGAAATCAACCCCACTTTCGTGTCAAAGTACCCCAACAAAGAAATGATAAAAGAATGGGATGCAGAAAAAGCGATGAAGTCTCAAATAAACACCTATGCATGGTACGCCATCCAGAATAGCGATAGTGGCAGGTACAGCACCATTCTCCCTCACAATGACCTCCAACTCCTTTGCTGTCTCAAAATTCTGAGGATAAGGCATTCCTAGGAAAAGCAAAAAAAAAAAAAAAAAAAAAAGGCATAGTTAAAACTAGTACGAATAGAACAAAAATGAGAATGTAATTTCAGCTCCTTAAGGCTAACTAACTTAGTACATGTAAGGTTAAAGTGAGGCCAACAAGTTAAGTGAATTGGGGCAAATTCTAAGTCTTTGGTCAGCACAATAAGTGAGGATGATTGATGAGGTAATTCAAGTACAACATGTTATTTCCGCTGTATAAATGTAAAGCAGAAGTGTCCATCTTTTGTTTTAGTATTTAATTTGGGAGGAAGAGGTAGGCATAAACAGCCGGTTCAACTGAATGAAGAGATAAGAATTTTGGCAAGTTGTAGTGTTAGCACTGGTACATGATTTTGAAAAAACAAGAAGAATTGAAGAAAGTTGTGGGTGGTACCATGAGATATTATAGTGGATTCCAAAGCAACAATGGGGGTTCCATGTTTTAATGCTTCTGAAACCTCCGGGGATATCTTAATCCACCCCAAATTTTTACCACAAGAGCCAGAGCCAGCCTATAAAGGATGAAGATTAAACAAGCAATTTTGAATCTCAAACCTTGTTTTGAATTGCATAGTAACAGTCGTGGTACCTTAGAAGCAGAATCTGCTGCTGCTGCTGCTGAAGTGAAGTGTCGACTAAGGATTGCTAATCTTGAATCAGCCATTAATCTTCAACAATACTTTCTTTGATTTTGCGTATTCAAATTTCAACCCAGCTTCATTCGGATTTTCACATATCGCCTAGCCGCCCTTTTTAGTTTGTCTTTTTTTAAGTGATTAAAAAAAATAAAAATTACTTCAATACTAGGACTCTTCTTTTTCCTTCTTTTTTTCTTAGTGAATCCAAACGGGTGCGCCTTTAACTGACAAATAGAATGAGAAGTCGAAATTAATTGAGAGAGAAGTATTTTTTTATTAGAAACAAGTATGAACTTGACCCTCTAAAGACATCGATTTACTTGAGGTGGTACTATATTTACCATGTTCTACGTACATAAGATTAGCTAGGGTCGTTTGGTTTGAATTTAAGTTATAATGGGATTAATTGTGATTAGATTAGTTATGATGGATAATTTATGATGAGATTATTTTTTATTGAGTGTTTGGTTAATTGTATTCAAAATAATAAATTGAGAAAGGGGTCAAATATGCCCCTAAACTATTTAAAAAGGTCTAGATATACCTTCCGTTTAAAGTTTGGTTCACTCATGCCCTCGCCGTCCAACTTTTGGTGCAAATATGCCCTTATGGGCGTTAGTTGTCATGTTGAACATATCCAACTCATTTTTCATTTCTTTAAATGCCACATGAAATTGTCATGTCATTTTGACCTTACCACATGACATTTATATGAAAATAGATGAATTTAGGGGCAAATTCAATAATTTCAACAATTTTTTTTATTTTATATTTTTTTCATATTTTTCTATTTTTTATTTGTGAATTTTTTGCGTAATTTTTATATTTTTTTCATATTTTTTTAAGAACAATTTATTTGTTTACAAAAATACCCTTCATTAATGTAAAAAGTAATGTAACAAAAGGATTGAAAGAGATATTTTTGTTATTTACCTATTTTATTCCAGGATAAGTTATCATGCAATTATTATACCACCCAAGGGGAGGGATAACTTATCCCGATACTAATTATTAATCTCGGAGTAAATTATCCCGGACTTGCCAACCATACAACAAATTCAATGGTACTATAATTTAATGCCATGACTATTTGGTAGTATCCTTCACACCAAACGACTAAGACGACTAAGATTATTAATCAATATGATTAATGCGATAATATTTGTCATATTTGAGGCTTGCATAAACGATCCTTTGATTAATCTTTTTTTTTTGTTTTGTTTTCATATGAAAAAGGTTATAAGAATGAGAAGTGTCAAGTTCTTTTTATCATTTTGATATTCATCTATATTTTATTTTGTACATTCAATTAATATAGGGAAAATTACGCAACAAAGCAAACTTATATTATTTAATTACTCATCATAGCTATAGTTTGCTATAATTACCACTCGCGACTAACATTATACATTAATTATGTGGGCTGACTTCGAATTTGTATAACTAGTCATGTTTGTAAATGTATAATTCTCCAGAATATACAAATACATATGTATAATATACAATTATTTAACCTATATACATATACAATTCACCTCTCTCCCACTCTCTGCCCTCTCTCTCTCGCCTCTCTCCTCCCTTTCCCAATCTCGCTTGCCCTCTATACAAATGTATATGTTAATATACAATTATATACATATATAATTCACCTCTCTCCCACTCTCTACCCCCTTCTCTCTCTCCTCTCTCCTCATCTCACTCGCCTCTCTTCTCCCTCTCCCAATCTCTCTTGCCATATATACAAATACATATGTATAATATACAATAATCTAACCAATATACATATACAATTCACCTTTCTCCCACTCTTTTCCCACTCTCTCTCGCCTCTCTCTTCTCTCTCCCAGTCTCGCTGGCCTCTCTCCTCCATATAACATGTAGCTACAAATTGTAATTATCAAACTATAGCTATGGAGAGTAATTAATTATTTTTAAGTGGCAATATGTGAAAGTTTCCAATTAATATAACCGAATGACTTATCTTTTTAATTGTTCTTTTTTTTGGAAAGATTTATAAATAGCTAAGAGTTGAAATATAATGAGGTTTCTTAGCTATAGTTTGCCTAGTTACGTACCATAACTAGAGTTTCAGTAATTATTGTATATCTCGCTAGAAAATTTATTTTTTATACAAATTGGACTCTTAACTTAATTAATGAGGCGGTAATTTAGATTATTAAAAAAAGAAAAACAGTGTCATAAACCATGTTTATTGTATCTGATTAGAATTTCTCATCAAATATAACTTTTTCCAAACTAAGAAAGATAAAACTAACTTCCTAAATAAATACGTCAAAAAAATGACTTTATTTAATTGTAATTGGATTGCTACAAGGAAGGAAAATGTTTTTGTCAGTTTGAAACAAAAGATGAAGAGAACAAAACATGGTTTATCTCTTTGGAGTAAAGAGGAATATGGAGATATATTTAAACAACTTATCATAACAGAGGAGATTGTCAGAATGAAAGAATCTTATTTGAAGATCAACCTACTGCAAAATCGATTGATTTTGCAACAAGCGCAGTCTGAATTCAACAAATACTTGAGATATGAGGAGAAATTTGGAGGCAGAAAGCATGTATCCATTGGTTCTCAAAAGGAAAGAGGAACACTAGATTTTTCCGCAACCTAGTAAATGGAAGAAGAAAGAGATTATCTTTGAACAGAATAATAAAAGAAGATGAAAATTGGACAGAAGGAGAAGAAGAACTAATAAATGAAGCAATTTCTTTCTATCAAAATCAGTTCACTGGAGGGGCTACTACTGATGAAATCTCACTACTGAACCATATTCTATGTATGGTAGATTTTGGAGACGAATGAATCACCCATAGTAAATGAGATTAAAATGATAGTGTTTGTATTGAATAGTGATAGCAGAAGTGGACCTAATGGTCTTTTGGCTTTTTTCACCAATTGTGTTTGGACATTGTTGGTACTGATATTATAGATGTGGTTCATGCTTTTTTTGAAAGGCACACCATTCCTAAATCCATCACTCACACAAACTTAATCTTATTACCTAAGAAGGAGGTGGTGCAGAGTTATTCAGATCTGAGGCCTATTAGCTTGAGTAATTTTTTGAATAAGGTCATATCCAAGTTGATACATGACAAGATCGAAGCTGTATTACCAAAGCTAATCTCGCAAAATCAAGTTGGCTTTGTAAAAGGAAAGAGTATATTACCAAGAATGTATTAGTGGCTCAGGAAATCATTACAGACATCAGAAAAAAGGGGAAACCTGCTAATGTGTTGATCAAGTTAGACATAATCAAAGCATATGATAGGGAGGATTGATTCTTCTTGATAAAGGTGTTGGAAAAAATGTGTTTCAATGCATTGGTGATTGACAAAAATTGGAGATTATTGACTAACAACTGGTACTTTATCCTTATAAATGTCCAGATCCATGGTTTCTTTCACTCATATAGAGGGGTGAAGCAAGGAGATTATTTGTCTCATGTTCTATTTATTATATCTGTTGAGGTATTGTCAGGAGCTTTCAACAATTTGTTTGACAATAGGGATTTTAAGAGCTTCGAAATGCCTAAGTGGAGTGAAAACATTCGCTACCTTGCATATGCAGATGATACCATAATATTTGTATCTGCAGACAATAGATCTTTGGTATAGTTAATGGATATTCAGGAGAGATATGAGAAAGAATCATGTCAGAAAATAAACAAAGAAAAGAGCTTCTATTACATGTTTAATAAAGTTGCTTTGACTATTGTTCAAAAGTTGGGAGTACCACTGATTTTGCAAGTAGAAACTTTCCTCTAATTTATCTTGGATGCCCACTTAGTTATGCCACGAAGAGGAAAATACATTTCTCTGATCTAGTTAAGAAAGTACAGAATAATCTTAAGGCTTGGAAAGCAGTTGTGCTCATAAATACAGTCCTACAAAGCATTTCAATCTACCTATTAGCTGCAATTATTTCGTCAAAGTGTGTTATTCAAGACCTACATAGAATTTTTGCAAAATTCTTGTGGTCTTTTAATGAAGAAAGGAGATATAAGCACTGGTGTCTTGGGATAGTTTTTGTCTACCTAAAGAGGAAGGAAGGTTGAGTTTTAGATTACTGTTTGATGTGTCAAAGGCTTTATTTGCAAAGCTTTGGTGGTCTTTTAGAACAAAAAAGTTTATGTGGGCTAATTTTCTATGGAACAAATATTGCAAAAGAAATAGACCACAGATTGTTGATTGAAATAGAGGATCTCAAGTGTGGAAGTTCATGTTAACATCTAGAAATTTGATCAAGAGATTTGGTGGGAACCAAGATGTGACAATTGAAGTATTTGGTTTGACAACTGGACTAAACTTGGTGCTCTTCATTATTACTTACCTATTGGGGTCAATAATCATTATCAATTGTATGAAGTGAAGTCCTTGATGAAATTAGAACGATGAAATAATGAGTTGCTACAGAATGAATTCGCGGAGGAGGTTTGTCATCAAATAACTCAGGAGGTCCAAGTGATAGAAGGAATTCGAGATTGGGATAAGACCTGGTGGATGCAAAATAGTTTAGGTAGATTCTCTGTCAAAAGTGTCTGGGAACTGATAAGGCAGAGGCAAGAGGTGAATGAGGATTTCAAAAATATATGCATCAAAGGGGTACCTTTCAAAGTTAGTTTTCTCTTTCGGAGGCTATGGGAACATAGACTATCGGTGGGGGAAATTCTTATCAAAATAGGCATGGTAGATGAAGTTTATTGTTATTGTTGTGATTCTAATGTACTAGAGACCATAGAGCATCTATTCATATCATGTCTAGCAACTAAAATGCTTTGGGTGAGTTATGAAAATGTTGTAGGCATTTAAGTTGCAACAAACAGTTAAGATATGGTGGAAGGCTGATTGTGCATATAAATTGAAGTGTATTGTTAAAGTTGTTCCTGCTTTTATTATTTGGGAGATTTATAAAAGAAGGAATTGCATTGCTCATGGAGGAAAAAATCTATTCATACTATGCATTTGGAGGTACAATGTTAAAGCAAGTTAATTCAAGTTTAGATGTTTCACATTAAGGTACAGTTATAATTAACATGAAAAAGAGCAAAACTCTTAACCTTTGATTTACAAGATGCCAAAACAGGAACTACAAATTGATGGACAACACAACAACAAACACAAATAGTCAAAGGGATTAGATAGTACCACAGTCACATATGGCTAGGGATAGGGTTGACATAGTACCAATTCTTAAGGATGACCATACGCATCTTCTGAAGAAGATAAACAAAATATCTTCCAAAGGGTAATTGGAATTTGATTATGATCAAATTAACTTGAAAATACAAAATGGGAGAGAGAAAACTCTAACCAAGTATTCTTGAGAAAGAGAGCTTTCTTGTAAGAAAAAAAAAGGATGATCTTACAATGTGGAGAGGGGGGCTTTTTATTGCCAAAAATATGCTACAGTAAAAGTGCTACATGGTGCTACAATGTTGCTACAGTACCACCCTCAATAATTTTCAGTCTATGCTTTGATGATTTCATGGGTGACTTTATTTTTATTGTGTCATTGTGATGTCAAAGTGGCTGGAAATTCTCTTAGCAATTGTTATCATCTTTATCCTCGGAACAAGACTTACTCGCTTCTTGATATTGGGCGCTGGGAAGTTCAACCTTAATTTGTTGTAGGATTTTCTCCATTTGTTAAATGAAGTCTCCCCTACTACTTGAGCCAGATAGTTGTGCAGTTGCAATTGATTTTTTTTGTAAAAATTGGATCTGGGCGACATCTGTCGGGATTAGATGTCATGGGTTACCCAGGAACCATTTTTCCACTTATGGGATACATGCTTCTTTTGGATCCCAATTTTTCCACCATTTACAATGGCCTTGTAAAGACAACCATGGGATTCCCTTGTGTCCACTTGGTTTGTGATATGCAAAATTATGTGCAAATATCCATGGGTGTGAAATCTATGGGAAAATTGTAAAAGCAAAGGAACGTAATGTTGATGTGAGAACCTTTGACAAAAATAGTTGTATGCCACTAAAACTGGTGACGGGATAATATCAACTTTGTGGCCATAGATGGGTCACCATTGGTGCAAAAACCATTGAGGGAATTTAGAAGCAAGCTGTTTTCCCCAAAGAAAAATCCACGAATGTTTGCCAACATTGTTTTGGAAAGTGAAGGCATTCATCCATATGTTTTGGTAGTCAAAGTAGTTGTAGTTTTGGGGTTCAAAAGGCTAGGAAAGTTTTTTATACTTGGTAGGGTGCATACCCCATTCTCTGGGCGAGATTATTTTGTTTATGAAGATCGTAGTATGAGTAACATACGTCTATGTTGGTTTATTTTGTGGGGCTTGAACACGCAAAACCTGGTATCGCTAGTATGAATTCATAGAATTTTTGTGCATACATTGGAGTTTTTGGATAACATTTGCATTAGGAGTAAGTCTTTTTCTGGCTACCTCGTAGGGGTTTGAATTCAAAAATTCTGGTTTGATTTGTATCAGAGGGTAGACACAATCATTTTTGAAGTAGGTTGGGTCGTCAGAGGAGGATCCCCCGCTTGAAGAAATAGGTTTGGATGTGGGCGAGGAAATTGATTTGTTTGGTACTGGGCATACTGAGCTTGTGCTTGTGTTTTGTGAGGAATTAAATAAAATATTGATCGGGTTCTCCACCTCCACCGATGCTTTAGTTGTGCTGACGGCAGCCACAGAGCGTGATGAAGATGTCGAAGCGTGGCTTTGTGCCACCGCTTGGGTACACATTTTCTTGAAAAAGAGGTATTGATTAATCTAATCTCTTCTGTTGGAACTGGTCATAACTGTGGGTTCTTTAAAACCCATGAGTTGTCGCCAGTTCTTGAAGTCTTCTTCTGTCCATGTGGTAGACATTGTTTAGGTCAGTTGTTCTTGTTCTTCTTCCTCTTCTACTAGATCAACCCACTTTTTTGGACTAGAAATTGGAACAGGATTTGTATTTTCCAGGAGGAAAGATGGTGGAATTCCTTTCATAGTGTAATTTGTCGAAGTTTGGTATCTTGGCTAGTTTGACCCAATTGTAGTAGTTGAGGGTTGCTTTTTTGCAACTGAATTTGTTTGTTGTTGAGAACCAAAAGTAAAGGGGTGTTGTAAGGCTGATGTTTAGCCGCTGCTTCAATCTCATCTTGTGTGCTTAGTTCCAATAGTTCCATTTTCTTTTTTCTACCCATAATCACCTACCCTGCAAGAATTCTCGAGTAAGAAAGTATGCGATAGAGTTTGAGCTCCCTTTGATATACTCTATATCAAAATCAAAAAAAGATAAAATAGCTTGCCATCTAGCAAATATATGCTTAGAAGCAAGGTTTCAGACATCCTTTTGCAAAACCGATTTTGCAGCTTTGCAATCAATGCGTAGTAAGAATTTTTGGTTTAGTAAATCGGATTGAAATTTTGAGATACATAAAATAATTGCTAATATTTCCTTTTTAATGGCAGGATAATTTTGTGGTGCTTTATTACAATGCTTGGATGTAAATGCATGATATGCTCCTTTTAATTTTGTTTTTACTTTAAGATCCCACCATAACCTATGTCAAAAGCATCTGTCTCAACTATTTTGAAAGTAGGGGGGTCAAGAATTGATAAGCATGGAAGATTCTTTGCTTTCAATTTAATCTCCTTAACAACATTCGTGTGGATGTTAATCCATGGGGAAGGTTTTTTTTATTACACCCTCAAAAATGATTTAGGTTGAACTAGAGCCTAACATGTGTGTCATGATGTTTTAAAGTCCTAAAATGTTTAATTATAGTGTTTAGAGGCAGTGTGTAAAGTTTAGATGAGTTTGGAGGTCAAACGTCCAAGAACGTGTATGACGTTCGAAAGTTTTGCCTCGAAACGTGCTTGCGTGCCTTAGTGTGTTTTGGCATGTTTTACGTGTTCGTGTTGCAATTGATGTGAGAGGTTCATAACATGTGTATGAGAGTATTTGAGGTGGAAACATCTGGGCACGACTCCCCAAGGACCGCCATAGGGGTACTTGAGGAGGACCAAGCCTTGAGCGAGCAAGCTGCCCAAGGCAGCAACAACTTAGGCATTGAGGGAGCCAGTCCGCGTCGCGGACTTTGTCCACCAAAAGCCAAAATTTGCTTTGCGTCGCGGACACAAAGTGGACTCTACTGTTTTGGAATTTAATTTCAAAAATCTTGCGGGAGCAGCTCCGCGTCGCGGACTTGTTTCCCGACGATAATTCCAGAAATTTTAGTTGAGTTTGACTTGGTTAAAGGGTTCTATAAGTGCAGGGTATTTTTGTTATTTTAGGGACAAGTTATTGGCGGTTATTGAACTTTTTTAAACCCCAATTCACCCTTTAAATCAAAACCCTTAAGTCCAAAACAAAACCTCTCCATTTTTTCTCTCCAAAAACATCCATTGATGAAGCTTTGAAGCTCCAAGGAAGAAGACAGATTTTCCAAGTTTTTCTCCATCAATCTTATGGATTTTCTTCAGAATTAAGGTGTGGTGCTTCATCCTTGAATCTTCTTCTATTCAAGAGCCAATTTCAAATGGTTTCAAAGATGATCAATAACATGAATTCTTTTATTTCAACTTCTAGCCATGGGTTCTTGCATAAACGATTTGAAACAATGATTTATAATATAATTGATGTTAATTGAATGATTTTACATCAAAATTCCTATAAACCCATGCAAATCATGAATTCCTTGGCTCTAATGTGGGTGATTTGACCATGGCTTGATCTTATTGAATTCTTATGTAGATTGTATTGGGCTATTGATATATTAGAATTGTATATAGGTTGTCCTAATTTGATGAAATTCATATTGTATTATCTTGGATCATTGTATATTGTGAGTATTGGATTAAATTGGTGACTATGGTTATTGGTAAGAGCCTTGGTGTATTAGATTGGTTGATTGGCTATGGATTAGAGTTGTTGAGATTGAATTGGTGGTATGTTGACCTAACCTTCTCTATATTGTGTAGTATAGGTGTTTCAATTGTGATGTTTGGTATGGTCCACTTATGGTGGCGATGCTTATGTGTTATACTTGTGAATGATGTGGCCTCGTCGGCATTACTTTTAGAATTATGCTATTGTCATGTTATGACTTGAATATGATCAATGTGAAGGACTATGTGATATATGTGTATATGTGAGATTGGGGTATGAACTCTCCTAGTCGACTATATGTGATCATGATAGACTAGGGTGGTGTCTCTAGTTGTGTTACTAGTGTATCTTGATAGATTGACTTGGTTATTCCTAAACTGATACTTGAACACTATTGTATATGTGATATGAAGATGTGTGTGTGTCTTTTTAGGTAGACTATGTTCATCTACTTGATACATGCTAAGTATATGAATATTAACATCTTGACTTAGTAGGCTTATGCACCTTTGTCTTATATGTGTCTAAATGAATGTAGAATGAATGTTTAGGATCGGTAGACCTAAGATGGGCCGTATTAAGCATGACTAATATGTGGAACCTTATATATAGAAAGAATTTTAAGAATGAGCTATCCTTATAGACCATTGAGTGGCATCCCTAGTGGACCCATATTTGGTAGGTGAATTTTGACTAGGTAATGACAAAGAGATGGTACCTTTTCATATGCCCTTATGTGATTGAATTACTCTATGAGAAACAAGGATAAGCACCGAGTGAGTATGTTTGTGGTAGTAGCTCTACTTGAGAATGAGTCTAGATTACAAAGAAGCCCTTGATATTCCTTAACCGTGTGCCTACATAGGGTGTGTCCTAGTTCCACCCTTGGCAAGTAGAACACCCTCCATCGGAGTAGGGTAGACTTCGGATTCCATGCCTATATAGTATGGTCTATGTCGGTTAATGCCTATTCTCATCATGTGGGATACATTTTAGTGTTTGATAAGTTCAACAACATGTAGGTAGTGTAATGGGACGCTATCTAGACATGGCACGAGTAGGCTTTGATGATGCTAGCATGTAGGTTCCCTAGGTATTTCCAAGACCATTATGTGAAGCTTTCCAAAATGCTTAAATGACTTAGTGAATGATTATGACTTGAGTCAATGTAAGTTGAAGAAAAGGATCCCTATCTAGGGTAGCTTTAAGGGTTGCTTAAGTAGACTTGAAGAGGGTGTATGGGCGGTCTCTTCATGTTTTAATCAAGTGAATCTTAGAGTAACCTTAGGTGGAGAGTATATATTGAAAAGGAAATAATCTTATCTTAGGTAGTCTTAAGGGTTATTTAGGTGTGCTTGAAGAGGGTGTATGGGTGGTCTCTTCTTGTCTTACTTAAGTAAATATTAGGATAACCTTTGGTAGGAGGGTTATGTATTATATGGTTAAAAGTGTGGTTAATGCTATATGTTGAACTACTTGGAATATGACTTATATGTAAAGTTGGTGTTAAAGGTGGTTCTTTTGTTTATGTTACAAAGATTTCTCAAAAGAGCATGTTTCATACAAATGTCCTTTTAGCATGATTTTATAGCATATCACCTACTTAGTACATACAATGTGCTAATTCCATATGTTGTTTACTTCTAAAAGTGTAGGTGGCATTTGAAAAGAGTTGGTTGAGGTGAAGCTTGGATACTAGCACTCATTCAAGCAAAGTTGTGGTATGTCCTCACTTGTTTCGAGGACATAGCTACCATTAAATTTCTTTGTTAAAAGTATTGTAATAGACTTTGTTAATTCGTATTCGATTGTCGTATGGGTTGTGACCCAAAGATGTTTATGAGTCTAAGTTGGGCTACTTTGAGACTTAGCGTTTGTATCATTTTCTATAAATGAGATTTCTAGATATGTTGTGAAAAGTTTTAATTCCGCACTACTTTTCATTTATGTTATGCAATGAACGATGTCTAAGGGCTTGTACAAGACCTCTGAGAGGTCAAGTACGCCGTGTGACGATTCGAAAATGCCTTAACTTCTAGGGTGTACTCTCGGGTCGTAACAGTTTCCTTAGTTTGTCATAGAGAGGTTTCAATAAATTGCTGAGACTTGGGATAAAGTCTGCTATATAATTGACGCACCCCAAAAATTGTTGAAGCTGGGTTTTGTCAAGAATTTGATCTAGAAATTTATCAACAAATTGTATGAACCGTTGGATAAGGACAATAGTGCCTTGTTGGATATTGTGCCCAACGAACCTTATATTAATTTTAAAAAGACTACGCTTAGTTTTGTCCAAAACTAAGCCATTATCTTTAATAATATTAAAGAAACCTTTCAGATGATTGAAGTGTTGGTCGACGCTAGTAGAGAATACTAGGACATCATCAATGTAGACTATGATAAATTTTGAGAAGGGATTGAAGATATTATTCATTATTTTTTGAAATTCCGAAGGAGCGTTCTTAAGACCAAATGACATTACATTCCACTCATACTGGCCAAAAGGTACCGTAAAGGCTATTTCATAGCGGTCTTTTGGATCAATTTGAATTTGCCAAAAGCCTGATTTGAGGTCAAATTTTGAGAAAATAGTGGTGATATATAGCCGATAGAGGAGATCTTTATTGTTGGGAATAGGGTATCTAATCCAACGAAGAGTAGAGTTTAAAGGTTTATAGTTGATGACGAGTCGCAGTACTCCTCGTTCAATCTCAGAGCTTTTGTTAACATAGAAGGCAACACAAATCCAAGGAGATTTGCTTAGAGAAATAATCTACTTTTCTAAAAGGTCGTTGATTTCCTTTTGGCAGTGGATCATGAGTTCATGATTCATTTGGATAGGGCGAGCTTTTGAAGGGATAATTTTTTCATCAAAGCTTGGCTCATAAGGGAGCCTTCTTACCATATGTTTTTTCCTACTCCAGAAGGTTGTGGGTAGATCCACACAAAGCTCCTTTTGTATTTTTGTTTCTAAGGTTTTTGATTTGGACTGGAGGGGAGGTTCTTTTAGCTGTTGTTGCAATCTTTGGAAAGCGACTTCTTCTTTGAGAAAGTTGATTTGGGGCTCCTTGTGTTTCAAAGTGAAAAGGACTTTCTTAATAGGAGGTTTATCAAAAGAAATTGAAACATTGATACTTTAAATTTCAATTCCTTGGTTACTCACCCTAAAAGGTATAAGTTCCTATATAAAAGGAGTACCAAGTATCACAGGGTTTGCAATATCTTTTACTAGCACAAATGAAGTAGAATTTTAGAGAATATAGTCTCCTACTAAAGTCCTAATCTCAACATCAGAGAGTTTATAACTAATTCCTAGTTTATAGTCGTTGGCAGCTCTAAGGGCTTCTTTAGTTTTTTCAAAGAACTTGGAAGGGATGAGTCCTTCTTGGATGCAATTGAGATCAGCGCCTGTGTCAAACAGAGCAACGATATCTAGGACAAAGGATTTGTTAACTACAAGGGTCACTCTCATATGCCATCTACGAATAGAGATCCTCGTGAGAAAGTTAAGAAAATCACCTTGTTCTTTGCCATTGTCTATTGCATCATTTTTGGGGACACTAGGTGGAGATGATATTTGTTAGAGGACTAGGCGGTCTAATTCTTGCCTAGCCTTGATTTCTCTAATTTCTTCCTTAAGGAAAGCTATTTCAGATTGAAAATCGTTGATGGTTATGTCTTTTATTTTTTAGAGGGAAATCTGTCAAGGATATATTATATATTGTAAGTGTTTGTCACTTGAGGCGAGAAAATATATGGGAAGAAGAGGTTGAAGGTTTATCCAAAGCCCTTTTGAATTGATCTAGATAGTGTTTTTTCTGGTTCGAATCATGTAGATTACTAATGATTTCAAGGAAAAGATCATGTTCTTTGGTGAGAACATTTATCTCACCTTGGCTGGTATGGACTTGTTCAGACTCTGAGGAATCTAAGTCATCATTTTCAATTTGGTTGAAACTGTTATCAAATTCATCTTCTGCATAATCGGAGCTTTCACTCTCTTCCATTAAGAGGTTTTGGATTTGGTTATGGACATACTCGTCAAGGTTAAGATTCTTAACCCTTTTGGAGAGTTTGCAGTATTTTGCAATATGGCTAGGTTTATTGCACCTATAGCAGTTACCATTATTAGGTGGCGGAGAGGTAGTCTTTTTGGTTGATTTTTTAATCCTTGGAGGGGTTTTTCTAGATTTTATGAATTCTTTGGGAGGCTTGAAATCATACTCCTATTTTCTTGGGGTTGATTTTCGGAGGGATTTCTTCCTACATGGTGAAAGACCAAACTGTTCGCAGAAACTTTCTAAATCTCGGCGGGTTAGGGCCCTATCTTTAGCTATTTGCCTTAAATTTTTGTCTTGGACAACAAATCTTAAGAACAACTTGTTGTATCAAGCTGGTCAGTTGGTCGTAAGTAATTTGTTCATAAGGAGTAACATCACCAGGGTGTAGGGTTTGGAGTTCTTCTTTGACTAGGTCCCGAAGAGACTTAGGCAAACCATCTAGAAATTTTACTTTCCAGTATGAAAGGTTACCATCTGGTTTCTCATAGATTCGAGTGAGAAAAGAATCTTTATATTCTCAAAAGTGAGATAGAGTTTTACATTTAAGATTGTTGAGTATCTTAGAGGACCTTTCTCTAAAAATAGCCGAACTTCCTATGAAGGTTTTGATTATGGTATAGATTAGAGTATTTGTCGAATCTGGAATGGTATGACCATCCTTAAGAATTGGGTTTCCTAGAGGGTCAAGACGAACACGTTGGAAGATATTTTGTTTATCTTCTTCAGTAATATGCGTATCCCACCACCCTTTAAGTTGGCCAGTGAATCCCACTACAAGGACATGGGTAGTGAGTTGATCTGAACAATTATGAGAGGATCTATAAGCAGTGACAACCATTGTCATCTACTGTAATTTGGAGAGAATTTTGTACTCAGAACAAGCATCTATGTTCCATTCATAGATATTGTTGGCATTATAGTTGTTCTGCATAACATTAGTTTTTTCATGTTTAGATGGCTAACTCTAGAATAGTAAAGTTTTGTGGCTTTCTCCAATTAGAGTATTCAGATCTAACAAGAGCCACTTCTAGAAAGATGTGTTCCTCCGGAAGGCCTTCTAACTGTTGATGGGGAAAATCTTCTTGAAGGCACATCTTTATCAGGAGTGTCTCGAGCTACAAGGTTTATGGATTTCTCAATTTCTAGAATTCAATGTTGAAGGTCAGAAAGTTGGGGAAAATCCCTAGCTTTATGGATTTGGAGTTCTGTGGCAAAAGTTCTAGGAATCTCATAGGGTTTGAACAAATGGATGTAATAGGTAGAGGATTCTCCTGATTTTGAGGGATCCGTAGGTGTGGAGTGTTGTTTTGTTAGTAAACGTTCTCCTAGAGCATGTAAATATTTATTTGTGTGGTTAATTTGTTCAAAAATATTTGTAATATCTCTTCCATTGATGGTCTCACTGTCTGTTTTCCTTTTGAAAGGAGTTGCAACGATGAAGTTATCTCCAAAAGACATTGTAAAACTCTGTGACGGGGGAAGTTCAGATGTTACATCTCTCCCATTTAGAGTTTTCCATGATTTTGAAACATTAACTGATTTGAAAAAGGAAAATCTATTTTTTGATAATCAACTTAAGCCTCAAACTATTCGAAGAAATTAATTTATTTTTTAATAGTGTATAAAAAGTCATAATAGTTGTCTTGAAGATCTTGTCTTTCTTTTGTTTGAAAATTGTCAAAGAACCATCTTTTGTTTTAAAAAATTCTAGGTGAATAAAATTCTTCTTTAAGACTTTTTTTGTCAATTTGAAAATCTTGCATCAAAACATCCAGCTCTCCACCTAGGGACAAGTAAGTAGGTGATTGAGGTTGGTCATCGTGAACTTCTGACGGATGAGGTGTTTCCACCGAGTATTTGACTTGCGGGATCCTAGAGCAAAAGTTAACGATCTCAACTCTAGTAGGGAACGAGGAGACTGAGTGCCTTGCAGTTTCTACTTCTGGAGGAATAGATGACGATGGTGTGGAGACTCTTTGGCTAAGAGATCTTTGGAAGGAGATAGAGACAGTACCATTTGAAAATTGTTGGATCTGAGAAATTGTAGTATTTTCAACTTTTTCTGCTGGAGTGGCGTCTTGCAACAACCAGTTTTGAGGTAACGAAACTTGATTCCAAGAAATAGGCTTGGATACCGATAGATGAGATCATTGTAGATCAGTTTTAAAAAGGACAGTTTCTCATTTATAGCTACTCTCATAGCTCTGGTGTTGAAGGTTGAACTCATAGCCTTGTATTGGATTCTATAAATGATTGCTACTGGGAGGGATCCAGTTTTGGTCTTGTAATTGGAATCTAGAATATTTAAATCCTTAAGAGAAAGAGTAAAATTGGGATAACAATCAAAGTAGATTGGACCACTGCAAAGACTGGTTTCAACCATCCCTAAAAGAGAATCATTGGAGTCTAGAACCGTGAGTCTCAGAGACAGAAAAGAAGAGAGGTATCTAGACCTTCCCTAGAGAGAGATTTAGCAGTGAATTGGACAAGCCCAAAATGGAAATAATTATATTTTTTGCTATATTTTTCAAGAGCTTTAGGATTTAGAAGCTTGATATCTACATGGTCAGATTCCAGGGGAATAGTTTGTTCGATAGTTGAAATATGGTAGTCACTGGTTCAAGGTCATCTGGAAGACTTATAAACTGTAGACTTATATATATATATATATATATATATTGAAGGCTCGTTCACGGGCCCAATATAATTAATTACCTTTTGAATTTTAATTTAGTTTTTTTTACCTAAATTCACATTTTATTTTATTATAGTTTCTAAAGTTTTCTATCATTTAAAAAAATTACAAAAATCCCCTCTCAGATGTATTTCTATCCTCTGTCAGATACATCACTATCCCCTCTCGGATACATCTCTATCCTCTCTCGAATACATCTTTATTTCCTCTTGAATACATCTCTATCCTCTATTGGATACATTGCTCCTCTTGGATACACCCATATTTCCTCTTGAATACACTTCACCCCTCTTGGATTCATCCGTCAGATATGTATCTTCAAGTTTTTTATAGTGTCACGACCGATGTATTCACATCTCCGTTGATGTATTAAAAAAAATAGTTCTAAGAAATTTTTGTAATCTGAAAAAGAGTAGGGATATAATGTAATTAGCTCTTAACACTATGAAAATTTATGTAATTTTTATTTAATTTGTGTGACATATTTTTCTCTATAGTCAATTTCAAAAGAATGATATATTAATTTATTTAATAACATTTTGACTTCAAAATATTCGCTTTATTCTTAGTAAGATGATTTATAATCATATGAACATCTATGGTTTGTTTTAGACCACGAGTTCTAAAAGTGTTTTTTTATAAAAAAAACTTCATGTTAAGTCAAATAAACATTACGTAAATTCAAATTGAGTGAGTACAAACTTTAGATCCATTTTATATTTATGAAATTTAAGTTTTTATAACTATTTTTCCTTTTAACAAAATTTAAAATGAAAACACTAAACCTTTTTCACAATTATTTTTTATATTATATTTTTAACAATATTCTGTCGATAATAACCAAAACTATAATAAAAATAAGGTAATAAAGAAACTTAATTTTGAAATTCAAGTATTGATATCAATTGAGGAAACATTTTTTTTTTTTGAGTTTTGTAAGAAGTAAAAATCAAGACTAAAAAGTGATCTCACTATTATATGAAGGTCGGTATGAGTTAATTGTCACTCATTACAGATATATATGTCATATGTTAATTGTCATAATGAAACAATATGAAAATCATAAGAGAATTTATTTATAGCTAAAAATTATTTATGAAAAATGGAGTACAAATTATATATTTAAATATGTTTATGTCATATACATATTAGTGTAAAGAAATTTCACACTATAAATTTATTTACTTATTTTAATATGTAATTTATTTTATTATATGAAAAATTACAAATTTGACATTTTATGAAAAATTGGTATGAATTTTTTATATCTCCTCATAGTAAGAAGTTCTTTACTTTATAATATAGATGAATATTACTTAAAATAAGTTATCACGTCAATTAACCATATTAGTTGTAATATATTAATATAATATTTTTAGACAAACATCACGTAAATCAATTTTCTAGGTCTTAACAAATCATTAATTTAGAATTACCTTTAGACCTATAAAAATCATTAGTATTTTGTAGAAATAAAAATTTATTCTACATTTGTTTAATAGATATTTTTTGGTTTAATGAAAATTTTACACTGTATAAAAATTTAACTTGTACGAAGTTTAATATCTCATTAAAATAGACTAAATATTAGTCTATATTAAGAAAAAAGTATGATTGAAAATGTGGGTCCATATTAAATGTCACATTATTAGGCTATACATGACATTTAGAAAAATATATTTGGTTGTTTTGTCAAATCTATTACACTTTCTTGATATCATAACATAGAAACAAACATTCTAGAATCTTTATGAATTGACAAATTTGCCCTTGGTCATCCTCAACTTGGCTCTGCTCTTCTATATAAATAAATAAATAAATAATACTAGATAGGTATGGACGGTGCAGCACGGGTCCAACGTATTTTATTCATGGTTTAAATTTGACTAATATAAATAATCAAAATCTAGATTTTCATTCCTTCGAATTGACAATTTTGATATGGTTTACAAGTTAGCGCAAGGAAAATGGCAGATAGATTAACTGTATTTATGTTACACTTGAGAATTGAGATATGTTTCTCATTCAAATAGTTTAATGCTTCTATTGAATTGACATGTTTGCCTCTTGAGTCTTGTTATAGCTAATATAAAAGAGTCTTCATCAATCAAAATATTTTGTCCAATTGTAACATATGAACTTATCAACACCATTGTAAGTTGCTGGTGGAACAATTCCAGCAAGACAACTTTCACTTGCATAAAGTTAAAAGATCAAATATATTCACTCTCCAGCCTTCTAAATCTCCATCAATACTACGCAATATAAATGGGTAAAATTGGAAGTCTATCAACAATGTTTTTCAATTACTACACACCTAAAATTATCTGCAAAATGAATGAGAACTCATATAGTTGATGAAATGATCTGAACTTCTAGCAAAATCAATAAATTGTAATGCTATATATAAAATTCTAAAAAAACATTTTTCAATGTTGTTGAAGAGAATTCAGGAATACTACTACCTTTAAATTTCTAATAGGCAAACCAATTAAAGGACTGGAAAGGAATTCTGGGACGATAATATTGTTAGGCAGAATACACCCAGTTCGTCCCTTTCTATCTCAATTCCATAAGTCAAATCCTAAAACATTAAAGTTTAGCCGGCAGTAACAAAAAGCTTATCCTCTGGCTAGACTCTTACTTTGAGGTAATACTGTTCACAAAATTGAAAGTTTAAAAGTTCAACAACAACATAAAATTGAAAGTTCAACAACAACATAATACCAATGTAGTCCCAGAAATGGGATCCGAAGAGGGTACTATGTATGTAGACCCTACTTCTGTGAGGTAGTGAGGGTACACATGATACATTGAAAGAAAATCTAAAAATAAAATGCTTTTAACAGTGTCTTGTAATAGTTTCTCAAGGATACAACATTGTGATCATCAATTGTACTGCAACTTTTCAGATCGTTTTATCTCTTTATTGGCATCTCAACAAATCATAAATGAGATGGTGAACCAAAAAGTATATCGGAAGAGTACTCGCAGACATCTATTTCATTAACTTAAGGTAGTATAAGTATGTTTTACCATTTCAAGCTACTATTTTAACCTTGATTTTTTATTTACTTTCTTCAAAATAAAGCGTAAATCACAATGATAACTTCATATAATGTGAACATTACTGCACTACACTCAATTGAAAGAAAAGGAGGATAGAAAAGAAAGTCTGCAAGTATTTCGAGAAAATGGACATGCAAAGAAGTTCAATTTATTAGTGGTTATATCTTCAACTCAATGAAGAATGAAAAATCTGAACATAGAACTCCAAAATAATGGCCAGTTGAATTCTTTTCCCTTAGTTCCATAATCTATTATCCAAGATATATTATTTTGAAGTCTGAGGTAAAAGATTGAATTCAAGAATATTTTAAAAATAAAATTATGTCAAGTATATGAAACCCTTTTGATAAAGTTGAACAAACTTACTGAACTTCAGCTAGTAATCTTAGTTTTCTTGCGTTTAAATCCTCCAATTTATGCCTTGTGCCCATAAGTATTATGTTAATATTTTGTTCCTTAGTGACTTCCAAAAGAAAACTGTATAAATATAGGGGTAATTTAGGATAGTATGTCATCAAAAGATTTGTTGACCAAAATCAGGTATCGTAGAGACAATATTACCATGACGATCAAATTCAAGAATAACAACTGGAATAAATGCATGACAATACTATTGAGGATGGATAAGTTTTTGTTCTTCGATTATAGGATTATAAACACAATAATCAACCACCCTAACAAAGGAGTAACCCACTGCTAGAACTTAAAACTTTGATCCTTTTAGGAAATAAACCATGGAAAGGACCGGGAATTCCATTTGCAGAATAATATAGGATTAAAAAAATGAATAAGATTAAAATTCAATATCCATTGTTTGATAAAATTAGCCTGGAAGTGTCGGGGATGAAGTATTTTGCTAGTATAATAATAATGGATAAAACTTCCCTTCTAATGTAGTCTGGATGTAGGTAATTAGATTCATCATTCCATTTCAGGTGATAAACAATAGTCTTAGAGTCATCCTATGAAAACTTTTGATCTCTATCCCTTTTTTTCAATTATGTGATCATCCGATTCATCAGATCTATTAGTCACATCATTCTTCAAAGATTTCATTTATTTTTTAATGTCTATGTAATTGAGTTGCTGAAAAACCAAGAGGAATGGGGAAAAATGGTTGCAAAACTATTGCAGTGATGAGAAAAATCATGCACGATGCATGAACCAAATCATTTCAATACTATTTAGTTATGAACTACCTTAAAATATAGATAGGAATATGTTTCCTTCCTACCTCGTTAATATCATTGATGCTCTCATCAACATTTTAGATACTTCTATCATTATTTGACTCCTCAATATCACCCAAAAGCTTTTGGATGTAAGGACACAATCCTAGCAACAATGAAGTAACAAATTGTACACATAAATATAACAAAAAAACCAAAATCTATCATTATAGACTAACGAAGGCTTGATTTTAGTTCAGTTATTATAACATATTTACCCTATTTTATAGCTAAGCGATATAGACAGATTTTTATAACAATCACACATAAAAAATAAAATTAAAAAAAAATAGTTAGCACGTATATCCCGTCCCCCTTTGACTATCCCCCAAATATTTTATATATATATACTAGACAATTTTTTGGCTAATTGCTTGAATGTGTTAGTGTTGAGTCGTGGAAATAATGAGGATAAATGTCTGATTTTATAGTAAATAGGGGGCACAACCATAAGAAAAAGAATAAATGAAGTCATTAAACTATTTTCCTTATTAAGAAGGAAGTCAAATATGTTCACACTTCTTTAATTAGCAGAAAATTACCAGGTTTAGAGCATGTAAGATTGTTTAAATTTATATAAGACAGGAGGTAACCTTTTAGTATCAATATTATATAAAATTAATGTAAGTAAGAATTTATATTCAATTAATTAAGGTAAGAAGGGAATAATTAACGGTAGCCAAGCAAACAGAAGATTATTCAAGAGCAAATAATTACCAACCTAGTAAGGATCAATACATACAATTTTACAACTAATTCTAAGCAAATAAAGTGACTAAATAGGAACAAAATATAAAATATTCCACTATTAGCACAAAAGATATAAAATATTCCACATATACCACGAAAAGGAAAGGAAGTAAATATTTTTTTCTCTTAAACAAAGGAGTATAAAATCAAAAAAAATTCTTCATTTTGCATTAATCGAATACAGACTTTACATAATTAGTATGTAAGAATTACCCCATGTTTAAATAAGGTAACTACTATCAATTAACAAAAAGCAAAACAATTCAGGAAATTTTACCTTTAACAAGAACCACAAAACATATTCATAGCTCGATTTGTAGAGAGATTCCTCCTCTATTCAATTACTATACAGATCAAGAAGCATACCAAGGTCAATGCAATCTGCACAGTAAGCATAATCAATTGAGGAAATACTTTTCAAACTAAATAATTAGCAAAAGAATTGGGAAAATCACTCACTTATCAATTAACTTAGGAAAACACAGAATTAGCAAATCCAATGATGCTAAAACCAAAGATATGATAATAGAAGATAACGTAGAGATATCTTAACATTCTAGATCAATTTCAAGAAATCAGAAAATCACACAAAAAGCATGCTTAAGATCATAAAAATAACCATATTGTTCTTGCTAAGAACTTCATAGCACTTACTAATTTTTCATGTGAAGTAAACATGCATAAAAATTTACATAGAAATCATGAGCAAATCAAGAACGAAAAATTAAGAATATTAGGAGATGAATAATAATAAACTGAAAAGGGACAAACCTGGATGAATCTGTTAATGATTTGTCATTTGAACAGCTCAAAACTTCTAAGAATTCACTCGGAGCTCGATGCTGCTGACGGAATGGTTGGATGGATCTGCTGCCTAATCTGGCTTTGACAAAACCAGAAATAGGAGAAGAGAGAGAGAGAGGAGAAAGACGCGACCGACAGCTACTGGCCTAGCCGGTGGTGGCCGCTAGTCAGCAGCAAAGAGGAGGGAGGAGAGAGTTATGGTGCTTCTCTTGTTGAAGATGAAGAATGAGAATAAAACTAGGGTATGAGTTTTGATGCTAAAATAGGGAAGTAAAGGTTGGTTAATCCTGATCGGTGGATCTACAAAAATAAACGGCTGGATAGGATCTTAGAATTGACATATGTGATGAACGGTCAAGATTGATCTGATTTTGAATATTGGTAGGATTTAAAATTGCTAAAATTGATATAAAGTTGGCTAGAATTGAAATATAAAGGTGGCTACAATTGAAACGAAATTGAATAGGATAGACTATGAATTAAATAAATTAGGATAGAATAGGCTATGATTTAAAAGATTAGGGAAGTGCTATTCAATTAACAAAATTCCATACATATTAGTATATATTCATATGAATTAAATAAATCTAAGTTTTAAAATATTTAAGTAATTATTTCAAGTTTGAAAATCGATAAATATAATAATAAAATAACTTAATAATAAAAAATATATATTATTTTTGTTAAAAAATAATGAATACTAAAATATATAATTTTTTAGAGAGGGTCAATTAAAATTTTAAACCCGAATTTTTTTTTAAACATACGTATTGAATGGAATAACACTTCTGAAAGGGTTATATGTTGGTCAAAATTGGGTGTCAACATTTGCCCTTGGTTTCTTGAAAATGGAAGATGAATTGTGGGGCAACCAACATTGACTTAGTATCCGATTTCGTCCAACTGACAACTAATGTCAGTGGGATAATTGAAACGATATAGGATTGGAAAGGGCTACAACCGAGACTTTGGCATTAAGTTGCCTACATATCTCTAGTATTACGAGAATCAGGTCGTGTGTAGTTCTAGATTTTGGAACAAATGAAGCTCCTAAAAATGAAATGACGGTACGATATTTGAATTGGAATGATAACGGCTTGAATGGATAAGAGTAGACTAAAGAGAAGAGCATGAGAAAGGCATTTCCAGTTTAAGCAAAGGATCAAATGAAAAGTAGTAAATACGAGTAGCAAAGAATTGAGAGGGCGTTTGTTACGATAGATATGTAAGCCTGATAATCGTACCAAAGACGGCGATTGATTTGGCCTGCAATATCATTCTCTGAAAATTTGTAGCTTGTGATATGAATAAATATTGTTAATAGAGAAAAAATATATATATTAGATAAAGAGCGAAATATAAGCATGATGCAGTTTCCCATATTGACCGTGATAGTTGCCCTAAGACCATGAAGATGACGTCTTAGGCTATGATGTCTAGGGCCATGATACGCAAAATTCATTCCCCAGGTCATGAAAATGTTGTCTGTAGGTGATGTACCGTGGTTTCACTGTACTTTCAATGCTTTTTCCTTAAGTTTAGTGTGTGTCTAGGGTATTTTGTAGTAATTTTAATGTATTTTTATCTGTGTTTTGCGGGAAAGTTGCCCAAAATGGAAATGTAGAAGACTGCAGAAATCAGTGCAGAAGTGACCACCCACGAATCCATCGACGGCCCATCATCTCATCGATGGAAGGTAGGTGGTGGCCGTCGATTGAAGGTTCGAGCATCTGAATACAACTCGGGGAATTCTGACTAAGTGTTGGGCTACGAAAGGATCGACGAATCATTCTAGCAAGTCATCGATGTGATCAGAGACTGCCCCAGTACCCGGTGTTGGAGAAAAGTTTAAGTGTGGAACGACGATAGGCATCGACGAACCGTAAGTGCATCAACAGACCGTGTTGTTGGTCCGTCGATTGGATCAGAGAAGGTGCAAATTTGGAGGCTTGAAGAAGATGCCAAGTATGGACCGACGGAGGCAGTCGACGAACCGTCAATGGAGTCGTCGATTGAAGACGGACCGTCAGTGGAGTCGTCGATTGAAGACGCATTTTGGGATAGACTTTCCTTATTTTGGACTTCTTTTAATTTAGAACTTTGTTATTATATATAGGGTTAAAAACCTCGTTTTGGGGGTTAGACTTTTTATTATTTTTCATACTTTGGTTCTTGGAACTTTGACTTTACAATTTAGCAATTTATTTAAGTTTCCGGAATCGATTATCAAGTAAGTTTTGTTATTTCAAGTGTGGTTTCTGGATTTTCTTCAAACTTATCAAAGTAAGTACATGAATTCTTTTTTAACAATCATGAATTGTGTATTTTTAAGCATGGGTAACCAAATCCACAACTAGGGTTGTGGGAACCATGGGTGATTAACAAGGTAAAACTAGCTAAATAACAATTCTAGAATACATTCTTCCATGTATTGATAATTCTTTCATTTAGAAGTCTTTTTAACGAGTGCACGCGTTAGAACTTGTCCTATCTCTACTTGCCGGACCAAGGGGGTAGTTAATAGGAAAAGAATTATCAACATAGATTTAGTGGACACTATCTAATAGGCTAGTTTCGATTGGTGCAAAGTAGTAACTAAGCCAAACATCGAATATGATGCTTACTATGAAGTAAATGTAAGGTTTAGTAAATTAGACACACGTAGCCGGACCAAGGTATGGGGTGAAATTCTCTAAATGCCGGACCAAGGATTTATAGATACATAGCTTATCCTTTGCATGCAAGATACTAGGAAAGAATTGTTATAGCTAGGGTTACCGAGTTATGAACCTATGGGGAACACTTACACCTTAGTTTCTCTCACCACTTGATAAAAACCAAAGTTTTAATCTTGCTACTTGTTTTATTTAGAAATAATTGAACACTTTAGTTGGACAAAAAAAAACCCTTTAATTAACTATTTTCAGAAAGGACTTGACTAAATAGACGTAATAGTATATTAAAGTTAAGTCTAAACCATTTTGCTCGTGGGATCGACCCCAACCTACTTGTTGGGTTCTTTACTTGATACAACCGCTTATACTTCTGTAAAGAAGTATAATTTGAGTGTATCAAATTTTGGCGCCGCTGCCGGGGAAAGTGGCTTTTAGATTAACTTTAAGCACATTACCGAATTTTAGTCAACAATTTCCTAATTTTACTTTTTCTTCTTATTTTTGTCTCTCTCAGGTATAGCTCTAATGTATGCCAAGTACACGAAGTCGAGGAGAGCCAATACTTCCACTTGATCCATAACTAAATTGTACACTCCGCAGAATGAACGATCCACACAATCCTGCTAATCTTGGTTATGGGATCAACAGTCAACTTCCTCAGCCGGTTGATGCTTATAATCAAGTGTTAGTGGAGAACCCTGGTGAAGGTGATCTGAGGAGGCAACCTCCCGCCCCACGCCATCAAGAGTACTATAGGAGCAATGTTAACGTCACTGATTCTGATTGGCCACTTGTCCTACCTCCTCTACCACATGGTCAACTTTTGTGGTAACTAGTAGCTTGATGCAGAAGTTCACCGCTAGAGGTTTATTTTCGGCGCTACCATCTGAGTATACACATGCTCACATAGCCAAGCTGAGGTCGGTGTGTAAGAGTTGTGTAGGGAGGCCTGACTTGGACATGGATGTCATCGGGTTAAGAGTGTTCCCTTTCTCACTGATGGGAGAAGCTGCTATATGGTTTACTGAGTTGCCCTATAACTCGATCTATACTTGGAACCAATTGATGGATGTTTTCCTGGCGCGTTACTATCCGATGTCTAAAAACCTCAACCACAAAGATAGGGTGAACAACTTTGTGGCATTACCTGGGGAGTCAGTAAGTAGTTCTTGGGATAGGTTCACCTCATTTTTGAGAAGTGTCCCAAACCACCGCATTGATGATGAATCATTGAAAGAGTACTTCTATAGGGGGCAAGACGATAATAATAAAGCAATGCTTGATACGATTGCGGGTGGTTCTTATAGGGAGTGTACTTATGCAAAGATCGCCGAGAAGTTACAGAAAATCTGCCAAAATAATAAAGCTTGGAACACTAGGAAGTCGAATACTAAGATAAACACTTTTACGGTGCAAGCCACACACAACCTAGCCACAGATAAGATTCGTGAAGAGATGACTAAAATGAGAATTAAGCTAGGGTTGGTGTTGAAACATGTCACATGGGGTGCAGAGAAAGTAAATGCGGTGAATTATTTGGCTAAACCACCAACGCCGGTTGATGAGTACTACTATGAAGAAGATTCTTATGCAGTTAATGAGCAGACGAGGGGTTTCCGGCCGAACGCCCAAGGCTCCAATCAGGAGAATTGGCGCCAAGGTCAAGGAAATCAAGGTCGAAACTATGAGAATTACAACAGAGAAGGCCATTATGTTCGTGAAGGAAACTACAACCGCGAAAACAACTTCAACTGGCATAACTATGGAAACAGAAACGATCGAAGTGGGACCTATGTTCAAAATCAGGAAGTTTATCCTATGGATGGTGGAGGTAGTATGGTGCGAGTTGAAGACATGCTGCAAAAGATGAGGAGGAGGTTTGATTCTAGTGATGAGCACACCAAGGAGTTAAGAAGTGAATTAGCTAATATTGGGCAAAAAGTGGATGCACATGCAATATCAATCAAGCATCTTGAGTTGCAAATGACCCAATTGTCTACTACGGTGAACCCACGTCAACCGGGTACTCTGCCTAGCAATACCGTCCATAATCTGAAAAATGATGGACATTGTATGACAGTCACGACTCGAGGAGGTAAGCAAACCATTGATCCACCTATGTCGTCTGGTGTAGAAGATGAGGTAGTAGAAGCTAGTGGTGAGTTGGTAAATGAAGCGCTGAAAGAAGCAGAGATGCCCCAAAAGGTGACCCCCATTCCTAGATCACCACCACCATTCCCACAAAGATTGGTGAAGAAGACCGAGGATGGCAAATACCGGCGTTTTATTACTATGTTGAAACAGCTTTCCATCAATGTCCCTTTGATAGAATCTCTTCAACAAATGCCCGGTTATGCCAAGTTTATGAAAGATATGGTTACTAAGAAGAGGTCGGTGAGTTTTGAGGATGATGATAGGATGTAACATTGTAGTGCTATTGCTACAAGGTCACTGGTACAAAAGAAAGAAGATCTGGGCGCTTTCACTATTCCATGTACTATTGGGTTATTACACTTTGCTAAAGCACTATGTGATCTTGGTGCAAGCATAAATCTCATGTCTCTATCTATCTACAAGAAGTTGGGTTTGGGTGAACCAAAGCCCACTGTGATGCGGTTACTGATGGTCGATTGAACGGTGAAGAGGCCTATTGGGATACTTCATGATGTGTTGGTGAAGGTAGAGTCATTTATATTTCCGGTTGATTTTGTGATTCTTGACTGTGAGGTCAACTTTGAGGTGCCTATTATTCTTGGGAGGCCATTCCTTGCTACTGGCCGCGCTTTGGTTGATATGGAAAAGGGGCAGATGAAGTTCCGGTTAAATAATGATGAGGCAACTTTTAACATTTGTAGGCCCATGAAGCAGAGTGGTGAGCTCCAGACGGTATCTGCTATATCCTACAAGGTTGAGAGTACGTATAAGGTACAAATTGAAGAGCGCATTGGTGTTGAGGCACTTGCAGCAGTGATCATGAATTTTGAGAGTGATGGTATTGAAGAGTATGGGTCATTGGTTGCGGTACTTGATCGAGGTGACTTTCGGTTCAAACCAAAGAAATTTGAGTTAGACATGAAACATCGCGAGTCTCCACCCGCAAAACCATCTATTAAAGAGGCTCCAAAATTAGAGCTAAAGGCTCTACCACCTCATTTGAGGTATGTATTCTTGGGAAAAGACGACACTTTGCCTGTAGTTATTGCGTCAGATTTGAATGTGCAACAAGTAGAGTGTTTGGTTGAAGTGTTGAAGAGGTTCAAGAGAGCTATTGGGTGGACTATTGCGGATATTATTGGGATCCCTCCCGGTATATGTTCACACAAAATCTAACTCATGCCCGATCATAAGCCAAATATTGAGCACCAGAGACGTTTAAATCCACCTATGCAAGAGGTATTGAAGAAGGAGATAATTAAGTGGTTAGATGCCAGAGTCATATAACCGATCGCATAGAGTAGTAGGGTATGCCCTGTTCAGTGCGTGCCCAAAAAGAGGGGAATAAATATGGTCCTTAATGAGAAGAATGAGCTTGTTCCAATGAGCCCGGTGACCGGATGGAGAGTATGTATGGATTACCAAAAATTGAATGCATGGACTGAGAAGGACCATTTTCCTATGCCCTTCATGGATCAGATGTTAGATAGGCTTGCAGGAAAAGGGTGGTATTGTTTTCTTCATGGGTATTCGAGTTACAACCAAATCTCTATTGCAGCGGAGGATCAAGAGAAAACCACTTTCACTTGCCCGTATGGAACTTTTGCGTTCAAGAGGATGCCCTTTGGGTTGTGTAATGCACCAGCTACTTTTCAGAGATGTATGATGTCGATATTCTCCGACATGGTGGAGGACACTATTGAGGTTTTTATGGATGATTTTTCTGTGGTTGGAGACTGTTTTGATCGTTGTTTGAGTCACTTGGCCGAAGTCCTCAAAAGATGTGAAGATCGCAACCTTGTGCTAAATTGGGAGAAATGTCACTTCATGGAGAAAGAGGGTATTGTATTGGGCCATCGCATCTCAGAGAAGGGTATAGAGGTTGATCGAGCCAAAGTTGAGGTGATAGAGATACTTCCTACACCTATCTCTGTAAAAGGTGTGAGGAGTTTTCTTGGGCATGCGAGCTTCTACCGGAGGTTTATCAAGGATTTTTCAAAAATTGCATATCCTCTGTGCAAGTTACTTGAGAAAGAGTGTAAATTTTATTTTGATGAATCTTGTCTAAAGGCATTTGGAGATCTAAAGGAGAAGTTGGAGTCTGCGCCAATTATTATGTCCCCTGATTGGAGCAAACCATTTGAGGTGATGTGTGATTCTAGTGGGGTTGCTCTTGGTGTAGTGTTGGGACAAAGGAGGGATAAAATCCTTCATCCAGTTTATTACACCAGTAAGGCCCTTAATGAAGCTCAAAAGAACTATAATGTGACTGAACAAAATCTCTTTGCGGTGGTATTTACTTTCGAAAAATTTCGCTCCTATTTGCTTGGCACGAGAGTCATAGTGCATACTGATCATTCTGCTTTGAGGTATTTGATGTCCAAGAAGGATACGAAACCAAGGTTGATTAGATGGGTATTATTGTTGCAAGAGTTTGATTTTGAGGTGAAAGACAGAAAGGGGACCGAAAACCAAGTTGCCAACCACTTGTCCAGATTAGACGATGAAGCTATGCGAGAGTTGGGTGAAAAGGCTGAAATTGATGATACTTTCCCTAATTAGCATGAATTGGCCGCTTCTCATGACTTGATTCCATGGTTCACCGATTTTGCGAATTATTTGGCTAGTGATATTGTCCCATCGGACTTGTCCTTTCATCAGAGGAAAAAGTTCATGCATGATGTGAAAAATTTCTTTTGGGATGAGTCTTACTTATACCGGAGTTGTGCCTATGGGATTATTCGCCGATGTGTGCCAAAAGTTGAGATGCTAAGTGTTTTAGAGGCATGTCACTCTTCACCTGTGGGAGGGCATCATAGTGGTATCCGGACAGCCCATAAGATTTTGCAGTGTGGGTACTATTGGCCGACCATCCACCAAGATGCTCATGAGTTCGCCAAGTCTTGTGATAGGTGCCAACGAGATGGGGGTATTTCTAGGAGGCAAGAGCTCCCTTTGAATCCCATTCTAGTCATAGAGTTGTTTGATGTATGGGGCATTGATTTTATGGTCCCTTTTGTGAGTTCTCATGGGATGAAGTACATTCTTGTGGCAGTGCATTATATATCAAAATGGGTGGAAGCCATGGCACTTGCAAACAATGAAGGGAAAAGTGTCACCGCATTCTAGAAAATGAACATATTTTCCAGATTTGGCACCCTTAAGGCCATTATTAGCGATGAGAGATCCCACTTTTGACAAGTTGTTCAAAGGGTTATTGGAGAAATATGGGGTTCGCCACAATGTAGCCACTCCTTACCATCTGCAGACTAGTGGACAAGTTGAGGTGTCAAACAGAGAAATCAAGCAAATTCTGGCAAAAATGGTGAATGCTAGTAGAACAGATTGGTAAAGGAGGCTTGATGATACCCTTTGGGCCTACCGGACAGCATACAAGAATCCCATAGGTATGTATCCTTACCAACTTGTATATGGGAAGGCTTGTCACTTGCAGGTTGAGTTAGAGCACAAGGTCATGTGGGCGATGAAGAAACTGAAGATAGATTGGAATGAAGTAGCGGAACAACGACTAAATGGGTTGAATGAGCTTGATGAGTTTCGCTTGAAGGCATATGAAAGTTCAGCCCTCTACAAAGAAAAGATGAAGAAGTACCATGATCAAAAGATTGAGAAGCGCGAATTTGTGGTTGGGGACTTGGTGCTTTTGTTCAACTCTAGGTTGCGCTTGTTTCCGGGCACGATCAAGTCCAAATGGACTGGTCCATTCTTGATCACTCAAGTGTTCCCTCATGGTGCGGTTGAGTTGGAGAATAAGGAGGGTGCACGGTTCAAGGTAAATGGGTAAAGAATCAAAATCTACCTCGGGCATGCCGAAAATGCGAATGAAGTGGTTGAGGCATACAATCTTGATAAAGTTTGAGTAATCAAGAGTCTTGCGCCATGCCGCGACGTTAAATCAAGCGCTGATTTGGAGGCAACCCAATGTGTATCCTCTAGCCAACAATAGCTTTTTCTTGTCTTTGTAGGAATAATTGCATTTTTTTTTTCTGTTTTACTTAATGTCATGTGTGAATTTTCTTGTAATTTTTTTTAGACTGTTGGCTAGAGAGTAGTTTAGGGTCCGTGTCTAAAAAGTGTCCAGAAAACACAAAAAGAATGGCTTATTGGGTGCTCAATGTGCAGGGACCAAACCACCAGAAAATCTGCAGAAATTGGTCTGGTGCACTTATCTACGGACCAACCGACGGACCGTCGATGATGTCTGTGTATCCCAGGTAGGTTTTTCAATATTGTTAAAGTTAGGGCACAATCGACGGAGGATTCGACGGACCATTGATTGACTTACAGTCCGTCGATGGGGAATCGTTAGTTCCCTAGAACCCATGACCCGACCCGACCGGCTATATATTAAAATTACCCTTTTCAGTTACCCCCACACCTTTTCAGATTCTCCCCCCAACCGTTTCCCTCACCTTATTCCCTTACTCCCCCATTTACTTCCACATTCATTCACTCTAAATTCCCCTCTAATTTCATATTCTCTCATCTTCTCCAAAATCCCAGAACCCTTCTTCCCCAAATTCCCATCTAATCCAAGCATTTTTTTAGGATCGGTGTTTGAAGGCGGGCTTGTCAAATTGTTGTTGCAAAGTTCACCCTCACACTCACTCCACTACAGAATACAGGTATGTCCTTCTCATCTACTAACTTATTTTATGTCAATTGCTTGGAAACCGAATTGCTAGCAAGTGGGTCTTGACTTAGGGACAACCTTGCATGAATAACTTGTTAAATTTGGGTTTCTTGTCCCTTAGAATGATGGATATTGAATGGTTGGGGGTGCTCACTGTCTAGATGATCTATGAATGTGTGTGCTTTGTTGTTTTCCAACTTAGGCCTTGATAGTCTCATATATTCTAGGATCGAAATTAGAATAATCGAAGCCCTAGGAATGACGAAGTTATTTGCTGATTGTTATTGAAAATTGTATGTCTTGATATGCTTGAACATGTCCAGTTGGGGGTGCAAATAATGTTTACCATGAATTTGTCCCTGATCGACAGTACGAGACCCCGTTTATGGACCGTCGGTCAATCAACAGATCATCGATGGGGTCCGTCGATACATGCACCCCATTTTCACTCAACTCTGGGATGACGAAAGTGGACTACGGTCCGTCGATTGATCGACGGGCCGTTCTGCACGTCCGTCGTTTCTAACTGAAACCCTGTTCCCTTTAAGCTTTCTGAATCTTTCTAAGTTTCCAACAACGGAAGTGGACTAAGGTCCGTCGATTGATCGACGGGCCGTCCTGCACGTCCGTCGTTTCTAACTGCAACCCTGTTCCCTTTAGTTTTCTAAATTTGTCTAAGTGTCCAACAACGGAAGTGGATACGGTTTGTCGATTAAGCGATGGGCCGTTCTGCATGTTCGTCGTTTCTAACTGCAAGTTCTGTGGAGATGTAACTTTTGAAATTTGCTGAGTGTCCACCGATGGACCCTATCGACGGATCGTTGTTTCATCGACGGACCGTCGATTGTGCCTGTCGTTCAGTTCTGCAGTTCTTCACTGCACTGTGTTTTGTGTTCAAAATTTGGTGTTTTTTTCTTTTGTGTGTGTAGGATGATTATAATGGAACTAAGGACTCTCCTTTGCAGGTACCAATGGCCACCAACCTAGATATTGTCTACTCTAGAGGACATTCCAAATCCGTCGCACCTTCACGCTAGATGATTGGCTCGTCGGACGATGAGCATAATCCCGAATACATGCCACCAGGCACCCAGACACCGAGACAAGCTTCTAGGGCCACTCGGGGCACGCCCAAGAAGGTGGCGTCCGGCGTAGTCACTGCCTCCCAGTCTGATGAGGGGCGCACACTGACCGGCACACCATCTAGGTCTGCCTCGGGTTCTGAAGGAGTGTCTGGCTCCGTGGAGGCTTCTAGTTTTGAGTTGTCCCACTCTATAGGGTCGAATGAGGCGGCACCAAACAGAGGGCCTCAATTGGATGTACAACCGCTGGGTGAGAACCTCGCAGAGATGGTAGAGCAAGCCCAAGGGGCTGATCAGTCTTCTTCAGAGCCTACTGACACCACCCCGGTTGAGTGTGCCCCGAGCACTAGCAGAGCACCGAGTTCCTCCCGGTCTACACCACCATCAGCAGCACTGGTTCCAATTGCTAGGGTCCAGAAGCTAGAGGCCCAGATGGCCACATAGTTGCACCACATCCAACCTTGGATGCAGAGGTCCATTACCGAGGCTGAGGATCGAATTGAGAAGAAGGTTGCTCAGCAGACGGAGAGGCGGATTCAGGTAGTCCACCAGCGCCTTTTGAGTTGAGGGTCCTTGCACGCCCAACCCCCACCATTGATTTGACTACTCTTCAGGAGGATGTGGCGAGTCTGCGGGTGGACGTGGATGCGATACTTGATATGCGGGTACCTGAGCCTGAGGCCGCACCTGCGGAGCTTGCAGAGGATACGGTTCTCACTGCACTATTCCAGACTACCACTGCACTACCGCCTCCGCCACGTGAGCGCGCCAAGAGACACCGGTCCAGCCTCACTAGTGAGGGTGAGGGTGCTCGGTCTAGGAAGAGGGAGATCTTAGAGATGGAGGCTACAAGGAGAGCCTAGTTGATTGATGAGGAGGCCCGGCAGATGAGGGCTCATGAGTTAGCTGCTGTGGCGTCTAGCTCCAGATTGGAGGCTGTTGAGCGGAGCACTACTGAGGGTGCAGACATTACTGTGGACACTATTGATGGTGTCCCTACTACTAATGGATCGGGTTTTGGGAAACCATACCCGTCTGCTTGTTGATCTTCGGCGACATGCGCCTCAGGTTTGCTTCACCTACCACTTTGTTTTTATATTTCTTATGCAATGGGGACAATTGCATGCTTTCTTGTTGGGGGTGAGGTAAATGGAAAGAGAGTGTTAGGGTGAAGTCTGAGTAGCCCAACTCATGATCCTCTCTTGGTGGTTTTCTTGCATGTGTTATTTTGCCCCAAGAGACTGGTTATTTTACTGTTGAACCGGCATGTTAGTATCTTGTACAAAGTATGAAATGTGAAGTCTGAAGCATGATGGCTAAATATAAATGATATCCCATTCTAAAAAGAATGCTTGCACGATGAATGATGAATGTGCTGGCTCTAAGCATGACATAGAGATGCACTACTGCACGACCCTCAAATCGAACACTCGAACTAGGTGTCTGATAATATTATAGGTTAATGAAATGTCAAGAGAGTGTGAGGAAATTTGATTGTTCCGCCGTTGGTACCTAGCTAGAACTTGCCCGGTTAGTCTTGCAAAAAGGAATCTGTGTTATACATTTAGGAAAGGATCATAGGCCCTTGTTCAAATTAGTCAATCTTTAGCCTAAATAAAAGATAACCGAATGAATTGATCCCCTTTTGATCCAAATCCTTTGAGATTTAAATAGATCTTTCTTTTCTAAACCAAATTATCTTCCCTGGGTATAATGTATTGGCTCTGGTCCCTCCTTGGACATGTGCACCTCAACTTAGGCCAAAAGCATAAGTTGAGGGGTGCTAATGCAGAAACTGACTTCGTCTTGGCCCTGACCCAACCTTGGGTATTGTGCACCTTGACTCATGGCAAAGCCATAAGTTGAGGGTGTCTATTATGAGTAATGTCCCAAAAAGAAGGGATGAAAAGAGTAATGTGGAAAAAGCAAAGAAACAGTGTACAAGAGAAGTGACTTAGTCAAAATTAAAAATAAAAAAATATAAAAAAAATATATAAAAAAAAGAGTGTTGAAGGAAAAGAAGTAAGAGTCACTTCCGCAGAAAGGGAAAGGAGAAAACAAGGCAAAGATTTCAAGAAATGAAAAGTAGGGCATAATAGACAAAGAAAGAGGTAGGATGCTTAGCCGTAATGTCAAAGAGGGCAACAAGTCACTAAAATGTATCCATATGTACCATGTCTGACCCTGAGCCTACGTTATAAGCCAAGAAAGTCCTATCGTGATCCTAAGAGTCTAATATAGTGAACTTAAAGCAGTGAAAATAAGGGCAAGCCTATGGCGACAAGTATCAATTAGGTGTGAAGTTGTTCCGAGCGTGAGTGTTGAATATAATCCTTATACTCAAATTTGAAATCACTGTGTGAAAAAAGAGGATATTGTTTTTGAAGTGAGGGAACTAGTTGCAATATTGGAAAGTTGGTACCTTGGTGAGATATGAAAGAGGAGAGGTGTCGGTGCGTGGTGAGTCGGTGTCATGGTCTGATCCACATAAAGGAACTTAGTGAGACTAAGAGTCAAAGCATGCACTAAAGCAGGAAAAAAATCGGGATTGATAGCCATATGATTATGAAAGATTAAAAAGAGAATACTTTTGTACAAAAGTGTTGTGGTGAGTCATTGTGCGTCGTTTGAGGACAAACAACGAATTTAAGTTGAGGGTGTTGATGTATCGTGGTTTCACGATACTTTCAATGCTTTTTCCTTAAGCTTAGTGTGTGTCTAGGGCCTTTTTGTAGTTATTTTAATGTCTTTTTATCTATGTTTTGCAAGAAAGTTGCCCAAAACGGAAATGAAGAAGACTGCAGAAATCAGTGCAGAAGTGACCATACACGAAGCCATCGACGGGCCGTCATATCATCGATGGACCATAGGTGGTGGCCGTCGATTGAAGGTTCGAGCATATGAATACAACTCGGGGAATTCTGACTAAGTGTGGGGCTACGGAAGGATCGACGGACTGTGCTGGCAAGTCGTCGATGTGATCACAGACTGCCCCAGTACCCGGTGTTAGAGAAAAGTTTAAGTGTGGAACGATGATAGGCATCGACGAACCGTAAGTGCATCAACAGACCATGATGTTGGTCCGTCGATTGGATCAGAGAAGGTGCAAATTTGGAGGCTTGAAGAAGATGCCAAGTATGACCGACGGAGGCAGTCAATGGTCCGTCGACTTAGTGGAGTCGTCGATTGAAGACGCGTTTTGGGACAAACTTTCCTTATTTTGGGCTCCTTTTAATATAGGACTTTGTTATTATATATAGGGTTAAAAACCTCGTTTTGGGGTTAGACGTTTTATTATTTTTCGTACTTTTGTTCTTGGAGCTTTGACTTTGCAATTTAGCAATTTATTCAAGTTTTCGGAATCGATTATCAAGTAAATTTTGTTATTTCAAGGGTGATTTCTGGATTTTCTTCAAACTTATCAAAGTAAGTACGTGAATTCTTATTTAACAATCATGAATTGTGTATTTCTAAGCATGGGTAACTAAATTGACAACTAGGGTTGTGGAAACCATGAATGATTAACAAGGTAAAACTAGCTAAATAACAATTCTAGAATAGATTCTTCCATGTATTGATAATTCTTTCATTTAGAATTCTTTTTAACAAGTGCACACGTTAGAACTTGTCCTATCTCTACTTGCCGGACCAAGGGGGTAGTTAATAGGAAAATATTATCAACATAGATTTAGTGGACACTATCTAATAGGCTAGTTTCGATTGGTGCGAAGTAGTAACTAAGCCAAACATCAAATATGATGCTTAATATGAAGTAAAGGTAAGGTTTATTAAATTAGACACACGTACCCGGACCAAGGTATGGGGTGAAATTCTCTAAATGCCGGACCTAGAATTTAGAGATACATAGCTTATCACTTTGCATGCAAGATAATAGGAAAGAATTGTAATAGCTAGGGTTACCGAGTTATGAACCTATGGGGAACACTTACACCCTAGTTTCTCTCACCACTTGATAAAAACCAAAGTTTTAATCTTGCTACTTGTTTTACTTAGAAATAATTGAACACTTTAGTTGCACAAAAATCCACCCTTTAATTAACTATTTTCGAAAAGGACTTGACTAAATAGACGTAATAGTATATTAAAGTTAAGTCTAAACTATTTTTCCTCGTGGGATCGACCCCAACCTACTTGTTGGGTACTTTACTTGATACGACCGCTTATACTTCAGTAAAGAAGTGTAATTTGAGCGTATCAGTAGGTCATGAAAAATGATGCCCTTAGACTATGACATCCTCGGATCATGATAGATAGAAATTAAATCCTTAGGCCCTGATAGGATATGTGGGGTCATGCAAGATCATGTCTTTAGAAGATGACGCCTTCGGAACATGATAAGCATAAAGTAAATTCGTAGGCCATTAAGTGATCTCCACAATCCATTAAAGATGATTCCTTTGGACTATCCGGCCTTCGAAATATAGATGATGAGTAAAGAAAGCGTATCTGTTTTGATGTAATTAAGCATCTACTGATACTTGTGGTTTGATTTCATAGAAACTTTGTATTGATGTATTTATTTGATCACCATGTGATTTCCATAACTTGAATGAAAGTGGCTTCAAGAATCCTCGGGCTTAATTTAACTTTGGTCTCAATATAATCTTTGAGCTTAAGCAATCTTGAGCATAATGCAGTCTGAGGCGCATGCAATTCTTGGGCACAATGCAATATCAGGCAAATGCAATTCCTAGACATAATTCAATCTCAGGCACATGAAATTTGACGGAATAATGCAATTTCAGTCACAATGCAATATCTGGCACATGCAATTCTCGAGCACAATGAAATATTGGGCACATGAAATCTAAGGCAGAATGGAATTCTCAAGCACAATGCAATTCTTAGGTACAATGCAATCTCGTGCACATGCAATTCTCGGGCACAATGCAATTCTCAGGGACAATGCAATATCGAGCACAATGTAATCTCAGGAACATGCAATCCTCAGGCACAATGCAATTCTCTGGCTCATACAATTTTCAAGCACAATATAATAGTTGAGATAAAGAAACATGTTATACCTTTGTTAAGACCGAGTGTCATTTAGTGGCGATGCGCTGGCACGATATAAAATAACTTAATCATTCATCCTATTAGAAGGATAGTGTGACATTTGACTGGTTATTTGGGCTCAGTATATAGTAGTTTGGTCCTTCATCTTGTTGGTAGGACAAAATTCCATTGATTAGCGATTTGTCGAGCTTGATAGTAGCTTGATCGTTTGGGCTATGTTGAAATTGCTTCTTGTATATGTACATGTCTTTCTCAATTCAAAGAAAAGTATTTAGTTTATAAGAGGGAGTATATCCTCGATTTAGCATAGTATGCTCCTTCAATGTTTGCTTGAAGATCGGCCTTTGGCAATGTTTTGAAAAATTTTGAGGTTCCCTCAAATTTTCTAACCCCATTGTAGAACTTACGCTTTCTAATTCTCCGTTTGTAGACCAAAAGTTTTTCTCCTAAATTTTTGAGATCTTCTAAAAAAATTCAGCCCTAGACTCATTATTCGTAAATGCATGGGATTTTTGAGGTCTTTTCTTCTAGAAAATATAATATTTTGGCGGAATTTTTGAGATCCTCTAAAAAAAATCTGTCCAGTAATGACTTGCAAGAAGAATGCACTCTTGATGGTATTTTTGAGTCCCTTTGAAAAAATTTGCCGAGTATTGTAGCTTACAGGAAAATGCCCTTTGACGAATGTTTTAAGACCCTCTCAAAATTTCCGCCCCAGTTGTGTCTTGCTAGAAGATGTTCTTCGATGGAATTTTTGTACCCTCTCAAAAATTCATCCCCAGTTACATTATAAAAGGGGAAAATGAAATTTTTTATTAGGATAAGACCGATCTCCATGGGAGTGCATGCGTATCCCCTCTTAAATGGAAATCAGGTCTAACGTAGTTCCAAATACAAAGAGAATAATGTAAGATATTAAAAGGAGCACTCTTGAGCAACATTTAAAATTATATATTCTTACCAACTTTATTGTTCATATGCTAACATGGTATTTTCCTTGTAAGAACTAAATGGAACATATTTGTAAAAAAAAATAATAAATTAAACGATATAAGACTTTATTGGAAACTACTGCAAATGACTTTCAACTTGTTCACTATGAGATTCCTTTAGCAAAAAGTCTATCCAGCCTATGACTTTAGCCTCAATCAGTTGATGAATCTTGTTTATCAAAGCATAACATGCCTCTGCAGTGTGTCCCTTCATCCCTGAATGATAGCCACAAATTTTGTTGGGCTCATACCATTTGGATTGAGTGTATGTATTCTTGGCAGGAAAAGGTGTCACATAGCAAGCCACTTTAAGCCTTCCATATAGTTTGTCTATGGATTCAGCTAAAGGAGCATAAACTTCGATGGGATTCTTCTCAACATTGAATATGTTTTTGCAAATATGTTGTTGATTGAGGGCTTTGACTTTGTGGAATAGATAGGTAGGTTGTTGATATTGAAACATTGATTTCAGACCAAAAATACATATTTTTATTCATTATTTACCTCACACTTATTATTTATATTTATTCTTTCCGAGCATGAATTTTATGAATTATTCTTAATAATGTATTTTGTTTGTAGAAGTAAATTGGTGTAAAATTTAAGAAGTTTAAAACGAATCATAGATGGAAGGCTGAGGAAGGAAATCAAACAGAAAGCTTAATGGAATAAATTGAATAACACAATATATTCATTCAAATGTACAAAGAAAGGAAATTAAAGAAGTTTACCTGCAATAATTGCCACGTGGCTGATTATGAATGCGGCAATGTGACTTGATCGGTGGGACGACTACCTTTCACGCGGAATCCAATTCCACTTGGTTTTGGTTTCCCAATTTGTTTTGGACTCAATTATTTGATTTATGGCTTTCTACATATGTAAATAGTTTATATATATTATTATTTTGGGGATGAATCATAGAGCATCAAGTATAAAGTTGTCAATACTCTTTAGGGTTCTTTCATCCTCTTCTTTTTTTAGAAATTAGTGGCTAAACGCCCATGTTCAGGGGCAATAACTACATATTGAATGTTCAATATTAAAGGTTTTTGAATTAGTTCTTGGTTATCGTTTAAGTTACTTTTATATTCTTATTTTAGTATTTCTTTACTGACTATCTAGATACAAATATATTGTCTATCCGTAAAATTGAGAGAGGAGAGAGTTGATAGACATGAGAATATAGTAATAATGATTGAATATTCTTCCTACGTTTTAGCGTATTATTGGTTTAGTTGTTTTACTAATTTCTAGAATTAGAGTCCATCTCAATCACTTCAGTCATCCTAAATTATCTCTTACTAGTAAAATTACCCGTGCTTCGCGCGGGAATTTAATATCACATAACATATTAAATATTACTTAAAATCTATCAGTCACTAAAACTAAAACACTATATTATCTTAAATAAAAGATTAATAATATAAAGGAAAAGGAATATTGTTACATCTTATCATTTATCCTTAATAGCATAAGAATAAATTCATGATTGTAAAAATACATACAAGATCTGTAACATAATGGTGTCACTGAGCCATTTAACATGTGTAAAGTGCACAAATATTTAATTGTTAGAAGAAGAAGAAAAAGAGGTTCGAAATTTTTCTTGTTTTGAAATGAAAGAAAATCTTCTTATTTATAGACAATCGATGGTAGTATGAACAAATATTTATTGTGCCTCATCAGAAGTGTTACAACTACTTGGAAAAGTTGCAACCCTTCAGAATGGTAAAAACTTCAATAAAAGTCACAACTTTTCATAAAAATCACATCTCTTCATTAAAATCGCAACTCTTAATAAAAGTCGCAACTTTTCGTAAATGTCACAACTTTTCAATAAAGGGAAAGACTAGATTTGGAAATAAATAAATTAAAAGTGAATTCTAGTTTTAGGCGGGTCTAAGGTTCTCTTTTATATATGTCACAAACTTTGTACACATTAGGACTTAGTTCAGCTGGGAATATCCCTTTATATACCACATAACATAAATTAATAATACAATCGGTTCATTCTCCAATATCGTGTTACTCTTTATCGTATCTGAGCATCTATAACTCTCACGAGTACTTTATCTACTCTTCACTCTCACGATTACCTTCTCTATTCTTCACGCTCCAATCAATTGAAATGGCCCCCAATGTTTCTGTAGTCAATTATGATGCTAACAACAATGCCACAATTGTCCAGTTCAATTCTGTCACTCAGTTGCCAATAAAATTAGCTGGCAGCCACAACTTATCTGAGTGGAAAGCTAAAGTATAGAGGCTCATTTTTTGCCACAATATCTATTGCCATCTCGATAGATCCATTCTTGCTTCCCCTCACACGCTGTCTCAAAACAATCAAGATATCATAAATCTTGTGTTTCTTGTTTGATTTTGTCAAGATCAATTGATCCAAAATGCTATCTAGGCCTCTGTTGAACCAACTGTTGCTTCCATTGTAGTCGTTGCTGACTCTACCAAAGCTGCCTGGGAGTCTCTGCACAGTGCCTATGCAAACAAGAATCTTTTGTTTGCGTGACCAACTGGCCCGTGTAACCAAATACACCCGTACTGTTGCTGATTATATCCATCAAGTTAGATCAATGTGTGATGAACTTGCAACAACTGGAGCACCTGTATCTAATCCATATCTGATTGTTAAAATTCTTAGTGGAGTTGGATCAGAATTTCGTGAACTTTCTACCACTATTATGCAAGAGATTCCACAATCTCATACGAAGAATTGTATGAAAGGTTGCTCGACCATGAACTTTTTCTCAAGCATGAAGACGATAGGAAACCACAACCGCCTACAATCACCACTTCCGTAACACAATGAGCATCTACAACTCCTCGGATCAACGAAAATAACAACAATAGGCGTCAAGGTAACAATGCTGCAAGTAATTAACCATGGAGTTCACAACGTCCACACAAAAATCAATTACAACCAGATAGTAACCCTCGTTGCCAACTTTGTGATCGTCCGGGACAGTCAGCCAAAGTCTGTCGTTCTCAATCGCACTGCCATTTGCAAGCCCTAGCCAACTTTGCTGCTCGCTTTAACAAACAGGAAGTCCCTTGGATAGTTGATAGTGGGGCAACTCACCACATTTCTTCTGATAATTAGATTTTAGCTACTATGCATGATTACCATGGTCCTGAAGAGATAGCAATGGGAAATAGTAACACCATTCCAATCACTCACACCGGTAACACTAACATAAGTGCATCGAACTATGATTTCAGACAGCTCAACACTTTGTGTTCTCCTACCAAGCAACCGTATTTCTGTTTCAAAATTTTGTCAAGATAATTTGACATCCTTTGAATATTTTACTTTTCATTATTTTGTGAAGGATATGAGTACGGGAGCGCCTCTTCTACGCGGGGTGAACAAAGATGGGCTGTATGAGTGGCCGCCAGACAGCACACAAAAGTCTCCTAAGTGTAATGTAGTTTTTCCTCTCAACCTATGGCATCGATGCTTTGGATATCCTAATCAACATGTTTTGAATAAAATTCTGCATATGTTTTCCATTCCTGTTTGTCATTCTAGAACAATTTCAATGTGTACTAAATCATGTTATTCAAATATTGCACAGGTTGCAATTTTCTGAAAACTCTTTGCAATGTCAAAGGCCCTTACAGATTCTGTACAGTGATTAATGTGTCCTTCGCCTGTTTTTTAAATTGATAAAAATATATATGTTTTATTCGTAGATCTGTTCTCTAAATACATGTGGTTGTTCACTCTCAAATAAAAAAAAGAAGTTCTGAACATTTTTCACACGTTGCATCCATTGCTTGAAAGTGATTTCAAACAAAAAATTTATCCTTGTACACTGATGGTGGTGGTGAATTTCAAAGTTTGTCATCTTATCCAAAAACACATGGTATTGAACACTTAGTCTCGCCTCCATATACACTACAACGAGTAGCTATAGTTTAATGCCGACATAGACATGTTATTGAGACAGCTAGAACTTTATTACATCAAGCTTCCTTACCGTCATCCTTTTGGAGTTTGGATTGTCATCAAGCAGTCTATATTATAAATAGACTGACCACTCCAACTTTTAAAGATAAGTGTACATATGAGATTCTATTTCAAGATGCCCCCAAATATGATTCTATTAAGGATTTCGGTTGTCTATGTTATCCTTGGCTTACACCTATGCTAAGAACAAATTAGAGCCTCGTTCAACCCCATGTGTTTATTTAGGATTTTCAAATAAATATTATTGCCACTAATGTTTTGATCCAATGAAGTTCAAAGTTTATTTGTCCGGAGATGTTCTATTTTTAGAAGACAATTTTCCTTTCGAAAATTTATTTTCGAACTTGAAAAATAAAAACAGAGTAGATTTATCTTGGGAAAACTTTTTTGTGAAACAACCTTTAAAGGTTTAATCTTTGGATTCACATGTTTGTTAACAGCTTCCACATCCGATTGTGTCGCTGCCCACGCCTGCCCACTCGCCCTCCTCTAAAACCCGTGGCTCCTCCATCAACTCAGGTAATTCGGAATATTCTTTGCCTATTCAAATTCACCGACCAACGCCTCCGGTTTCCGTACCACACCAGTCTCATTCTTCCCCCGAACCCAAAACACCTATCCGATTAGAATCTGAACCTTCCTCAAACCACCCCTTACTCACTTACAATCACCGAACCCCTCACCTCCAATCTTCCACACACACTTCACCACCCCATCCCCTCAATTTACAACCCACGGTTATTTCCAACCAATCTTCCCCGCAAGCTCCAGTGACCACCCCACCACTTACACATCCCATGATCACACGTTCTAAGACCGATTGTCTTAAACCAAAACAGTTCACAGTCACCGTAAAATCCTCTCAGTCCTTAATACCTAGAACATTAGACAAGACCACCCTCATCCTCATTGGAGAACAGCTATGACATCAGAGATTCATGCTCTAGTTAGGATCCGGACATGGGAATCGGTTCCATTCAGTCCTTCAATGAATCTGGTTGATTGTAAGTGGATATTTCGTATAGAGCATCATCCTGATGGTTTGATTATCATGTTTAAGGCTCATTTGGTTGCCAAAGGATTTACACAAGGCCCTGGTCTAGATTATCATTCAACGTTCAGCCCCGTGGTCAAGCCAACTACTATCCGTTTAGTTCTTTCTATTTCCACCCAACGCAACTGGCCCATCCATCAACTAGATGTGAACAATGCCTTTCTTGAAGGTTGAATAGAAGAGAAGATTTATATGCGACAACCCCATGGTTTTGAGGATCCACATCACTCCTCGCATGTTTGCAGGCTCAAAAAATCTATTTATTGCGTGAAACAAACACTACGTGCATGGTACAGTGAGCTCAAGAATTATTTGATTATTATTAGGTTTACGAAGTCTCAATTAGATTCCTCTTTGTTTATTTTCCACAATTCTGCCTTTACAATTTACGTGTTTTTATGTGGACGACATAATCTTTTTATTTGTGAAACAAAATATTTATTGAGACTAATCAAGTGTGCAACTACAAAGCCAAGTATGTGCTGACCACCTATTTCTCAGATTCCTACCATATCAATCTAGCTCAAAATTAATAAACCATACAGAAAACTGAAACAAGTAAAAAACATAGCTAATCTAGGTCCCTTAAAGGAAAAGATGCAGACATCATGGTGCTTGATCAATTTTCTTCAAAGCCTCCTTCCACTTCTTCAGATTTCAACCTCTAACATGAATGTATAAGACAATTTCCTTGCAAACTCTATAATATTGGTATGGAATTGCCTGGAACCTAATAGTATTCCTTTCTCTCCATATAATATAAACCATCATTGTTAAGACACAACTGTTTATTGCACCAGTCGCATTACTCTTTCTTGCCCACTTATTAGCCCATTCTAGCTCAACCTGCCAGCTTCCTATTTGCCTATTGATTCCCAACCATTTCAGTAATCTGGCCCACAATGCTATAGTTTCAGGACACTCAAAAAAAAGGTTATCAAAAGTTTTAGGGGCAACTGCACAACAGCTACATTTCGGGGGCACTAGTATACCAAACTTCTTTAATATTTCTGTTGTAGCCAGCCTCCACCAAGGTGCTAACCAAAGGATAAATTGATGCCTAGGATGGATGTTCTGTTGCAAAACAATGCTCTTCCAATTCACTTAGGGATGCTTTGGTGTTAGATTGGTATACCTCTGATGAATAGAGAACTTACGAGCTAGTACCATTGCTTTTAATGTAGTTCCCAGATCACCAGATCCCGTGAATAAACTTAGTGCCTTCCTTGTCTCTAAGATCTTTTGTATACCCAAGTGGCATTTGGTGGAACAGTACAATTTTCCAGCCACTCACCCTTTATATAGTATGTATGTATCTATTTAATCCAAAGACGATCTCTCTATTCATGTACTACCCATAATAGTTTAAGAATACCAACAATATTTCAAACTTGGAGATTGATCATGTTTTGACCCCCTACTACCTTTGGAAGGCATAGTTTTTCCCAGGACACCAATGCTTTCCTAGAGCTCAGAGTTGAACCAGTCCAAAGATAAGTTCTACATATTCCTTCAATCAGTTTCAGGATCCCTTTTGCCAAGACAAAGATTTGTTCCTAGTAAGTTTGCATCCCAAAAACTACTGATTTCAACAACTAAATTCTTCCTGCATATGAGAGTAGTTTAGCAGTCCAACACATTATTCTTTCAGTGATCTTCTCCACCAATGGCATACATTGAGCTATAGTGAGCCCCTTGGAGTATATAGGAATCCCTAGATATTTAAGTGGTATCTCACCTTCCACATAGCCCAATGTAGTTAAAATTATTTGCTTCATGTCAAGTTTCACACCAGTAATGTAAAGGGAGCCTTTCTCATTATTTGCCTATAGTCCAAAGACCATAGTGAATCTATTGAAAGAACTTTGCTGTAATTGTATTGAATCTACATTAGCCTTACAAAACAATAGCAAGTCATCAGCAAAACAAATATGCATCACACCAAATTGTTTACACCTTGGATGGTACTTGAACTGAGTCACCTCTTGTAAAACATCACTAATAATCAGTCTGGGTATTGATGTTCTCCCACACACTGAAGGCTTGTTTCTGTCACAACAAAAATATACTTTGGTAGATGATAACAAAGAATCTCCAACACCAATGACTTCCACAACCGTTCATACTGCCTCTTCTAGAGATGATCCAACTGATGGTTCTCTTTATAGGATAGTTATTGGTAAATTATACTATTTTTCTTTTACCCTCCTAGTCATTGCCTTCATTGTTAGCAAACTTTCCCAGTTCATGCATCAACCAAGTCAAACTCACTGGAAGGCAGTTAAGCGTATTCTTCACTATCTTACTGAAACATACCATTTTGGCATCAATATTGACAAGAAACGAGATTCAAGATTAATTATTTTCTCTTATTCAGACTGGGCTGCAGATCCAGAGATCGTACTTCCACATCAGGCTGTGTTTTTTCTAGGTGGTACCCCTATTTCCTTGTCGTCCTAGAAACAGTGATGTGTCTCCCGTTCGTCAACTGAAGTGGAATACCGAGGTGTGGATGCTGCTGTAGCAGAAACAAACTAGGTGTCTAATCTTCTTCATGAGCTGCATTTACCTCTTGATGGTGCTCCAACTGTATTTTGTGACAATGTTAGCACTACGTATATTTGTGCCAATTAATCCTGTTTTCCATAGTCGGATGAAGAATGTTGCCATAGACTTTCATTTTATGTGGGATCAGGTCCAAAACAAGGAGATTGAAGTCAAACACTGACATGTTGTTGATCTACTTACTAAGCCGCTGCCATGTGCGTCCTTGAGCGGCTCTTTCCCATGTTGGGTGTTATTGATACCAGCACCAACTTGCAAGGCGTAATAACGACTGAATATTTGTCCTACGTTTTAGCGTATTCTTGTTTTAGTTGTTTTACAAATTTCTAGAATTAGAGTCCATCTCAATCACTTTAGTTATCCTATTTTATCTCTTATTATTATCATACACATACTTTGTATATATTAGGACTTTGTATCAGCTGGGAATAGCCCTTTATATACCACATAACATATATTAATAATAACATTGATTCATTCTCTAATGTTGTCTTACTCTTTATATAAAAAACTCGATCTTCCATTGAATTGATATTTGTTCAGGAGTGACGCCCAGACGAACAACTTGCTTGGTTGCAAAACATGATGAAATATAAATGCTCGCAAATCAGGCATGCTATCCCCGCTTAACGATATAGTTAGACAACTTAGGCGACTAGAGGTCAAGAGATCCGACACATAAAATTTACCCTAGAAATCAGTAACTTGATAGATGAAATTAGTTTATAGCCGAAGATAAGATACATAAAATCCAATCTATGGAGAAACCCTGGAGTTATCGCAATCATTGTAAGTAATAATATTATATCATTCTTGCATTCTTTTCTTTACATATAAAAAGTAAGCACTTTTGAGACTCTTAAATAAATAATTAAACTAGTATAATTTACTAAATAGTTAATTTACAAGTACTTTGGGTTCGATAATCCGGTTCTTTTAGGAGTCATAACATTACTAGCGCGACCACGTACACTTGCGTGTGCAATCGGAAGCAACAAGTTTTCGATGCTTCTTTCACGGACTTAGAAATTAACTATTCCTCTAGGTTAACCTGTTACTTTTTATTTATTTATTTATTTAGTTATTATTTTTTCTGAACAATTACTTATTATTATTATTATTTCTTTCTTTGAATAATTTGGTACTCTTATTGATATGGACGAGTGGGATAAAATGAGGTTGGGTGATGAGTATTCTTTTAAAAATTCTTGTATTTTTGTAACACAAAGCACTTGGATATTGAGTGTCCGATATGTTATATGTGGTCGTCAATATATATTTATTGGAATAGTTTTCCTAAATATTATTCCCTTCCCCAAACCCCCTCTTATATTTTTCTTTTATTTGTGATGTTAGCATAGGTGATGGAGTGGAGAATACAAAATAAGAGGCGCACAATGTGAACTAACTTATAAAATGTACGAACATGCTGGACAAAGTTAATTCAACAATCATTGAACAAGTATTTGAAAGCGGGGAAGAGCACCCAAAAAAACTCATGAAATTACTGGTTAAGTTTGATGCTAACAAATTAGAAATTACAGTCCAAACTAAATTAGAAGAGATTGAAGCCCAACAAGGAGGAGGTTATGGAGAAATAGAGATAGTGAGCGAATCTTGGATATAAGAACAAACTCAACTTCTAAAGTTTGAAGAGTCTATCTGTGATGGTATGACATACATGACAACCCAACTAATTGAAGGAAGAGAGTTGAACTCACACAAGATATAGATCAATTTGACTCAAATATTAATGACTTGGAGGCTTTCTTTTAAAAAAAATGATGTGTTTGATGCCCAATTATCAATTGTCGTGGATGAATACCAACTAGCGGAGCCAAAAGAGTAATTCCTCCCATTCACGTATACCTTATTCCTTAATATCAATGTTGAGAAAGAGTAGGAAAGTTAGAATGTTGTAAAATGCTTTGGAGTTGAGGCAACTTGGATCTCATTCAAAACACGTTTCTATATCATATGAACTAATGAATGAGTGTGTAGATGAGCTACAAGGCTCCTACATCCTAAAGTGTTTTAGTCCACGTAGACAAACCTACATTTGTCACCTAAGGTCAAAGAAATGCAAGATGCGACATATATTCTTTGGTTCCCTTATCTTTATACCACGACCCCTAGAGGGGAGCAGAAAAATTGATGCAAAGTTAGGGGTAAAATTTACAAGTTCAAAGTATAAATAAAAGTGGTGAACTAACTTGTGTCGTGCGCGACGTTAGATTAGGCGCTTATTGGAGGCAACACAATTAGAAGTGTACCTTCTTATTTTTTTTATTAGAATCACTTTTTTCTTCTTTTGTGGTTTTTATAGGTTTTGAAGTAGTTTGAGTATCCAATTTTTTTTTATGAGGAGCACGTTTCAGTTTAAGTGTGGGGTGATGACCCTTGATAAAAATTAAGAGAACATGCTACTAGCTAAACCAAAAGTCCTCATGGAGTTTTCCTAACCCTTGTTTTAAATTTTATTTGATGATTTAGGGACATAACATATTTTTAAGTGTGGGGTGAAGGAATGTATTCCTAGTTTTTACTATTTTAATGAGTCTATTTTTAGGATGGTTTCCTTAACTTTGGTTTTCGGTTCTTTTCTAGAGGATAGTCCCTTTGAACCGACTATCTTTTATTTTTTAGGAATAAGTTTCTTTTAGTTTATTTTTTTTAGAGAATAGAAAAGACCCTTTTGGGTGGTGTGATACGTGATATTTTGACCTAATTTTTTAGTAGTAATTTCTTGTGAAAGCTTGATTGATAAGGAAATTAGAGGTTCTTTGACACCGAAGCTCATGGTTGTGACTCTGTATATAGTTTATTTTATTTTTTAGTTTGTTATGAGCTTATCTCTCTTAGAAGTTGAATTGATTTATCTTTATTGATACTTATTCCATGAGTGGTGAGAATTGTTTTTATTCCATGTTTTGCATCTTAGTCTAGAACTTGTCTTGCATGTTAGTGAAGTGAAATAAAAAGAGTTGCTTTGTTTAGGAGATGATAATAAGCTTTCTTTGATTTGTCGGGTAAATTTTAGCCTTTTCATATATTATGTCACTAGTTATCTTTTTTTAGCCTATAGTCGGTTGTTGGTAGCCATATTTTTCCCTTGACTATTTTGTTGAATCTCTAGTTTTGCACCTTGCTTCCTTCAGCATCATAGAATAGATTTATTCTAGTTATCAATTTTCAGAAAAATTGTTGGTTGATTTAAAAGGTAATCAATGATAGCTACAAAGTTCTTAAAATCCCTCTTTGAAAGAATGTGTAACATCTTGCAACTCGAAATAGCTAGGAATAATCCAAGAAACCAAAAATAGTCACTTTTGGAAATATAAGGGGGAAATCTGGAAAATTTCCTAAGTTTAAAAAGTGAGTTTTGGTCATTTTGAAACGGCTATAACTTGTAGGTCATGAGAAGTTAGGGTCACTTCATTATATGGTTGGAAATCCCTTGGGAAGATCTTTCCAACGGCGCCGAGTTTGCTCGATTTTGATGTCGTATGAGGGAGATATGTCTTTCGGAAGTTGGGCTATTGGACTGAGTAAAGTCCAATCCGGATTTTTGTAAGGGTAAAGTAGTCTTTTCACCCTAGTATTTCCTAATTCATTTTAAGGATTTATTAGGGGTAAAACTAAGCCTTAATTCAGTTTTAGAAAAGTTGAATATTCTTAGGGCTTGGGAGAAAATAGAACAGAAGAGGAAGGTCAAGAATCATTCAAGAACGCTAAGGTTTCGCGAGTGAAATTCGTCGAGGGTGAGCCCTATCGAGGTATATGGGATCTTTCATGTTATGTTAATTCACCCACACACCAATTTGTTTCAATTCAGCAATATATGAGATGATTTCATGTTAGAAGTTATGTCCTTGAAGAAAAGTTTTGAATTCTTGTTGATTGAATTTTTGGCTGCCATCATTGGTCAGATCCTTGTTTCTCTGGGTTATTTTGAGTTGAATTTGGTGGTTATTGAGAGTACGAATAATCCCAAATGTTTGGTGAAAGAACTAGGAAGGTATGGAGGGTTTTAGAAATGAAAATGAGTTGAAAAATTCGTCAGACGCACCTAGGTAGGGGCAGGCGTGGCCCGCCTGCAGTGCTTCAAAATTTGGACACAGTCAACTGAGCTCTAGCGTGGAGCGCCACAAACGCGCCATAACCAAGCCTCAGTCAACTGAGGCTGGTGCATCACACCACTAATACGCCCAACCCAGCGTTTTTCGTCAAGTTTTTGTGGTTTAGTCCTTTTAAGTCCTTCCAAGGTACTTTAACATCTTCCAATGATTCTAATTACTTTAAATGATCTCTAAATAGCTAGAAATCATCAAACAACTCAAATTGAAACCTTGAATCCATAATTCAATTCAAGGAATGTTAGGATCAAAGTCAAGGAAGTTAAGAAGTCAAGTCTAAAGCTATGAAGTAAGTTAAAGTAAAGTTTCTTAAAGCTTCCAAGATTTTTGTTTAAACGTTTAAACTTTGGTTTAAGTCTCAAGCTTCGAGTTAAAGAAAAAGTAAGAGTTGAAGTCTTTCCTTCAAGGAAGTTTAAGGGAACTAAGTTTTCCCTAAAGAGTTGATTAAGATCAAAAGTTTCAAGTCAAGTAAAGAGTAAAGAGTTGAGTTCATTCTCAAAAGATACAAGGGAACTAAGTATTCCCTAGAAAGTTTATAGATGTTTTCACATTTAAGTTAAGAGGAAAATAAGATTTCTCAATAGAGTTTTGAACAAGAAAAGGGAACATTGATTCCAAGAGGGTTTTTTAAAGCTAAAAAGGGTTGAGCAAATTATCTCAACCCAGAGGAAGGAAGTTATTTTAAAAGCATGAAATTAAGTATATTTTAGGAGTAGTATTGAGAACCGATGTGGGGATGGGAGTTCATATTAACTCAAGTCTCCATGTAAACCATGTAGCCATCATGGGTATTAACGGGTCATACCTTTTATATGATCACGTAAGTTAAGCTAGTGGATCCATTAGGTTGAGCATTTTCTATGCACGACAAAGTATAGGAACGTTCTGTCTGCATGGGCGAGACGTTGTATCACCACTTAGGCTCATAGTGGTGGTTATCGGTTAGAGAAACTCCCAAAGAACTATATTACTTTCATAGTAAGTAAAGTTGAGTTTCTATTGCATTTTCTTTGATGTACTAAGTTGCTTTACTGTTTTACAAGTTTTACATATATTGCATGTGTATTAAATTTCTTTATGTACATTCATTGAGTATAGTATCTCTTGGTTTGAGCAGAGCAAAGGTAAGTTCATCTTATTCTCATCAAGCTTAAGTTTTTGTTTAGCATTCCAACTCAAATTCTCGTACATTCAATGTCCTGATGACAGTTGCCCTGAATTGTCTTATGATGCATATGCAGGTAACCAGGATCATCGTCTAGCACATTGCTGATCCAGTTTGAGCACTCAAAGTCCGTGGTGAGCCTCCTTGCATTCCGTAGGATCCTTTTTTATGCTTTCTAGTCTTTGACTTTTAGAGTGTTGTGGTGTCTGTCCCAACATTTATCATAGTATGTTTAGAGGCTTCATAGACGGATAGTCAGTTAATTCAGTTGAGTCTCTTTTATTCAGATATTATGTATGAGACTTAAGTGCCATTTGGTCCAAGACGTTAAACTAAGTGAATTATGAGAATGTTCTTGTATTACTATTGAGTTAAGTCTTCCACTGAGTTAAGTAAGCCAGACCAAGGGTTTTCTCAAGGCCAGCAATGATCATTGGGTGCTGGCCACGTCCAAAGTGTAGGCTCGGGGTTTGACAAACTTGGTATCAGAGCATAAAGTTCAAGATTCCTAGGGAGTCTAAGAAGTCGTGTCCATAGAGTCTTAGTAATCGGTGTGAAGCGTTCCACATCTATGATTAGGGGGATGCGACATTTAGGAATTTCTTCACTTCTTTCATATTCCTTTTTGTGCGTTAGAGTTTATCTCTAAAATGTTTTCTTCTAATTTGTACTTGTGCATGTTTTTAGATCATCATACCTCCAGAAGAGCAGTCAGAGGTCGACCAGCTAGAAGGAATGTTGAGGAACTAGAGGTACCTAATGCACAGAATATGCAACCTCAAGAGGAAGTCACCAATGCTGAGTTCCGCGAGGCTATCTAAATGCTAAGCCAAGTGATGACTAACCAAGTAATGCAACAAAGGGAGCTCAACAAGAAGGGGATGACACTTTGAGGATTCAGGACTTCTTGAGGATGAATCGGCCAAGCTTTTTTGGTTCGAGCACTACGGAAGATCCGAAAAACTTCGTGGAAGAGTTGAAGAAGGTCTTGATGTGATGCATGTGGTAGATGCTGAGAGAGTTGAACTAGCGGCACATCAACTGAAGAATGTGTCTAGACTTGGTTTGATTAATGGAAGGAGAACATATATGAGGATGCACCACATCCAAGTTGGGCTTGCTTTGAAGAAGCCTTCTTGGGGCGTTTCTTTCCCCGATAATTGAAGGAAGCAAAGGTGCGGGAGTTCCTTACTTTGAAACAGGACTCCTTGAGCGTTCATGAGTATGGGTTAAATTTCACCCAACTATCTCGCTATCCTCCGGAGATGGTTAAGGATTGAGAAGCAGAATGAGCTTGTGTTGTTGCTGGCTTGGGATGTGCTTCAAACAAAGAAGGTAGGGCTGTAATGTTGATTGGGGACATGGACATTTCAAGGTTAATGGTCTATGTGCAACAAGTTGAAGAATAAAAGGTGAGGGAAAGAGAGGAGTGCAGTTACAAGAAAGATAAGACTGGGAATTAGTCTGGTAAACATAAGGTGGTTCAAGTCGACCACAATTCGAGAAACCAAAGGGCATACACCATTATCTGCTTGTGCACCTGCGCCCTGAAACAAAGTTGAGTATAATGGCCAGAATTCGCAAAACTTCAAGGCTAGACCAGCCAGTCCCAAGGTAGTGTGGCACAAGGAGGAATTTTGGCTCCTACATGTGCTAAGTGCGCTAGAAACAACCCCAGTAAATGTTGTGATGGCTAGACAAGTTGCTTTATGTGTGGTCAAGAAGGTCACTTCATGAGAGAGTGCCCTAAGAGTAAGCAAGGTCGTGGAAATCAGGGAAATAGAGCTCAATTTTCATCAGTTTCTCCACCAGAGAGGGATGCACCTAGAGGATCCGCTTCTGGTATTGGCGGAGGGGCCAACCATCTCTATGCGATCACTAGCCGATAAGAGCAAGAGAACTCTCTAGATGTTGTCACGGGTATGATAAAAGTATTTACTTTTGATGTTTATGCTTTATTAGACCCAGGAGCAAGTTTATATTTTGTAACTCCTTATGTTGGCAATCAGTTTGAAATTTTTCCATATAAATTTTGTGAACCTTTTTGTGTATCTACCCTTGTTGGAGAGTCTATTCGAGAGGAAAGATTCTATCGTGATTGTCCTATCTCTGTCAGTCATAAGAGTACCATGGCTGATTTAACAGAGTTAGGCATGGTAGATTTTGATGTCCTTCTAGGTATGGAGTGGCTTCATGCCTGTTATGCATCAATAGACTGTAAAACTCGAGTTGTCAAGTTTTCGATTCCTAATGAGCCAGTGGTATAGTGGAGTAGTAGTTCAGAAGTGCCTAAGGGTCATTTTATTTCGTACCTTAAGGCGAGGAAGTTAGTTTCAAAGGGGTGTATCTATCACTTAGTTCGAGTTAATGACCAAGTGTTGAGGTACCTTCCCTCCAGTCAGTTCCTATAGTAAAAGAGTTCCCAGAAGTCTTTCCTAATGATCTACTTGGAGTCCCTCCTGAGAGAGAAATGACTTCAGCATCGATATCATTCAAGATACTCGTCCTATCTCTATTTCGCCATATAGAATGACACCAGTAAAGTTAAAGAGCTCAAAGAACAATTGAAAGATTTGTTAGACAAGGGATTTATTCTACCAAGTTTCTCACCTTAAGGCGCTCATTTCTTATTTGTGAGAAAGAAGGATGGTTCCCTTAGTATGTGTATAGACTACCGCCAATTGAATAATGTGACCATCAAGAATAAATATCCTCTCCTAAGGATAGATGATCTTTTCGACCAACTTCAGGGTGCTTCTTGCTTCTCGAAAATTGATCTCAGATAAGGCTACCATTAGTTGAAAGTTAGGGAATATGACATTCCAAAGACAGCTTTTAGAACTAGATATGGGCATCATGAGTTTTTGGTTATGTCCTTTGGTTTGACAAATGCACATGCAACATTCATGGATCTTATGAACAAAGTCTTCAAACCTTATTTAAATTTGTTTGTCATAGTCTTTACTAAAGACGTACTGGTTTATTAAAGGAATGAATAAGATCATACTAGTCACCATAGGATTGTTTTGTAGACTTTGAAAGATAAGGAGCTATACGCCAAGTTCTCCAAGTGTGAGAATTGGCTTAAGTCTGTGGAATTCTTAGGACACATCATTTCTGGTGATGGGATTAGAGTTAATACCCAAAAGATAGAAGTAGTTCAAAGTTGGCCTAGACCCACATCTCCAACAGATATAAGGAGTTTCTTGGGTTTGGTAGGTTATTATAGAAGATTTGTTGAAGGATTTTCATCGATCTCGTCTCTTTTGACCAAGCAAACTCAGAAGAAAGTCAAGTTCTAATGATCTGAAAATTGTGAGAAAAGCTTTCAGGAATTGAAAAGGAGATTGACTACCGCTCCAGTTTTGACTTTACCAGAGGGTACTCAAAGTTTTGTGGTGTAATGTGATGCATCAAGATTTGGTTTGGGTTGTGTGTGAATTTAGAATGGAAAGGTTATAGCTTATGCCTCCAGACAGCTGAAGGTTCATGAGAAGAACTATCCAACTCATGACTTAGAATTGGCTACAGTAGCTTTGAAGATATGGCGTCACTATTTCTATAGTGTTTATGTTGACATATTCACTGATCATAAGAGCCTACAATATGTGTTCACTCAGAAGGAGCTAAATCTCAGACAGAGAAGGTGGTTAGAATTACTCAAGGATTATGACATGAGTATTATTTACCACCCAGGTAAGGCTAATGTAGTTGCTGATTTCTTAAGCAGGTTATCCATGGGGAGTACCGCCCATGTTAAGAAGAAAAGAGGGATTTATCTAAAGCACAAAAGAAGGTATAGTGGTAACTAATGGGGCTGCATCGTCACTAGTATCAGAGGTGAAAGAAAAGCATGACCAAGACTCCATTTTGCTTGATTTGAAGGTGAATGTTCATAAGCAAAGAGTATTGGCTTTTGAATAAGGGGGAGATGGTGTGCTGAGGTATCAAGGTAGGTTGTGTGTACCTAGGGTGGATGGACTCCAAGAGAGTATAATGGAGGAATCTCATAGCTCCAGATATTTCATTCATCCGGGTTCCACCAAGATGTACCGCGATTTGAGAGAGGTATATTAGTGGGAAGGCATGAAGAAAGATATTGTTGAGTTTGTTACCAAATGCCCAAATTGCCAGCAAGCTAAAGTGGAACACCAAATGCCTGTAGGTTTAGCTCGAAATATAAAACTTTTTGGAATAGAAGTAGGAGATTATTAATATAGACTTCATCAAATACTTGCCAAGGTCTCGTAAATAGCATGATTCGATTTGGGTGATTGTCGATGGAATGACAAAGTCCTCCCATTTCTTGCCAGTAAGGACTACCTATTCAGTGGACGATTATGATATGTTGTACATTCAAGACGTGGTAAGATTTCATGGGTTTCCGGTCTCCATTATTTCATATAGAGGCCAACAATTCACTTCTCATTTCTTGAAATCTTTCCAGAAAGGTTTGGGCTCAAAGGTGAACTTAAGCACTGCTTTTCATCCTCAGACAGATGGTCAAGCAGATCGTACCATCCATACTTTAGAATACATGTTGAGAGCTTGTGTGATTGACTTAAAAGGAAATTGGTATGATCACCTACCTCTCATTGAGTTCGCTTACAACAATAGTTACCATTCGAGCATCCAAATGACTCCATATGAAGCTCTGTATGGGAGAAGATGTAGATCTCCAATGGAATGGTTAGAAGTAGGTGAAGCAGGGTTGATAGGACCAAATCTAGATCACAAAGCTATGGAGAAGGTGAAAATGATCAAGAGAGATTGAAAATGGCACAGAGTCGCCAAAAGTTCTACACAAATGTTAGGAGAAGGCCGTTAGAGGTTGAGGTGAATGATTGGGTGTATCTGAATGTTTCACCCATGAAGGGGGTTATGAGATTTAGTAAGAAGGGGAAACTTAGTCCCCGATATATTAGTACTTACAGAATCACCAAGAGAGTTTGCAATGTAGCATATGAGTTAGAGTTACCCCAAGAGTTAGTAGTGGTTCATCCAATATTCTATATTTCTATGTTGAAGAAGTGCTTGGGTTATCCTTCATTGATTATACCAACTGAGAATTTTGGGATTAAGGATAACGTATCCTATGAAGAGATTCCAGTTCAAATTTCAAATCGTCAAGTTCACAAGTTGAGAACTAAGGAAGTTGCATCAGTCAAGGTCCTTTGTAGGAACCAATTTGTTGAAGAAGCAACTTGGGAAGCTGAGGAGGATATGAAGAAGAGATATCCACATATCTTTGAATCCGGAGAGAATGCAGGTCAAGGTACTAAATTCTCTTAGCACTTTATAAGACTATGTGTAAGCATGTTATTACTTGCTTTTGTTTGTTGAAGTGTTGAAATGATGTTACTACCCTTAACTTAGTGAAAGAGTTCTCATCCGAGGACGAATCTTCCCAAGGGGGAGATATTGTAACTTCTCGCAATTCGAGATAGCTAGGAATAAGCCAAGAAACCAAAAATAGTCACTTTTGGAAATAAAGGAAAAAATCTGAAAAATTTCCTAAGTTTAAAAAGTGAGTTTTGGTCATTTTCAAATGGCCATAACTTCTATCTCAGGAGGAGTTAGAGTCAGTTCCTTATATGGAAACCCTTGGGAAGATCTTTCCAATGGTGCCATGTTCGCTCAATTTCGATGTCGTATGAGGGAGATATGCCTTTCGGAAGTTGGGTTGTTTGACTAAAGAAAGTCCAATTCATTTGTAAGGGTAAAGTAGTATTTTCACCCTAGTATTTCCTAATTCATTTTTAAGGGTTTAATAGGGGTACAACTAATCCTTAATTCAGTTTTAAAAAAGTTGAATACGCTTAGGGCTTTGGATAAAAGTGAAGAGGAAGAGGAAGATCAAGAATCCAAGAATGCTAAGGTTTCGCGAGTGGAATTCATTAGGGTGGATTCCTATCGAGGTATGTGGGATATTTAGTGTTGGGTTAATTCACCCACACACCAATTTGTTTCAATTTAGCAATCTATGAGTTGATTTTATGTTAGGAGTAAAAATCTTGAAGAAAAGTTTTGAATTCTTGTTGATTGAATTGTTGGCTGCCATTGTTGGTTAGATCCTTGGTAAATTAGGTTATTTTGAGTTGAATTTGGTGGTTATTGAGATATAATATCTGAAATAAAAGAGACTCAACTAAACTGACTAACTATCCATCTATGAAGCCTCTAAATATACTATGATGAATGTTGGGACAAACCCCACAACATTCTGAAATTTGAAAGACTGGAAAGCATTTAAAAGGATCCTCCGGAATGCAACGAGGCTCACCACTAACGTTGAGTGCTCGATCTAGATCAACGATATGCTGGATGCTGATCCTGGTTACCAGTGTCTGCATCGTAAAACGATGCAGGCCAAATGTCATTTATACATTGAATGTATGAGTATGCGAGTTGAATACTTAAGCCCAGGACTTAGACTTGAAAGGAGTAAAAAAGAACACTAACCTTGGTTTTGCTCAACTCAAGATTGTCTACTCATTTTAGTATAATGCAGTTTAAAAGAAATGTTCAATATAAAGAAAGACTACTTGAAACTTACTAAAACTTTGAATGTATGCAAGATACAATTAACTAAGACATGTATATAAAATACAATTAAATTGATGTATACAAAAATACAAATAACTTCTGTGTATACAAGTAAATTGATGTATATGAAAATGCAAATAACTTCTGTGTATAAAAATACAGTAACTTCTGTGGGAGATTCTCTTGACCGACAACCATCACTATGTGCCTAAGCAATGGTACAACGTTTTACCTCACGTTGCCAAGGACCATCCTATACCTTGCCATTGTTATAGGACCTTACTTAACTTAGTGGATCCACTAGATTAACTTATGTGATCATATAAAAAGTAAAACTTGTTAACACCTATGATGGATACATGGTTTACATGGGACTCGAGTAAATATAAACTCTTATCCCCACATCGGTGGTCAATACTACTCCCAAAATATACTTTAGCTCATACTTTTAGAATAACTTCCTTTCTTTGGGTTGAGATAATTTGCTCAACACTTTAGCTTTTCAAAAGCTCCTTTGGAATCAATGTTTCCTTTTATTGTTCAAAACTCTTTTGGGAAGTCTTATTACCCTCTTAACTTAAATGTAAAAACATTTATAAACTTTCTAGGGAATACTTAGTTCTGTTATATCTTTTGTGAAATGAACTCAACTCTTTACTCTTTACTTAACTCGAAACTTTTGATCTTTATCAACTCTTAAGGGAATACTTAGTTCCCTTATACTTCTTTCAAGGAAAGACTTCAACTTTTTACTCTTTCTTTAACTCGAACCTTGAGCTTTAAAAATAAAGTTAAAACATTTAAATAAGTGTCACATCCGGGTTTACCCCCTAGACGTAACCGGCGTCGTTGTCCTCTTTGAGGACTAAGACTAACCCCTTAGTTTACATCATTGCATTCATAAGTAAAAAATACGGAAGAATTTAAAACTTTTAATAATTCTGCATTGAGGTTTACATAGACCTCTACATATACATACATATACTTTATCGAGTTTACATAGACCCTTCGTATAAGAAGATTACATTGTCTTCTACTTTTATTGCGCGCGCGCACACACACACACACACATATATATATATACATTACATAAAATAGAGTCTCAAAGTCGTCTCATCTCATAACCATCTAAAACGATCATAGCAATTTAGGCATAGCCCTACATCAATACCAAGAAGCCACATATAGGCTTGTACAAATCGTACTCAAACGAAATAGAATGAACATAAGAGTCTAAAAAGTAAAGCAACTTCATAAGCTAGATATCGGCATCGCCCTCGGAAAGTGAGGACCTACCCACTTGGATGGTAGAGAATATCCAAGTCTTCTTCAAGTCGTCTCGAATGAGCCTTCAACGGCCGGAACCTAAAATGTTTGGGAAAAGGAAGAAAATGGGGTTACTACGCCACTTGTACTAAGTATGAGACCATATGCACATATATTGTCAAATCATGCTAAAAAGGACATTTAGTTAAATCATGCAATTTTCATCCTTTGAAAATCTTATGCATAATCAAACAAGCCATACCAAGAAACAATGACATATTCATTTAAGCAAAGTAAGTAATATGCATACCATCATACAAGAACCCATTATCTACTATAACCCTATCATCAAGGAATAACATCACAAGCATGAATAAGAGTTTATCATAGCATAATAAGCAAGACAAGTACTCACGAATCCTTATCAAGTCAACAAGTGCAATAACTAAGCAAAGCTCCATCACCTTACTTAATCAAGTAACCCAATAAGAAATCCATAACCAATGTCCAACTTTACACAATATAAATCTTAATGATACATAACATCATACCTTAACAATATAGACCAAATACATGTTCATAAGCATAACTATCACCATATGATATCATTTACATGTAAAGTCAACATACTATCATCATTTACATCATTAGTATATACATACATAATATCATCTTCCTAAAGCTTCCCTCCAGGCAAACTAGTGCAAGGAATAGGTAGAGTCCCATACCCCTACCCAAGCTAAGTCAAACCTCTTAAGTCACCCTAGTTAGTTTATACATTATTTCTTTATTTAAATTTAGGGAACACTTGCCTTAACCGACATAGACCACATGAGCTAATTGTGGAATCCGGTTTTGTAAACCCTTTCACCGATGGATGGTTGTCTACCGGCCAAGATAGAACCTAACATGAAACGTAGCATCTAGGTGATCCACTAGCTAGTATTCCTATGGTGGCAACATAGTTAAGGAACTTGGGCCCGTCATGGAAACATCACTCTACACCCTATTGTTATCCACCCCGTGAGGACCGTAGTGAACCCTACCTTCACTATGTGGGAAAGTGTCACCCCTTCACACACAAGATCACTCGGTGCTAAGCTAAGTCATTTCTTGAAATGTATTTATTGTCTTTATTTATCAATCATAACTTAGTTTAGGTCATAGGGTTTAGCCCTTGAATAATCATCATCATCATAGCTCAATAGGAATTGCATGAATATAATCCTCACATCACAATCCATATAAGTAAGGTCAACACATTTACATGTTCATTCATAATAAGGCACATTGGTAGTTATCAACACCCTCATAACATTTCACCTTAATCAACCTTACAACCATAGACAAGACATTTCAATTCAACATCATACCACCCTATCAAACCTAATCAAGGCACACTCTAATACAACATCATGGCTTAATAACAATTCACCATAAATTGAAGTAAAGTATAGGGATCATAAGACTTACCAAGTCTCCTTCACAATTCATGACCAAGGTCTTACCATCAACGCATAACTCAACCCAACTAGGGGCGCAACATCATCACACAATGATAACCAATAAGATAACAAGGTCAATTGAATCTCTATAACACAATTCAGTGAACTTAATTTAAAACGTGCAGAAAACTTGACCCTCACAGATAGAATCCCGATCAACGTGCCGTCTGTGAGTCGATGACTTGACCCCCCTCCGCCTGCACACTCGTCATTTTGGTCAGAGACTTGTGCAGGCGAGGGCTTCCCCATTTTCGCTAAGTGTGGGACGACGGTTATCAACGACGCCCCGTCGATCCACACACGGATCGTGGCCTGCATCTCGTCGATGCACACTGCCCAGGCAGTGTTGACATCAACTTTCAAGGGTCCTCCTCAAGGACCCTTGGTTGGTCCTTGTGGAGTCGTACCCGGATATTTCAACCATGAAACAACTAAAATACATGTTATACACCTTTTTACTAAATTTCATGAATTTTCGACTCTTAAAAGCTAGTCAAATAGGCTAAGGCACGCTAGTACCTCTTTGAACCAACTTTTGGACGTCATGGACGTTCTTGGACGTTTTGGTTTCTTAACTCCCTAAATGACCTATATTAATTAAAATAGACTTTAAAATAGTGTCTAGACCTGATGACACCTATGTTAGGCTTTACGACACATCTTGGATTTTTGAAATATTACATTATCCCCCTCTTAGGAACATTCATCCTCGAATGACACTAAAACTCTTTTTGAAGGAAGGAAATAGACTCAAGTCTAGCGGCCTAACCAATAAAAAATATCAAGCAACATAAATCATATCATTTCAACAAGACAAATTTCAAAACTTCAATTATCACCCATAAGGCTCAAACATTTCATCATGAGGCACTTCCTTCTCACAACACACATGAGCTCAACATACATTACAAGAGTCAATTAGCACAAAGTTCAACTTATAAATATGTCACATAACGTTTCACTTAGACTCACCATGTCAAAATGCACAACTAACTCAAAACAAGTCAAAAGCAAATTTTCAAGTCTTAATGCACTTATTCACTGTAAATCATTGCAATGCAACCCAAAAATGCACATTTTTGCAAGACTTCACCAAAAATCATAACACTTCATTTTCTAGTCATATTTATATTATTAAAAAGAATGACTAACCTTAATTATTAAAAAGATGAGGGTAACGGGACTTCATGTCGGTCTGAGCCTCCCATGTTGCACTCTTAACTAGGAGATTTTTCCATAACACTTTTACGGAAACCACCTCTTTGTTCCTCAACCTCTTTACTTGCCTATCAAGGATTTGAACCGGAACCTCCTCATAGGAGAGATTATCCTTGACACCAAGACCATCAGTAGGAAGAATGGACTCGGGATCACCGACACACTTCTTTAGCATAGAAACATGGAAAATCGGATTAACCGAAGCCAATTCACTAGGCAACCTCAACTCATAGGCAACCTTTCCAACTCTTTGCAAAATTTCACAGGGACCCACATAACGAGGACTTAACTTCCCTTTCTTGCCAAATCTAACCACCCCTTCATAGGTGAAATTTTCAAGTACACCTTATCACCTTCTTCAAACTCTAGATCCCTTCTCCTATGATTGGCATAAGACTTTTACCGACTATAGGCCGTTTGCAAGCGATTCTTTATAATATGAACTTTCTCCAAAGTCTTATAAATCAATTTGGGACCAGGAATCGAAGACTCACCGACTTCAAACCACCCAATAGGAGACCTACACCTCCTACCATACAAGGCTTCATAGGAAGCCATGGAGATTGATGAATGAAAGCTATTATTATAAGAAAACTCCACTAATGGCAAGTGTTTATCCCAATTTCCCTTGAAATCAATGACACAAGCTCTAAGCATATCTTCAAGGGTTTGAATAGTACGTTCCTCTTGACCATCCGTTTTGGGATGAAAAGCGGTACTCAATTTCACTTTAGTACCTAACCCTTCTTGAAATGACCTCCAAAACGTAGATGTGAATTGTGCACACATATGGACATCTTTGCATAATCAAGGAATACATTGCGACTTCTTCTTCATCTAGGTACCTTTCGACTTCTTCTTCATCTTCTGTCTCAATGATGTCGTCTTCGAATACTTTGACTACTTACTCTTCATCGTCTAATTCGATTGCCTCACTGAGGACTCCATCTCCGATGGGGAATAGGACGGTTCGACCTGCTACAACGCCAGTTCAAAATTCCGGTTCAGTTAAAAGGTACCAGTCGGTGGACCGGAGATGGCCGGTAACGCTAGCGTCTACGGAGAAGTCTGTTGTGGCAAAGCAGCTGTTGAATTCCAGTAGGAGTTTTATCCATTTCCTTTTAAGGTCAGTCTTTTTGTATACCTGTTAGTAAATCAAAGCCCCCTCCTGAGTGTGAGGAAGGTTACGCCTGAGAGGAGGAAAGTTACTACGGATTTTGTCACGCCATAGAGGAGGAAGGTTAGTGCGGATTTTGTCACGCCGGAGAGGAAGAAAGCTACGGCGGAATTTTCTACACCGGAAAGGAGTAAATTTGTGGCAGAATTGAGCACACCAGCAAGAGATCGGACTGAGAATGTCAAGACAAGTGATCAGCATAGGTGGCCAAGGAGGTCGAAGTCACTGAATTCAAGTTTTCTGACACAAAGCATGGATTATGGTTCGATTGACAAGGCTAAATTTGGATCCGGAAGTGTCACTAGTTCTTCAATGAAGTCGGTGATTGATATGTATCATAGAGCTAGAATTGAATATAAATTGAAACCTCAAAGTGATAATGATGAGGTAGATATGAAGTCAGCTTATGGATCAGCTATGTCTGCTGATGCATTGGCTTCAGATAATGAAAGTGTATCTTCAGGGAGTACTTCAGGTGTCCATGATGGTCCGACTGTTATTCATGGACGAGGAGGTCCCCGTGGTATAGTTGTGCCTGTAGATAACGGAATACCATTGTGACACACAATATCATTTATGAAGATCTTTGCATAATCTTCCGTCGAATAAGTAGACTTGACGGGAATAAAATGAGCGGACTTGGTCAATCTATCAACCACCACCAATATGGAGTCATATTGTTTTTGAGTCTTAGGCAAACCTACCACAAAATCCATATTGATGTATTCCCATTTCCAAGTAGGAATTTGGATTTCTTGAGTAAGCCACCCGACTTTAGATGTTTCGCATTCACTTGTTGGCAATTTGGACACTTAGCTACAAACTCCGCTATGTCTTTCTTCAAACCTTCCCACCAATAAGTTCCTTAAGGTCATGGTACATCTTTGTGGCACCCGTATGAATGGAGTAGCGGGACCCATGAGCTTCCTCAAAGGATCTGGTCCCTCAACCCATCTATCTTGGAAACACACAATCTCCCTTGGTACCTCAAAACACCATCGCCCCCTAAGGAGAATGATTCATTTAGCTTACTAAGAACCGACTCTTTCAATTCCATTAATGGTTTCTCAAGGTGTTTTTTGGACTTCACCTCAACCACCAAAGATGAGTCGGATTTATGTCTAACCAACACACCATCATTAGGAGAATCTTCCAACCTCACACCCAACATAGCCAACCTATGAACATCTTTGACTAGGTCTTTCTGGGATTCATCTATGTGAGACACACTACCCATAGTCGTACGACTTAGAGCATCCGCAACCATATTGGCCTTGCCGGGGTGATAGAGGACACTCATGTCGTAATATTTCAACAATTCTAACCACCTAATTTGCCGGAGATTCAACTCCCTTTGGGTAAACACATATTGGAGACTCTTATGGTCGGTGAAGACATCGACATGGACACCATACAAGTAATGCCTCCATATTTTCAACGCAAACACCACGGCCGCTAACTCAAGGTCATGAGTTGGATAGTTTCTCTCATGCACCTTAAGTTGTCTAGAAGCATAGGCAATCACTTTTCCATGTTGAATAAGCACACACCCCAAACTCACTCGGGATGCATCACAACACACAACGAAACCCTTTGTTCTCTCCGGTAAAGACAACACTGGAGCAGAAGTAAGCCTATCTTTCAAGATTTGGAAGCTCTTTTCACATGCCTCCGACCAGTCAAACTTCTTACTCTTTTGGGTCAATGTAGTCAAGAAAGATGCAATAGACGCAAAACCATCCTCAAAGCTCCGATAGTAACCCATTAGACCCAAGAAGCTCCTAATGTCGATTGGAGTCAATGGTCTAGGACAACTTTTCACCGCTTCCATTTTCCTTGGATCTACCTCAACTCCTTCACTAGAGATGAGGTGACCAAGAAATGTTACCGACCTCAACCAAAACTCACATTTGCTATACTTGGCAAACAATTGATGTTCTTTAAGGGTTTGCAATATCACCCTCAAATGACCCATGTGATCACTCTCATTTTTCGAATATACCAAAATGTCGTCAAGGAAGACAATGACAAATGAATCTAGGTAACTTTGAAACACCCTATTCATTAGGTCCATAAATGCCTCCGTAGAATTAGTGAGACCAAAGTACATAACTAAGAACTCATAGTGACCATATCTAGTCCGAAACGCCATATTTGGAATATCCTCACCTCTCAGCCTAAGTTGGTCATACCCCGACCTCAGGTCGATCATTGAAAAGTAGCTTGCCCCTTGGAGTTGATCAAACAAGTCGTCAATCTGAGGGATAGGATACTTATTCTTAATAGTGACCTTATTGAGTTGGCGATAATCGATACACATTCTTAAGGACCCATCCTTCTTCTTCACAAACAAAACCGAAGCACCCCATGGCGATATACTAGGCCTTATGAAACCCTTGTCTAGTAAATCCTTGAGTTGTGCCTTCAACTCCTTCAATTCGGCCGGAGCCATCTGATAAGGAGGAATTGAAATGGGATTTGTTTCCGGTAGCAAATCGATACCAACGGGTTCATTTGGGAAATTAACCCTTGTTCAACGATCAATAGTGGCAAAACAAGAATGTAACCAATCCATACCCAAAATAATATCAAAATCAAGCATATCTAGTTCTACTAGATCTACATTAGAAATTCTATTGGGCAACATGATAGGACAATTTCTATATACTCTCTTTGCAACTACCGACTCACCCACCAGAATAGACACTATAAAAGGTTCATGCAAAATATCGGGCAAAATTTCAAACTTTTTGGCTACTAGAGGGGTAACAAATGATAAAGTAGCTCTGGGATCAAGTGATACATATACTTCAATAGAGAAGACTTTTAACATACCGGTTACCACGTCGGGAGAAGTCTCTTGCTTACCCCTAGAGCGGAGAGCATAGAAGCGGTTCTTCTTTGGAGCCTCATTTGAACCACTTGCTTGAGCTTGACAAGAAATTTCAATTCAACATCATACCACTATATCAAACCTAATCAAGGCACACTCCAATACAACATCATGGCTTAATCACAATTCATCAGTATAATGCAATTTAAAAGAAATGTGCAATATAAAGAAAGACTGCTTGAAACATACTAAAACTCTGAATCTATACAAGATACAATTAACTAAGACTTGCATATAAAATACAAGTAAATTGATGTATATGAAAATACAAATAACTTCTGTGTATACAAGTAAATTGATGCATATGAAAATGCAAATAACTTCTGTGTATAAAAATACATTAACTTCTGTGGGAGATTCTCTTGATCGACAACCATCACTATGTGCCTAAGCGATGGTACAACGTTTTACCTCACTTTGCCAAGGACCATCCTATACCTTGCCATCGGTATAGGACCTTACTTAACTTAGTGGATCCACTAGATTAACTTATGTGATCATATAAGGAGTATGACTCGTTAACACCTATGATGGATACATGGTTTGCATGGGACTCGAGTAAATATAAACTCTTATCCCCACATCGGTGGTCAATACTACTCCCAAAATATACTTTAGCTCATACTTATAGAATAACTTCCTTTCTTTAGGTTGAGATAATTTGCTCAACACTTTAGCTTTTCAAAAGCTCCTTTGGAATCAATGTTCCCTTTTATTGTTCAAAACTCTTTTGGGAAGTCTTAGTACCCTCTTAACTTCAATGTAAAAACATTTATAAACTTTCTAGGGAATACTTAGTTCCCTTATATCTTTTGAGAAATGAACTCAACTCTTTACTCTTTACTTAACTTGAAACTTTTGATCTTGATCAACTCTTAAGGGAATACTTAGTTCTCTTATACTTCAAGGAAAGACTTCAACTTTTTACTCTTTCTTTAAATCAAACCTTGAGCCTTAAAAACAAAGTTAAAACGTTTAAATAAGACTCTTGGAAGCTTTAAGAAACTTTACTTTATAGCTTTAGTCTTAGCTTCTTAACTTACTTGACTTTGGTCCTAACTTTCCTTGAAATAAATTATAGATTCAAGGTTAGTGATTCATGTTTATGTATGATTTCATGATGTTTACATGTACCTTAGAGGATTAGAATCGACTAGGGATTGTAGGTACATCACTTAGGAACTAGTACGAAAAGATAGTGACAGAACGGGGCGCTCTGAGAGGCGTGGGGAGCTTGAGCCTGACAGACAGAGAAATCCTGTGAGGCTCTAGCTGGAACAGCGCACTAGGCTTTATCAGACAGAGCCTTCCTTGAGGGGCTCTAGCAGGCGCGGCGCCCCAAGGCTTGTTCGACGGGATTTCCGACCTTTCTTCTTTGTTTTTCAACTCTAAACCTTCTAATCTTACATGGATCTTTCCCCTATCACTTGGGATAACTAATAACCTCAATACCCAATAGATTATACCCAAATAAAACAACCTGGAAACATGAATCCAATCAACTAGAACATGCTACAAACCATTCAATCAAGAATTCAGTAATTGTTCATCAAAATATCAATGTTCATCATTCAATCTACTCTAACTTGCTGAATTGAATCAAATTGGTTTGTGGGTGGAAGAACCCAACACAGAAAGATCTCACATACCTTAAAGGGATCAACCCGATGAATTCCACTCAACGATGTTAGTGTTCTTGAAGAATTCTTAATCTTCCTCTTCTATTATCTTTTCTCCCAAGCCCTAAGTATTTTTAACTTTTCTAAAACTGAATTAAGGCTTGTTTTTACCCCTAATAAGCCTTTAAAATGAATTAGGAAATAGTAGGGTGAAAAGACTACTTTACCCTGACTAAAATCCAGATTGGACTTTCCTTAGTCCAACAAACCAACTTCCGAAAGGCATATCTCCCTCATACGACATCAAAAGCGAGGATGTTCTATGTGATGGCAAAGTATAGAACATCTAAGTCTCCCATGTAAGCCATGTTGACATCATAGATATTAGCGGGTCATACTTTTTAGATGATCACGTAAGTTAAGCTAGTGGATCCACTAGGTTAAGGATGTTCTATGTGATGGCAAAGTATAGGATAGTTTTGGCAGCGTGGACGAGACGTTGTATCACTACTTGGGCTCATAGTGGTGGTTGTCGGTTAGAGAAACTCCCACAGAACTGTATTACTTTCATACATAAGTAAAGTTGAGTTTCTATTGCGTTTTCTTTGATGTACTAAGTTGCTTTACTGTTTTACAAGCTTTACATATATTGCATGTGTTTTAAATTGCTTCATATACATTCATTGAGTAGAGTATTTCTTGAGTTAAGCAGATCCAAGGTATGTTTATCTTATTCTCATCAAGCTTAAGTTTTTGTTTAGCATTCCAACTCGCATTCTTGTACATTCAATGTACTGATGCCAGTTGGCCTGCATCGTCTTATGATGCAGACGAAGGTAACCAGGATCAGTATTCATCACATCGTTGGTCTAGTTTGAGCACTCAAAGTCTAGTGAGCCTCCTTGCATTTCGGAGGATCCTTTTTTATGCTTTTCCGTCTTACAATTTTAGAGTGTTGTGGGTCTGTCCTAACATTCATCATAGTATGTTTAGAGGCTTAATATATGGATGGTCAGTTAATTCAATTGAGTCTCTTTTATTCAAATATTATGTTTGAGAATTAAGTGCCATTTTTGCCAAGACGTTAAATTAAGTTAATTATGAGAATGTTCTTTTTTTACTATTGAGTTAAGTCTTCCGCTGAGTTAAGTAAGTCAGGTCAAGGGTTCGTTCAAGGCCAAAAATGGTCATTGAGTGTTCGCCACGTCCAGGGTGTAGGCTCGAGGCGTGATAGAATGTGATATGAAAAAAAAGAAAAAAATTATTGAAGAATTCTTGATATGATTAGAATTACTTGTGAAATAATTGTTGAAGCGGGGGCTGAAAATAAAGAGAAGAAAATTATGGGTGATGAGGTCTAAAAATGCAAAGTTCTTAAGGAAGTGTAAGTCACTACTATATTGTTTTCATACCCTTTCCCTAGCCTACATTACATCTCATTAAAGTCCTATTTTATTCTATTGAAGCATGCGTAATTAGTGGTGATGTAAATGATGAGAAAGCTTATGGTTCTTTGTGTATACATGTGAACTTTATTTCTGAGTGTGACAATTGTTCTTTCATGCTAAGTCCTTAATTTATCTTCAATCTTTTGAATTGAGTATGTGGACTATTTATTTTTGTGAGGGCATTTGTTTCATGATATATTGATGATTTTATTAGATTTCCCTGATTTGAATAAGTGAGCAAACTTAAATTTGATGAATTCAAAGTCCTTCTTAAGGTTTAGAGGTTAGAGGTTTGTTGTTTATTTTGATGTCGTGCATAATGATTGAGAAGTGTACTTGATGTTTGAAAATTGTTATATGGCATAGTTGTTTGTATTAACTAAAATGATGACAAACCTAATATGATTTTTTCGAGATGAGCTTTAATGCTTGCTCGAGGACAACAAAAGTTTATGAGTGGGGTGTTAATGTGAGGCCAAAAATACATATTTTTAATCATAACTCACATTTATTATTTATGCTTTTCCTTTTTTAGCATGACTTTTATGATTTGTGATTGATAGTGTATTTTATTATTAGGAGTAAATTTGTGTAAAATTGAAGAATTGTGGAGTTAAAATAAATTGAAGATGAAAGATTGAAGAAGGAAATCAAACAGACAACTTAATTTAATAAATTGAATATTATAATACATCCATTCAAATGTACAAAGAAAGGAACTTAAAGAAGTTTACCTGCCATAATTGTCACGTGGCTGATTCTGAATGCAGCAAACAGAATTGAGCGTTGGGACAACCACTGTTCCCGCGGAAGTCAAATTTTACTTGGTTTTGGTTTCCCAAATTGATTTTGCCCCAATTATTTTATTTATATTTTTCTATATCTATAAATGCTCCATATAATTTGATCTAGAATGTAAAGATATCTCTACATTATCTTCTATTAGTATATCTTTGATTTTAGCATCATTGTATTTGCTAATTTTTGGTTTTGCTAAGGTAATTGATAATTGACAGATTTTTCCAATTTTTTGGTTAATTATTCAGTTTGATTTATTCTGCCTACTGTGCAAATTTTATTGACTTTGGTATGCTTCTTGATCTATATGATAATAGAATGGAGGTAAGAATATTGCTACAAATCGTGCTATGAATATAATTAGGAGTTCTTGTTAAAAGTAAACTTTGTTGAATTATTTTGCTTTTTTTGTCAATTGATAGCAGTCACCTTATTTAAAGATGAGCTAATTCGTACATTCTATTTATGTAAAGGATGTATTCGATTAATGAAAAATGAAAATTTTGCTGATTTCATAATCCTTTGTTTAAGAGGAAAAATATTTAATTCCTTTCCTTTTCGTGCCATATGTGGAATCTTTTTTATCTTTGTTCCTATTTAGACACTTTATTTCTAAGAATTTGGTGTAAAATTGTATGTATTGACCCTCACTTGGTCGGTGATTATTTTCTCCCTTAACTAATCTTTTGTCTAATTGGGTTCCGTTAATTATTACCTCCTTGCCTTAATTAATTGAATACAAATTCTTACTTAGATGAATTTTATATAATATTGCTACTAAATGGTTCCCTCATGCCTTATATAAGTATAAAGACTCTTACATGCTCTAAACTTTGTAAATTTCTGATAATTAAAGAAGCGTGGACTGATTTGGCTTCCTTCTTAATAAGGAAAAAAATAATGGGTTGAATTTATTTTTTTATGGTTGTGCCCCCCAATTTACTATAAAATCAAACCTTTATTCTCATTTTTTTCTTGACTCAGCACTCACACATTCACACAAATAGCAAAAATACTCTCTAGTATATATATGTAATATTTGAGGGATAGTCTAAGTGGGGACGGGATATACGTGCTAATTTATTTTTTTAATGTTTGATTGTTATGAAAATCTATGTATATCTCTTATCCATAAAATCAGGTAAATATGTAATAACAATCGACCCAAAATCAAACCTTCGTTCGTCTATAATATTTTACTACTTTTAATTTGAAACAAATCAGCATGTAATAAATTAAGCTTTGACCCCATGCTAAAAATTTGAAGACATGCTTATGTGATATGATTCATGCTTTCGTATGCAGAGATCTTTCTCTAAAATCGGTTAATCTTGTCAGCATGTTAAAATTGACTAATATTTCGCCTAATGACTCTTATATCTATAACAAGGTTGGATACTATGCCTATAGGATTTTATCTTTCCAAACTTGATTAAGTGTTTAATAATCCGTTTCATGAGATCGAAACCATGCCATAGGATCAACTAATTTTCATATGTTATTTGGCGTAGAAACAAAGCATATAGGTTGAATAATTATTATCTTGTTCTTCGCCTAGAAAATCATTTCCGTTGGATTTAATGAATAAGATTTAACATGTTGATCAATCAAGTCTTGAATTAATTGTAGCATACTAATGACCGGTCTTAATAATGACATATTTACACTTAGTAATCATGCATATAGGATTTTCATTAATAAGATTGATAATAGAATTGTAGTATGTCAATTAATCAAGTCTTTAATATAGGTTGAATAATTGTTATCTTATTCTTCACCTAGAAAATCATGTATGTACGTTGAATAATAGTTATCTTATTCTTCGCCTAGAAAACCATGTCTGTAGGATTTAATTAATAAGGTTGAACATGTTGATCAATCAAGTCTTGAATTAATTGTAGCATGTTAATAACCAGTTTTATAATGACAAATTTTCACTTAGAAATCATGCCTATAGGATTTTCATCAATAAGATTGGTAATAAAATTGTAGTATGTTAATCAGTTGGTTTAAATTTTTGTCAACATGTTAATCACTTAGATATGATGTCTATAGGCTCTTAATATTATTGCATGTTAATCTATTTTTAAATTGATCTGCCCCTATTAAATTCGGCTCACTGATTTATTTCTGCATTTTTCATACTGATTTGCCACTTGAAGCAATTAATTATTAAATGATAATCTGAACCATTTTAAAATTAAGGTTTGTTTTCCCAATCAAATCATGCCCGAAATATTTTACTTTTGCATTATAAATAATTATTTGTCCACTTAAAATCAACTAAAATAATCAATTTTGTACTATGTCATAATTTTCTGCCCTTTTATTAATTGACTAGTTTTGATGCACGTTCGTTGCACGTGAATATCTAACTAGGTACCACACTATTTTTAAAAATAAAGTAAATATTATTAAAATAAAAATTTATCACTCTTAAAATCTCTAAGTTACACCTCTTAAATATACTTTCTCCTCCCTTCTCTTTGTGTGGTACTTTTTTTTATCATTTTATTAATGTTGGTGGTCTTACTTTTAATATAATATAATATAAATAAATACTGTTATAAAATATAGAAGATATACTAAATTTGATGTTTTAGTAGGAATATTAGATTAAATTAACATTCATGTTAGGGAGTATTCTAATTTCACTAACCTTTGAGATTGTCCACGTCTATAACTCTATCTTGAGGTTTTAAGAAAAGAAGAACTAAAAACACACACACAAAAAAAATGTAGTTTCAAAATGTGAGGAAAACCCTTCATTTATAGTTTAATAGTATGTGCATATTGTTCCATAATAATAAAAATATAAAAGATATACTAAATAGGATGTTTTAAGAAGAAGAAGAAGAATGAATATTTTTTTAAAATGTATTTTAAAAATTTCAGGAAGCCCCTCTTTTTATAGCCAACAAAGGGTAGTGTATGAAAAAACACTTATTGTGCCTTACAAAAAAGATGTCACTACCCTTTAGAAAAATCAAAACCCTTTAGAAAAGACACAACTCATAAGAAAAGTCATAACTCTTCGGAAATGTCACAATCCTTAGGAATAGTTACAACTCTTCAAAAAAGTCGCAACACTATAGAAAAGTCACAACCCTTGTAAAAGCTCACAACTCATCTGGAAAGTTATAACTCTTCGAAAATGTCACAACCCTTCAATATGAAAATGTGTGTATCTTTAATATAATATAGTATAATACACACAAATAAATATAATACAATATAAAATATAGAGGATATACTATATTTGGTGATTTAAGTTAGGTAGTCTAGACAGATAAAAAAAATGTAGATAGATATTGGTCTAATTTTAATTTGATATGAAATTTTACAAAATAAAGAAGAATTTTAATTTAAGGATCATATGTTGAATATATAAAAAATTCTTTTCACTTTCTGGTCTTAAAGATGTGCCACACCCAAAGAAAAAAAATATTCTATATTAAACTGAACAAAAGTAAAAGTACACTAAATAAATTGAAAATGAAAGAGTACTTACTAAATGTAGTTTGGACTCTTAAAATAAATAAGTTTTTGATCAAATACTTTTTCTCCAACATATTGAGACTTTTCAGATTTTGAAAACTAAGTTTTAGTTTGTGCAACAGAAAATCATTGATCTTCTTGTCAAGTAGAAGTTCCTACAAAAGCATATTTTTATGCTATGAAAATTAGTAAATATGAATTATCAAGATACTCGTCTCATTTAAAGTTGAGTTCTTTCATTCTCCTTGGCGAATCAATAATGTAGCCACAAAAAAAAATTGTAATTGGATGATTGAAAAACTCTCACAATCTTCCTTATTTTAATAAGAAGAATAGAAAACCCAAAAATATTGTAATGGCATGATTGAACAACTCTCACAATCTTCCTTATTTTAAGAAGAAGAATAGAAAACTTACAAAATTCGTAGTTTAAAAGTGTGAGAAACCCCCTCTATTTAAAGACATGAAAGGATTTTATGAAAAGGTTATTATTGCGTCTTTTTAGAGAAGTCACAACCCTTCAAAAAAATCACAACTTTTTGAAAATGTCATGACTCATCGAAAAAGTTTTCGGAAGAGTCACTGCCTATCAATGTGCTAATGTGTATGCCTTTAATATAATATAGCGTAAATAAATATAATATTAACTATATAACATATATACTTGATTTTGTGTTTTAAGTCGGGCGGTATTTTAGTAATTTAACATTCAAGTTAGGGAGTTCATGCTTTTAAGGTAGTGTGTGTGTATATATATATATATATATATATATATATATATTGTTGTGCCGCCTGCTGAAATGTATGATACACACTTCGAATGAGACCTTTCATTTTTGTTGTGTTCGCAAGCATGCTAAATAACCTAATCTAGAGACCAATGTGAAATCTATGTGCTAAGTGATCGTCTAAACTGTTTTTCCTGATGTTTAGAGGGCCTAATTAAGAGTCTATAATTTCTTTAGTCTAAAACCTCCCTAGTAATAGTCCAATGTTTCTTGAACATTAACTAGAGACGCTACGCACATACAAGGACGCTATGCATGTGGAAGGTAAGGTAGGGGTAGTTAGGCCGTTTAACGAAGATGATTAAATTAAGTTTACTCGATCATAAAATGATAAAACTTTGGTTTTGTCTTTTGAATAATAAGTCGAGTGTTGATCCGTAGAAGGGTGTTGGTTTAGGTTTTGAAGTCTCCCTTTCGTTTTCATTTGATTTGTTTCTAATTATAATTATTTGGGGTAGTAAATACATTAAAATTGTTTATTTCCTACTTGTGTATAATTTTGTCTTCCCGCTTATTTTCTTTAATTGTCTCATTTTTAATATTTGTTTATTGTTTATTTATATCATCTAGTTCAAATGTTTAACCATATAGTATATAAATAAAGTGACCTTAATTTCTACTTGTAACACCCACATAAATTGCATTATATACAGTCGGGGCACACAATCGTGGACCTCGAGAGATGTTTTCCCCTCGAGGTAATTTGAATTATTAATCTATCTCTAGTTTGCTGACCCTTTAGTTAGATTAGTTAGGTTAAATAGGTGTTGTAACGCGCCTTAATTTGTTAGGCGATGAATCTTCATTTCAAACAAAACCCAAAAAAGTTGTTAGGTCGTGCACCGAAATCCATTTTGGGAAAAACGCGGCGCAACAGGTGGATAATCATTAATAATGTTAAAATAAATCCATCAATGACTAGCTTAATCATCATCATCCTATTATTGATTTTCCTGACCTCTACCATTAGATCTAGAAGATCCCCATCAACTAAATACATACTCCATTTCAATCTCTTGATACTCATGAGTATCACAACTTAAACCCGCCTCTCCCATGCCCTGGTACCTTTCCATCTGGTATCTTGTACACAAGTTATGTTTATCGTCCTTTTCTTTAGAATCTTTACAAACTATATGGACTTTCCTATTAATAACCCTACTCTTAGCTTAGGAGAATTCTTAACTCACGTACCACCACTTCCCCTCTTCTCTGACCTCTACCGAAGACATGACCCTAGTCCAGAATCATTTCCAAAAGCCACTAGAGAAATGTAACTAGACAAAATGTAAATATAATAGGAAGCTACTAAAACTACTGAATCAAGTGGAAAGTCTAAGGCCGATTAACAAAACTACAAACTAGATAAAAACAAAAAATAATTCAGGATATACACTAAATTAATTAAATGCATACAAAAAATAAATAATAAACATTAATAGTAAAATAACAAGGATCAAGGAATAGAGAGAATTAGTAAACAAAGAGGGTAGATTTTGACCCTGAAATCATGAACAATGGTAGAAATAAACGATAAACCAAGAATATAGACATTGAGAAAATAGCAAATACAAAATAATGTAAGACGGACTTTTAGAAAAAATAGAATTACTAGAATTTCTATAAAGGCAGACTTTCAAGAAGACAAAAAAATGAAACAAAATTTCAAGATTGTAGTAGAAAATACAAGGCAGAAAGCATCATACAAAATTTCAACAATGTGTTAGAAAATGAAATACAGAAATTAAATGTTCACAATAGGAAACAAATGGTATAAATTTGACATGGACAAGTAAGAAATTACACGCAATCTGAAAAATGCCAAAAGAAATAGAAAACAAAGGAAAAAATAGAAGATATCCAATGCATGGACAACTACAAAAGTATCTCACCAGCAACCTCAAGACGATTTTAGTCAACATATGGTAATTTCAAATACAAATTAGTGAGAAGATATTTTGAGTCAACAATAGGTATGTGGTGGTCAAGAACCACAAATAAACTATCATATAGTAGCAATAATAACCACAAAATATTTTTAATTCTTCTAAAACATCATTGAGCACGTATGTACAAATAATTTAATCACATATCTAGTTAGATGTAAGACAATATAGTTATTGACCATTCAGGACTCCTATAATTAATCATTAAATAATGTCAAAGTTAATTTCTTTAGAAGACCTATCGTGGTATATCTAGAAGAGTTCAAGACCTCATTCCATACATCTATGCCACAAGAGTTGTATCCTCAAAGCCCATTCTTTTGTTCGTTAATTAGAAAAATAGAAGATGAACTTTAGAGAGATAAAAACTTTCTCTACTAATAACAAACTAAAAATTGTCAAACAATATATGCCGCAATAGGTGTGGTATTGACAAAAGTTGTTCTTTCTTTTGTTAGATCAATAACTAGTTTTTAATTATCTAATAAATAGAACAATTTTTGAATAGTTTAGAAAATATATATATATATATATATATATATATATATATATATATATATATATATATTGTTTATTTGTATTCGAAGAACTAGTCGAATTATAAATATGATTGTATGCTTTTTTACACTTTCAAGCGATACCATAATGAATTCACTTATTTTTCCTTACATTGGTCAAAAACACTTTCTTTTGAGATGCAGTTTTTTCTGACTAATTTTCTACTAAGAGAAAAAAGAAGAATATATCATCAATCAACAACATTTACATCAAATGGTCACGATATTAAAATTAGCTAAAATCGTAATATTATTTATCGATTTTTGTTTCTATGTTATATTTATGTGTACAATTTGTCACTTCATTTGTTGCTAGGATTGTGCATCACATCCAAAGGATAAGTATCTAAATATGTTGATGAGAGCATCAATGATATTAAAGAGTTAGGAAGGAAAAATGCTCTTATCTTATATAAACCTATATTGTGAGGTATTTCATAACTTAATAGTACTGAAATGATTTGGTTCATGCATGATTTTTCTCATCATTGCAAAAATTTTGCAACCATTGTTTCCATTCACCTTGATTTTTCCGCAACTCAATTATCTACGCATTAAAAATAAAATTAATCTCGGAAGAATGATGTGACTAATAGATCTGATGAATAGAATGATGACATGATTGGAAAAAAAATGGGATTGAGATTCAAAACTTTAATAGGATGACTCCAAGACAGTTGGTTATCACCTGAAGTGGAATGATGAATCTAAATTACCTGTATGAATACTACATTAGATGGGAGATTTCATCAATTTTTGTCAAACCAGCAAAGTACTTCATGTCTGACACTTTCAGGATAATTTTATTAAATAATGGATATTGAATTTCAATCTAATTCATTTTTTTAATCTCTTGATTATTCTACAATTGGAATTCCCGCTCCTTTCCTTTGTTTCTTTCCTAAATGGATCAAAGTTCTATGTTCTAGCAGTGGGTTACTCCTTTGTTAGGGTGGGAGATTATTGTGTTTATGATCCTACAATCAAAGACCCAAGAAATATCCATCCTCAATAGTATTATCATGGATTTGTTCCAACAATTATTCTTGAATTTGATCATCATGGTAATATTGTCTCTACAGTACCCTGTTTTGGTCAACAAATTTTCTTATTTGAGATTTACATATCTCAATCAAAATCTTAAGAGGTGCTCTTCTTTAGGTTGTCATGCGTTAAAGATACATTTGTTAAGGGTAGAATGTTATATGAAGGGAATGTCTTACTAGAATAAAATATCAAATTATGTTATTGCATTCAGTGTGAAAAATGACATCACACAGTTATACATGTCTTTTCAACCAAGATTTATAATATCTATAGAAGATGATTTATGCTTTCAAACTTCTTATAATGACTCTAGGTATGTTTTTTATATTAAATATCTATGGAGGAAAGTATATATATGTGAAGTGTAGTGTATGAAAATCTTGGACATAAGAAGTCTTGTCAAGCTAGCATTTGAGAAAATATATGTTTTAACAAAGACATGCAAAAGATTTTCTAACTGACAACAATCAAAAATATCATCAAAGTCCCTAATTCTTCAACTATGTACATATTGAGATTGTTTTTGTATGGTTTGAATCTTCTTTAAGGATATCATTGTCATGTAGTCGTGAGAGTCTCAACCTTATGATCCCTGAAGTGATAAGGACATATCCTTTAGCAATGTTGATAGTCATAACGTCTTTGGAAAATTAATACAAGGTAGTACGCTATGCGATGCAATATGACTGTTAACGAAGAAAATTATCTCAAGATTTTTTCCCCAAGATTTACGTACGCACTGCACTTACACATTCTAATTCCTTCATATAAATCTAATAAATATAAAAATGTCCCCACAATCATTATATATAGTTACATAGCCTAACTCATATTCTATTGTGATTTCACTTTTCACATTAGATGCCGGTACATCATTTGATGTTGTATTCCAGTAAGTGATCAGCCTCATATAATATCTCCCACCAATAACAATGGAATCTTCTACATAAGACAATTTTGGAAGAGCACCTCCAAGAATTTGATTGAGATGAGTAAACCTCAAATAAGTGAAATTGGCTGATCCGGAGGAGGGACTGGAGTGACAATGTGATGATATGATTCAATATTATCCTGAGGATCGAATGCAAGAGCAAAAACTTCAACAAATCTATGATAATATTTATGAAGAAGAAAAGTTTTCAATCTTCTATTACAGTATTAAAATCAGAATAATTCTCGCACCCTTGACAAAATAACCCCTCGATAGAACTTAGAACTTTGGAATTTTAAAGAAATATATAACGGAAATTACATGAGACTCTATCACATAACTATCAAGAGATAAAAGAACATAGGATTAGACTGAAAATCCTCTCATTCGCTATTTGTTAAAAGTAGAGTGAAAATATATTACATGTAGTTCTTTGTTAGAATGATAATAATGAACTAATATCTAATAATTCCCTTCTTTGGACATTTCTAAAATATCGTAACTGATTTAGCAGGAAGGAAAGACACTACATGTTTTGTGAAACATGTTTGATTTCATGTCCTTTGTTTAACGATTGTATGGAGGTAATTTATATTCTTCATACCATTTCTATTTATAAGCAACAATCTTAAATTCATTCTCTGAAAACATGTAATTCCACTATCTTTTTTTTTTATAACTTGCATATTTTCATTCATAACAAAAATATCTTTACAAATAGTGTCGTTATCAAATTCATTAGAGCTATTAGTCATATCGTACTTCTAAAATCTTTTTTTTATAATTCGAAAAACAATTGTGCAATCTCTCAACTTGAAATAGCTAAGAATAAGCTAAGAAACTAAAATAATCATTTTTGGAAAGAAAAGGGAAAAACTGGAAAAACATTGTAAGTTAAGAAAGTGAGTTTTGGTCATTTTCAAATGGTCATAATTTGTATCTCACGGTGATTTATAGGTGCTTATGGATATGGGTGGAAATATCTTGAAATAATCTTTCGAACGACGCTTATTTTGCGCGATTTCTATCTCGTATGAGTGAGTTATTCCTTTCAAAAGTTGGGTTATTTGGTTGAGGAAAGTTCAAATCCGGATTTAGGGAAGGGCAAACTAGTTTGTTCACCAATTATTTTACTATTTCATTTTAGGGTTTATTGTGGGTAAAAACAAGTCTTAATTTAGTTTGGAAAAGTTAGAATTACGCTTAGGTCTTGGAGAAGAGAGAAAAGAAGAAAGAAAAGGGAGAGAAGTCAAGTATTCGCCAAGAACGTAAGCGTTGCGAGTGAGATTCATTTGGGGTGATCCCTATCAAGGTATGTGAGATTATTTTGTGTTTGGTAAGTTCACCCACACACCAAACTTGTTTCAATTCAGTGAATGATGAGTTGTTTACATGTTAATATGTGAAGTTCTTGAAGAACATTCTTGAATTCTTTTTGGTTGAGTTATTGAATGCCTAGTGTTGATTTGATTTATGTTTCCGGGTTATTTTTAAGCTAAATCTATTGTGTTTTGATGGTGCTAATGATCCTAAGTGTTTGGGGAAATAACCATGGAAGTTTAGAGGGTTAAGAGATGAAAAACGAAGGAGAAAAGTCGAGAACACCAGGGTACAACGGTTGTGGCGTCGGGCCTCCCATAGCCCCAAAGGAAAATCTCTATCTGTAGGGACTTGGGGTGCCGCACCATCCAGAGCGCCACAACTAGGCCTCTGAAGTTTGGGGCCTAGCGCCCCACGCCTCTTAGAGCGCCAAGGATGCCAATTCACCCTATTTCCCCCCCACCTTTTCGTACTAGTTCCTAAGTGATGTACCCATGTTTCATAGTTGATTTCAACACTATAAGGTACATCTAAACATCATAAAATTATCCATAAACATGCAATCATGAACATTGAATCCATAATCCAATTCAAGGAAAGTTCAGATCAAAGTCAAAGAAGTTAAGACTCAAGTCGAGAAGTTAAGAAGCAAGTGAAAGCAAGTTTTTCAAGTATTCAAGAGTCTTTAACAAATGTTTTAATTTTTTTTAAGGCTTAAGTTGCAAGTAAAGCAGAGAGCAAAGAGTTGAGTTCATTTCTCAAAAAGTTATAAGGTTACTAAGTATTTCCTCAGAGTTAACTCGCAAGTTAAGCAATGAGTAAGAGTTGAGTTCGTTTCTCCAAAGTTATAAGGGAACTAAGTAATCCCTAAGAGTTACAAATGTTTTCACGTTTTGAGAAATAAAGGAAGCTGAGACTTCCCATAGAGCCTTTGGGCTAGTTATAGTAAAGAGAACACGATGATTTCCATGGGAGCTTTTAAAGCTAAGTTTGATTAATTACCTCAAACCATAGAAGAAGTTGTTTTAAAACATATGAGCTTAGTATTTTGGGAGTAGTATTGAGAACCAATATGGGAAAGCGAGTTTATATTAAATAAATCCCCCATAAAGCATGTTGCCAACATGCACAGAAGAAGGGTCACACTTTTAAGATGATTCCTTAGTACTTTTTAGCATAGAATAATGGATCCACTTAGTAGTTCAGGTTCTATACTGACGACAAGGTATATGACGTCCCTCTTTCAATGTGAGGTAAGACGTTGTACCATCACTTAGGTTCATAGTAATGGTTGACAGTTAGATAATCTCCCACAAAAACTATATTACTTCAGATATGAGTAAAGTTTAGTTTGTTAATGCATTTTCTTTAACGAACTAAGTTGTTTTCACAAGCTTACATATACTGCATGTGTCTTATTTCTTTATATTTAGTCAAGTTATTCAAGAGCTGAGCAGAGCCAAGGTAAGTGTTCCTTCTACTCTTTTTCAAGATTAAGTTGTTGTTAGCAATCCAACTCGCATACTCGTACATTAAATGTATTGATGCCAGTTTGCCTGCATCGTCTTATGATGTAGACGCAGGTAACTAGGATCATCATCATCCAATGCTTCGTTGATACAGTAGAGTACTCGGAGTCAGTGGTGAGCCTCCTTTCATTCCACAGGACACTTTTATTTACTTTTTAGTCTTTCTTTTATAGGATGTTCTGAGGTCTGTCCCAACATCCATCTTAGTATTATAGAGGCTTCATAGTATATTAGGTAATGAAATACATTTGAGCATGAGTTTTAAAGTTAACAGTTCTCATTTTCCTTCTTTAAGTACATTGATGCTATCAGCGAATTAATATACTTTTGTTTGTATTTGAGTGTCGAGATTTGTGTCAGCATTTGCGCATCACTACAAAATCTTAGTGAAAAATAAGCTATGTTTGAGTTCATAAGTAATCAATTACATTAAAGCTAAGTTTCAGTTTCGATATAAACTGTAGTAGTTATTTATAAAACTAAATGACATTTAAAATTCGATTATGTTTGTTTTTTTGGAGAAAAGTTTGAAATCCTTACTAGGGACTAAATTTGTTTTCACTATAAATAAAAAGGCTCTCAACATTGTAAGTTAATCATTCAATAAAAATAAAATGACTTACCTATTCTCTCTCTACTTTATTCTTCTTCGGTATTTTGCATCATGTTGAAATGATTTTCTTTCGTGGCTGTTTTTCTCTTTGGTAAGATTTAAACTTCCAATATTTAGTTTCATCAATTTTTATCGTGAAAACGTAACACCTCAAAAACAATACCTAGAAAAGATTTGAAGAAAACATACCTGAAGCAGTGAACTACAACAGGGTTCACGAACGATGAAAGGGTCCACGGTTCGTTGACATGTCCTTGGTTCGGAGTTCAAGTCAACTAGGACCAAACGTCAGACCATGGGACCCTTCACAGGACGTGGTGTAACATCCCACAATTTGAAATAGCTAGGAATAAGATAAGAAACTAAAATTTTCATTTTTGGAAAGAAATAGAAAAATCTAGAAAATTGACCAAGTTAAGAAATTGAGTTTTGGCCATTTTCAAATGACCGTAACTTCTAGCTAAGGATGAGTTAGAGACATTTCTTGATATGGTTGGGAATCCCTTGGTGAGTTCTTCACAACGTATTAGAGTTTGCACATTTTCGATATCATATGAGGGAGATATGCCTATTTGAAGTTGGGTTGTTGAAGTAAGGAAAGTCCCAATATGGATTTAAGGTAGGGCAAACTAGTCTTTTAACCAATTAATTTCCTATTTCGTTTTAGGGGTTTATTTTGGTAAAAACTAAGTTTAGTTCAGTTTTAAAAAATCAAAATCACGCTTAGGGCTTGGCGAAGAGAGAAAAGAATAAGGAAAGGGAGAAAAGTCAAGAAGAGATATCCACATCTCTTTTAGTCAAGAGAGGATGCAGATCAAGATACTAGTTTTCTTCTTAGTACTATCTAAATTATGAGTAAACATGTTGTTACTTGCTTTTGTTTGTTGGGTGTTGAACTTGAGGTTACTATTCTTAGCTTAATTTCCTATTTCATTTTAGGGGTTAATTGGGGGTTAAAGGAAGTCTTAAATCAGTTTGGAAAAGTTAGAATTACGTTTAGGGCTTGGAGAAGAGAGAAAAAAAGAAAGAGAATGGAGAGGAGTCGAGAATTCGCAAAGAACGTTAAGAGTTGCATGTGGAATTTATCGAAGGTTATCCTTATCAAGGTATGTGGGATCATTTTGTGTTGGTTCAGTTCACCCACACACCAAAATTGTTTAAATTCTGTGATTGATGAGTTGTTTACATGTTAATATGTGAAATCTGTGAAAAACATTGTTGAATTCTTGTTGGTTGAGTTGTTGAATACCTAGTATAGATTTCATTCGTGTTTCTGGGTTGTTTTATGAGTTAAATCTATTGGGTATTGAGGGTTCTAATGATCCTAAGTGTTTGGGGAAAGAATGATGGAAGTTTAGAGGGTTTAGAGATGAAAAAGAAGGAGAAAAGTCTAGAACACCTGGGTACAGGGGTTGGGGCGCCGCTTCTCCCATATCCCCAAAGGTAAATCTCTTTCCATTGGGACTTGAGGTGTCACGCCAGCCAGAGGACCCCAACATGGCCATTAAAGATTGGGGCCTGGCGCCCAATGCCTCTCAAAGTGCCAAGGACGTCTGTTCACCCTATTCTTTCCTATTCTTACTAGTTCCTAAGTGATGTACCCATGTTTTTTAGATGATTCCAACACACTAAGGTACATTTAAACACACTGTAATCATCTTTCAACAGGAGATCATGAACCTTGAATCCATAATCCAATTTACGAAAAGTTAAGATCAAAGTCAAAGAAGTTAAAAGTCATGTCTAGAAGTAAAGAAGCAAATCAAATCAAGTTCTTAAAGTTTTCAAGAGTCTTTAACAAACTTTTTAAATTTGTTTTAAAGCTCAAGTTGCATGTTAAGAAAAGAGCAAAGAGTCAAGTTCAATTATCAAAAAGTTATAAGGGTACTAACTATTCCCTAAGAGTTAAGTCGCAAGATAGGCAAAGAGTAAAGAGTTGACTTCATTTCTCAAAAGTTATAAGGGAAGTAAGTATTTTGTAAGAGTTACAAATGTTTTCACATTTTGAGAGAAAGGAAGTTGAGACTTCCAACAGAGCCTTTGGGCTAGTTTTAGTAAAGAGAAACTATGATTTCCAAGAAATATTTTAAAGCTAAGTTTGAGCAATTACCTCAAACCAGAGAAGAAGTTGTTTTAAAAACATATGAACTAAGTATTTTTGGAGTAGTATTGAGAACTGATATGGTGACGTGAGTTCATATTAGGTAAAGACCCATAAACCATGTAGCCAACATGGTCATAAGAATGGTCTTACTTTGTAGACGATTCCTTTGTGTTTTTTAGTATAGACTAGTGGATCCACTTAGTAGTTCAGCTTCTATAATGATGGAAAGGTATAGGTTGGTCCTCTTGCAATGTGAGATAAGGTGGCGTACCATCACTTAGGCTCATAATAATGGTTGTCAGTTAGAGAATCTCCCACAGAAACTATACTACTTCATATATAAGTAAAGTGAGTTTGTTATTGTACTTTCCTTAACGAACTAAGTGTTTTCTTTGAGCCAAGGTAAGTGTTCCTTCTACTCTTTTCAAGCTTAAGTTGATGTTAGCATTCCAACTCGCATATTTGTACATTCAATGTACTGATTTCAGTTGACATTCATCGTCTTATGATGTAAATGCAGTTAAGCGCGATCATCATCATCCAGCGCATGGTTGATCCAGTTGAGCACTCAGAGTCACTGGTGAACCTCCTTGCATTTCCAAGGACAATTTTATTTGCTTTTTAGTCTTTCTTTTATAGGATGTTGTGGGGTTTGTCCCTATATCCATCTTAGTATTATAGAGGCTTCATAGACAGTCATACAATTAGTTTTGAGTCTCTCATCTTTGTATCGCATAAATTTGTTTATGAGACTTAAGTGCCATTTTAGCCAAATTCTTATTCGTGCAATTATTAAATCAGACTATTTTATTGAGTTAATTCTTTCGCTGAGTTAAGTGAGATAGATCAAGGGTTCGCACGAGGCCAGAACTGGACTTCGAGTGCCGACCACGTCTAGGGTGTAGGCTCGGGGCGTGACTAACTTGGTATTAGAACACAAAGTTCAAGAGTCGTAGGGAGACTATGAAGATGTGTCTGTAGAGTCGTAGTTATCGGTGCGAAGTGCACCACATCTATAATTAAGAGGCTTCAACATCAAGGAATTCCTTCACTACTTTAACACTTTTTTCGTGCATTAGAGTTTATCTCTAAAAGTTTCTCTCTAATTTGTGTTTGTGCATGTTTCAGATAACCGTGTCTCCACAAAGAGCAGCAAGAGGTCGTCCAGCTAAGAGGAATGTAGAGGAACCATAGTTATCTAAAGCACCTAAATTGCAACATAGGGGGGAATTTACCAACGATGAGTGTCGTGAGGCTATTAGGATGTTAAGCTAAGTGGTGACTAACCAAGTCGGAAAACAATGAGGATATCGACAACAAGAGGCTAATACTTCAAGGATTCGTTAGTTCTTGAGGATGAACCCTCCATGTTTCACTTTTTCAAGCATTACTGATGATCCAGAGAATTTCATTGAGGAACTTAAGAAGGTGTTCGACCTCATGCATGTAGCAGATGTTGAGTGAGTTGAGCTAGCATCATATCAACTAAAAAATGTTGCTACAACCTCGTATGATCAGTGGAAGGAGGGTAGAGATGAGGATGCACCACATACGAGTTGGGCCTGTTTTGAAGATGCTTTGTTGGGGCATTTATTTTCTTGGGAATAGAAAGAGGCTAAGGTAAAAAAAGTTTCTTTCACTAATACAGGATTTCCTCAGTGTGCATGGTATGGGTTAAAATTCACCCAATTATCTCGTTATGCTCCGGAAATGGTTAAATACATAAGGAGTAGGATGAGTTTGTTTGTTGCTGGATTGGGTCATTCTTCAAACAAAGAGGGCCGGGCAGCAATGTATATTGGGTACATGTACATTTTGAGATTTATGATCTATGTTCATCCAGTAGAGGAGGAAAAGCTAAGAGATAGAGAGGAGTTCAGGAACAAAAAAGCTAAGACAGGGATTGAGTCTGGGCAGCAGAAGATTAATGCCAACCGGTTATCCTTTCAACAGAACAGAAGGGTCCTGCTCCATCATCTGCTAGTGCACCTGCACCAAGTACTATGGTCAGAGTTCCAGGGTTCAATCGGCCTATTCACAGGGTAGTGTGGCGCAAGGAGGTATCAAGCCTCCTTCCTGCGCCAACTATGGTAGAAACCACTCTGCTGGTTGTTTCAAGTGTGGTCTGACCGGGCATTTCATAAGAGAGTGTCCAAAGAATAATCAAGGAAATAGTAGTCAGGGCAATAGAGCGTAGTCTTCATCAGTTGCTCCACCAGACAGGGTTGCACCTAGAAGATTTACTTCCGGAAGTGGCGGAGGAACAAATCGGTTTTATGCTTTCAACAATCGCCAAGAGCATGAGAATTCACCAGATGTTGTCATTAGTATGATTCAAGTCTTTGACTTTACTGTTATGCATTGCAGGACCCAAGAGCGAGTTTTTCGGTTGTAACTTCATATATTGCTATGAACTTTGAAATTATTCCTGAGCAACTTAGTGAACCATTTAGTGTTTCTACATCATTTGGTGAATCAGTTCTAGCAGAGAGATTCTATTTTGATTATCCCTTTTCCATCACTCACAAAAGTACCATAGATGATTTAATTGCGTTAGACATGGTAGACTTTGATATCATCATTGGTATGTACTGGTTTCATGCCTGTTATGCCTTATTCGATTGTAGAAATCGAGTAGTCAAGTTTGAGTTTCCAAATGAGCTAGTCTTAGAGTGGAAAAGCAATTCAGCACTGCATAAGTGTCTTTTCATTTCATACCTTAAGGCAAGGAAGTTAGTTTCTAAGGGGTGTGTCTATTACTTAGTCCGAGTTGATGACTCAAGTGTTGAGGTACCTACTATTCAATCAGCTCCTATAGTAATAGAGTTTCCAGAGGTCTCTCCTGATGATCTACCCAGAGTCCCTCCTGAGAGACAAATAGACTTCGGCATAACATCATTCCAGACACTCATCCTATCTCTATTTTTCCATATAGAATGGCACCAGTAGAGTTGAAAGAGTTGAAAAAACAATTGAAAGATATGTTAGATAAGGATTTCATTCGACCAAGTGTCTCACCTTGGGGCGCTCCGGTCTTGTTCGTGAGAAAGAAAGATGGTTCCCTTAGGATGTGTACAGATTACCTCCAATTGAACAAGGTTACCATCAAAAATAAATATCCTCTTCCAGGATTGATGATCTTTTCGACCACCTTCAGGGTGCTTCTTGCTTCTCAAAAATTAATCTCAGATCAAGCTACCACCAGTTGAAAGTTAGAAAATGTGATATTCGAAAGACAACTTTTAGAAACACAAATGGGCATTATGAATTTTTGGTCATGTCCTTTGGGTTGACCGATGCACCTACAGCATTCATGGATCTTATGAATAGAGCCTTCAAACTTTATCTAGATATGTTCGCTATCGTCTTCATTGATTACATACTAATCTATTTAAGGAATGAAGAAGATCATGCTAATCACCTCAGGATAATCCTTTAGACTTTTAAAGAAAAGGAGTTATATACCAAGTTCTCCAAGTGTGATTTTTGGATTAAGTATGTAGCATTCTTGGTAGTTTCGAGTGATAGAATTAGAGTGGGTACCCAAACGATAGAAGCTGTTTAGAGTTGGCCTGACCCACGTCTCAAACTGATATTAGATTTTCTTGGGTTTGGCTTGCTACTATAGAATGTTTTTTGAGGGGTTTTATTCTATTTCATCTCTATTTATGAAGTTGACTTAGAAGACAAGTAATTTTCAATGGTCTAAATCTTGTGAGAAAAGCTTTCTGGAGTTGAAAAAGAGGTTGACTTACCTGGTGTTGACGTTACCGGAAGGTACTCAAGGTTTTGTAGTGTAGTGTGATTCATCTTGAGTTTGTTTAGGTTGTATCCTAATGCAAAATGACAAGGTTATAGCATATGCCTCAAGACAGTTCAAAGTTCATGAGAAGAACTACCCAATACATGACTTAGAGTTGTTTGTTGTAGTTTTTGCCTTGAAAATATGGTGTCACTATTTGTATGGCGTTCATGTTTATATATTCACTGATCATAAGATCCTATAACATGTGTTCACTCAGAAGAGCTTAATCTTAGACAAAGGAGATGGTTAGAATTGCTCAAGAATTATGACATGAGCATTCATTATCACCCAGGTAAGGCTAATGTGGTTGTTGATGCCTTAAGCAGGTTGTCTATGGGTAGTACCGCCCATCTTGAAGAAGAGAAGAAAAAACTAGAAAAAGATGTGCATAGACTTGAACGCTTAGGAGTCCGAATTATCAATTCTACAAAAGGAGGAATAGTAGTGACAAATGGGTCTGAATGATTATTAGTGTCAGAAGTGAAGGAGAAGAAAGACCAAGATCCGATTTTGCTTTAATTGACGGCAAATTTTCATAAGTATAGAGTATTTGCTTTTGAACAAGTGGAGATGGTGTATTGAGATATCAAGGTAGATTGTGTGTACCTATGGTTGATGGACTCCAAGAGAGGATCATGCAGGAAGCTCATAGCTCTTGATATTCCATTAATTCGGCTTCCACAATGTTGTACCGTGATTTGAGAGAAGTATATTGATGGGAAGGTATGATGAAGGGCATTGCCGAGTTTGTTTCCAAGTGCTTTTTACCAAATTGTCAACAAGTTAAAGTAGAGCACCAAAGTCTTGGAGGTTTGGCTCAGAATATAGATCTTCCAGAATGGAAGTGGGAGGTGATTAATACGGACTTCATCACACGGTTACCAAGGTCTCACAGGCTGCATGATTCTATTTGGGTGATTGTTGATAGAATAACAAAATCAGCCCACTTTTTGCTGGTAAAGACTACACATTTGGCAAAGGATTATGCTAACTTGTACATTCAAAAAGTGGTAATACATCATGGAATTCAGGTCTCCATTATATCAGATAGAGGTTCTTTTCAGAAAGATTTGGGTTCAAAGGTGAACTTGAGTACTGCCCTTCATCCTCAGATTGATGGGCAAGCAGAGAGTACTATTCTGACCTTAGCACATATGTTGAAGGCTTGCGTTATTGATTTCAAAGGAAACTAGGATGATCACCTACCTGTTATTACGTTTGCTTACAACAATAGTTACCACTCTAGAATCCAAATGGCTCCTTATGAAACTCTTTACGGGAGAAGATGCAAATCTCCTATTGGATGGTTTGAGGTTGGTGAAGAACGTTTGATAGGACCAAATTAATTTCATCAAGCTATAGAGAAAGTGAAGGTGATTCAAGAGAGGTTCAAAATGGCGCAGAGTCGTAAAACATCCCACATGATGTTAGGAGAAGGCCGTTAGAGTTTGAAGTAGATGATTGGGTATATCTGAAAGTTTCACCCATGAAGGGTATTATGAGGTTTGGTAAGAAGGATAAACTTAGTCCCTGGTATATTGGGCCTTATAGATTATCCAAAAAAATTGGCAATGTAGCTTATGAGTTAGAGATACCACAAGAGTTAGCAGTGGTTCATCTAGTATTTCATGTCTCCATGTTAAAGAATTGCATGGGTGATCCTTCATTGATCATTCCAACTGAGAATGTTGGGATCAAAGATAACTTGGCTTATGAGGAGATTCATGTTCATATTTTAGATCGCCAAGTTCGCAAGTTGAGAACAAAAGAGGTCGCATCAGTCAAGGTCCTTTGAAGGAACCAATGTTTTAAAGAAGCTACTTGGAAAGATGAAGAGGATATAAAGAAGAGATATCCACATCACTTTGAGTCCAGAGAGGATACAGATCATTGTACTAGTTTTCTTCTTAGTAGTATGTAAATTATGTGTAGGCATGTTGTTACTTGCTTTTGTTTATTGGGTGTGGAACTTGAGCTTACTATTTTTAGCTTAATTTCTTATTTCGTTTTAGGGGTTTATTGGGATAAAAACAAGTCTTAAATTAGTTTGGAAAAGTTAGAATTACGCTTAGGGCTTGGAGAAGAGAGAAAAGAAAGAAAGAAAAGGGAGAGAAGTCGAGAATTCGCCAAGAACGTCAAGAGTTGCGAGTGCAACTCATCGAAGGTGATACCTGATACGCTCAAACTTACTTCTCAAATAAGAAGTAAAGCGGTCGTATCAAGTAAAGAACCCAACTAATGAGGTTGGGATCGATCCCACAAGGAAAATAGTTCAGACTTAACTTTATTTTATTATTACTATTACTTAGCCAACTATTTTCCAATAAACCAAAAGACAAAAAGGGGGGTTTTATTTCTAAATTAATGAAAATGATTAACTAAATAAGAATGAACAACTAACAAATTTAACTTTCGGAGTTTAATCAAATTATAAAAGTAACTAGGGTTTTAGTGTTCCCCACAGGTTCCTAACTTGGTAAATCTAACTATAACAGCTCTATCCTGATATCTTGCACGTAAAGTGATAAGTTATGTATCTCTAAATCCTTGATCCGGCATCTAGAGAATTTCACTCCGCACCTTGGTCCGGCTACGTGTGTTGCTATACTAACCCTTATCTTTACCTCATATTAAACATCGTATTCGGTATTTGACTAAGCTATTAACTCGTACCAACCAATACTAGTCTATTAGATAGTCTACACTAAATCTATGTTGATAATTCTTTTCCTATTATCTACCTCCTTGGTCCGGCAAGTAGCATTAAGGCAAGTTCTAACGTTGGCCACCGTTAAAAAGAATTCTAAACGAAAGAATTATCAATACATGCAAGACACCACTCTAGAATTGTTATTGAAGTTAGATTACTACCTTGTTATTCACCCATGGTTCCCTCAACCCTAGCTATGAGGTTTAGTTACCCATGTTCGTAATTACACAATTCATATGGTTAATGGAAGAATTCATGCACTTACTTTTTATGAGAACCAATAATTTCCCAGAATTTAACTTGATTAATCAATGAAATCCACAACAATCAATTCCCGGAAAATATCTTAATTCCTAAAATCGAGAATTTAATAATATAATTGAAGAACTATAAACTAAAAATTATCCAGAATGTCTAACCCCAAAAACAAGGTTTTTCCAACTATTTATAATAAAAATAAAACCTAATCAAATAAGGATTCTATTTACTAAAAATCTGTCCAAACGCGTCTGGGTCGACGGACCACGTGACGGACCGTCATGGACACGACGGACCGTTATAGCCTCCGTCGTCCCATACTTCACATCTTCTTATGTTGCTTTCTTCATTTCCCTTGACGGACAGGTATGACGGACCGTTTCAAGCACAACGGTCCATCGAGGGTCTTCGTTCCAAAACACTTGAACTTCGGAATTTTGGGTACTGGGATTACTCTCTGATCATTACGACGAACATGCAGGACGGACCGTCGTAGCTGTGACGGTCCGTCATGGACTTCCGTATTCCCACACTTGTCAGACTTCCCCAACTTTCCTTCAGCAACTTCTCCTTTCACTACGGTGCCACCTACGGACCGTCACAGCCGCGACGGACCTCCATAGGTTCCGTAGGTGGTCTCTTCTGCAATTCTTTCTCAAAAACTCCCGCGTTCATCCTTGGACAGATTTTCTGCAGACAAAAAGAAACTTATATAAAAAATCAACACAAAAAGGCTCTCGACACACACTAAACTTAAGTAAAAAGTATTAGAAATACCGTGAAACCACGGTACATCAACACCCTCAACTTAAATTCGTTGTTTGTCCTCAAGCGACGCACTATAACTCCTTTGTACGAAAGTATCCATATTTCAACTTCCGCAATCATTTGGCTATCAATCCCGATTATTCTCATTATGTTCATGCATGGTATCATTATTAGGCATTGACTTGTGTAGAATCAAACCATAATCCAGATTTACTATGCAATGATGCCTATCCTCTTCAATTTCTCACTGAGATGCTAATATTTCTGGTATTACAACTCCTGTCCTCACTTCAAATAACATCCTCATTTTTCACACAATGATTTTAGTTTGAGTATAAGGACCACTTTTCGACACTCACTCTCAGAACAAATTCATCACTCATTTATACATATTGCCATAGGCTTGCCCTTATTTTCACTACTTCAAATTCCTCATACGCACTTAGGATCACAATAGGACTTTTTTAGATTGTAACATAGGCTCAGGGTCAGGTAGGGTGTATTTAGGTATACTTTAGTGACTTGTTGCCCTCCTTGACATATCAGCTAAGCAAACCTCCTTTTTATCATTCTTATTTCGCCCTATTACTCAATTTTCTTTTCACTTTGCTGTTTTCCCTTTCTTATCCTTATGTGTAAGTGACTTTTCTCTTTTCTTGTGTTTATTTTGCTTTTTTTTTTTAGTCACTTCTGTTTTATTCTTTCTTTCTCTTCATTCTTTCAACCCCACTTTCCGTGGTTTTCCTTATAGCAGCCACCCTCAACTCATGATTTTGCCATGAGTCAAGGTTCACAATACCCATGGTTGGGTCAGGGCCAAAACAAGGTTGCTTTTTGCATTAGCCACCCTCAACTTATGCTTTTGGCATAAACTGAGGTGCACATGTCCAAGGAGGGACCAGGGCCAACACATTGTTCCCAGAGAAGATCATTTGGGGTGAAAAAGAAAGATCTATTTTAGGATCAATTCATTTGGATCAAAAAGGGATTAACTTCATTTGGTTTTCTGTTATTTTTAGGCTCAAGATTGACTATTTCGAACAAGGGCCTATGATCCTTTCCTAAGTGATTGTTTTGACTCACTTTTAGCAGGACTAACCAGGCAAGTTCTAGCTCAGTATTAATGGTGGTCATTCGAATTCACCTCACACTCACATGACATTCCTTGCATTCCCAGAGTATTAGACACCTAGTTCAAATCTTAGATTCAGGATCATGCAGTAGTGTATCTTTGTTTCATGTTTCAAACCACACAATTATCACTTACTATGCCTAGTCATGCAAATGATTATCGAGATATCATATTTATTTTAGCCATCATGCTTCAGATTTATACTGTGTACATAAGATATGACATGCCGGTTCAACAATAAAAGTAATCAGTCTTTTGGGGAAAAAGAACACAGGCAAGAAAACCCCAAAAGAGGATCGTGAACTTGGGCTACTCAGAATTCACCCAAGCGCTCACTTTCCATTTACCCCACCCCCAACAAAAGATATGCAATTGTCCCCAATGCATAGAAAAGTTAAACTACGGAAAAGGGTAAGTGAAGCAAACCTGAGGCGCTAAGCGCCGGTGATCAGCAAGCTGGTGGGTCCGGTTCCCCGGAACCCGCTCCCTGTGTAGTCTGGACATCCTCAGTAATGTCCTCAGCATCCACAGCACCATCAGTAGTGCCTCCCACAGAATCTACAATTTTGGAGCTAGACGCCCCGGCAGCTACTTCTACAGCCCTCAACCTACGGGCCTCCTCATCGGCAATTGAGGCTCTCCTCGCAGATTCCATCTCACGGCGCTCCTTCTTCCTCGCCCTAGCCTCATCCTCCTCTCGACCCCTGCGTCTCTTGACATGTTCTCGTGGGGGAGGTGGTGGAACATCAGAAGTGGCAAACAGGGCAGCCATCACGGTGTCATCAGCAGGCTCTGCAGAAGGGGCCTCAGACTCAGGCACCCTCGCCTCTAAAATCATATCAAGATCCGCCCGCAGACTCTCAACCGCATCCTGGAGGGTCGACATGTCCACCGGAGGGGCTGGTCGGGCTAGCACTCGTAATTCAAATGCGTCTAAGCGCTGGTGTACCTCGGCGATCTGCCTCTCTGTATGCTGTACCATCTTGCGCTCCATGCGCTCCTCTGCCTCAGCAATAGTCTTCTGCATCCACGGCTGGATGTGATGCAGAAGAGTAGCCATCTGTGCCTCAAGTTTCTGGACCCGAGCAAGTGGGACCAGAGTGGCAGAAGGAGCCGAGCGAGAGGAGCTCGGGGCAGTGCTACTACACGGGATAGACTCGACCGGAGTAGTGTCAGTGTGTGCAGAAGTAGCACGGGAAGCATCATGAGCATGCTCTACGGTGTCGTCCAGGTTCTCACCAAATGGGGCCACCTCTGGATGGGGCCCTCTGCATGGGGCCAACTCATTGGCCTCATCCCTGATGAGGCCGATGTCAACATTTCCTGGCGGGGTCTTGAGCTTGTCAATGTGCCAAATGGGCACACATGCTGATCTGCACAAAGAGAAAATCATGCAAGGGAAAGGGTAAGTCGTGGTGACCTTGAAGGCCCTCTCGTGCATGACCGCTTGGAGAAGCCAAGCGAAATCGACCTCGAACCCTGCCATCATTGCAGCCATCAGCACTGCACGATCCCAGGTGACTATGTTATCCGCAGCAGTGGGGGAGAGACAATGGCGGACTATCAACCAAAGAAACTTGGTCGTAAAGGTCAAGTTGGCCTTCCTGATGGCTCCCTTAGGGTCCATCACCCAATCCGCAGCCTCTCCATCAACAGACAGGTGCTGGGCCATCCACCTCTTGGTGGTCTCTCTCAGTGAAGGCTGGCGGAAGAAACTACCCTCTTTAACAATTTGCCACCGGTAATCAAAGTCGGCAGTGAGAGGTGTGCTGGTGGAGTCAAAATCCGTGCCGTACAGATATCGGCGGATGGCTGGTAGTGAGATGTCGACCTGGATGCCGCGTACTCGGACATGCTCAAGTGGGGCCTGTTTGGCGGGGGCAGACCGCCTATCGATCTGTGAGCGAAGAATAGCCACATAGGAGGCATAGAACTCACGCACTAACTCCTCACTGTAGCGGCCCAAAGAACGAGCCGTCCACTCCAGCCGGTGTCTGGTGAAAAGGGTGTGAATGTCTGGCATGGTGGGGAGACTTCCCGTGAGGACCCGCCTCTCCAGTGTGAGGGTCCGTGTCATGACGCCTTTGTCATTGAGCACTTTGGCGTCCAAGTATACTTTGTATTGCCCGTCGACACACCACCGGTTGGGCTGATCGGCAACCGGGGCAGGAAATCCAGTTGGTGAGCCAGCGGTGGAGTCAGTGCTATCAGCCTCATCATCCAAAGCAGACTGTGTAGCTGTGGCGGGGGCAGAGGCTTCTGCGGACCCAGAGGCTTCCTCTGACCACGAAATTCCTAAGGAGCCAGATGCTCCTTCGTCTTGGGCAGCTGACCCAGAAGGTGTGCCGGTCAGTGTGCGCTCCTCATCAGACTGGGAGGCAGTGACTACGCCGGGCGCCACCTTCTGGGGTGTGACTCTCGGTACACGTGGAGCTCGTACTGTAGTAGCAGTGCCTGGGGGCACGTATTCTGGATCATGCTCATCATCAGAGCCTATCACCAATCGGGCAGACGGGGCGATAGATTTAGAACGCCCACGTGCGTAAACGCGATCTTGTTTAGGTGCCATGATAGGTAGTACCTATAACGAATCATCATTAGTACTTGAAGGATGAAAACATAACACAAAAAAAAAATGAGACAATAATACACAGAAAATCAAACCAGTGATAACAGCTCTGAAGTAGCAGTAAGGCACGACGGACCTAGTGACGGCCCGTCGTGCGTATGACGGACCGTCATGCAGTCCGTCATGTAATACTTGGCAACATAAAGTATCAGAAGGAAAGTCTCAGACCGATACGACGGTTGTGCAGGACGGACCGTCGTGGGTATGACGGTCCGTCATATGTGTCCGTCAGTGGACACTTAAAAAAAGTGTTGAGACCCTTAGGACAGGGGTCTCTGACCGATACGACTGTTGTGCAGGACGGACCGTCGTGGGTATGATGGTCCGTCACATGTGTCCGTCAGTGGACACTTAGAAAAAGTGTTGAGACCCTTAGGGCAGGGGTCTCTGACCGATACGACGGTTGTGCAGGATGGACCATCGTGGGTATGACGGTCCGTCACATGTGTCCGTCAGTGGACACTTAGAAGAAGTGTTGAGACCCTTAGGACAGGGGTCTCTGACCGTCACGACGGTTGTGCAGGACGGACCGTCGTGGGTATGACGGTCCGTCACATGTGTCCATCAGTGGACACTTAGAAAAAGTGTTGAGACCCTTAGGACAGGGGTCTCTGACCGTCACAACGGTTGTGCAGGATGGACCGTCGTGGGTATGACGGTCCATCACATGTGTCCGTCAGTGGACACTTAGAAAAAGTGTTGAGACCCTTAGGACAGGGGTCTCTGACCGATACGACTGTTGTGCAGGACGGACCATCGTGGGTATGACGGTCCGTCACATGTGTTCGTCAGTGGACACTTAGAAAAAGTGTTGAGACCCTTAGGGCAGGGGTCTCTAACCGATACGACGGTTGTGCAGGACGGACCGTCGTGGGTATGACGGTCCGTCACATGTGTCCGTTAGTGGACACTTAGAAGAAGTGTTGAGACCCTTAGGACAGGGGTCTCTGACCGTCACGATGGTTGTGCAGGACGGACCGTCGTGGGTATGACGGTCCGTCACATGTGTCCATCAGTGGACACTTAGAAAAAGTGTTGAGACCCTTAGGACAGGGGTCTCTGACCGTCACGACGGTTGTGCAGGACGGACCATCGTGGGTATGACGATCCGTCACATGTGTCCGTCAGTGGACACTTAGAAAAAGTGTTGAGACCCTTAGGATAGGGGTGTCTGACCGTCACGACGGTTGTGCAGGACGGACCGTCGTGGGTATGACGGTCCGTCATCGGGTTGTCGTGCTGTCAAGCAGAGACAGAACTGGGGGGTGCCAAATTTACCCCATGTGAGTCGAAACAACAACCCAACAATGTTCTAATACAGATTAGAACCCTAATGGACAAGTTTAAAGCCCTATCAAATTGGCAAGTTTAAAGCCCTAATTTCTCTAGTATTGTCCAGGCATTTTGTGGAATTAAAGACCTAAGTTAGATAATATCTAGGCAAAAACAGAAACCCATATGCAATTAATAAGGAAAAACAGTAAAACAAACAAAAAGAGTAAAGGGTAGAGTTTCAGGAACACATACCTTGGAAGAGGAGACAACAATGCACAATTGATGGCACTCAAGTTAGAAGACTAAGACTCACTGCAGCAGATTCCGACCAAGAGGGAAAATTTGGGATGAAAAATGGGAGAAGATGGGGAATTTGGGAAGAGAGTGAAGTTGGAAGGGGAGAAAATGGAGGGAAGATTGAATGAAACTGGTAATGAAGGGGTGGGGGTGGGGGGTTTAAAACGTTTTAAACTTTTAAAATTCTTTAGCCGGGTCGGGTCGGGTAGCCGGGTAATGGCGTGACGAAACCCCGATGACGGTCCGTCGCAGTTGTGATGGTCTGTCACACGGTCCGTCGCTTGTGCCCTAATTCTTCAAAAATATAAAAGAGCATACCTGGCACGACGGAGTCATGCGACGTTCCGTCACAGGCGTGACGGTCCGTCGATGTATCCGTCAGTAACTGATGTAGAGTAACTTGTCTGCAGAACTTCCTGTAGATGTGCTACCTGAAAATTTACAACCCATTAATAGAAAATGCTACTGTTACTAGAAAAAAAAAACTATAAAAGTGGTTAGATGATAACTATTGGGTTGCCTCCCAACCAGCGCCTGATTTAACGTCGCGGCACGACTGAGGACACTTGATTACTCAGACTTCATCAAGATGATATGCCTCAACCACCTCATTCGCCGATTCCGCATGGCCAATATAGATTTTGAGACGTTGTCCGTTCACCTTAAACCGCACACCTTCCTTGTTTTCCAACTCAACCGCTCCATGAGGGAATAATTGGGTGATCAAGTAAGGTCCAGTCCATTTAGACTTGAGCTTGCCCGAAAACAAGCGCAATCTAGAGTTGAATAAAAGCACCGAATCCCCAATCATAAACTCTCGTTTCTTGATTTTTAGGTCATGGTACTTCTTCATCTTCTCTTTGTAGAGGGCTGAGCTTTCATAAGCCTTAAGGCGAAATTCATCGAGTTCATTTAACCCATTTAATCGTTGTTCTGCAGCTTCGTTCCAGTCCATTTTTAGCTTCTTCATAGCCCACATGGCTTTATTCTCTAATTAAATCGGAAGATGACATGCTTTCCCATATACTAGTTGGTATGGGGACATACCTATGGGACTCTTATACGCTGTCCGGTAAGCCCAAAGAGCATCATCAAGCCTCCTTGACCAATCTGTTCTACTAGTGTTCACTGTTTTCGACAAAATCTGTTTGATTTCCCTATTTTATACTTCAACTTGCCCACTAGTTTGAGGATGGTAAGGAGTGTCCACATTATGGCGAACCCCATATTTCTCCAATAATCCCTTGAACAATTTGTTGCAAAAGTGGGATCCCCCATCACTAATAATTGCCCGTGGGGTACCAAATCGAGAAAATATTTTTTTTTTCAAGAATGTAGTGACACTCTTCCCTTCATTGTTTGCGAGGGCGATAGCTTCCACCCACTTAGATACATAATCAACTGCTACTAAAATATACTTCATTCCATGAGAACTCACAAACGGACCCATAAAGTCAATACCCCAAACATCAAATAACTCAATTACAAGAATGGGGTTTAGAGGGAGCTCTTGCTTTCTTGAAATGCCGCCATCTCTTTGACATCTATCACATGCTTTGGCGAACTCATGAGCATCTTGATGAATAGTTGTCCAATAGTAACCACTTTGTAAGATCTTATGAGCAGTCCGGACACCACTATGATGTCCACCAAAGGGTGAGGAATGGCATGCCTCTAAAATACTCAACATCTCGACTTCTGGCACACAACGCCGAATAAGCCCGTCAGCACAACTCCTGTATAAGTATGGTTCATCCCAAAAGAATTTCTTCACATCGTACATGAAGTTTTTCCTTTGATGAAAAGACAAGTCCGATGGAATAAGATCACTAGCTAGGTAGTTCGCAAAATCTGCAAACCACGGAATCAGGTCTTGTGAGGCAGCCAATACATGCTCATCGGGGAACGTGTCATCAATATCAGTCTTATCCCCCAACTCTCTCATAGCTTCATCTTCTAAACGGGACAAGTGATCAGCAACTTGATTTTCGGTCCCTTTTCTATCCCTTACCTCAAAGTCAAATTCTTGCAGTAGTAATACCCAACGAATTAACGTTGGTTTCGCGTCCTTCTTCGCATTCAAATATCTCAGGGCTGAATGGTCAGTATGCACTATGATTCTAGTACCTAGCAAATAGGAGCGAAATTTTTCAAAAGCAAATACTACGGCAAGGAGCTCTTGTTCAGTGACTGTATAGTTCTTCTGAGCTTCATTGAGGGCTTTACTAGCATAGTAAATGGGATGAAGGATTTTATCCCTTCTTTGTCCCAATACCACACCAAGGGCAACCCCACTCGCATCACACTTTACCTCAAATGGACTGTTCCAATCCGGAGAAATAATGATAGGTGCAGATACCAGTTTTTCTTTGAGATCGCCGAATGCTTTCAGACAGGATTCATCAAAAGAAAATTTACAATCTTTCTCCAACAGTTTGCACAATGGATGTGCAATTTTCGAGAAATCTTTGATGATTTCCTGTAAAAACCTGCATGCCCAAGAAAGCTTCTCACACCTTTTACAGAGATAGGTGGAGGAAGTTTCTCTATCACCTCGACTTTGGCTCGATCAACTTCTATGCCCTTTTCTGAAATACGATGGCCCAAAACAATACCTTCTTTGACCATGAAGTGGCATTTTTTCCCAATTGAGAACTAAATTGCAATCTTCACATCTCTTAAGAACCTCAGACAAATGGCTCAAACATTGCTCGAAAGATTCACCAACCACTGAAAAATCATCCATAAAGACCTCAATAGTATCTTCCACCATGTCGGAGAATATAGACATCATACATATCTGAAATGTGGTGGGTGCATTGCACAACCCAAACGGCATTCTCTTGAACGCAAAGGTCCCATATGGACAAGTAAATGTGGTCTTCTCTTGATCTTCTGGTGCAATAGAGATCTGATTATACCCTGAATAACCATCAAGAAAACAGTACCACCCTTTTCCGGCGAGTCTATCCAACATCTGATCCATGAAGGGCATGGGAAAATGGTCCTTTTCGATCCATGCATTTAATTTCCGGTAATCCATACACACCCTCCATCCAGTCACCGGCCTCATTGGAACAAGTTCATTTCTTTCATTGGGGACCACAGTCATTCCCCCTTTCTTAGGTACACACTGAACAGGGCATACCCAACTACTATTGGCGATTGGATAAATTACTCCTGCATCCAACCACTTTATGATTTCCTTCTTCACGACCTCTTGCATAGGTGGATTTAAGCGTCTCTGGTGCTCAATACTTGGCTTATGATCGGGCATGAGTTGGATTTTATGAGAACAAATACCAGGAGGGATCCCAAAAATGTCCGCAATGGTCCACCCAATAGCTCTTTTGAACCTTTTTAGCACTTTGACCAAACTCTCAACTTGTTGTTCATTTAGATCTGATGCAATGATTACCGGTAATGTGTCACCGTTTCCTAAGAATTCATACCTTAGATGAGGTGGGAGAGCTTTTAGTTCTAGCTTTGGAGCCTCCTCTATGGATGGTTTAGCGGGTGGAGACTCGCGATTCTTCATGTCTAGCTCATATTTCTTCGGTTTAAACCGAACATTACCACGATCAAGAGCAGCGACTAATGACACATATTCTTCAATACCTTCATTATCAACATTCATTATCACTGCTGCCAGTGCTTCTACACCTAGACGTTCTTCTATTTGTGTCTTGGGTGATTCACCAACTTTGTAGGATATGGCAGATACCGATTGGAGCTCACCACTCTGCCGCATGGACCTACAAATGTTGAAAGTCACTTCTTCATTGTTCAACCGAAATTTCATCTGCCCTTTTTCCATATCAACTAAAGCTCTACCCGTAGCAAGGAATGGCCTCCCAAGAATAATAGGCACCTCAAAATCGACTTCACAATCAAGAATGACAAAATCTGCTGGAAATATAAACGACTCCACTTTTACAAACACATCATGGAGTATCCCTATAGGACTTTTTACTGTTCGATCAGCCATCAGTAGCCGCATCGCAGTGGGCTTTGGGTCACCCAAACCCAACTTCTTGTAAATCGAGAGGGGCATGAGATTTATGCTTGCCCCCAGATCACATAATGCTTTCGCAAAATGTAATAACCCGATTGTACAAGGAATAGTAAATGCACCCGGATCTTCTTTCTTTTGCACCAAAGACCTTGTAGCAATAACACTACAATACTGCATTCTGTCATCATCCTCAAAAGTGACCGATCTTTTCTTTGTAACCAAATCTTTCATAAACTTGGCATAACCAGGCATTTGTTCAAGAGCTTCTACCAAAGGGACATTGATAGAAAGTTGCTTCAACATTGTTATAAAACGCCGATATTTGCCATCCTCGGTCTTTTTCACTAATCTTTGAGGAAAGGGGGGGTGGAGGTCTAGGCATGGGAGTTACCTTTTTAGGCACTTCAGCATCTTTATCAGTGTTATCTTCTACTTCATCATTATCTTTCAGCACATTTTCCACAATAGACGGCATAGGTGGGTCAATAGTTTGTTTACCACCACGAGTAGTAATTGTCATACAGTGTCCATTATTTTTCGGATTTTGGACAGTGTTGCTAGGAAGAGTGCCTGGTTGCCGTGTGTTCACAGTTGCAGATAATTGAGCCATTTGCAATTCAAGCTGCTTGATTGATATGGCATGTGTATCAACTTTCTGTCCAATACCTGCTACATCACTCCTTAACTCTTTGGTGTGCTCATCACTAGCATCGAACCTCCTCATCATCTTGTGCAGCATATCCTCAACTCGCGCCATACTACCTCCACCATCTCTAGGAGCAACTTCACGATTTTGAGGAGGAACATAGGGCCCACTCCTCTCATTTCTGTTACCATAGTTACCCCTGTTGAAGTTGTTGTCGCGGTTGTAATTTCCATCACGAACATAATTACCCTCGCGGTTGTAGTTACCATAGTTCCGACCTTGATTTCCTTGACCTTGGCGCCAATTCTCCTGATTGGAGCCTTGGGCATTTGGTCGGAAACCCCCCGTCTGATCATTTACTGCACAAGAATCTTCCTCATAATAATATTCATCAGTTGGTGGTGGTGGTTTAGACAAGTAGTTCACTGCGTTTATCTTTTCTGCACCCCCAGTGACATGTTTTAACACTAACCCAAGCTCAGTTCTCATCTGTGCCATCTCTTCACGAATCTCATCTGTGGCTGGTTTGTGTGTGGATTGCACTGCAAAAGTATTTCTCCCAGTATCTGTCTTCCTAGTACTCCATGCTTTATTATTTCGGGAGATTTTCTCTAATTTTTCGGCAATTTCAGCATAGGGACACTCCCCATAAGAACCACCTGCTATAGTATCCAATACCACTTTATTATTATCATCCTGTCCCCGGTAGAAGTATTTTTTCAGTGACTCATCATCTATGCGGTGATTGGGGACACTTCGCAGAAATGAAGTGAACCTATCCCAAGAACTACTAACTGACTCTCCTGGTAGTGCCACAAAGTTGTTAACTCTGTCTTTGTGATTTAGTTTCTTGGAGACCGGATAGTAACGTGCTAACAAAACGTCCCTCAGTTGGTTCCAAGTGAAAATTGAGTTATAAGGGAGCTCAGTGAACCAAATGGCAGCCTCTCCCGTCAGTGAGAGAGGAAATACTCTTAGCCCTATTACATCCAAATTCAAATCAGGCCTCCCTACACAGCTTTTACACACTGCCCTCACCTTAGCTATATGGGCATGTGGGTCCTCAGACGGTAGTCCTGAAAACAAACCTCTAGCCGTGAGCATTTGCATTAGACTACTAGTGACTACAAAGGTGTGACCTTCTGGTAGAGGGGGCAAGACAAGTGGCCCATCAGAATCTGCAATATTGTCATACCCTCTGTAGTATTCTTGAGGACGTGGAGCGGGATTATGTCCCCTTTGTGCACCTTGATCAGGATCATCAGGTAATAATCGACCATGAGCATCAACCGGAGCTGGGATGTTCAGGTTTGGATCATCATCATTTATACCCAAGTTTCGATTCATTTTGCGTAGTGTACGCTCTAACTCGTGATCGTAGGGAAACAAGGGTTCTCTTCCTCTCCGTGTATTTGGCATACAAGGACGTCAAACCTGGCAAAATCAAAAACAACAGAAAAAGTAAAATCAGGAAAATATTGACTAAATTTTAGTAATAAATTTAAGTTAATCTAAAAGCTACTTTCCCCGGCAGCGGCGCCAAAATTTGATACGCTCAAACTTACTTCTCAAATAAGAAGTAAAGCGGTCGTATCAAGTAAAGAACCCAACTAATGAGGTTGGGATCGATCCCACAAGGAAAATAGTTCAGACTTAACTTTATTTTATTATTACTATTACTTAGCCAACTATTTTCCAATAAACCAAAAGACAAAAAGGGGGGTTTTATTTCTAAATTAATGAAAATGATTAACTAAATAAGAATGAACAACTAACAAATTTAACTTTCGGAGTTTAATCAAATTATAAAAGTAACTAGGGTTTTAGTGTTCCCCACAGGTTCCTAACTTGGTAAATCTAACTATAACAGCTCTATCCTGATATCTTGCACGTAAAGTGATAAGTTATGTATCTCTAAATCCTTGGTCCGACATCTAGAGAATTTCACTCCGCACCTTGGTCCGGCTACGTGTGTTGCTATACTAACCCTTATCTTTACCTCATATTAAACATCGTATTCGGTATTTGACTAAGCTATTAACTCGTACCAACCAATACTAGTCTATTAGATAGTCTACACTAAATCTATGTTGATAATTCTTTTCCTATTATCTACCTCCTTGGTCCGGCAAGTAGCATTAAGGCAAGTTCTAACGTTGGCCACCGTTAAAAAGAATTCTAAACGAAAGAATTATCAATACATGCAAGACACCACTCTAGAATTGTTATTGAAGTTAGATTACTACCTTGTTATTCACCCATGGTTCCCTCAACCCTAGCTATGAGGTTTAGTTACCCATGTTCGTAATTACACAATTCATATGGTTAATGGAAGAATTCATGCACTTACTTTTTATGAGAACCAATAATTTCCCAGAATTTAACTTGATTAATCAACGAAATCCACAACAATCAATTCCCGGAAAATATCTTAATTCCCAAAATCGAGAATTTAATAATATAATTGAAGAACTATAAACTAAAAATTATCCAGAATGTCTAACCCCAAAAACGAGGTTTTTCCAACTATTTATAATAAAAACAAAACCTAATCAAATAAGGATTCTATTTACTAAAAATCTGTCCAAACGCGTCTAGGTCGACGGACCACGTGACGGACCGTCATGGACACGACGGACCGTCATAGCCTCCGTTGTCCCATACTTCACATCTTCTCATGTTGCTTTCTTCATTCCCCTCGACGGACAGGTATGACGGACCGTTTCAAGCACAACGGTCCATCGAGGGTCTTCGTTCCAAAACACTTAAACTTCGGAATTTTGGGTACTGGGATTACTCTCTGATCATTACGACGAACATGCAGGACGGACCGTCGTAGCTGTGATGGTTCGTCATGGACTTCCATATTCCCACACTTGTCAGACTTCCCCAACTTTCCTTCAGCAACTTCTCCTTTCACTACGGTGCCACCTACGGACCGTCACAGCCGCGATGGACCGTCATAGGTTCCGTAGGTGGTCTCTTCTGCAATTCTTTCTCAAAAACTCCCGCGTTCATCCTTGGACAGATTTTCTGCAAATAAAAAGAAACTTATATCAAAAATCAACACAAAAAGGCTCTCGACACACACTAAACTTAAGGAAAAAGTATTAGAAATACCGTGAAACCACGGTACATCAATACCTATCAAGGTATGTGAGATCATTTAGTGTCGTTTTGGTTCACTCACACACCAAACTTGTTTGAATTATTAATGAGTTGTTTACATGTTCATATGTGAAATTCTTGAAGAACATTATCGAATTCTTGTTGATTGAGTTGTTGAATACCTAGAGTTAATTTCATTCGTGTATCTGAGTTGTTTTTTAAGTAAATCTATTCGGTATTGAGGGTTCTAATGATCCTAAGTGTTTGGGGAAATAACCATGGAAGTTTAGCGGGTTTAGAGATGAAAAAGAAGAAGAAACATTGAGAACACCTTGTACAGGGGTTGGGGCACCGCGCCTCCCATATCACCAAAGGAAAATCTCTGTCCATAGGGCCTTGGGGTGTTGCGCCAGCCAGAGCGCCCCAACATGGCAACTGAAGTTTGGGGCCTGGCGCTAGTTCACCCTATTCTTTCCCTACCTTTTTTGTAATAGTTTCTAAGTTATGTACCCATGTTTTTTCAGTTGATCCAACACTCTAACGTACATCTAAACATAATGAAATCATCCATCAACAGGAGATCATGGATCTTGAATCTATAATCCAATTCACAGAAAGTTAAGATTAAAGTCAAAGAAGTTAAAAGTCATGTACATAAGTAAAGAAGAAAGTCAAATCAAGTTGTAAAGTTTTCAAGATTCTTTAACAAGCGTTTTAACTTTGTTTAAAGTCTCAAGTTGCAACTTAAGAAAAGATCAAAGAGTCGAGTTCAATTCTCAAAAAGTTATAAGGGTACTAAGTATTCCCTAAGAATTAAGGCACAAGATAAGAAAAGAGTAAAGAGTTGAGTTCATTTCTTAAAAGTTGTATGGGAAGTAAGTATTCCCTAAGAGTTACAAATGTTTTCACATTTTGAGAAAGAAAGGAAGCTGAGACTTCCAACAGAGCCTTTGGGCTAGTTTTAGTAAAGACAAAACTATGATTTCCAAGAGATATTTCAAAGCTAAGTTTGAGAAATTACCTCAAACCAGAGAAGAAGTTGTTTTAAAAACATTTGAGATAAGTATTTTGGGAGTAGCATTGACACTAATATGGTGACGTGATTTCATATTAACTCAAGACCCCATAAACCATGTAGCCTACATGGACAGAAGAAAGGTCATACTTTTTAGATGATTCCTTAGTGCTTTTTAGTATAGACTAGTGGATCCACTTAGTAGTTCTAGTTCTATACTGATGGCAAGGTATATGACGGTCCTCTTGCAACGTGAGATAAGACGTTGTACCATCACTTAGGCTCATATTGATGGTTGTAGGTTAGAGAATCTCCCACAGAAAGTATATTACTTCATATATGAGTAAAGTTGAGTTTTTTATTGCATTTTCTTTAACGAACTAAATACTTTCATTGTTTTTACAAGCTTTCATATATTGCATGTGTCTTATTGCTTTATATTAAGTCAAGTTATTCATGAGTTGAGCAGAGTCAAGGTAAGTGTTCCTTATACTCTTTTTCAAGATTTAGTTGTTGTTAGTATTCTAACTCGCATACTTGTACATTAAATCTATTGATGTCAGTTGGCCTGCATCGTCTTATGATGCAGACACAGGTAACCAGGATCATCATCATCCAACGCCTCGTTGATCCAGTAGAGCACTCGGAGTCAGTGGTGAGCCTCCTTTCATTCCAGAGGACACTTTTATTTGCTTTTTAGTCTTTATTTTTTAGGATGTTGTGAGGTATGTCCCAACATCCATCTTAGTATAATGGAGGCTACATATACAGTCAGACAATTAGTTTTGAGTCTCTCATCTTTGTATTGTAGATATTTGTTTATGAGACTTAAGTGCAATTTTGGATAACTTATTATTCTTCCAGTTATTAAATGAGACTGTTTTATTGAGTTTAGTATTTCGTTGAGTTAAGTAAGCCAGGGAAAGGGTCCGCTCGAGGCCAGCAATTGTCTTCGAGTTTGAGTGGTGGCCACGTCTACGATGTATGCATAAGGCGTGACAAAAATTGAGTTGCTAAAAATATGAAGAAAGGGGGGAAATGATTACAAAACCCTATGACAAAGTGAAAATCGTGTGCGTTCAAAGCCACTTTAATACTACTTTTCTTATATACAATTTTCCTTACAAAAAATATTTTTTTCTCAATATTCAATTGTTCTAATGAACCTAATGGGGAAAATAGTCATCCTTTATTGCGTATATACATATTTGTGGTCTATATATTAAGTAATGAAATACCTCTTAGCATGAGTTTTAAAAAAGTTAAGAGTTCCGATTTTCCTTCTTTGACTACATTGATGCTATCAGCGAATTAATATACTTTTGTCTGTGTTTGAGTGTTGAGTTCTGTGTCAGCATTTTGAGTGTCCTTTAAATATCTTAGAGAAAATAAGATAAGTTTGAGTTCATAAGTAATCAATCACATTAAAAGCTAAGTTTTAGTTTCGATATAAACTGTAGTAGTTATTTATAAAACTAAATGACATTAAAAATTCAATTATTTTTGCTTTTTTGGAGAAAAGTTTGAAATCCTTACTAGGGACTAAATCTGTTTTCACTATAAATAAAAACGTCTCTTCATTGTAAATTAATCATTCAACAAAAATAAAATGACTTCTCTATTCTCTCTCTACTTTATTCTTCTTTGGTATTTTCCATCATGTTGAAAAAAATTTCATCACTGGCTATTTTCCTCTTTGGTAAGATTTAAAATTCCAATATTTATTTTCATCAATTTTTTATTGTGAAAACGTAACAGCTCAAAAACAAGACTTAGAAAAGAACTGAAGAAAACATGCTTCAAGTAGTGAACCACAGCAGGGTTCACAAACCATTAAAGGGTCCACGGTTCGTTGACCTGTCCTTGGTCTGGAGTTCAACTCAACTAGGACCAAACGTCAGACCGCGAGACCCTTCACGGGCCATGGTGTAACATACCACAATTTGAAATAACTAGGAATAAGCTAAGAAACTAAAAATATTTATTTTTGACAAGAAAGAAAAATCTGGAAAATTGACCAAGTTAAGAAAGTGAGTATTGGTCATTTTCAAACAGCCATAACTTCTAGATCAGGATGAGTTTGAGATAGTTCTTTATATGGTTGGAAAACCCCTGGAAAGATATCTTCAACTCCGTAGAGTTTTTGAATTTTGGATATCTTATGAGGGAGATATGCCTATCAGACGTTGGGTTGTTGCAGTAAGGAAAGTCTCAATCCGGATTTAAGGAAGGGCAAACTAGTCTTTTCACCAATTCATTTCCTATTTCGTATTAGGGGTTTATTTGGGTAAAAACTAAGTTTAGTTCAGTTTTAGAAAATCAAAATCAAGCTTATGGATTGGAGAAGAGAGAAAAGAAGAAGAAAAGGGAGAAAAGTCAAGAATTCTCCAAGAACGCCAAGGTTTCCGAGTGGAATTCATCGGGGGTGATCTCTATCAGTAACACTTCGAAAGTACATTACCTAAACTAGAGTCTCACATGTTTTTCTAAGGTTAGTAACACTGTTTTAAGACAAAAAATAATGTATATAAACCATTTAGGAAGTTTTAGAGTCAAAACGTCAAGAAACATCCATGACGTCCGGAGACTAGTGAAATAGGTGCTAGTGTTCTTTGGCTTATTTCACGGGGTTTTAAGAGTTGTAATTTAATGAAATTCGGTAAGAAGGTGTCAAACATGTCTTAGAATATGTTTAGGGTCGAAACTTCTGGGTACAACTCCCCAAGGACCACCCTAAGTGTCCTTGAGGAGGACCCTTCCAAAATGACCAAAAAGTTGTCAAGTCACAGTGGCAATCGACGAGCCAAACGACGAGGCGTCGATGGATCGGTCGTCCAACACTTAGCCATTTTCCAAAAATGGTCAAAAACAGACTCTATGAACTTGTCTACGGACGTGCAGTACGGGTGGGCATGGCTGGCGTCGATTGAACTACGAACCGTAGATCGGGGTCTCGTAGGTCATGTCTGTTAAGGGGCTGTCCAAATTTAAGTAGGGTCATTTAATTATTTAATTAGTTAGGGGTTTAACTAGGGGTTAAGGGAGGTCTAATTAAGTTAATTAAGGAACTATATAAAGACCTAACCTTCATTAACCTAACCCAACACCCACAATTCCCAAACTCAAATCTCTCTTCCTTCTCTCTACTTTCTCTCTCCCCAAAGAAGACTCCATAGGGCTGCAAGAACTTCACTTTCTCTCCATCAATATTCAAGGATTAACAAGGTATGGGAACTCTTCACCTTTGGGACTCCTTTCCCCAAAGGGTTCTTTCAAATTGATTTCCAAAAGATGATATGAACATGGGTTTCTTTCTAATACGAAATTGGTCTTTCAAAATTGTGTTGTTCTTGATTTCTTTTGATTATTATGAATGAATTATGATGTATTATTGGTGAATTAAGGTAGTTCTTGATGTTAGACCTAGTTCTATAGAAGAGATCATGAATTGACCCTATTTCTCTAATCCTAGGTTATGAATTGATTAGTGTTGATGCAATTGACTTAGTTCTTGTGTTAATTACTATTATGTAATTTTATTAAGCCTAATAATGGATTAATATGGTTGGTTGATGGTAAGACCATGGAATAAGGCTTTTGAAAGCGAATTGGTAAGACATATGATCTTGAATCCTTACTTCAATTGTGATGACTTATACATTATGATGATGTTCAATTGAAGTGTTGATTGTGATTAGATTATATAGGTGATGGTCTGATGAAGTAATTGAAATGTATTGACTATATGGATTGTGAGATTATGATTAAGATGTAATGATATAAGGTTGGTTATGAATTACCTATGTGCCTTACTATGACATGATTATGATAATGTGTTAATCTCACTTGAAAGGGTTGTATGGGCCAAGGTCCTATACATTGCACTAGTTGGCCTTGAGGGGATTCCTATGAGGATGTTCTACGTTCTTATGGTTCTTATGTTCTTATAAAGTAAAGGATATGCATATGTTGACTTTACATGTTGATGACCCTATATGATATTGGTTTCACTTATGAACATGTTGTTGGTCTATATTGCTAAATATGATGATGACTACTCTTAATGCTATGTTATATGAAGTGAGACATTATTTGTGATCCATTGGTTGGTTTGCTTGTTTGACTGAGGTTATAGGACTTTACTTGGTCATTGCACTAGTAAGCTTGGTAAGGGGTTATGAGTAAGGGTTTTGACTATGTTGTAATGTTATGAACTCTTGTACATGCTTTATTATTATAACATGATGTTGGAGTTGCTTTGGTTATGAGTTCTAATATGCTACTACAGATGTTGACTTGATCTATTTGATGATGTTGGTCTTGTGTTGGATATGGTATTGTCTTAAAGGATATATGATTATTGACTTGTATGTGTTCTTGGTTGTGCATAAGGCTTTTCAAAGTAACTTACCATGGTTTTGAACAAATGTCTCATTTGTCATGATTTCAAATGCTTATGTGCATCTTTTTCCATACTTAGTACAAGTGATGTACTAAGTCATTTCCTTTATATTTCTACAATTATGTAGGTTCCGGCCGTTTAGTTTATAGAAGGGCAATTGAAGAAGACTTGGATTCTCTTTTCTCCAAGTTGGATAGGTCCTCCCCATTCCGAGGGCAATACCACTATCTAGGTATTGATGTTGTTATAGTCTAAAGACATTTGGTCTCATTCCCCTTTCATTTGGATATTGATGTAAGCTATATTGGCATGTTGACTTTGTATTGCCTATGTCTAAGATTTTTATTCGTTTAGATGGTTCAATATGAGACGAAGTATTAGACTAATTCTTATGTATCGATTATGTTATCTAAAAGTAGAAGCCTATGTAAGCTTCCTATGTGAGGAGTCTATGTAAACTACCTAAGTATTATGTGAGAGGTCTATGTAAACCTCACAATATGGATGTATATGAAAAGTTTTAATTTTTCCTCATTTTTAGCCTATGATATGTAATGACAAATGCTAAGAGGCTAATCTTAGTCCTCTCCGAGGACGACGATGCCGGTTACGTCTAGGGGGTGCTCCCCGGTCGTGACACTATCAGGGAGTATGAGATCTTTTCTTGTTGGGTTAGTTCACCCACACACAAAAAAATTAAATTCAGCGATTTTGAGTAGATTGAATGATAAAAAGCTAAGTTCTTGAAGAACATTGTTTAATTCTTGTTGTTTGAGTTGTTGCAGGCCTAGTGTTAATTTGATTAGTGTTTCTTTTTTTTGAGTCAAATTTATTGGGTATTAAGGGTACTAATGATCCTTCATATTTGGGGAAAGAACCGTGGAAGTTTAGAGGGTTTAGAGATGAAAAACAGAAGAGAAACATTGAAACGCTTGTCTGTAGGGCCCTTGGGCGCTGCGCCTCCCATAGCCCCAAAGGACAATCTCTATTCGTAGGGCCTTGGGGTGCCGTGCCAGCCATAGTACCCCAGCTTGGCCTCTAAAGTATGGGGCCTAGGGCGCCACGCCTCTTAGAGTGCCAAGGATGCCAGTTCACCCTATTCATTCCCCACTCTTTTGTACTAGTTCCTAAGTGATGTACCCATGTTTCTTAGTTGATTCCAACACTCTAAGGTACTTTTATACATCATGAAATCATCCATAAACATGAGATCATGAACCTTGAATCCAAAATCCAATTCAAGAAAAGTTAAGATCAAATTCAAAGAAGTTAAGAGTCAAGTCTAAAAGTTAAGAAGCAAGTCAAAGTAAGTTCTTAAAGTTTCCAAGAGTCTTTCTTGTTCTAAGGCTCAAGTAGCAAGTTAAAGCAAAGAGTAAAGAGTTGAGTTCATTTCTCAAAATTTATAAGGGAATAAAATATTCCCTAAGAGTTACAAATGTTTTCACGTCTTAGGCAAGAAAGGAATCTAGACTTCCAACAGAGCCTTTGACTAGTTTTAGTAAAGAGGAAACTATGATTTCCAAGAGAGCTTTTAAAGCTAAGTTTGAGATATCACCTCAAACCAGAGAAGAAGTTGTTTAAAACATATGATCTAAGTATTTTTGGAGTAGTATTGAGCACCGATATAGGGACGCGAGTTCATATTAACTCAAGTCCCCATAAAACATGTAGCAAACATGGACAGAAGAAGGGTCATAGTTTTTAGGTGATTCCTTAGTGCTTTTTAGCATAGACTAATGGATCGACTTAGTAGTTCAGGTTCTATACTGACGGCAAGGTATAGGACGATCCTCTTGCAATGTGAGTTAAGACGATGTACCATCGCTTAGGCTCATAGTGATGGTTGTCGGTTACAGAATCTCCCATAGAAACGATATTATTATATTTCATATATAATTAAAGTTGAGTTTGTTATTGCACTTTCTTTAACGAACAAAGTATTTTAATTGTTTTACAAGCTTTTATACATTGCATATGTCTTATTGCTTTATATTAAGTCAACTTATTCATGAGTTGAGAAGATCCAATGTAAGTGTTCCTTCTTACTCTTTTTCAAGCTTAAGTTGTTGTTAACACTCCAACTCACATACTCGTACATTCAATGTACTGATGTCAATTTGTCTGTCTCGTGTTATGATGTTGACGCAGGTAACCAGGATCAACATCATCCAGGGCCTCCATACCTCAACCCAAGTGACGACCATGAGGACCTTCACAAAACGTGGTCCTTCACATAGATCGTGGGGTGGTCCGTAGAGGCATAACCAGTAAACTCCAAGACCAGAGCCTCCATACCTCAGCCTAAGTGAGGACCACGGGGACCTTTATAGCCCGTGGTCCTCCACCCGGGCCCTGGAAATGGCTTATTGGACCAGACCCCAGAACCCTTAGAGCTCCGAACCAAGTGAGGACCACGGGGACCTTCTTAGTTGTTGTCCCTCACACGGTTGTAGTCTCTCAGACTATCCAAAGAAGTGGTAATGGTCGGCCTGTTAGATTTTTAAGTAGGGTCATTTCAGTCTTTTCCCCTATTCGTTGGGCACCTAAACAACATCGTTTAACCCATAAACTACTTGGTTTTAATTAGTTTAAGCTTAGAAACATAACTAGAACTTACCATAGTTAAATCATTAATTAATACTTAAAAAATTAGAAGCAAAAAAGGAGAAAGAGGCGAGCAACCCTAGTTCAAGAACCCAATAAGGTTTCATAAGTTCTAGCCCCAAAAGCAAAAGATTTCTCCGTGGAATTCGTCACCAGGTATGTTGTATTTCGCTAGTGGGTTCCTTTCATCCATTAGGTCCCTAGTTTTCAGTCAGATTCTTGAATGATAGAATTGTTGGGTTTTTAGCTGTTAGAATGATCCAAATCAAATTTTTATGTTATTACTCAGTTTATTGCATGAAATTCAGAACCTTTGCTAAGTGGTTCTTTAGTTCTTGAGTTACACATCATAGGCCAGATATTTTAGTTATTTCAAATATGTGTGCCTTAGTTTTGAATATGTCAGTATTAGTTTTTTAATGTGCATTCTCATTTTGTATGATTTTGAGCTATCCTCTATATATAAGAATTCAGTAATACTATGTTAATCACTTAATCTATTGGGAGTAGCATAATACCGAATTGGACTAGGATCAGCCACCCATATATGTTATTTCAGCTAAACTCTATCATGCATGCTCAGTACCTTTCAGGTACTGACACATACTCTGCGCTACATCTTCTTATGATGTAGGTTCAGGCCCCAACAGTTAGATCACGTATAGATCAGATCCTGATCGTTAGTTTGATAGCATCTATGGTGAGTCCTCATTATTCGAGGACTAGTGACATGTTTACCTTACTGCTTTTCGTTTTACGTTTTAGTTTGCTCGATCTAGTTAGGGCATATCCCAACATTTCAGTCAGTTTTAGAGCCTTATTTTAGACATATTTATATTCAAGTTAGTATTTGAGTTTGATATTTCTCTTGTATTAAACTATCAGATTTGATATATTTAGTTTTAGTATATGGGTGTTCCCCATCATTTCAGATTTATTTATTATTAGCTTCTGCATTAGATATTATTATTCTTAGTATGCTTATGTCATGCTAGAAGAGTTAGATTGGGATCAGTTGTGATCCTAGGTCCCATGTCTGCGTCTCGAGGGTAGTTCGGGGCATGATAGAAAAGATTGATTCTTAAACAAAGCATTGCAACTAATATTTTACTGACCGAAATAAATTTATAACCATGATTTATTGTAATAAATGCATTATATATTTTATTTCAAGAATATATTGTAATCCCACAATCTAAGAAATGTATTATCCTATCCATTAATATAGAAAGAATACCTCTTCCTACTTCTTGAATTAGTGTTACTAGGGCTTGAATTGTTTTCGTGCATATAAGGAATCCAAATTCTTTACTTTTAGATGTAGTGTGTGTTGATTGAATGAAAAAATGCTATTGCCATTCCTGATTTTTTATGTGCTGACATTCCATTTTCTAGTAAGGTGAACATATAAGTCACTATGAGTTCTATGCAATGTTGTGTTGTTTATCATGTATTCCTATGATACTTAGAACAAAAACATTGGAGAACTTGGTACGAAAAAATGAAGTTTAAAGATTATTTTCAAAACTATAAAATTAAAACCAGTAGAAAAAATATAATGTGAAACAAATTAAAAAATATATAAAATATTTTACTCAAAGAAGAAAATCGAGCCTACTGAATGCAGATTGTCCTCTTAAGTAAATTATTCCCCTTAAGTATCCTATGTTAATGGAATATATCCTTGTAGAATAGTACGATCTTACTACCTGTGTATAGATACCTATACCCATGGTGTCAACAGACCACTCAATGATAGTAAAGTACATTCATACTAGATTTAATAGTAGAAGATGTCCAAAAAATTGGTTCTCTTAAAATGGGAGAAAATCTCTCTATATATAGACAACAAAGGTGAGTGAGAAAAGGTGCATATTGTTCCTTACCGAAGTGTCACAAACTTTTCGAGAAGTCACAATCCTTCAAAAAGGTCACAACCTTTCATAAAAGTCATAACTTTTCATATAACAACTCTTCATAAAGTCACAACTTTTCATTAAAATCACAACTCTTCATAAAAGTCACAGCTCTTCATAAAAGTCACAAATCTTCTTTTTCTATTCACACTTCTTAATCTCCAACAATCCCCTGCATGAATGGGGAATTAATCTAAGACAAAGAAACTGAAAAGTCATATACTTTACAAGCAAGAATTAATTGTATCGGCATAATTCGGTTTCCCTTTGAACTTTTCGTAGTGAAAATATGTCAGATATATATACTCGGTAAATTGGTAGGTGTGATATACTCGAAACTGTCGATCTTTGGTGTGTACATAGACAAACATATGCCACAAAATCAAACCTTTACCATTTATGATTCTTACAGTTGTGTGAGTTTCAGCCATGAACTCTCCTAGTTTCATGAGTGTATAGAGAGTAGGCTTTTAAAATGATTCTCTTTGAAGAGGTATCCTCTCACACTCATATAGCTGACTTCTAACAAGTGTTATCCCATGAATACACTATTTCTTCATCTCTGCCAAACATAGAAAATCATTAAAAACATTAGGCTTTATTAAATCGTTAACAAGCCTTATTGTTTTATCATTATTCTTGAACATTGTCTTCAACATAAGAATTGATTGAGTTTGTTGACAATACTAAACCATCATTCACAACTTTGTTTTCTCCTTAAACTTAGCTTTTGGGATATCCAGTCTGCAAGGTAGAGTTACCACCATGATGACTTGTACTGACATGTATACTAATTCCATTAGATGATTTTTGAACTTTCTCTCTAGTAAGGCCTTTTTGTAAGTGGATCCAACACATTATCCTTTGAGTTTATATAGTCAAATGTGATAATTAGACTACAGAGTAGTTTTCTAAGGTATTAATCTGGATGTTGAGTACCTGAACCTACATGATTAAATGATGTAGCGCAAAGTATGCATCATTACTTGGAATGCACCAAGCAAGCAGGATATGTATACTAAGGTGAATAAAGTATAACGGCTGAACAATACATAACTGAGCAGTATAATCAGAAAAAGGATATAGTGCCTTCTCGCATAGAACCTCTTCAAGTCCGTGTCGAACCAATTCTTTGAAATTTCAATTAGGCTATACATGTTGCATAAGCTTTTGCTGGTTTGACCCTTGATGTCCATCTGCACGATTAGTAGCCACCCTATATTCTAAAGGTCCCCAACACCCTTTAGAAAAATTGCATAGTATTTTTCAGTATGATCACGATAATTAAATTTAGCCAATTTATGCCAAAATGGAGTTTAGAATTTGTTAGTTGTTTATTTGTAGAGTCATGACCTTCCCATATTCCTTTAACCCGCAAATGGTCATAGAAGTAATCTATAAAGTAAGAGATTGGGGGAATGATATAAAGGAAGACCATGAAAGAGAGATTTTTCATTTGAGGGGCGGTCTTAATTACCTTATTTTAGTCATACCTGATTGTTACCTGATTTGGTCCTTACTAGAATTTTGGGACCCTCTGAGGATGGTCTTCAAATTTGTTGATTTTGATTTGGTTCCAATGATTAAAGAGATCAGTGGTTTCATTGAGTTGTCATACCATGAGTGTGAAATGATGGTATCCTATAAGTCATCATCAATGGAGTTTCTAGAAATTCTGGGAATGAAGCCCAATTCAACATTAACATGTTTGGATCTGGGGTGGATTTCTTTAGAATTTTTGTGTTCACATTTTAACAAAGAGGACAATTATTACTCTTCTATAGATGAATTTGATTTCTTCATCGATAGATGGGAAACATATTGATTGAATGCCTTTGTCATCACACTATTATGTTCCTTAGTTTTTCCTAAAGAGAGGGGAATGATTGACACATATTTGGGTTACGTGGTTCAATATTTAGCTCAAAGAGAGGTTGAACCTAGGAAAACTATAGTGCCTATGATACTGGCACAAATGATTAGAAGTTTGTTGGCATGTTTCAAAGGTAGAATATTTTTTGAAGGATGCAACCTCTTGCTGCAATTGTGGCTATCGAACACTTCTATAGACGACCTGACATAATAGATATTCTCGATGGTACATGAAACAAAATAGATAGTCATCCAAGAAGAATGGTAGGTTTCACCGCCCGCGTGAGATTCGTTGAATGACAAATATTTTTAATAGAACTTGACAGCTACCGCACTTTATTGAAACTCTATTACCTATCCACCCTCGTGCCATAGTGAGAGGATGAACGTTATTTTTTTGAGTTTATTGGCTTAAAATGCATTCAACCATATGCTCCTCTTTAAGTACTCCATCGGTTTGGGCAAGTTCAAGTAATACCACTCCGACCCAACATGGATTAGTTTAACGGTTACTTTGAATTAGATAACCGGCGAGTACACAACATACTTCGAAGATGTGAGAAGGTGGTAACTATTTTTATGGGTGCACGACGAGTCTTCTATGCATAGAGTATTGTATATGGATCCTAAAAAAGGTTGATGAAAGAGAATTATGTTGAGAAGGTTACTATGGGCTCACCGATGAAAGAGAAAAACATATGGGCACACAACTTGTTGAACATCGAGCATGAAGTCATTTTATATACAAGAGGGAAAATAGAGGTAAGCTCTAGGGATCGATATCGTAAAGATTTCAGAATTTCGAATAACTTTCACATGTTAACCCCTTTTCCCATTTAGTTTATTTCTGTTTTTATGGTGTAATGGTTGAATTCTATAATAAATGAGAAGTTATTTATTTCCTCTAATATAAAATTAAAATGGAAAAATAAGGCTTTAATTATATATTGTGCATCAATTATGTGTCTTCTTAGGCCTACCCCTGGCTCAACAAAGCTCCTTACATTTAGGGCGATTATCTGAAAACAATGTGCTTGTTATCCCAATTTATGCAATATTTTAACTTGGTTTTTCTTTTGATTTTATGTTATTTTACCCTTTCCAATGGTTGATGAGTAGAAAATGGTTTACCACACACGATCAAAGGGGGCTTCTCCTTCTCTTCCAAGTGAGAATCACAAAGGAAAGAAGAAGATGATTAACAATAAGGTTGTGGGTAAAACAATTGAAAAGGAGAATCCTCCGAACAAGTTAGTCTCAAGTTTGGAACAGAAAGTAAGGGAGTTAGAAGAATAGATATTTTACATGTGTGTGTGGGTTAAGTAATTACCCTCTATCAATCCCTCTTTTGTGTTCGAACTTTGATAAGAAGCTTTTCACAAGCGAATAAACTTTCAAAAATTATCCTCCATCTACAGGCTATCTCTCATCCTCAAAATCAACCAAGATCCATTCACGTGCCTCTAAAAAGCATTCACTTTCCAAACTACCCATATCCTCCTCAACATCACGCATATTCTTCTAGACATTCATATCCTACTCCACACCTACGGAATCCCACCATAGAAGCTCATCAATATCATACGCCTTTGCACCAAGTTTGTTGGTCGCACACTATTATACAGTATCTAATGCCTCCATATAGAATGTATGTTGCTCCAATTGCACACGCAAGTGTACGTGGTCGAGAAAGTAATATAGTGGTTGTTAAAAGAACTTGATTATAGAACCAAAGGACTTGTCAATTAACTATTTAATAAATTATACTAGTTTTGTTATTTATTTAAGAGTGCCAAAAGTGCTTGAGTTTTATTTGTAACGAAAAGAACGCAAGAATGAAATAATAATAGTACTTATAGTTTTTGGAATAATTCCACGGCTGCAACACATATAGGATTTCATGTATTGTATCTCAGTCAATGAATTAATTTATGTTATCAAGTTACTAATTTCAAGGTTAATTGTATGAGTCAAATCCCTCGACCTCTAGTCGGCTACTCCAGTTAGCTGTCTAACTACATCGTTGAGCGGGGATAACAGGACTAACTGGTGAGCATTTATTTTTCATTGTGTTTCATAAGCAAGCAAATTGTTTGTACACACGTCACTACTTAACACACATCAAATCAATAGTATATTGAGCTTTCTATTTTCTTTGGTCTATCTACCTTCTCCTCTCTCGATTTTAAGGATAGACAATATATTTATATCTAGATGGACAGTCAAGAAACACTAAAAATAAAAGTAATTCAAACGATAAGTAAGAGTTAATTCAAAAATCATTAATATTCAACAAATAATTTGTAGCTACAGCCCCAAAACAAGGGCATTAAGTCACTAATATCTAAGAAAAGAAGAAGTAGAAAAGAACCCTAAAAAGTACTGAAAACTTTATACTTGAGTCCCTATGATTCAACCCAAAATAAATATTTATATGGAGTATCTATAGATATAGAAAACTCTAAATAAAATTATTGAGGCAAAAACAATTTGGGAAACCAAAACCAAGTGGAATTTGACTTTCACATGAACAGTGGTCGTCCCAAGGCTCAATCCTCTTTGCTGCATTCATTATCGCCACGTGGCAATTATGGCAAGTAAACTTCTTTAAGTTCCGTTCTTTGTACGTTTGAATGAATATATTATAATATTCAATTTATTCTATTAAGATGTTTGTTTGATTTCCTTCTTCAATCCTTCATCTTTAATTCTTTTTAACTCAAAAAATCTTCCATTTTACACTAACTAGATAAATTTCCTATGCGAAATATTTTTTAAGCTTACATATGATCATTTGATAATATTTATATTTTTGATACATACACTACATTTTTAATAATATTTTATCTTAAGGCTAAACGTTCTTCCGAAATCTTGAAGTGCTATTTTTTAATTTATATTTTTTTGATATAAAAATTATGAGGTGTAGAGAGATTTTAAGTATAAGAAAGAAGTCTAAGAAAATCTCCATAGAAATAGTTGGTCAGAAATAATGAAATTTGCTAAATTCCAAAATGTTATCAAGAACAACATTAGACGTTAAATAAGAGACCAAAAGCCTCAAACGATACTATTCCCAAGTAAAGTGGAACATCACGTCCATAAAGAACATAGTTAACTAAAATAAAATGGAAGACCTTCATCTCCTTTCTTATGAACCTCCATATCTGTTTTTATTGTAGTATAACATATTATGTATATTTCAAAAATGACCCTAAAATTGTTAGTATCATGAATGTTTTTCCTCATTGTATCATAATAGTCATTACTATTCTTAGGCCACAATTTATTTGGAATTGAACCATAGTTATTGTTATGTTTATTGTGCTGGGTTTTAAAATATGTGAATGGAAAATGAAGAGTTGCGACTTTTATGAAGATTTGCGAGTTTTATAAAAGGTTGCGACTTTTATGAAAACTGATGACTTTTCTGAAAGGTTATGATCTTTCCGAAAGATTGTGACTTTCCCAAAGGTTTGTGACCTTTTCGGTAAGGCACAATAAGAACATTTTCACACTACCCTTTCTTTTCTATAAATTGAGAGATTTCCTCTCATTTATTAAATGAACCAATTTTTGGTCTTCATTTACTACTAGTAAATCTAGTATTCTAAGTGTGTTTTATTGTTGTTGAGTGGCTCGCTGAAACCAGCATTTTGGATATCAATACACTGGTGATTGAGATCATTCTATTATGGGAGGACATATTCCAAATCAAACCTCGGATACTAGAGGAGAATAATTTCATTAAGGGGACACGGTGCATTTAGTGGGCTTGATCTTTTTCTGTTTTTCCAGATTCCGGTATGTGGTATAGATTTTAGATTTGTGAATTAATTTATGTTCTTCTGTTCTTCATTGGTTCATTAAACATTGGTAACTTCGTGTTTCTGCAAAATTTGTTGGAATTAGTAAGATTATTTAAACACATATTGACAAAAATTCTTCTTTAAGAAAAATATTTTTTGTAGTTTGTTTTTTATTCTTCTTTCTCTACCTGTTTTAATTTTCTAGTTATGAAAATGTTCTTAGACCTTGTTGTATCTTACCAAATTCTTGAAAGTTTTGTTCTAAGTATCTTAGGATTACAAGATGAACAACAATCTTAAGGAAATTATTATACTATTGGTATTTCTTGTATTCTAGTAATTGAGAAAAATAGATTACGGAAGTAGAGTATTAATGTATTACTTCTACATAATTTGATGCTTTATTTAGCAAGGTCGAAGTGAGAATGTGCAGAACAAATTGGTGGTATTCCGGTTAAAGATTACACCAGGTAGCCTTCTTATTATTTTGTCTAAGGAGGAAAATAGTTTCTAAAAGTTAACTTTGATTTTTTATCATGTGTATCTTTGGAAAAGATTCAAGCCATATGTTGTTGAATGAATTTTACTTGGCAAAAAGTGTTGCTTTTAAAATTCTTTAGTTTTCAAAATGAGAGATGCATTTTTTTGTTTGATAAAATAGTATGTCAAATGTTGTAGTTGGAAGGCTATTGAAAAGAAAAACATTTCTATGTGATAAAGAATTTTTTTAATTCTGTTTGGAGACTAAAAAACTTTAATAGTTTTGTACTCCATGTATTATTTGATTGTGTCTGAGTTTTATAGACTAAAAGCTTTTGTAGTTTCTACTCTCGATAAATCAGACTATGCAATTGGTTTATAGAAAACATCACATAATAAGTCAATGTTGTACTTTTGACTTTCTATAAACTTCACTATTATATAGAAACAAATTGTACAATTTTTTTTCTTTATAGTATTCTAAATACTAAGTGATGTGTTTATTTGTGATAGAGGAAAAAATACAGTGACTTCGAGTTTGAGATTTTGTGCCTATATGGAATTAACTTTGACACTATGAAAATATTTTCAAAGAGAATTGAAGTAAAATAATTCTTTTGTAGAATAATATTTCCAAAAGAGGTTTCATACTGTCAATTGAAAATTTGATAGTCTGAGAAAATATGTGAAAAAACTATTTTCAAATACTTGAAAAATATTTCTGAGAGCACATTTAAAATGTGGGGGTTCTTTGCTTGTGATAAAGATAAGATTAGACTTGGTGTCTAATTTAATTTTGGAGCACAAGATATGAAATCCACTGATACTTTTATATTATGTTAGACCCACAAAATTCTTGGAGTATATTCAGTATTGTGGTTGTTGAGTTTCCCTATTACTAGTATGTTGTGACTAGTATGAAACTACCAAATATATATATACTTGTTCAAAATTAATTTTGTTCTTTTATGAAAAGTGTAACTTAAAATGTTGTGTTTTTCATGAAAAGATATGTCTTTTATAATAAAAGTATTTGCATAGACATGAATGTTGGTGAATAGCCATTTGTTATGTTTTGTAAAAGAAATATTTGGACTATATTGCATTTATTGGACTCGGTGAAACTTTGTTCATGGGTAGTTCTATAACAATCAAATTGAAGGTTATGGAAATGTCCGTCTGAAAAGGACATTTGACAAGGTGATGACTCTATACAATATTTGTATCACACAAAATTGTAAGAAATAGGAACAAAATATTAGTGAGAAAAAAGCTACCTCGCGAAGAGCTTTTTGAACCAATATTTTTATTTGTTCTTACTTGCTTGAGTTAAAGTTTGTGACATGAACATTTGGGGCATGTCAATTACAAAACCTTGTAAGAAAAACTGATCAACTTAGAAGATTATCTAACTTTGAGTACAATGAATAAAAATATCATGTTTGTGAGGAATCTAAGTATGTTGAGTATTCTTATAAATTTGTTGAAAGGAATTCTAATTCCTTAGAGTTGATTTACATTGACATTTGTGATATGAAGTCAACAGCATCTCGTGGTGGAAAAAAGTATCTCATAACTTTCGTTGACAATTGCATTAGAAATGACTATGTCTATTTGCTGAATGGTAAGGATGAAGCAATAGGAATGTCTAGACAATTTAATATGGAAGTTCAAAATTAGTTGGGAAAAAGATTACAAGTGATAAGAATGGAGAATACAAATCTCCTTTTTCAGAAATATGTCTGGAAAGTGGAATTATCCATCAAATTGTTGCCCTATTCACCTCAATCTAATGCAAAACCGAACGTTGAAAGAAATGATGGATGCATTATTTCTAATTTTGGGTTTACCATAAAACTTGTGGGGGGGGGGGGACAATCCTTAACAAAAGGGAACAACAAAAAGTTGTTTTTTTAGAAAGAAAGCAATTTTGTTTGTTCAAGACGCAATCTATTCAAGATGAGAAATGGAAAGGAAGGAAATATTCCAACTTGAAATATTTCAAAGTGTGGGGTGTCTATCCAAAGTCCAAGTTCCTATTCCTAAAAAGATTAAAATAGGATCGAAGACTGTGGATTGTAAAGTTAGACTTGAATAGTCTAATGAAAGGTGTAAACGACCTTGGAAGAACAAAAGAAGAATGTATTTAATAGAGAGATTCAGAGGTGTAGTAAATGCCAAAGGATATCTAGTTCCTTCGAATATGATTCTGTAACATTTCTTGTGTGTCTTCTGTAGACTCATCCTTTTGGGCAGATGGTGTCAATAGTGAGATTGGTTCAATCTAGAGCAATCATATTTGAAGTTGGTTGATCTTCCTCCAGGAAATAAACCTTTGGGTTCAAAGTGAATCCTCAAAAGTAAAATGAAAGTCAATGGAACTGTTTACAAATATAAAGCAAGACTTTTTGTCAAAAGTTTTAGACAAAACCAAGGTCTTGATATTTTTGACACATATTCGCCATTAACGAAATTACATTCATTTGGATGTTAATTGTGTTAGTTGTAGTATATGACCTCCAAATTCATCAAATGGATATGAAAACAACTCTCTTAAATAAAGGGAAAAAATTACATGGAATAGTCCGAGGGTTTTATGGTTCCTAGAAAATAAAAGAAAGTGTACGAACTTGTTAAGTCACATTATGGACTAAAATAAGCACCCAAACAATGACATAAGAAATTTGACCAAACCATGTTGGCTAATGGATTTAAGAATGATGGAAATGATAAATGTGTTCACATTAAAATCACAACGTCATTGTTTCTTTGTATATTGGTAATATGTTGATCATCAATAGAGACACTAATGACATAAATGCTACTAAATGTATGCTAGAAATCAAGTTTGGAATGAAATATCTTAGAGTTGTTGATGCAATCTTAGGTATAAGAATCCTTGGAACTTTATAATGTTTACCATTTTCACGGTCTCGTTGCATTGAAAAGGTACTTGACTAGTGCAAATATTTGGATTTCAATATTGTCAAGTCTCCAATAAATGTGAGCTTTGCATTTCAAACGAGTGAAGGCGAAAGTGACTCACAATTGGATTGGGCTAGAGTATTTGTAAGTATGATGTATATAACGATGTGTGCGCAATCAGATATATCATTTGCTATTATAAACTGAATCGGCTCACTAGTCATCCCAATTGAACTCATTGGATGGCAATAAATAAAGTTTTGAACTATTTAAAAAATACTTAAAACTATGTCTCTCATTATAACAATATCCAATAGTATTGAAAGGATATAGTGATGCAAACTGGATCACCGGACAAATGAAGTGAAATCCATGAGTGGAATGTATTTAATCTTGGTAGAGGAGTAGTCTCTTGGAAATATTTCAAAAGAGACATGTATCGCTATCTCTACAATGATCTTTCAGATAGGTTCTCTAAATAAGGTCGGCGAATAAGATGAAAGACATTGGAATTTCTTGACAGATATTCTTTTTTTGCCCAAACCATTGGCATTAGTATGCATAAACTTTGATATTCAAGATGAAATTGGTAGGGCATGGAACATGTATAATGGAAAGTCTCGTCATATAGGACATAGACATGATAACGTTAGAAAACTACTCTCTAGTGGAAATATCAGAATGGACTATGTAAAGTCAAAGGATAATTTGTCTGATCTACTTACAAAAAGGCCTAACTAGAGAGAAATTTTAAGGATTATCTAAGGAAATGGGTTTACGACTTAGGACAAGTCATCATGGCGGTAACTCTATCTAGCAGACCGGAGATCCCAAGAATTAGATTCAAAGAGAAAAACTAAGTTATGACTTACAGTTCGGCATTGTCAACAAACTTAATCCATTTTCATGATGAAGACAATGCTCAAGAACAAGGATACAACATTAAGGATTGTTAATGAGTTAATAAAGTTTAACGTTTTTAATGATTTGCTAAGTTTGGCAGATTTGACTCAAATAGTGTACTACGCGATAACACAATTAGAAATCACCTATGTGAGTGTAAAGTGTAAGCTGCTTCAAAGAGAATTATTATCAAAAGCCTATTCTCTACACACTCATGAAACCAGGAGGTGTTCATAGCTGAAACGAACACAATCGTAAGAACCATAAATAGTAAAGGGTTAATTGTGTGACATATGGTTGTCTTGGTATACACCAAAGCTCGACGGTTCAAAGATATCACATCTACCGATTGACCGAGTATATCCAACATATGTTCACTACGGAAAGTCCAAGGGGAAACCTACTTATCCAGATGCAATTAATTCTTGCTTGTATAGTATACATACTTGTGTGTTTCATTGTCTTGAAGTCATTCCCCATTCATGAGGGGGTTTGTTGGGTTTTAAAATGTGTGAATGGAAAATGAAGAGTTGCGACTTTTATGAAGAATTGAAACTTTTATGAAAGGTTGCAAATTTTATGAAAAGTTGTGACTTTAATGAAAAGTTGAGACTTTTATGAAAAATTGCAACTTTTATGAAAAGTTGTAGCTTTTATGAAAGATTGTGATCTTTCTGAAAGATTATGACTTTTCCAAAGGTTTGTGACCTTTCCAGTAAGGCACAATAAGAACTTTTTGACACTACCCTTTGTTTTCTATAAATTGAGGAATTTCCTCTCATTTTTTAAATGAACCAATTTCTGGAATTCTTCTACTATTAGTAAATCTATTATTCTAAGTGTACTTTATTGTTGTTGAGTGGCTCGTTGATACCAGCATTTTGTGTATCAATACATTGGTGATTGAGATCATTCTATCTTGGGAGGACATATTCCAGATCAAACCTCGGATACTAGAGGGGAATAATTTCCTTAAGGGGAGAATGTGCATTCAGTGGGCTTGACCTTCTTTTTGTTTTTCCAGATTCTAGTATGTATTATAGATTTTAGATTTGTGAATTAATTTATGTTCTTCTTTTCTTCACTGGCTCATTAAACTTTTGTAACTTTGTCTTTCTGCAAAATTTATTGGAAAAATGTTCTTAAACCTTGTTGTGTCTGACAAAATTCTTCAAAGTTTTGTTCTAAGTATCTTAGGAATACAAGATGAACAACATATAGTATGCAGTTACATTAATGCAATTATCAACCAAGTTGTAGGTGGCGTTTAAATAGAACTATTGACAGTTGGATATTCTAAACTAAAATTTTGACACTTAACATATTAAAATCTCACAGCATATTAAAATTTTGACACTTAACATACAACCTTACTTTCCTAGTAATCAAGAAGAAAAAGATATGTTGTTTAACATATTTTCCAGAAAAGATAGTCTATTGGGTTGTATCCTAGTTTAAAGTTTACACATTCAATTGAAATAATCCAAAAGAAAGAGTTGTTACTTCTTTATAAAAAAAACAAAAAACTTTATTGAAATAAAGAGTTATTACTATAGTAAAAATAATCTTTAACAACAACTAATAGTTTAATTGTCGCTAAATATTTATTTTCAGAGCCAGTTTTGTACTCTCTATAAATGTCCCTAAAGTTTATAGCAATATTGATTCTATTTACTTAATATCATTAAAAGCTCTATCTCTCTTCATTAATGTGAACAATTATTGTCGATAAAGATTTTATTTTTGTTATAGTGTATTTTGGTTAGTTTCAAATAAACTTGATCTCTTATTATGCCCAAAAAGAAGAGATGAAGACTTATGACAAATTACATAACTTGCAACAAAAGAAGTGGACTAATTGTGTCGATACTAATATTGTAGGAAGAGTGCAATGACACACGAATAATTTGTACCTACGAAAAAATAATAAAAATATTATACTAACCGTGGCAAGAAAGAGGGAAATTGTTTAGTTCTTTTAACAAACATCATCATTGGTTCCGTATTAGTTATCACATAATTGTTGTTGTGTACTATCAGAAATAGCACAACACACAAGCAATTTTCCCACAAATCATTGAAAAAGTCCATAGAAAGCGACAAAAGAGAAGATAAATTTTCAATCATCCTCACTGGAATTTTTTGACAAAGTTAAAAAAAAAGTCACCAAAATAGCAAATAGGAATTGCAATAGATACATGAATCACTATGACTTACAGTAATTGATTATGCTTATGAGGAATGAAAAACACTTCAAAAGAAGTTTAATTAATATATTTCAATTTGACTCCCCTATGGCAAAAAAAAAAGAGTTACATATAATAGTGGCAGAAATAAAAGTTTTGTTTACTAAAGAACCAAATATAATGAATTCAACAATTTCAATAGCTTTATGAGTTGTAGAATGAGAGGTGCAAGAGTAGTAACGTGGAATTGCAATCAAATTATTTTTTTTTGTTTATACGAAGAAACCTGTAGAAAGGGACAAAACACAAGATCAATTTTCCGTCATCTTCAGTGAAACTTTTAACATAGTTAAAAAGAAGTTAACAGAAAAGCAAAAAGAATTGTCATAATTACATGAATCACTATGACTTATAGTAAGCTCCATGAAATAGGAGGATGAAAACTTTGAGGAATGAAACAAACTTCATAAGAAGTTTAATAAATGTATTTTAAGTTGACTACCAAAAAGAGGGGGGGAAAACCTACAAACAATAGTGACACGAAATCTCTCTATTTATAGACAACAAAGGGTAGTGTGAATAAATATTTATTGCGCCTTATCGAAAAGGTCACAACTCTTTAGAAAATTTAGAACCTTTCGTAAAGGTCACAACATTTCATAAAAATCACAATTTTTCATAAAAGTCACAACTTTTCAAAAAGTTACAACTTTTGAAATAAAAGTTACAACTCTTCATTATAGTCACAACTTTTCAAAAAAGTGACAGCTTCTCATAATAGTCACAATTTTTCATAAAAGTGACAACTTCTCATAAAAGTTATAATTTTTCATGAAAAGAGAAGGTTAGTTGTGTAAATAAATAAAGGGAAGGCTAGTTTTGTAAATAAATAAATGAAATTTTTTATTTCTAGAGGCGTCACGTAGGCGGACCTGGGATTCTCTTTTATATATGACATATGATTTACTCTGAATAATAAAATACACTATTAAGCACAATTCATAAAATTCATGCTCAGAAAGGACAAGCATAAATAATAAATGTGAGGCAAATTATGATGAAAATATGTATTTTTTGCCTCACATCAACACCCACACTTACACTTTTGTTGTCCTCGAGCATAGCATTAATGCTCATGTCAAAAAAATCATATTAGATTTGTCATCATTTTTGTTAATACAAACAACTAGGTCATATCAAAATTTCAAAACATCAAGTACACTTCTCAATCATTATGCACAACATCAAAATAAAAAACAAACCTCTAACCTCCAAACCTCAATGAAGGACTTTGAACTCGTCAAATTTCAGTTTGCTCACTTATTCTGATCAAAGAAAACTAATAAAATCACCAATCAATCATGAAACAAGTGCCCTTACAAAAAGAAATAGTTCACATACTCAATTCAAAATATTGAATATAAATTAAGGACTTAGCATGGAAGAACAACTCTCACACTCAAAAAAAAAGTTCACATGTATAGACAAAGAACCATAAGTTTTCCCATTACGTAAATCACCACTAATTATGTATGCTTGATTAGATAGGACTTTAATAAGATGTAATGTAGGCTAGGGGATGGGTATGAAAACTATATAATAGTGACTTACACTTCCTTAAGCAATTTGCAATTTTAGACTTCATCACCCATTATTTTCTTCTCTTTATTTTCATCCCTCTCTTCAACAATTATTTCACAAGTAATTCTCAGCATATCAAGAATGCTTCAAATTTTTTTCTTTTTTTTTCAGGTCACATTCATTCAATGAGGTCTTTTTAAGCACTTTGTAGCTATCATTGATTACCTTTTAACTCAATCAACCCTTTTACTCAAAATTGATAATTAGAATAAGTCTACGCTATAATGTTCAAGGAAGCAAGGTGCAAAAACTAGGAATTCAACAAAATAGTTAAGGGCAAAATATGGCTACCAAAAAAAGACTATAGGCTATAAGAAACTTATTCCGACAAAATAAAAGATAGTCAGTTCAAAGGGAAGATCCTCAGGAAAAGACCCGAAAACAAAATCCAAAGAACCAATCCTAAAAAAAAGACTCAATAAATAGTAAAAATTAGGAATTCAATCCTTCACCCCATACTTCAAATTATGTTATGTCCCCAAAGCATCTAATAAAATTTAAAACAAGGGTTAGAAAAACTCCGTGAGGACTTTTGGTTTAACTAGTAGCATGTTCTCTTAACTTTTATCACGGACATCACCCCACCCTTAAACTCAAACGGTTTGCTTATCTATAAATTTTGGATACTCAGAATACTCCAAAACCTGTACAAACAACAAAAAAAGAAAAAAGTGACACTAATAAAAAAAATAAGAAGGTACACTACTAATTGTGTTGCCTCCAATAAGCGCTTAATTTAACATCGCGCAAGACATATGTAAGTTCACCACTTTTATTTATACTTTGAACTTATGGATTTTACCCCTAACTTTGCGACAATTTTTCTGCTCCTCTCTAGGGGTGGTGGTATAAGATAAACGAACCAAGTAAAATATGTCGCATCTTGCACTTCTTTGCTCTTAGGTGAGAAATGTTGTTTTGTATACGTGGACTAAAATACATTAGGATGTAGGGGCCTTGTTAACTCATCTATACACTCACACATTAGTTCATATGATATAGCAAAGTGTTTTGAATGAGATCCAAGTTTCCTCAACTCCAAAGCATTTTACAACATTCTCACTTTTCTACTATTTATCAACATCGATATTAAGGAATAAGGTATACTTGAATGGGCGGAATTCCTCTTTTTGCTCCTCTAGTTGGTCCTCATCCATGACAATTAATAGTTCGTCATTATACATATCAATTATTATTTTTCAAGTGAGCCTCCAAGTCATGATTATCTGAGTCACATTGATCTATTTCTTCTGTGAGATCTACTCTTCCTTCAATTAGTTGGGTTGTCATGTATGTCAGACCATCACGGATAGACTCTTGAAACGTAGAAGTTGAGTTTGTTCTTATACCCAAGATTGGCTCACTATCTCTGTTTCTCCATAACTTTCTCCTCTTTGGGCTTAAATGTCTTCTAATTTAGTTTGGACCATAATTTCTAATTGTTTAGCGTTAAGCTTAACCAGCAATTTCATGAGTTTTTTTGTGTGCACTTCCTCGCATTCAAATATTTGTTCAGTGATTGTTGAATTAGCTTTGTCCAACATGTCCGTACATTCCATAAGTGAATTCACATTGTGCGTCTCTTATTTTGTATTCTCCACTCCATTGCATGTGCTAACATCACAAATAACAGAAAAATATAAGAGGGGGTTTGGGGAAGGGAATAAAAATTTAGGAAAACCGTTCCGATAAATATATATTGAAGACCACATTTATGACTATTGGACACTCGATATCCAAGGGGCTTTTGCTACAAAAAGTACAAGGATTTTTATAAGCATATTCATCACTCAACCACAATTTATCCCACTCATCCATATCAATAAGAGTACCAAATTATTCAGATAAAGAAAATAATAATAATTAATTGATCAAAAAAAATAATAACTTAAAAAACAAAAAAAAAAGAAAAGTAAAAGTATAACCTAAAAGAATAGTTAATTGCTAAGTCCCTGACAGCAGCGTCAAAAGCTTGTTTCTCCCAATTGCACACGCAAGTGTACGTGATCGCACAAGTTATATTGTAGCTCTTAAAATAACCGGATTATCGAACGCAAAGTACTTGTCAATTAAATATTTACTAAATTATACTAGTTTAATTATTTATTTAATAGTGTCAAAAGTGCTTACTTTTTATTTGGAAAGAAAAGAATGCAAGAATGAAAAAATATTATTACATAGATCATATTTTATGCATCATATCTCTGGCAATGAACTAATTTTGGTTATCAAGTTATTGATTTACAAGGTAAATTTTATGAGTCGGATCTCTTTACTCTAGTCGCCTACTGCAGTTAGCTGTCTAATTGTATTGTAAAACGGGGATAGCAGGTCTATTGGTGAGCAATTATATTTCATCATGTTTCGCAACCAAGCAAGTTGTTCTTCTGAGCGTCAGTCCTGAACAAACATCAATTCAATGGAAGATCGAGCTTTCTATATAAAGAGTAAGACTGTATTAGAGAATGAATTGATGCTACTATTAATATATGTTATGTGGTATACAAAGGGCTATTCCCAGCTGATACAAAGTCCTAATATATACAAAGTTTGTGTATGATAACAACAAGGGATAAAGTAGGATAACTGAAGTGATTGAGATGGACTCTAAATCAAAAATTGGTAAAACAACTCAAACAAGAATACGCTAAATCGTATAAAGAATATCCAGTCGTTATTGCGCCCCCGCAAGTTGGTGCTGGTATCAATAACACCCAACTTGGGGAAAGAGCCGCTCAAAGGAAGCATGTGGCAGTGGCTTAGTAAGTAGATCTGTAACTTGGTCAGCAACATGTAAGTGTTTGACTTCAATCTCCTTGTTTTGTACCTGATCCCGCACAAAATGAAAGTCTATGGCAACATACTTCATCCGACTATGGGAAATATGATTAGCACAAATATATGTAGTGCAAAAATTGTCACAAAAAAATGTTGGAGCGCCATCAAGAGGAAAATGCAGCTCATGAAGAATATAAGACACCCAGTTTGTTTCTGCAACAGCGGTAGTGACAGTTCGATATTCCGCTTTAGTTGACAAACGGAAGACACATCGTTGCTTCTGGAAATAGGTGTACCACCTAGAAAAAACACATAGCCTGATGTGGAAGTAAGATCATCTGGATCTCCAGCCCAGTCCAAATCAGAGAAAATAATTAATCTTGAATCTCATTTCTTTGCAATATTGATGCCAAAATGGGAAGTTTCACTATGATAGTGAAGAAGATGCTTAACTGCCTTCCAGTGACTTTGTCTTGGTTGATGCATGAACTGGGAAAGTTTGCTAACAATAAAGGCTATGACTGGGCAAGTAAAAGAAAGGTAGTGTAATTTACCAATAACTCTCCTATAAAGAGAACCATCAGCTGTATTATCTCTAGAAGAGGTAGTATGAACGGTCGTGGAAGTCATTGGTGTTGGAGCTTCTTTGTTGTCCTATACCAAAGTATATTTTTGTTGTGACAGAAATAAGCCTTCACTGTGTGGGAGAACATCAATACCCAGATAATAGTGTAGAAGACCAAGATCCTTTAATGAAAACCAATGAGAGAGACGATCAATAGTATGTTTTACACTTGCAAACTGATTATTAGTTATGTTTTACAAGAGATACCTCAGTTCAAGTACCAACCAATGTGTAAACAATTTGGTGTGGAGCATATTTGTTTTGCAGATGACTTACTACAGTCTTGTAAGGCTGATGTAGATTCAATACAATTATTGCAAGGTGCTTTCAATAGATTCTCTATGGTCTCTGGACTACAGTCAAATAATGAGAAAAGCTCCCTTTACATTACTGGTGTGAAACCTGACATGAAGCAAACAATTTTAACCACATTGGGCTATGTGAAAGGTGAGATAACATTTAAATATCTAGGGGTGCATATTTCCTCCTAGAGGCTCACTATAGCTAAATGTATGTCATTGGTGGAAAAGATCACTGAAAGAATAAGGTGTTGTCAGGAAGAATTCAGTGATTGAAATCAATAGATTTTGGGATGCAGACTCACTGGGCACAAATCTTTGTCTTGCAAAAAGGGATCCTAAAACTGATTGAAGGAATATGTAGAACTTATCTTTCAGCTGATTCAACTTTGAGCTCTAGGAAAGCATTGGTGTCCTGAGAAAAACTAAGCCTTCCAAAGGTAACAGGGGGTCAAAACATAATCAATCTCCAAGATTGGAATACTGCTGCTATTCTTAAACTATTATGGGCAGTGCATGAAAAGAAAGATTGTCTTTGGATCAAATGGATACATACATACTATATAAAGGGTGAGGGGTAGAACATTGTACTATTCCACCTAATGCCACTTGGGTAATACGAAAGATGTCACAATCCAACCCACCGGCCCGTGCGGGCACCCACTCCAACACCTAAGTAGGTGAACCCTTATATTCCAAGATTTATTCATGCAGAAACTTGAACAAAATAAACATAGTGTCGAGTAAAATCTTTATTACAGGCTCTTATTAATGCACTAGTTAAAACATTTAAAGTAACTTGAAAACCCCAAGGATCTAGTATAATAGGTACAAGCGTTACTAAGAATTACAACAGGATAAAAATTTAATAAAACGACACATCTCCCACCATGCGGAAAGAAAAGTGGAAGCTACTGGAGGATTTCCTCGTCGTCACCTAACGAAACATCACCAATCCTGCATCCAAACTATGTCAAAAATACATAGCAAGAGTAGTATCAGTACAACCACATGACCAGGTAAGTATCATCGATCAACCCGACTCCCACCTTATAAGATATGAACAAAATAATAAAAGATCATGTCCCCTTAACCCTTACTTAGAACCCTTCCGATTAACTTGTCTCCTTCCTGCGAGGTCATAACCTAAATACACTAACCACCTTGTATAGTACAAGTAACACTCCCACATTTAATATCCCATTAGTCCATAGCTTAAATATACTAGCCACATTGTATACTAAAAGTAAAACTACTACACTTAAAATTCAAATAGATCATAGGTTAAACATTCTAACCACATTGTATACTACGAGTAAAACTACTACAATTAAGATTCAAATAGATTATAACTTAAACTTACTAACCACATTGTATACTACGGGTAAAACTACTACACTTAAGAACCAATAGGCCATAGCTTAAACATGCTAACCACATTGTATACTACGAGTAAAACTACCACCCTTAGGATTCCAATAGATCATAGCTCAAACCCTTAACGCGTAGATACATATATACACCTCACGAAATCAAGCCTATTATATTTCACTGTATACATTTTATCACAAGTAGTTGGCCCACTCATTGGACCGAAATTCAAGTTGTTAGCATGCCGGAACGTGGAAATCTGATCCAAGTTTTATGCCGAAACGTGGCAACCGATCCAATTTGAGTGTTGGAATGTGGCAGTCGATCCCAGTTAGTATGCCAGAACATGGAAATCTGATCCATGTTAGAGTGTCGGGACGTGGTAGCTGATCCCAATCACACATCACAATAACACATCAAGATCACACATTCAAGTCATGACTTCATTATATCGATATTGACATATCTTCTTTCAAGCTCTAAGACCATTTTTGCTAAATGCATACATATACAAGTATCACAATGACACAAAACACGTGTATATCACCCATCACAGACATCACCTAGTCACATACTTAATTTCATATGGTTCTCTCGATTTCTCTTTACGGAATTACACGAGTCCAAACACTAGTTCTTCATCACCTAGTTCTGTTACTAGCTTTATTTACCATGACTACTACTCCTTGTCACCATTACACCATACTCTAACAAGAAACCCATAAAACACAAAATAAAAAACTCAGCTAATTATCGTCTCAACCCAACACTAATCCCATACGCATTGAATTATAGAAACTTTCCATGGAATTTACTTTGTGCACGAAAGTCTAAACATACCTCATACTGTAAATTCATAAGTTACATGGTAATAATTGTTTTAAAACTACTCAACATGAAAATCTAACCTACATGGGCTCCAAGAAATTTGTACGGAGTTTTGATTTTGTTCCCAGCTTTTCGGAATTTGTTACGGTGAATTTTGCCAAGATTTTGCGAGCTTCAGCCATCCCATGCTAGAAATATTCCTCTCTTTCTTTTCCCAACCTGAAATCACTTTTCTAGGATATCTAGGGTAATTTACGACCTATAAGATGGAAATATAAAGATGTCTTATAATTTTAGATTTTGGCTCGCCAATCCCGCTGCATCGGGGTAAGTTGCACTGCAGCGGTACCGCGATCGCGGCACCTGTCCCGCTGTAGCGGGACAATGAGAAGAACTTTTTCAAATTTTTGCTCTTCTCCAATAACGACAGTTCGGGTCGTTACAATAGATACCAATTTACCACTCGTTCATCCCCGAACGACTAAGGCTCAGTCATCACACGCTCTCACTTTGAAATGTTCCCTACTAGTGATACGACTCTTACATGGAACGACTAAAGTTTGCGACCCCAAGAGATTTCTAGATCCTAAAAGAATAGACACATGCTAGAACGAAGGGGTAAAATGCACTATACGAAAGAAGTGTTCCATGGTAGGGTAGTTTAACAGGCGAAGCAAAAAACTGGGTCAACTAAGTCAACATTCTCCCCAAGTTGCTTCCCGGTGGAGCTGCAGTTCTACCGCTGTAGCGGAAGATTGGGGGTCGTTCCTGTTTTCTCACTTACTCAATCTTCCTCTCAAAAGACTCCCCATAACCTCCTCCGAATCATCAAAATTAAGGTATTTTCTTGTCACTTTTCATTCTCATTACTTTCTTTCTTGATTACAATGATTGCATGCTAATTTGCTAATCGAATCAAAACGGTTTTTGGGTGGTTATTTTCAAAAATTGCACTAGATTGTAGAAGTATTATAATTTTGTAGCATGGTTACTTCCCTTACGTCCCCAACATTTCAACAACATCCCATGCGTAAGGATTTTGTAAGAGCAAGATTAAATTGTTACTAAAATGGGTGGGGGAAGTTGAAAATTCATCTTGTCATAAACTCATATTTAGACCCAATTTATTGTTTATTTGGTTGAAATACTTTCTAATTCGTATTCTAGGGTAGTTAATATACTTTGATCTGTTGAAAATTGATAAAACATGGATTTTGGGATGAAACGACGCCATCTTTGTGTCAGGGTTCGTCCCAAATAAAGGTCTCTACAGTGGCCTCCATCCCGTTGTAGAGACCTTCATCATCATGTTGTAGTGGAATGATTGTCGCTGCACCGGAATGACCCAGACCAGTAGTTGGCTCCTTTTTTTCCAAAGATTTCTCTTTTTGTTTTTGTCTTCCCTGCCTGATCTATACTATTCTGACTTGTCTTATTCCCAAAAGGTTATCGTAAATTGCCTGTCAAAATGATGATAACGTACCCATCACCCATTCTCTCGGTGCCGCTAGTTGGGAGAGGCACCACGACTATCGAACTACTGGTTTTTGCTACGAGAGGGCAATGATACATCATAAGGTGTAGGAGGAAGGCTGTAGTTTGAGACTGTGTCATGTTGAGGATATGAAAGACGGTTAAGGCAATAATCGCCTGCGTTGCTCCTAGCCAGCCTCTTCCTAGACTCGAGCCAGATGATTTCAGGGAATTTAACATGTTGAATGAGGCTTGGAACGGGGTGACGCTTCCGGAGCAGCTTGACTCCAACATCAAAACTATCCCATCCCAGAGTCCTAATTAGTTTCCCGTTCCCCTCTTTGGTTTATATTTTAGACAATTAGTTTATAATCTCTCTTTCGACATAACTGAGTTTTTGTAGCACATGAATGCTTGCTTTTGGTTTGCCTGATGCAACCCATTTTAAATTTTTTAATCACTTTTAATTGCAACTGTTGTTGAACACTGGCTTGAGAGTTGCAGGGACTTGTTAGGATCCATTACGGATTGTATATTCAAAACTTAGGTAAAACAAAAAAATTCTGTTGAGGTTCTACCTCCCTCTGTCCCCTTGTAGCGGCACCGCGCCAGCAGGAATAATCCCGCTACAGCGGCACATATGAGACCAGAACCTGGCTAAGGATTTCCTAGCACTTTTTCACTTTCCAAAATTTTTCCCGATCTCTATTTTCGCCATCCTACCAAGCTTTTATCTTTCCCCACTAATGTAACACGATGTTTTATAGGTTACACATTCCCAGGATACACCCAGACATTACAACTTGCATAATCTTGTGATTCATCCTTAATCCTACTCTTATTAATTTTAGACATTCCCCACATGGTCCTTAATCATGTATACTCATTCCAATTGTATTCATGTACTTCAAGAATGATTCGGGCTATCAAAATACTTCCATATTCAAAGATACATATTCAACACGCAGTGCTTAGTATCAGATAAATACAACAACAAGAACACAACCCAATTAGTTACAAATAACAGGAAGCACATATTCACCGTTTACTAGACAAAACACACATACAATTCCAATTTATTCATTAGTTTTGTCCCATATATAACCCTTAACGATTATTCATGCTCTTTATAACCCCAAGGCTAGTACCAACTGGAACCTTCTGGTTCCAATTAACTTGTTGGTGTCCTTCGGTCGTATCAACAATGTCACACTCATCGTCAAGATACCAATTGGAATTGGGAGATGCCAAGTGGACTCAAACCATAAAACAAGCGACACTTCACAGAAAAAGAGTAAATGAATGAAACGACTTCCTAAAATTCTTCCTAAGCTCTTGTAGATTAGATGTGGACGTCAACACACAACTCCACAAGATTTTAGTCCATATTTTGCTCTTGAACGGAGAGACCGGTAACCTAGGCTCTGATACCAATTTGTCACAATCCAACCAACCGGGCCGTGCGGGCACCCACTCTAACACCTAAGTAAGAGAACCCTCATATTCCAAGATTTATTCATGCATAAACTTTAGCAAAATAGATTTAGTGTAGGTAAAATCTTTATTACGGGCTCTTATTCATGCACTAAACATTCAAAGTAAATTGACAACCTCAAGGATCTAGTATAACAGGTAAAAGAGCTACTAAAAATTACAACAGGATAACAATTTAATAAAAAGACATAGCTCCCACCATGCGAAAGGAAGAGTCAAAACTGCTCGAGGATCTCTTCGTCTTCACCTAGTGAAACATCACCAATCCTGCATCAAGACTATGTTAAAAAGATATAGCAAGAGTAGTATCAGTACAACCGCACGTACTGGTAGGTATCATCAATCAACCCGATGCCCACCTCATAAGATATGAAAAGAACACTAGAAGATTATGTCTGGGGCCCTCGCTTCTCCACCCTTAACCTTTACTTAGAACCCTTCCAATTAACTTGTCTCCTTCCTGCGAGGTTACAACCTAAATACTCTAACCGCCTGGTCTACTACAAGTACCACTACCACACTTAAGATCCCATTAGTCCATAGCTTAAATATACTAGCAACATTGTATACTACCAGTAACATTGCCACACTAGTCCAATGGATCATAGCTTAAAAATACTAACCACAATGTATACTACGAGTAAAACTACTACACTTAAAATTCCTATAGATCATATCTTAAACATACTAAACACATTGTATACAACGAGTAAAACTACTACACTTGAGACTCCAATAGATCATAACTTAAACATACCAACCACATTGTATACTACGAGCAAAACTACTACACTTAAGATTCCAATAGATTATATCTTAAATATACTAACCACATTGTATACTACGAGTAAAACTACCACACTTAGGATTCAAAGAGATCATATCTCAAATCCCTAACGCGTAGATACAGATATACACCTCACGAAATCAATCCTATTATATTTCACTATACACATTTTATCACAAGTAGTTGTCCCTCTCATGGGACCAAATGTCAAACTGTTAGTATGCCGGTACGTGGCAATCCTATCCAAGTTTTTTGTTGGAATATGGCGACCGATCCTTGTTAGAATGCCGGAATGTGGCAGCCGATCCAAGTTAGTATGTTGGAACATGGCAATCTGATCCAAGTTAGAGTGTCGGAATGTGGAAGACGATCTCAATCACACATCACAATAACACATCAAGATCACACATTCAAGTCATGATTTTATCATATCGATATTCACATATATCCTTTCAACCTATAAGACCATTGTTGCAACATACATACATATACAAGTATGACACTAAACAAAACACATGTATATCACCCATCACAGAATCACAGATATCACCTAGTCAAATACTTAATCACAGATATCACCTACTCAAACACTAGTTCTTCATCACCTAGTTTCGTAACTAGTTTTCTTCACAATGACTATAACTCCTTGTCACCATTACACCATACTCTAACAAGAAACCCATTTAAGAACACAAAAATAAGAACCTCAACTGATTACCGTCTCAACCCAACACTAATCCCATAAAAATTGAATCAAAGCAACTTTCCACGGAATTTACTTTGGTGCACCAAGGTCTAAACATACCTCATACTGTTAAATTCATATATTACATGGTAAGCATTGATTTAAAACTACTCAAAATGAAAACAAACCTACCTGGGTGCCAAGCAATTTGTATGGAGTTTTGATTTCATTCCCACCTTTTCCAGATTCGTTACAGTAAATTTCGCCAAGATTTCGCAAGCTTCTGCCATCCCCATACTAGAAAGCTCCCTCTCCTTCTTTTTCCAACTTGAAATGTTTTTTCTGGGGGTTTTCGAGTAATTTACAACATATTAGGGTATTTAAGAAAGATGGAAAAATAAGGATTTCTCATGATTTTGGATTCTTCCTCGCCGGTCCTGCTGTAGCGGAGTAAGTTGCTGCTGCAGCGACGCTGCGCCAGCGGCACCAATCCCGTTGTAGCAGGACAGTGACAAGAATTTTTTTGAATTTTTGCTCTTCTCCAATAACGACATTTCGGGTCGTTACAAAATATCTTAGAGACAAGGAAGGCACTAAGTTTAGTCATGGGATCAGGTGATCTGGGAAAATGTTCTTCATTCATCAGATGTATACTAATCTAACACGAAAGCATCCAAAGTGAATTGGAAGAGCATTCTTTTGAAATCGAACATCCATCCTAGGAATCAATTTATGCTTTGGTTAGCAGCTTGGTGGAGGCTGGCTACAACAGAAAGATTAAAGAAGTTTGGTATACTAGTGCCTTTGGAATGTAGCTACTATGTAGTTTCCCTTAAAAATTTATCACTTTTTTTAGTGTCCTGAAACTAAAGCATTGTGGGCCAGATTACTGAAATGATTGGGAATCAATAGGCAAATAGAAAGATGGCAGGTTGATCTAGAATGGGCTAATATATGGTCAAGAAAGAGTAATGGGACTGGTGCAATAAACAGTTATGTCTTTGCAATGATTATGTATATTATATGGAGAGAACGGAATACTATTAGGTCCCATGCGATTCCATACCAATGTTATAGATTTTGCAAGGAAATTGGCTTATACATTCATGTTAGAGAAGAGATCTGAAGAAGTGGAAGGAGGCTTTGAAGAAGATTGATCAAGTACCATAATGTCTGCATTTTTTCCTTTAAGGGACCTAGATTACCTATGGTTTTTACTTGTATAGTGTTCTATGTGGTTTATCAATTTTGAGCTAGATTGATATGGTAGAAATCTAAGAAGTAGGTGGTCAGCATATACTTGGTTTTGTAGTTCCACAATTTCTTAGTATCAATAAATATTTTATTTCACCAAAAAAAAGTATGTTGTCCACATAACAAGTACCTAAGTGGTAAAGGCAGAATTGTGGAAAATAAACAAAGAGGAATCTAATTGAGACTTCGCAAGCCCAATAATTATGAAATAATTTTTGAACTTAGTTTACCATGCACGTGGTGCTTGTTTCAAGAAACTAATGGATTTGTTGAGCCTGCACACATGCGAGGAGTTATGTGGATCCTCAAAACCACGGTGTTGTCGCATATAAACCTTCTCTTCTAGTCTAGTTGGTGGATGGGCCAGTTGCGTTGGGTGGCAATAGAAAGAACTATACGGACAATAGTTGGCTTGGCCATCAGGCTGAACGTTGAATGATAATATAGACCAAGGCGTTGTCTAAATTCTGTGGCAACCAGACAAGCCTTAAACATGTCAATCAAACCATCAGGATGATTCTCTATATGAAATATCCACTTACAATCAACCACATTTATTGAAGGACTGAATGGAACCAATTCCCATGTATGGATCCTACCTAGAGCATCAATCTCTGATTTCACAGTTGTTCTCCATTGAGGATGAGGGTGGGCTTGTCTATATGTTTTAGGTATGAAGGACGAAGAGGATTTTACGGTGACAGTGAACTGTTTTGGTTTAAGACTATTTGTCTTAGAACGTGTGATCATGGGATGTGGAAGTGGTGGGGTGGTCACTGGAGCTTGCGGAGAAAATTTGTTGGAAATAAATGTGGGTTGTTAATTAAGGGGATGTGGTGGTGAAGTGTGTGTGGAAGATTGGAGGTGAGGGGTTCAACGAAGTTAAGTGAGTAAGGTGCGGTTTGAGAAAGGCTCAGAGTTGAATCAGATAGGTGTTTTGGGTTCGGAGGAAGAATGAAACTTGTGTGGTGCGGAAACCGGAGGCCTTGGTGGATGAATTTGAATAGGCAAAGAATATTGAGAATTACCTGATTTGAGGGAGGCGTCATGTGTTTTAGCGGAGCGCGAGTGTGCACACGTGGGCAGCGACACAATTGGATCTAGAAGTTGTTGACAAACATGTGAATCCCTAGATTAAACCTTTATAGGTTGTTCCACGAAATAGTTTTCCCAAGATAAATCTACTGTGTTTTTATTTTTAAAGTTCAAAATTAAATTTTTGAAAGGAAAATTGTCTTCTAAAAATAGAACATATGTGGACAAATAAACTTTGGACTTCACAGCTGGATCAAAACATTAGTGCTAATAATATTTATCTGAAAATCCTAAATAAACACATGGTGTTGAATGAGGCTCTAATTTGTTCTTAGCATAAGGTGTAAGCCAAGGATAACATAGACAACTGAAATCCTCAACAGAATCATATTTGGGGGCATATTGAAATAGAATCTCATATGCAAACTTATCTTTTAAAGTTGGAGTGGTCAGTCTATTTATAAGATAGACAGCTTGATGACAAGCAAAACTCTAAAAGGATGATGGTAACGAAGCTTGATGTAATAAAGTTCTAGCCGTCTCAATAACATGTCTATGTCAGCGTTCAACTAGAGCTACTCGTTGTAGTGTACATGGAGGCGAGACTAAGTGTTTTTAGATAAGATAACAAATTTTGAAATTCACCACCACCATCAGTATACAAGGATAAAAATTTTGTTTGAAATCGCTTTTCAAGCAATGGATGCAAAGTGTGGAAAACGTCCAGAACTTCTTTTTTTATTATTTGAGAGTGAACAACCATATGCATTTAGAAAACTGATCAACGAATAAAGCATAATATCTCTTTTTATCAATTGAAAAAACAGATGAAGGACCCCATAAATCACTGTAAAGAATCTGTAAGGGCCTTTCACATTGCAAAGAGTTTTCAGAAAATTACAACATGTGCAATATTTGAATAACATGAATTACAACTTGAAATTGTTCTAGAATGACAAACAGGAATGGAATACTTATTCAGAATTTTATTTAAAACATATTCATAAGAATGTCCTAAGCATCGATGCCATAGGTTGAGAGGAACGACTATATTACACTTAGGAGAGTTTTGTGTGCTGCCTGGCGTCCACTCATACAGCCCATCCTTGTTCACCCCGCGTAGAAGAGGCGCCCCCGTACTCATATCCTTCACAAAATAATGAAAAGGAAAATATTCAATGGATGTGTCACGACCCGGATTCTGGAATCCGGATCGCAACCGGAGTCGTTGACCTCTCAGAGGTCGCAGACAAGCCTCATCTTGCATTCATCACATTCATCTAGTTAAATTTGCGGAAAATTTAAAACTTTTTATATGTATGAAGTATACATAGACTTCATATAATTATTAACTAGATACATCATATACTAAGCTCAACATAAGAGAACAACCATCTAACATAAAGAATCAATTCGAAACTGAAGATGAATATATCATAAATAGTTTGCCAAACACGGCCTTATTACAAAGCTTCGAAATAAAGGTACGAAAGAAACTCTAGGGACAACATCCACTAGCTATGTCTAAAACTAAGGCTAGACTAAATCTGTAGCATCCTCAAAATCATGAGGACCTACCAATTGGTTTGGAGAAACGCTGAAGTCCAAACCGCTGCAAGTGTCGTCAACCTATCCTTTGACCTGCACCTATAAAAATAGCAAATAGTAGGGGGTTAGTACACCACTTGTACTAAGTATGGGTGTATGCACACATACACATAAAGCTATGCATGATCAAGGAAAGCTCTTCCTAAGCAACATGCCATTTCTGGAAAGTCTAGTCATTAGACTTTCCTAATTCGTTAGTTGTGAATTGTGGTATGAATATGATGTATTTTAATGCATTCAAAGCAAACAATTCATTTTCTATATGATTACAAGACATTAGTATCATCAACATAATTTTAGAACAACTCAAGCGAAGATTTGAGATTTTGATCCTCTTAGGCCGAGAGCTCCTCTTTATACACTTAGATTATTTTTCAGCCTTTTTCTTATTGTTGTTGTGTAGTTCTATAACTCCTTTAGTCCTATGTTTTACTTACAAGTGCAATGATTCATTGTAGTCCCATACCCACAATGAATCAAGTAAGTAATTCAAGAGATTAAGAAATTTGACTTAACTACAATTTGGGGCATGAATATATTTATAAGTCAATAGTTATTGACTATACTCATTCTTTAGTTGATTGCATAATGTGCATAGTTCTTGGGGCATATCATTAAAACTTATGTTCTTGCTTACTTTGGGCATGAATTCTTTATAAGCCAATTTTTATTGGCTAAATACATTAGTTGATCAATTTGGATAAGTATATTTGAACTCATTATTGGCTATGATCATTTTCATAATAAAAGAAGTCATTATAAGCCAATTTTATTTGGCTAACATCTTTTGTCAATTATATAAAGTCATCATTAGCCAATTTATTTGGCTTTATCATTTTCATAACATGAGGATTCATTATTGGCTATGCCCTTTACTTATTGTAAACTTTATTGGACACGATTTGACTATCCTTACAACAAGTTATTCATTACATCAAGTATTCATTACATTTCATAAGCCATTCTCTATTGATTATGCCATTGATTTCATTACTTTCATGTTTTATAATTATACATTTCATATACACGAGACTTTGGAATCGTTGATATAGCATTAAGACATCTCAAGTGAGGGCCCAACATATGGGACCTCAACCCGAGGGCCTTCTTTAGCAAACACAGAGTCTACTTCATTCGTTCATTCGTACTTCACATTATTCATTTCATTCATTCGTATGCTGATGTAAACACCAGCCATACCTAGGATGAAGTTTAAGACTCTCATCGGGATCATGAAGTGCAATGACCAAGAATGACCTAATGCCATTACTTGAATCTGATTTCACCTCCTGATTGTCTTGCACAAACACCTTCGGTATCGTTCATTTCTTTATATTTCATACTTTGAGGAACTTCAACTTTAATCGACATAGATCATGTGAGATCATGAAATCCGGTGTCTTCACCACACCGAAAAGAGGTGGAGTCACTGGCCAAGGTGAAACCAAAACATGCTAGCGTATATAGGGAATTGAACCCTGCTAGGTCCCTATATTGGCAGTATAGGTTCAAAGACTAGGAGATATAAGGAGACCCATACCCGGCATGCCGGACAGTCTCCTCTCATGAGAGTTACGTGAACCTCTGCCCTTCCCGAAGGAAGGCATCACCGCTCATAGCTAGCCTATCGGTGCTCAGTATAAAGTTCCATTACATTCAACTCATACATCATGGAAGCTGGCTTCTAGCATGAGGACATCATAGCTCATTAGATAATTTCTCATCTCATCATTAGTATTAAGTGTGAACTGTCCTTGCACTTACATATAGAGTATGATTGAGACTTATTTACTCTTTTGATGACTTATCATCCTTACTTTACATTGATGAAATGTGAATTGTCCTTACATATCATCCTTACTTTACATTGATGAATATGAATTGTCCTTACATATCATCCTTACTTTACATTGATGAATGTGAATTGTCCTTACATATCATCCTTACTTTACATTGATGAATGTGAATTGTCCTTACATATCATCCTTAGGTGTTAATGAGACTAGTCTCACACATTCTAACACCTTCATTCGTGAGTATTCTTTTAACAAATTAGCTTTGGTGTAAGTAAGACTTGTCTCACTTCCTTTAACACCCCATTCTGGTCACTTACTTAATTTAGACCCCTTTAATTAAGTTATAACTCACGTTACTTCTTTACTTTAGTGTAGTAGATTCATATCATCGTTTATGGACGATGAGCACTTCATTCAATGAGTTTCATGAGTTCATATGTTATTCTTTTAGAGAATGTTGGGAGTTGTCCAAATGAGTGGCATGCCCTTGGTTATGGGTTCATTGAATTAGCTTAGAAGTGCTTATATTATCATTTGATATTCTAACTACATAAGATTGGCATATGATTAGTATTGGCCTCAACCTTTCAATATTAAACTACATAACCATTTTTGTTGGCATGTGCCAATTTTAAATGTGTTCATATTTAATTTAATATGTATGAACCATTAGCCAATCTTTTAATTATTTAACATAATATTATAGCAATTTACATGCATCACTTTTTAGACAATGTATCGTTAACCATTTTATTGGCATAAACAATTGGGCATAGATTTCATAACCATATTTGTTGTCATAAGCCAATTTTCATGTTCAACATGCTTAAGTTTTTTATACATTATACATTAGCCAATCTTTTAGATATTTAATATAATATTATAGCCAATTCCCTACAACTTGTTTGACAATGTAGTGTCAGCCAATTTATTGGCATAGGATTAGTATTGGCATAAGCAATTGGCTATAGGCTTCATAACTTCTTTGTTGGCATAAGCCAAAGTTATATTCATTCATGCTTACATTATTATACCTTTATTCATTAGCCAATTTAATTATTAATCGTAACATTATAGCCATTTGCATGCATCCCTTTTGGACAATGTATTGTTAGCCATTTTATTGGCATAAGCCAACAATCACTCAAATTATGATTTCATGGAGATCTTTTTAGCCAACCTTATAACATAACTTTAGGCATAACGTTTTTAAACATCTTGGACAGCATCATATTATCATTTGATGAATATATCATCTTCATAACGTCATATTAATAGCAAGCGTGCACAACAGACCGTAACATCTTCATACATAACATTTTCGGACATATCGTTAACATAGTATCATTCTTTTAATTCACGTAATAACACTTAGCATCAAACAAGTCCAATTAATAGGTTCATTAAATCATTATTAATCAAAAACCATACACATTAAGATCAGCCAGCACCACATACCAACAACATGATTTCTAACCTATTCAACATTGAAATCGTAACAAGGATACTAGGGAAAGGAGTTCGACGAGAACGGGAATAACCCTAGTTTTCAAGATCTTGTGAATCATTTGAAGGAAAATACTCTTGGAGAAAGAATTCAAGGAGAGAAACCCATACCTTATGTAGAACTTAATCTACGCAGACCACCTTGAACGAAACCTTGAAGAAACCTTGAAATCGCCCTAGAGAAATCGATAAATTTTCTGTTTTTCTTTCGTTCATTGCTTGCTGTTTTTGCATCGCCTTTTCTGTGAGTTTGAACGTGATTCTTATGTTTAATAACTGATCTTGAATTATAAAACTTAGGTTTAATAAGTTAATTTAATAAACTAATTAACCAATTACCAAAAAGCCCCTCCTAAGTTGACTAAATATAGGAGAACATAACACCTAGTCAAATCTGAAAATTGGTATTGACTATGGTTTTGGTCAACATTTTGACTTTATATTAATTAATTAAATCCTTAATTTAATTAATTTAGGGACCTAGGGTAAGTACTAAAGTACCCCTAAGTCATTGGAACCAAAATTAACACTTTTGGACCATCCTAGGTTAAGTACTAGGATGTTTCTTGAGTTGTACTAGGTTATGTAAGAATTTCGTTTTGATCATTTAAACTAATTAATTAAATTGCTAATTTAATTAATTAGGTGACCTAAGGTAATTACTAAAGTACCCTTAAGTCGTTAGGACCATAACCAATCCTTTGAACCATCCTAGGTTAGGTACTAGGTTGTCTTTTTCTTGTTTTAACCGAAATCTGGAAATTGCTTTGTGATTTCGGTTTGCCCCTTTAAATTAATTAATTAGGTAACCTAGGGGAATTACTAAAGTACCACTAAGTTGTTAGGACCATAACTAACCTTTTGGACCATCCTAGGTTAGGTACTAGGTTGTCTCTTTAACTAGTACTAGGTTAGTGTCAACCCGATTTTGGTCCTAGGTTGTCGGGTGCACTAATTAGTTTATTTCGTTTGGTACTAGGTTAGTTAGCTATTTATGGCAGTAGGTTAGAGTCTAGAATTAGTTAGGAAGTTATTCCCCACATGGAGGGGTCCCTTGTGCACGTTTTTCCCCCCTAACTACCCTAACCGAATTCGGTTAGGGTGGTCCCCTCCTTGGCCACTTCTTCACATGTCTTGCACATGTGCTTGCACATGGGTTGGTTGTACTTTTCTAACTAACTATTATTTATGGTTCATTTGGGAATGTTTACTTATTGTCCCAAGGACCCTCACCATATTCTTGGGCACTGCTTAATTTACATGATCATTTTAAATGGTCATGTGCTATGGTGCTAGGCTTGACACTTGGATGCCTAGTACTTCATATGTTTTTGTTGAGATGTCATTTAATTTAGCTTAGGGTCTTCATTGCAGGTACATTTATTGAACATCAATCTTGGATTGGGTATGACAACCCAAAAAGTATATTTCTTATTCGTATATAGAAAATTGGCTAATATCCCTTAGCCAATTTTTCTACACTATGCCCAATATTTCTCAATATTGGGCATTGGGGTGCCTATGTACCCCTAATAGGCTATCCTAATGGCATACGGGGCTCTTCATTAGACATATGATTTTTCGGAACGTTACATTATCCCCCCCTTAGGAACATTTGTCCCCGAATGACACTTACACATCATTTAAACAAAGAGGGTCATTTTCGAAAGTTACTTTATCATGCTTAAACTTTTCTCTTTTGTGAATATATGATTCACACATATTTGGATGATGCATATCATTCAATCTTATCTGAAGCTTCATATTTAAGATTGAGGAATTTCCTTCTCAATCACACTTAACTTAATGCACATCACAAATCATGCAACACAGAAAACATGCCTATGCTATACAAAAACAGCAACACAAAATTCAATGTAACTTCGTTTTAACTCACATAGTGCTATTATAAGACATGCGATTAGTGACTTATAACACCAAATCGACTAAAGAACTTAAACTTAGAGTTTCTTAAACATAAACCAGACCTAGGAAGAGTATATCTAACCTCAAGAACTGAACAAGTGAGGGTAACAGGATCTTATATTTACTACGGACATAGAGTCTATGGAAGGGACTTCTTTTTCTAAGTCTTTGACTCTAACTAAGTGGTATAAATACCCTTAGCTATCAACTTATTATCTTTTAAATGTGAAACGATTTGACTTACTGGATTTGAACGACGCCCTTCCCATTCCAGCTCTAACTCATTTGGAAACTGAAGCCTCACTATCATGTTTCGACAATCTATCGTAGCATAACACTTATGGAGTCAATCCATACCTGAGCCACATCCTTGAGCTTATATGCAGCCAACTTAGCCTCCTACTTTTCATTAACACCCGTGGCATGCATTTAGAATCTACCATATACTCACCTTCATGCGAACGACCACACTTACTACACATCTTTCGGTCACGCTGGACATGTCCATCATTGCCCCTTCTTGGGAAGGCCAGATCTTGAGTCTGGCGCCTTAGACCACTTGGCCATCCTAATACTTGTGTGTATTCTTCTACGCGTTCACACAAGAAGTAAGTTAGATACTTATAATGACACAAAGTGTCAAATCTCTAGATAGCACGATAATGAGTAGAAGAAGGGAAGATTTCCTATCATCGCGTAGTCTCTAAGTCATGATTGTGGCGCGCTTCACAACCATAAGCTAGAAACTACGTAACGTGGTTGTGTTGAGCTTTAGATCCTAGGTAATTTAACCTCATGCTCTGATACAAAGTTTGTCACGACCCGAATTCTGGAATCCGGATCGCAACCGGCGTCGTTGACCTCTCAGAGGTCGCAGACAAGCCTCATCTTGCATTCATCACATTCATCTAGTTAAATTTGCGGAAAATTTAAAACTTTTTATATGTATAAAGTATACATAGACTTAATATAATTATTAACTAGATACATCATATACTAAGCTCAACATAAGAGAACAACCATCTAACATAAAGAATCAATTCGAAACTGAAGATGAATATATCATAAATAGTTTGCCAAACACGGCCTTATTACAAAGCTTCGAAATAAAGGTACGAAAGAAACTCTAGGGACAACATCCACTAGCTATGTCTAAAACTAAGGCTAGACTAAATCTGTAGCATCCTCGAAATCATGAGGACCTACCAATTGGTTTGGAGAAACGCTGAAGTCCAAACCGCTGCAAGTGTCGTCAACCTATCCTTTGACCTGCACCTATAAAAATAGCAAATCGTAGGGGGTTAGTACACCACTTGTACTAAGTATGGGTGTATGCACACATACACGTAAAGCTATGCATGATCAAGGAAAGCTCTTCCTAAGCAACATGCCATTTCTGGAAAGTCTAGTCATTAGACTTTCCTAATTCGTTAGTTGTGAATTGTGGTATGAATATGATGTATTTTAATGCATTCAAAGCACACAATTCATTTTCTATATGATTACAAGACATTAGTATCATCAACATAATTTTAGAACAACTCAAGCGAAGATTTGAGATTTTGATCCTCTTAGGCCGAGAGCTCCTCTTTATACACTTAGATTATTTTTCAGCCTTTTTCTTATTGTTGTTGTGTAGTTCTATAACTCCTTTAGTCCTATGTTTTACTTACAAGTGCAATGATTCATTGTAGTCCCATACCCACAATGAATCAAGTAAGTAATTCAAGAGATTAAGAAATTTGACTTAACTACAATTTGGGGCATGAATATATTTATAAGTCAATAGTTATTGACTATACTCATTCTTTAGTTGATTGCATAATGTGCATAGTTCTTGGGGCATATCATTAAAACTTATGTTCTTGCTTACTTCGGGCATGAATTCTTTATAAGCAATATTTATTGGCTAAATACATTAGTTGATCAATTTGGATAAGTATATTTCAACTCATTATTGGCTATGATCATTTTCATAATAAAAGAAGTCATTATAAGCCAATTTTATTTGGCTAACATCTTTTGTCAATTATATAAAGTCATCATTAGCCAATTTATTTGGCTTTATCATTTTCATAACATGAGCATTCATTATTGGCTATGCCCTTTACTTATTGTAAACTTTATTGGACACGATTTGACTATCCTTACAACAAGTTATTCATTACATCAAGTATTCATTACATTTCATAAGCCATTCTCTATTGATTATGCCATTGATTTCATTACTTTCATGTTTTATAATTATACATTTCATATACACGAGACCTTGGAATCGTTGATATAGCATTAAGACATCTCAAGTGAGGGCCCAACATATGGGACCTCAACCCGAGGGCCTTCTTTCGCAAACACAGAGTCTACTTCATTCGTTCATTCGTACTTCACATTATTCATTTCATTCATTCGTATGCTGATGTAAACACCAGCCATACCTAGGATAAAGTTTAAGACTCTCATCGGGATCATGAAGTGCAATGACCAAGAATGAACTAATACCATTACTTGAATGTGATTTCACCTCCTGATTGTCTTGCACAAACACCTTCGGTATCGTTCATTTCTTTATCTTTCATACTTTGAGGAACTTCAACTTTAATCGACATAGATCATGTGAGCTCATGAAATCCGGTGTCTTCCCCACACCGAAAAGAGGTGGAGTCACTGGCCAAGGTGAAACCAAAACATGCTAGCGTATATAGGGAATTGAACCCTGCTAGGTCCCTATATTGGCAGTATAGGTTCAAAGACTAGGAGATATAAGGAGATCCATACCCGGCATGCCGGACAGTCTCCTCTCATGAGAGTTACGTGAACCTCCGCCCTTCCCGAAGGAAGGCATCACCGCTCATAGCTAGCCTATCGGTGCTCAGTATAAAGTTCCATTACATTCAACTCATACATCATGGAAGCTGGCTTCTAGCATGAGGACATCATAGCTCATTAGATGATTTCTCATCTCATCATTAGTATTAAGTGTGAACTGTCCTTACACTTACATATAGAGTATGATTGAGACTTATTTACTCTTTTGATGACTTGTCATCCTTACTTTACATTGATGAAATGTGAATTGTCCTTACATATCATCCTTACTTTACATTGATGAATGTGAATTGTCCTTACATATCATCCTTACTTTACATTGATGAATGTGAATTGTCCTTACATATCATCCTTACTTTACATTGATGAATGTGAATTGTCCTTACATATCATCCTTAGGTGTTAATGAGACTAGTCTCACACATTCTAACACCTTCATTCGTGAGTATTCTTTTAACAAATTAGCTTTGGTGTAAGTAAGACTTGTCTCACTTCCTTTAACACCCCATTCTGGTCACTTACTTAATTTAGACCCCTTTAATTATGTTATAACTCACGTTACTTCTTTACTTTAGTGTAGTAGATTCATATCATCGTTTATGGACGATGAGCACTTCATTCAATGAGTTTCATGAGTTCATATGTTATTCTTTTAGAGAATGTTGGGAGTTGTCCAAATGAGTGGCATGCCCTTGGTTATGGGTTCATTGAATTAGCTTAGAAGTGCTTATATTATCATTTGATATTCTAACTACATAAGATTGGCATATGATTAGTATTGGCCTCAACCTTTCAATATTAAACTACATAACCATTTTTGTTGGCATGTGCCAATTTTAAGTGTGTTCATATTTAATTTAATATGTATGAACCATTAGCCAATCTTTTAATTATTTAACATAATATTATAGCAATTTACATGCATCACTTTTTAGACAATGTATCGTTAACCATTTTATTGGCATAAACAATTGGGCATAGATTTCATAACCATATTTGTTGTCATAAGAATTTTCATGTTCAACATGCTTAAGTTTTTTATACATTATACATTAGCCAATCTTTTAGATATTTAATATAATATTATAGCCAATTCCCTACAACTTGTTTGACAATGTAGTGTCAGCCAATTTATTGGCATAAGATTAGTATTGGCATAAGCAATTGGCTATAGGCTTCATAACTTCTTTGTTGGCATAAGCCAAAGTTATATTCATTCATGCTTACATTATTATACCTTTATTCATTAGCCAATTCAATTATTAATCATAACATTATAGCCATTTGCATGCATCCCTTTTGGACAATGTATTGTTAGCCATTTTATTGGCATAAGCCAACAATCACTCAAATTATGATTTCATGGAGATCTTTTTAGCCAACCTTATAACATAACTTTAGGCATAACGTTTTTAAACATCTTGGACAGCATCATATTATCATTTGATGAATATATCATCTTCATAACGTCATATTAACAGCAAGCGTGCACAACAGACCGTAACATCTTCATACATAACATTTTCGGACATATCGTTAACATAGTATCATTCTTTTAATTCACGTAATAACACTTAGCATCAAACAAGTCCAATTAATAGGTTCATTAAATCATTATTAATCAAAAACCATACACATTAAGATCAGCCAGCACCACATACCAACAACATGATTTCTAACCTATTCAACATTGAAATCGTAACAAGGATACTAGGGAAAGGAGTTCGACGAGAACGGGAACAACCCTAGTTTTCAAGATCTTGTGAATCATTTGAAGGAAAATACTCTTGGAGAAAGAATTCAAGGAGAGAAACCCATACCTTATGTAGAACTTAATCTACGCATACCACCTTGAACGAAACCTTGAAGAAACCTTGAAATCGCCCTAGAGAAATCGATAAATTTTTTGTTTTTCTTTCGTTCATTGCTTGCTGTTTTTGCGTCGCCTTTTCTATGAGTTTGAACGTGATTCTTATGTTTAAGAACTGATCTTGAATTATAAAACTTAGGTTTAATAAGTTAATTTAGTAAACTAATTAACCAATTACCAAAAAGCCCCTCCTAAGTTGACTAAATATAGGAGAACATAACACCTAGTCAAATCTGAAAATTGGTATTGACTATGGTTTTGGTCAACATTTTGACTTTATATTAATTAATTAGATCCTTAATTTAATTAATTTAGGGACCTAGGGTAAGTACTAAAGTACCCCTAAGTCATTGGAACCAAAATTAACCCTTTTGGACCATCCTAGGTTAAGTACTAGGATGTTTCTTGAGTTGTACTAGGTTAGTGTAAGAATTTCGTTTTGATCATTTAAACTAATTAATTAAATTGCTAATTTAATTAATTAGGTGACCTAAGGTAATTACTAAAGTACCCTTAAGTCGTTAGGACCATAACCAATCCTTTGAACCATCCTAGGTTAGGTACTAGGTTGTCTTTTTCTTGTTTTAACCGAAATCTGGAAATTGCTTTGTGATTTCGGTTTTGCCCCTTTAAATTAATTAATTAATTTGTCAAATTAATTAATTAGGTAACCCAGGGGAATTACTAAAGTACCCCTAAGTTGTTAGGACCATAACTAACCTTTTGGACCATCCTAGGTTAGGTACTAGGTTGTCTCTTTAACTAGTACTAGGTTAGTGTCAACCCGATTTTGGTCCTAGGTTGTCGGGTGCACTAATTAGTTTATTTCGTTTGGTACTAGGTTAGTTAGCTATTTATGGCAGTAGGTTAGAGTCTAGAATTAGTTAGGAAGTTAGTCCCCACATGGAGGGGTCCCTTGTGCACGTTTTTCCCCCCTAACTACCCTAATCGAATTCGGTTAGGGTGGTCCCCTCCTTGGCCACTTCTTCACATGTCTTGCACATGTGCTTGCACATGGGTTGGTTGTAATTTTCTAACTAACTATTATTTATGGTTCATTTGGGAATGTTTACTTATTGTCCCAAGGACCCTCACCATATCCTTGGGCACTGCTTAATTTACATGATCATTTTAAATGGTCATGTGCTATGGTGCTAGGCTTGACACTTGGATGCCTAGTACTTCATATATTTTTGTTGAGATGTCATTTAATTTAGCTTAGGGTCTTCATTGCAGGTACATTTATTGAACATCAATCTTGGATTTGGGTATGACAACCCAAAAAGTATATTTCTTATTCGTATATAGAAAATTGGCTAATATCCCTTAGCCAATTTTTCTACACTATGCCCAATATTTCTCAATATTGGGCATTGGGGTGCCTATGTACCCTAGTAGGCTATCCTAATGGCATACTGGGCTCTTCATTAGACATATGATTTTTCGGAACGTTACAGGATGTCAGATTATCTTGAATAAATTTGGAAACAGAAATAAGGTTGCTTTTTATGGTAGGAGAACACAAATTGTTGAGTTGTTTGAAATCATAGTTTCATACACTTATGTTAGCGTTACCGGTGTGAGGGCGGGAAGCAGGCCGGACCCTACGGGCGGGCATATCCCGCAACGCAAGCACCATTATTCAACACCACCCTCTTTTAGAGACCTCCAACCAATCTATCTACCACACCTCCAAAACATTCCCTTGGAATTAGGAATGTCTTGGTGATCAGTCTCATCCGTGTAAGAATTAGGAATTCCTCTTCCAACTCGTCCCAGAATGGGCGTTAATTAATCGGGTTTTAGAGAACACGGCCCAAGCCGAAGTCGGTAATTGGAATGTTGTTACCATTTCCCATTACTATCTCTTCAGGATCATGGTGATCATGCATAGTAGCTAAACTCTGATGATCAGAAGCAATGTGGTGAGTTTCCCCACTATCAACTATCCAAGGGGCTTCCTATTGGTTAAACCGAGCAGCAACGAAGGTTGACTGTCCTGGACGATCACAAAATTGGCAACGAAGATTTCTATCTTTTTGTGATTAATTTTTGCGTGGACGCTGTGAACTCCATGGTTGATTACTTGCAACATTGTTACCTTGATGTCAATTGTTGTTATTTGTGTTGTTCTGAGGAGGAGTTGTAGATGCTCGTTGTGTTACACAGCGGTGATTGTAGGCGGATGTGGTTTCCTAATCTCTTCATGCTTGAGAAAAATCTCATGGTTGAGCAACTTTTCATACAATTCTTCGTATGAGATTGTGGAATCTCTTGCACGAATAGCGGCAGAAAGTTCACGGAATTTAGATCCAACTCCACTAAAAATTTTAATAATCACTTCTGGATTAGATACAGGAGCTCCAGTTGTTGCAAGTTCATCACACAGTGATCTAACTTGATGGATATAATCAGCGACAGTACGGGTGTATTTGGTTACATGGGCAGTTGGTCACGCAAACAAAAGATTATTGTTTGATATTTATTTGCATAAGCATACGCTTTGGCGGAGTCATCAACGGCTACGGTGGAAGCAATAGTTGGTTAAACAGAGGCCAAGATAGCATTTTGGATCAATTGATCTTGACAAAACCAAACAAGAAACGCAAGATTTCTGATATCTTGATTGTTTTGAGAGAGCGTGTGAGGGGTAGCAGGAATGGATCTATTGAGATGGCCATAGTTATTGAGGCCATGCATAAGCTTCGATACTTAAGCTTTTAATCTTTTGAAATTTGAGTTCTCGTGATCAACAACACTAGCCTACAGTCTGAGTGTCTACGAATCAAAGCGAGTATAGTAACCCAACCAAGGGTTTGGGTCGTGTCCCAAGAGAGCGGTAGTGAAAATAGTAGTTACACTAGAATTATGTTCTAATTAGTGGTATTTCAAGACATTATCGAATAAAAACAAAGTAAATTAAACTTGTGATACAAAAGTGTAAAATTTCAAAAAAGGTTTTGTCACAAGTAGTAAAAGAACAATTCAAATAAAATGGAATCAAGTATGAGGTAAAGTTCTTAGGGTGTGACTGTAATACATGTTGACGTAAATCATTGGGTACATGCTTTTGATAAGAAAATTTGCAAAATAACGGTAACTAAGCTAAGCTTTATGTGAAAGTATATACCCTCTCGGGAAACTTACTCCATATCAAATGGGTTCCTCTCGAACACTCACTCGTCTAATGAAGACCAGCTTACGCCTTATCCGCACTCGATCTTTTGATGAAATTTGCTTGGATATGGGCTCACCCTTTTGGGATGAGCCTCTTGCCACCTCACTCCTTATGATATCAATCTAGTGGTCTTGATTTCGTGACCTCTCTCGAGCAAGACGAAAACACATAGGTAGTTTTTTATTTGCAACAACAAACCCATTAGTTTAAACCACAACCACTAGGTGATATCACCATTAAAAAACATCTAATCCTATCATCTAGCAAGATCCAACAATAATATCAACACATATTTGCTAAATCACACCCCAAGAATAGGGGGTTTTACCCACACATATCAAGCAATAATCAAATACACCTAAAATGATAAAGGAATCAAATGGGTATAAGAAATAAAATCTTAATATGAGCAAAGGAAGAAGAATGGAGAAGACCCGCTTCCAATTTGAGGAAGAAGAACCTTTTTCTTCAAGTCTCCCACAAAATCCTCTCCAAACATGAGAAAAAATATTTAAAGCTAAGTTCTAAAATTGAAAATTGATAATAATGTTCAGACTCCTAAAAATAATAAAGAGTTTATTATTTAGAGACTTCGGATTAAGTGTTGGTGAATCCGTTAGGCAAATGTAGTCGTGAATCAGCGAGTGATTCGGCGATTCTCCCTTCTTCTAGTTCGTCGTCGTTTGTGGTTCACCTTCATTGTCTATGCATGTTGTAACATTGGGAGGACTAACTCTGCTTTGCGAAACTATTTAGCTAACCACTGACTGCTCCTTTTCATCGCCTTCTTAATCCAGTTCTTTCTAGGCTTCGCATGTTGGAACAAGGGCAAAATGCAGCTCTTCAGCGGATCGCCAATTATACTTGGCGAAGCTCAGGCTTTAACTTCATCTCTTTTTTATTCTTTTTGTTTCATTTTGCGCCTAAGTGTCCATGTTTACGCTAAATCTCCAAATACCTGAAACTCAAGAGTTTTCATCAGATAATGAGATAGAATGAGCATTTGAGGACATTATTTACATTAAAAATAAAGCCCTAAGTGAGTCCAATTTGAGGACTCATCAACACCCCAAACTTAGGCTTTTGTTTGTCCTCAAGTAAAACTTATGTTCAGCAGTTCAAATAGGATGTCTCACATAGTGCTACAAAAGACTTAATCATGAACATACACAACAAGACTCAAATTACTCATGCATCGCTCAATTGTATACTCGAATATTCAAGTTATGACACACCCTTACCAAAGATTCTCATGCTCGCTATACTTGCTACTTATGCAAGTTCAAGCTCAATAAAAGTATTAAATGCCCTCACACAAAGAATAATTTTATTTTCACATGCAAAGATCAATCACTTTAAGATCAGGAATCAGATGCAACGTTCACACTCACAAAGAGGAACACAATGCATGTTTTCACCCATAGGTTTGCCTTTATTTTCCAATTGATCTTTGGTTCGGCTTACTCAAGACCAAAAAGGTCTTTCTCAGGCTTGTAATGGGGCTGAGTGCAATGGTATGGTCATTTTGGCTCTGTGACTTTTCCTCAATGAGATGTGATTTCCTCAAACTGCCCCCATCTTTCTTTGTCAATCCTTAGTCAAGTGTTTCTAAGCCATCTCTTTATTCTTCTTCATGGATTGCTTTGAAACCCTATTTCTTTTTGTATTTTTATTCCACAACTTTTTCGTTCTTTTCTTTCCTTTTTCTTTTCTTTTCCCTTTTTTATATATGGAGGGTTTCCATTTTTCTAATATACCATGGGTTTGCGAGATTTTTCTTGCACTTCTTGACTTCTCATTTTCCTTCTTACCACACCCCCAACATAGGATTTTGGCCTATATTGGTTATTCACTTAAATCACATAACAAGAGGATTATAGGTGATGGATAACGTAAAGTATAGGTTTCATCAAGGGTCTTCCAAAGAAAAGGTAAGGCTCAAGGGTGTTCAAAATAGATTCACGCGCTCACGGGTAGGCCATAAAAGAAGTATATGTCAAAGTTGGTCACACTCTTTAAAATTGCCTAAGATCATATTAAGAGGTCACTTTCTAAATCAAGAAGACTAAATAGGCAAATTCTAGGTTTATTCATGCAAGGTTCAAGGTAAGATCATCACACAAGGCATTGATTCTTAATTCAAACAAGCAAAACACTTTCGCTAGTGTGCAATGGTAATTACAAAAGAATCAATTTGATAAATTGTTAATCACAGCGAGATGCAGAGAGTTCACATATTTTCTATGAAACTTCATATGTTCTCGTCGTAGCCAAACATTCATGTTTGTTCGATTGAGAGCACGGTATTGATCGAACCCGAGACTTGAATTTTGTACAAGAACAACCCCTGTCATTACAAGAGGTGGCAAAATTTTCAAAAATGACAATATTTGAAAAAAATTCAGAAGGTTCAAAATTATTTTGAAATTAGGACCCCAAAAGAGAGCCATAAGCTCAAACAATCGCGAAAATAGTTTTAAAACATGATTAAGAAAAAGCAACCCAAATGTATATCAAAACACAAGTATTCATAAAAAAAAACACAAAAGGTGGGCCTCACCCCACCGCAAAAGAACTGTGTTTGTCCTCAACTATAAACAATAGTATACAAAAATAGATATTAGAGAAAAACAGAGAAGAACGTAGAGAGGAATCTTGTCTACTCAGTAGCTTCATATGTTTGGGCTTCAGTGCCCGATGTGTTGGCATGGTATGGGACGATGGATACTGGAGTCACTTCATCAGATTCAGAAGCAGTTGTCTTGTTGGAATAATCCATTCCATGACCTTCCAAGAAGGAGTCTATTGCTCTGAAAAAGCCACATCTCCATAAGGGAATAGCAGGGTCCTGCAGATTTGTCCTTTTGCTGGAACTAAGCTTTTCTCGTTGTCTGTTTTGGGAGGAGTTTTGTCTTTTTGACTTCTCCTGAAGTTATTTTCTTTGATTTGTCGAGATGGCATAATTCTTCAATGTCACATCCGGGGAGCACCCCTAGATGTAACGACGATGGCATCCTCGGAGAGGACTAAGACTAGCCTCTTCGCAGTCATCATTACATATCATAGGTTAAAAAGTGTGGAAAATTTAAAACTTCTCATCTACATCTACATCATGAGGTTTACATAGACCTCTCTCTTACACATAATATATACATAGGGAGTTTACTTAGACTCCTCGCATAAGAAGCTTACTTAGGCTTCTACTTTTAAGTCACAACAACATACACAATATAGAGTCTAATAGAGATGTCTCATATAAAACCATCTAAGTCAAAATAGAACAATTCGGGCACAACCCTTACACAAATGTATAATTGCCACTTAGGGATTACAACAATGTCTTGAACAATAAGAGTGAAACGAATGTCATTAGACTATAGCAAGTCACATAGGTAGAATAGGAAAAAGGCATCATCCTCGGATCTTGAGAACATACCCACACTTGGAGAAATGATCCAAGCCTTCTTGCAAATTGGCCACGAACCCTTCAACAACCGGAACCTAAAATATTGGGGGGAAAGGGAGAAATAGGGGTTAGTACACTATTTGTACTAAGTATGGGAACATATGCACACATAAACTTAGAAATCATGCTAAAAGGGACATTTGTTCAAAACCATGTCAAGTTACTTTTGTAAAGCATTGTGCACATCCAAGAACACATATAAGACAATAGTCATATATTTCTTAAGACAATAGCATATTCAACACAAGACCAACATCATCAAGTTAAGTCAAGTCAACATGTGTATAGCATATTGAAACCATAGACAAAGTAACTCTAACATCATGTTATAACAACAAAGCATGTTCAAGAGTTCATAACATTACAATATAAGACAAAACCCTTACTCATAACCCCTTACCAATATTACTAGTGCAATGGACAAATGAAGCCCCATAACTCCACTCAACCAAGTAAACCAGCCAAAGGATCATAAATAATGTCTAATTTCACATAACATAGCATCATTAACATGTAGAATCAACATAAGCATCATTCATTTCATAAGAGCATAAGAACATCCTCCTAGGACTTCCCTCAAGGCTAACTAGTGTGATGTATAGGTATAGTCTCATACCCCTACCTAGACTAAGTCAAACCCCTTAAGTCCTCCTAGTTAGAGTTCACTTTATTACTTCATTTTACTTTCAGAAACATCTTGCCTTAACCGACATAGGCCACATGAGCTAATGTGGAATCCGGTGTCATGAAACCCTACACCGAAAGAAGGTGGACTACTTGCCAAGTTATTACCAATACATGAACAAGGTGGACTACTTGCCAAGTTATTACCAATACATGAACATAGCGTCTAGGTGGATCCACTAGCTAGTATTCCTATAGGGGCAACATAGTTCAAGAACTAGTAGACATGTTTGAGACCTTCTTTATGCCATTGGCATTGTAATCTCTATTTCATGAGTACAATAGTTAACCTACCTTCCCTACTTTGGAAGGTATACTCCTCACTACTAGTTCACTCGGTGCTAAGCTAGAGTCCCTTTTTTAAATATCTTTAAGCCTTTTTTAATTATCATAGCTTAGTATAGGTCTTAGAGGACTACCCCTTGTATATCATCATCCTTAGCTCATTAGGAATTGCATGAGAATGTCCTTTCATGGCAACCCTTCGTTTGTGCGATTAACACATTATCACCATCATGTCATAGTAAGGCAGATAGGTAATTCATAACCAACCTTATATCGTTACATCTTAATCATAATCTCACAATCCATATAGTCAAGACATTTCAATTACATTCATCATACCATCACCTATATAATATAATCACAATTAACACTTCAATTGAACATCATCATTATTTACAAGTCATCATAATTGAAGTAAGGATTCAAGATCATAGGTCTTACCAATTCACCTTCATAGCCTTCCTCAAGGTCTTACCATCAACCAACCATATTCACCCATCAATAGGTGTAATAACATCATACAATAGTAATTAACACAAGGACAAAGTCAATTGCATCATCACTAACCAATTCAACATCAATTCATAACCTAGGGTTAAGGGAATAGGGTTCATCATGAATTCTTCAAGAAATAGATCCAATCCCAACAATCCATTACCCTAGGCAGTCCATGAATGAATAATAATATATAAAATAAGTCTAACAATAGATACATTCATCAATTCCCATCAATCCATAAGCAAGATCCAAGATTTGGGTAAATTGGGGAAAAGATATAAATCAATCGAAATTCCCATCAATTAACATCAATTACAACAATATACAATTAATTAGCCATGGGCAATCACAATTAGACATAATCAATTATCAATTTCAAGTTTAGAAGAAAACCCATTTGCAGAAGAAAACCCTAAGATGGGTGATTTAGAAATCAACTTTGAAAGGATCTCTTAAGGAAAGGAATTCCAAGAGTGAAGAACTCATACCTTAATGAAGCTTAATCCACGAAATTCAAGTGAAATCCTGGAGAAATTGGTCTTCTTCCTTCAATGGAGGTTGAATAGAGAGAGAAAGTAGAGAGAGGTGAGAGCTTTTGAGTTTTGATTTGGGGATTTGATTTGAGTGAGTAAATGTGAGGGAAAACTAATTGAAAATCAATATATAGGCCCCCCATGAAATATCCAAAATACCCCTCACTTAAGTTGACCCTTTAATAAAGTCAAACTTGAATTCCAAATTTCAGATTTTCATCGGGGAACAAGTCTGCGTCGCGGAGATGCTCCCGCAACTTAATCTGAATAAAATTTTGAACCAGAAGAGTCCTCTATGTCTCTTAATCGCAGACCAAGATTTTGGATCTTGGTGGACCTATTCCGCGATGCGGAGACACTTCACCATAGGCCAATTGGCTGCTGCCTTAGGCAGCTTGCTTGACCAAGGTTGGGGTCCCTTCGTGGACCCCTAGGGCGACCCTTGGGGGGTCGGGCCTGGATGTTTTCACCCTATATATACCTTATTTTACCTATTTAAAATATTTTTACAAGTTTTAGACTTTATATGACACTCCCAAACCTTCACGTAACCTAAGGGCGTTTTACTAGTTCAAGTGCACTAGCTTCCGGACGTCATGGACGTTTCTTGAAGTCTTGAATCTAAAATTTACTAAATGGTTTATAAAAATTATTTTAGGCCTTATAACAGTGTTACTAACCTTTGACCAACATGTGTGTCTCTATATTAGGTCATAGACTTTCGGAGTGTTACATTATCCCCCCCCCCCCTTAGGAACATTCGTCCCCGAATGACACTAAAATCTTTTGAAATGAAAGGATAGACTCAATACTAGCAGCCGAACCAAACAACATACATAATCAACATGATTTAAAACTCAAAGGAGTGCTTCACAACTTTATTTAACACATAATCATGGCATTTACACATAGCAACTCCAAAACATCAATTTCTACACATAAGAGCTCAAGATCATAACATGAGGAACTACCTTCTCAATAACAACATGAGTTTATCTTAACATTAAAGAGCAGACATGCCAAAAATCTTTTCAAAACATAACAACATGTTCAATATTTCATATAGGCAACAACATACCAAATACACAAATAAGTGCAAATCAAGCAAAAGAGCATTTTTCTCATAAAGACTCATTCTAGCATAAAACCTTTAGCATAAATATGCTTATCTTTGCCAAACAAGTCAAATTCAAATTAACTCATTATTTTCATTATTAATAGGAACAACTAACCTTAATTAGCAAGGAGATGATTAAACGGGACTTCATGTCGGCCTCGGCCTCCCATGTTGCTTCCTCAACTAGGTGGTTTCTCCATACAACTTTTACGGAGGCCACCACTTTGTTCCTCAATCTCTTCACTTGACGATCAAGTATTTCCACAGGAACCTCTTCCTAGGAGAGGTTCTGATCCACACCTAGACCTTCAATAGTAAGAATGGACTCGGGATCACCGATGCACTTCTTAAGCATGGAGACATGGAACACCGGATGAACCAAAGATATCTCACTAGGTAATCTCAACTCGTATGCAACCTTGCCAAATCTTCGCAAAATTTCATAGGGACACACATAACGAGGACTCAATTTCCCTTTATTGTCAAATTTCATCACCCCTTTCATGGGTGAAATTTTCAAATACACCTTATCACCTTCTTCAAATTCAAGCTCTCTTCTCCTATTGTCGGTATAAGACTTTTGCCGACTATAGGCTGCCTTCAACCTATCCCTTATGACACGAACTTTCTCCAAAGTTTCATATACTAATTAGGGACCAAGGATTAACGACTCACCAACTTCAAACCACCCAATCGGAGATCTACATCTCCTACCATATAAGACCTCAAAAGGAGCCATGGATATAGTCGAATGGTAACTATTGTTATAAGAGAACTCCACCAAAGGCAAATGTTAATCCCAACTTCCCTTGAAGTTGATAATACAAGCTCTAAGCATATCCTCAAGGGTTTGAATAGTATGCTCCGCTTGACCATCCGTTTGGGGATGAAAAACGGTGCTCAACTTCACTTTTGTACCCAACCCTTTTTGGAATGACCTCCAAAATCTAGATGTCAATTGTGTGCCCCTATCTGATATGATGGATAACAGAATACCATGAAGACACACAACCTCATCTATGAAGATCCTTGCATAATCCTCCAATGAGTAGGTGGACTTGACGGGAATAAAATAAGCGAAATTTGTCAATCTATCCACCACCACCCATATAGAGTCATTTTTCCTTCTAGTCCGAGGCAAACCCACTACGAAGTCCATATTAATTTCTTCCCACTTCAAGGTGGGAACTTGCATTTCTTGGAGTAAGCCACCCATCTTTCGGTGCTCAACTTTCACTTGATGGAAATTTGGACACCTTACAACAAATTCCGCTATGTCCCTTTTTAAGCCATCCCACCAAAACACTTCTTTAAGGTCATGATACATCTTAGTAAAACCCGGATGAATAGAATAACGGGAACCATGAGCTTCTTCAAGAATTCGGTTTCTCAAGTCATCAACATTGGGCACACACAACCTCTCTTGATACCTCAAAGCATTATCCCTCTAAAGAGAATGACTCATTGAGCTTACAGAACCGATTCCCTCAACTCCATCAATGATGGATCAAGGTGTTGCTTAGACTTCACCTCAACTACCAAAGACAATTCGGAGTTATGATGGACCATAAAACCACCATTTGAAGAATCTTCCAATCTATCACCCAAACGAGCCAACCTATGAACGTCTTTCACTAGGTCTTTCTTGGCTTCTTCAATATGAGACACATTACCCATGGTAATACGACTTAGAGCATCCGCAACCACATTGGCTTTGCCGGGGTGGTAGAGAACACTCATGTCATAATCTTTCAACAATTCCAACCATCCTCTTTGTCGTAGATTTAACTCTTTTCGGGTAAACACGTATTGAAGACTCTTATGGTCGGTATACACATCAACATGAACCCGATAAATATAATGCCTCCATATTTTCAAGGCAAACACCACGGCTACTAACTCAAGATCGTGAGTTGGGTAATTCCTTTTCAACTTTCAGGTTTGTTTTAGCCACATTGTAGAGTAGTTGCACTGATGCTGCATACGACTGCTTAGCTAGACCACCCAGAATGAGATTGTCGATTAACCTCTTAGTTTCGGAGCTGAGACCTCGGTAGAAACAGTCAATGAGTATCATGTCGGGAAAATCATGATTTGGGCACTAAGTGATCAGCCCTTTGAACCTGGCCCAAGATTGGTGGATCCATTCATCCTCACTTTGCTTAAACGTTAGGATTTTATATCAACCTACAATTATCTCTAACGTAGGCCATTCCATTTTATTGCATGTAGCTTGTGACATACTTACCTTAAACACCTATAGTAGAAAGAGAATCTAAGCTGAAAATAAAGTTAGCAAACCTACAAGTAAAAAGAACTAAAACTCTAAAAGAAATACATTTTCACGTGACACCACTCCCCGGCAGCGGCGCCATTTTTGATCCTTTACAATTCAATTTCTCGTGATCAATGAAACTTGTGTCTATGAATCGAAGCAAGTATAGTAACCCAACCAAGGGTTAGGGTCATGTCCCAAATGAGCGGTAGTGAAAATAGTAGTTACACTAGAATTTTGTTCTAGTTAGTGGTAGTTCAAGACATTATCGAATAAAAATAAAGTAAATTCAATTTGTGACACCAAAGTGTCAAATATCAAAAAGGGGTTTGTCACAAGTAGTAAAAAAATAATTAAAATAAAAAGGAATCAAGTATGGTGAAAAGTTCTTTGGATATGACCGCAATATATGTTTACGTAAATCAATGGGTACTTGCTTTCGATGGGAAAATTTGCAAAATAATTGTAACTAGGTTACGCTTTAGGTGAAAGTAAATTCCCTCTAAGGCAACTTATCCCATATCAAAGGGGTTCCTCTCAGGCATCCACTCGTCTAATGAAGACCAACCTTCTCCTTATCCACACCCGCTCTTTTGATGAAAGGTGCTTGGATATGAAACTAGGGCTCACCCTCTCGGGCTGAGCCTCTTACCACATCATTCCCAAGACATCAATCTACAGTGTTGGTTTCGTGATCTGTCTCTCGAGCAAGCTGAAAACACATTGGTGGTTTTGTATTTGCAACTACAAACCCATTAATTTAAACCACAACCACTAGGTAAAATCACCATTAAAATACATCTAATTCAATCAGTAAGAAAGACCCAAATAAAATATCAACACATATTTGCTAAATCACACCCCAAGAATGGGGTTTTAAACCACACATCAAGCAATAATCAAATACACCTAAAATGATAAAGGAATCAAATGGGTATAAGAAATTAAACCTTAATATGAGTAAAGGAAGAAGAATAGAGAAGACCCACTTCCAATTTGAGGAAGAAGAACTTCTTTCTTCAAGGGTCCCACAAAACCCTCTCCAAACTTAAGAGAAAATATTGAAACCTAAGTTCTAAAAGTGAAAATTGATAATAGTGTTCGGACTCCTAAAAATAATAAAGAGTTTAGTATTTGGAGACTTCAAATTAAGACAATATTATAAAAAGAATGAATCAATTATATTATTAATATATGTTATGTGGTATATAAAGGGCTATTCCCAGCAAATACAAAGTTCTAATATATACAAAGTCTCTGTATGATAACAATCATATACATATATAAAAGAGAAACTTAGGTCTGCCTACGTGGTGCCACCATAAATCATAATTCACTTTTAATTTATTTATTTCAAGAACTAGTATTCCCCTTTCATGAAAAACTGTGACATTTACGAAAAGTTTTGACTTTTATGAAGAGTTGCGACTTTAATGAAGAGTTGTAACTTTTATAAAAAATTGTGACTTTTAGGAAAAGTTGCGACTTTTATGAAAAGTTGTGACTTTTGATGAAAGGTTTTGACTGTTCTGAAGGGTTGCAAATTTTCCAAATAGTTGTAACCTTTCTGATGAAGCACAATAAATATTTGTTCATACTACCATTGATTGTCTATAAACAGGGAGATTTCCTTTAATTTCAAAACAACAAAAATTGTGAACCTCTTTTTCTTCTTCTTCTTAAAAATTAAATATTTGTGTACTTTACTCATGTTGAATGGCTCAATGACACCATTATGTTACAGATCTTGTAAGCATTTTTACAGTCATGAATTTATGCTTATGTTATTAAGGATAAATGATAAGATGTAATAATTTTCATGTTCCTTTACATTATTAATCTTTTATGTAAGATATTATCGTGTTTTAGTTTTAGTGACCGATAGATTTTAAGTATTATTTTATATATTTTGTGATATTAAATTTCCGCGCAAAGGGAGGTAATTTTACTAGTAAGAGATAATGTAGGATAACTGAAGAATTAATATGGACTCTAATTCTAGAAATTAGTAAAATAACTAAACCAATAATACGCTAAAACGTTGGAAGAATATTCAGTCGCTATTACTATATTAGTATACGTAGCCACGCGTTGCGCAGATATTTTAAAATGTAATAATTTTTAAACTTAGAAATAACTATTACGAATTTTTATTGAGCAAAAAAGTGCATGTGTAATCATATATCATGTTTTGATTTAATATATACATTTAATGCTAACAAAAATTTACCCTAATTTATGTACAATGAGTGTATGTTCTTCAAAAACACTAAATGTTATATGATAACTTTTTCTTCTTCTAGTACAATGAAGATTAATAACATTTGTATCATATGTTTAATTGATATTTGTGTCTGTTAATTAAATTATAAATTCATAGATCAATCTAAAATGTAATATTTAATATTTTGTTTTTATTTGTAGCTAAAATCTAAATATAATTTACAAAGCATGTTGCAAATTCTTTAACACACTCCTCTCTTGTTTAATCCTTCAAAATAACATGATTTTCATTAATCTAAATACAATTTCATAAAATAAGAATGCACAAAGTTAGTGAATTAGTGCCACATAAAAAAATTATCAAATTAATATTATATCACATAAGAATAAATTATTTTAAATGCAAAGAAAATATTGAAAGATAGAAAAAATGGATCATCTTCCACTCCTTTGATTAATTATAAGTCTCTTCTTTTATTTTATGGATAGTCTTTCTAAATATGTGTAGAAATTATTATTTAATAAATACGTAAAACTTAACAATGACAGATAATTTTAGAATTTAGTTTCAAAAACTTTTAAACTAATTTTATAGAAATAATTAATATATTAGTTTTAATATTAATTATATAAAAGTATAAGTTATAAGCACCATTAACATGATATTATGAGTAATACGTAAAAATGTTTATGACAGTTCACTTTAAATCAATTCTAATTAAAAAAATTTAATATCAATTATTATCGTAGATTTAATTACAGACGGAGTGATTTTATAAGATAGAATGAAAATTTCGAAATGATAAGCATAAAGCTTATACAAAAAAAAACTAGCAAATTGCAAGTCATCATCTTTTTTAATGAAGGATATTTTACACATAAATCGTTAAAAAAATGACATATAATCCATTAATTGTATATACTTTCTTGAAAAAATAATATATATATATATATATATATATATATATATATATATATATATATATATATATATAATAGCATTCTAAAATATTAGTGAGTACTTTTATTACTATTTTGTCATATTGAAAAATCCTTATGATTGTTGTAACTTTAAAAAAAAAGAATAACTTTTCAAAAAAAAAAAAAACTTTTCAAAAATGACATTTTACCTTCTTACCTTGAAAAGACAATTCAATTAAAAAAATAAGATAACTAAATATTTGCAATGTGGTATGTTTCATTATTGTATAACTTCAATTCTCCATTGCTATCATTAATGAGTTCACAATGAGTAGACATATTGTATCGAAATATGTACGCATTTAAAAAATTATTGATGCTCACGTATTTGCATTATAAATATACAATTTATAACTATTTATTTAAATGATTTGAATAAACTACATATTAATAGAATAGTATTAATAACGGGAAAATCCTATTAATATTAATAGAAGAATAATATAAGATTTTTGAGTAGTTGTCTTAGATTCAAATTCCCCCTAAAAAGGAAACAATATAATAGATACAATACATGTCGGTTAATGTGTTTTCTTTGACTTTTTCAAATGAACCTTTGAAAAAGTAAATAATAGAAAAAATTATTTTGGCCAAATGATAAAATAATATATTTTACACTATGTTTTTATATTTTTTTAAAATATTTTTATCCTTTTAACTTTAATATTTTTAAGTATAAAAGTGGAAAAATATCGATTTATTTTTTAAAGATTTTCCAAATAATATGTGTTGCCCACAAAGAAAAAGTAAATAATAGGAAAAAACTTTTGGTCAAAAAATATGGCGAAAATGGTAAAATTGTTATGAAACTATATAAATTAAGAAGAAGAACAAAGTAGAGAGAAGAGAGAAGACTTCTTATTCATCTTGATGTATATTCAGGATTCAGAGATCTTATTTACAATGAAGGAAAACCCTCTATTTATAGGGGAAATCTGACTTGGTCCCCAAGTAGGATTCTAACCATATCCTAAAAAGACTCCACATAATTAGACATTCACTATAATACAAATATGTTTATAACACTCCCCTTGAATTTCGATAGATTATGTGCCTCGTTAAAACCTTACTAAATAAAACTCAGTGGAAAAAAATCTAGTGAAGGAAAAAGAGTACACATAATAATATGCATTATGGATGCCTCATTAAAAACTTACAAGGAAAACCCAATGGGATAAAACCTTGTGAGGAAAAAAGAGTACATCACGTATTAACTCCCCCTAATGAGAACATCAATCCACATACTTGAATCTTCGTTTTCCAAGCTTCTGCACCATCTTCTTGAAAGTCGTAGTTGGTAGAGGCTTGGTGAATAAATCAACTATAGTATTACTTGAACAGACCTCTTACATGTTGATATCACCATTCTTGGGAGCTCATGAGTGTAGAAAAACCTTGACGAAATATGTTTTCTTCTATCTGCTTTTATGAATCTTCCCTTCAGGATCAAAGATTTCTTCAAGTTTCTTACTTCAACTTCTTTAAGAAAATAATCTATTACCTTTTGAAAACTCTCCAAGAGTTTCAATTCAAGTCATCAACTTGCATAATAATATTTTTACATGCTCTATGCATTTTGAATCTATTTAATCCTTATGAGGATGATAAACAAATTTTCCAAAACCTTGTATATGCTAGATTTCGAATCCATTGGATATTTTTATATCAGTTTTCTCAAGTGACAACATTCAATATTAGATGTATGACATCTTCTAGTGTCTAGATTGCAAGTCAAATAAGCTTTACGCTTACCAAGATGCACCATTTCACTTTTCACTTGATAATTATTTCTACACCAACATGCTTTAATAGATGTAGAATTCATATCCTCATAATCTTTTACAATATTGCGCGCTATTGTATCATTCACTTCATTATTTTTAGGTAGCTATCCCTCTCATGAGGTTTCATAAAGGGTTATGTCGTAGGCTCTCCAAGAGCACATTGTCTCCTTATTATGATCATTTTAATTCTTGGATCCTCCCCCCTTTTCAAGAATCATTTTACCCAGATTTGATTAATCTATCATGCTTCATGCATCTAGTAGACTCTATTCTTAAGGGACATTTAATAGGAGTATTTATAACTCTTGTGTTTCTTCTAATCTCCCCTTATGTTAGACAAACTAACATATATCTTAATCTTTTCGAGACTCTATCTTTGTGCATCATAGTATATTTCATCGATTATTTACTATACATCAAAATAATCAGATGAAAAATTTCTGGTCCCTGACCATAAATCAATTGAAATAAAATCTGATCATAATTTATTGGTCTGATGCATACAATTACTTTTGTATGCGTATCATATTTCAGATCAACACATGGAGCTTTATTTTTACAAGAAATGATTTCATATTCTGAAAGTTGTGCTCTTAACTTAATTATATTGCACAAATAATTTGGGAATGTCAAATCGTAAGTTGACCACAAACGCACATGTGATTACCTTAAAGATGCATCTTTTTATCATATCACATGATAGGTGAATGGGCCCATATTCACCTTTTATACTTTTCAGAATTTAGGAATTTAGTCCCAACTTTAGTTGATCCATTCAACTTACATGAGAACAAGCAACATAAAGAATTCTTGAAGAATCTTCTAATTCTCCAATGTATGTCTATCACTGTGTATGCACAACTTTGGAATTACCAATTATTCATGCTAACGAATAAAAATATTAGTACTTGTAAACTTCAAGTTTACTATGCCATGGGCATTTTTGCTTTGGTAAAATTCTCAAATCATTATTATTATATGAGCAAATTTTAACTTTAATATTTCGGGAGTACATTTTATATTTATTTTTTATCAATTACTCTACCTCTTCTAAAGGTGAGTCGTGATCCCATCACTAAATAGACTAATTTGATTATTCGGAAATAGCGTTTGTAACAATATGCACACATGAGACCATCTAAGAAGAAACATCTATTAAGACCATTAAGTATCTAAACAATCTACTAGGTGGATGAATAGGTCCACAAATATCTGTATACGTTCTTAGAACGCAGGGGATTCAATCTCAACTTTCGTTTATGATGATCTCACAATTAACTTGTCTTACTAACAAGCATTACAAGAAAATTCACCATTTAAAAGATTTTTTAGGTTCTTCAATGGATATCCATTTTAATTTTCCATAATTCGTCTAAACATTATAGACTAATGATGTCCCAGACAATCATGCCAAATTAAGAAAGTATTGGAATTAGTTAACTTTTTATTTATCATAGAATGTGCCTCAATTGCACTAATTCTTGTCCAATACAAGTCTGAAGATAAAGCATTAAACTTTCTATAATACATGTCTTCTTAGAGACATTCTTGGTGATACCACATCGTTAACCAAAGGTCACAATCTTTATCATGCCTAGCATGGTGGCTTACACCTCATTCCCTTTAAAGAATGGATCTACATTTTTGGCATTTATCAAAAGTTCTCATTCTTCATGAATGAAACACAAATATGTGAGCATATCAAATAATGATAACTTTAGTACCTCATTTCATATCTATGTACATTATTCAATCACTTGTCTTCTTTTAGACATGTTATCCACTGCTACATTCACTTTGGGGAATGGATCTGCTTCAACGAGATATATTTCATGACTATTTTTTTTATCAAAAACTCATTATTTTCCTTAGTCATCATTATATAATCAATATGGTGCATTGAGACTCAAACCCAACGTCTTATGTCATAAATCAATGAGGGACTTGAACCCAACATCTTTCATCACAGAGCATCAAGACTCATGATCTTACCCTCTTGGTGCGATTGGACATGAATACATCGTCTTATGCTTTTGGTGCGATAGAACTTAAATACACCGTCTTACCCACAATGAGGCTCAACCTCAAGCCTTCAAAACAATTGTAATTTTATCACTTTTGATGATCATTAATATGATCGTATATTATAATTACACACAAAATTGAGATTATTGATTTATTATAATCAACATTAGTAGTTAATAGACAAAGCTTTATAGATCACATACCTCATATAAAGGTTGAAAACATACTTCTCATTAAATTGTGCTTATTAATTATTAAAATAAATTAAGGAATTCTCTTCCTAATCGGTTAAAATTAAACATATAGAAAGTCGACAAGTCTCTTTAAATACTTACTTAGATGGTACCTCCAGATCTGTCACATAAATAAGTATAACATAAAGATAAATCATACCTTGAAGATATAAGAACCTTATTGCATAACTTATGCAAGATCTCTTTTACACTTTTCCCGTCTTCTTCATAATTCATTAAGAATAGAACAATCGTGCTGATAACGTGTTATGAAACTATATAAATTAAGAAGAAGAACAAAGTAGAGAGAGAGAAGACTTCTTATTCAACTTGATTTATATTTAGGATTCACATATCTTATTTACAATGAAGGAAAACCCTCTATTTATAGGGGAAATCTGACTTGGTTCCCAAGTAGGATTCCTAACCATATTCTAAAAGGACTCCACATAATTAGACATTCACTATAATACAAATATGCTTATAACAAAAATAATATATTTCACACAATGTTATATTATTTTTTTGAATATTTTTACCCGTTTAACTTTAATATTTTTAAATAAAAGTGAAAAAAGATTAATTTATTTTAAAATAAAAAGGTTATTATACATTTTTCCAAATAATATGTGTTGTCCAAAAAAATTAATTAATTACCTACTAAATAAAAGTTAAATTTGTAAAAAATAATTGTTTGGAAGGTACAACTGAATTTAAAGCATTATCTAAAAAGGTCAAAAAACTTTAAAGCATTATCTAAAAATTTCAGCTTTTTTAGTGTCATAATAGTTATATCACGTTATTTGTAAAAACGGTTATAAATTATATAACATTAATTTTAAAACTCATTTTAATTTATATTTTATTTTACGATTTAGATTTTTTATTTAAATGTAACTACAGTTAATTAATTTTAATTTTACTTTTAATTATACAGCAATTCTAGAAATTATATCATAAACTTGTTTAAAGCATATTGTCGATTTCTAAGATTTCAAATAAATAATAACATTTTATTATTTTTTAAGAAAAATCAAAATCTCAAGTAAAAAATGTTTTTTTTTTAAAATAAAGATTAAAAGAAGTGGAGGTGAATGGGATAATGGGGTTTCTTTCTATCCTTCATCGTATAAAAATCCTTTTTTAAGAAAACAAATGAAAAAATTATTACCAAATTCTGCGGTTGAAAAGGAAATGATGAATTTAAAGTGAATTCTAAAATATGATTTTTTTCACTTTCAATTGAGCACTTTGTAAAAGTGAATATCATTTGAACATTTAGTATTAATAAAACTAAATAATCAAATTATATTTATACAATAAGAGCATATGTAACTGTCAAGCGGAAAAATTAATGTATTTTTTCTTCGATTAATATAGTTTTTTGCGTTCAATTATATAAAATATAATCATCAACATCTAATTCCAAAAAAAAAAAATGCTACTTTAAAAAAATCCAAATAAAAACATGTTAGTATCACTCATTGAATATGAAATCAAACAGAATACAATAAAATTTAATAACATCAAAGACTACAAATGTAAATAAAAAAGAATTAGAAACCTAATTCAATCTAAAGAATTCAAGTTCAAAATATGATAGAAACAAATCAAATTGAATTAATAAATTTTTTTAAAAAGCACCACAACACATTATATTATAAATCTAAAACTATTTTCATATATAAAAGATTTTCACTTTGATAAATATTCATCTTCTCCTCCTTCTTACGATTTTTCTTCTAGCATCAAATGATATACACATTCGCCCTCGAAGAAAATAAGAATTGAAACACAAATAGCATTACAAAATTGAAGAAGAATAGATCCATTAATTTTCTTAGTTGAATTTGGTTATGTATATATAGAAAATCTAGATAATGTGTAGAGCGATTTTATATAATCACTTTAAATATAAATTCAAAAAGTAGCTAATGTGTCATTTTTTTCTTTTTTATCAATTTTTTAAACTTAATATAATAATTAAATTATTAATGGATTTGGATTATGTAACTGTTATTCTTCTCTTGGTGATACGGTTATTAAACAAAAGTGCAAATAATTATATTATTACGCATCTTAAAAAATGAGTAAAAAATCTATAACATATCACTTTTACCAAATTAATGTTATACTTTAAATTTATGTAAATAACTTTAAAAATTTTAAAAAAATTAAATTAAACGAATTCACACAACAATTATCCCTTAAAAAATAAATGAAAATCATTGAATATTATTTTTAAAAAAAAACAATTATTCCCTCCAGACTCCTATTGATCTTTTTTAGAAGTGGATCTCAACCAAAATGGTTTTGTTTGACATTCCTTTCTTTAAAAAATAATCAAATGCAATGAATGATAATTTAATACAATCCATTGTATTTACCTTTCCCTATGCAGAAGGTTTATTTTTTCTTTTTTTGCTCCGTCTATTTCTATGCACAGCAATGAATTGTGTTGTGTGTTTTTACTTTTTAATGGATGAAAAATAATTTCTCTTATGCAACTGCTCTATAATGTCCTTTATTTAAAATTGAAATACTTCAATAATTCTATTAAAGACTTTAAAAGCATATAACAATACTTATTATTATTATTATTATTATTATTATATTTAGAAATTAGAAATAATCCTATAATTATAATATATATTAGATTTTCATTTAAAAATATTTAAAAAAAATCAAGCGGTAAAAGTTGATTTTTTTTCCGTATTCAAGTGGGAAGTTATACATTTTTTTAAAAATTAAAAATTCGAACTCACCCGTGTTTTAAATTTTTTTGTCCTTTTATATATATAAATAAATAAATAAATAAATAATAATAATAATAATATTAATATTATATAATTTAATACTTTAATAGAAATTTCCTAACGTGGGTTCATTAATACTGGTCATAAATTTTAAAATATATTATTATTACTAAGGAATTTGACCGCGCGAAAAATAAATATTAAAGAATTACTTTTTTTTAATCAATTATATACATTCTCTGTATGCCCAAACTTAATATTATCATTTTATTTTTTTAATTATATATTAATTATGAAGACTATTTTGAGATGACGATTGAAATTAAACTTAACAAATTTAATATCTATAATCTATTACAACGGTGTACCTGTTTTCTTGAGTATCTAAAAATTATGTTGTAAAGTAACTAAAAATACTAATGAAATACATCTACAGGTCTTATTATTCTTTGTCATATTGATATGATAAAACTTCTTTAAATATTTTATTTTTCAATTGTTCTTGTTCTTTTTTCAAATATTCTTGATCGAGAAATTATGTCATATTACATGTTATATACATAATATATATCGATATAGAATATTGATTGTATATGAAAAAGGCAAAAGTTTATATTATGAAAATATCAACAGTTTCTTTAAACAACAAAATAATTAGTGGAAATCATGCTGCCCTTGATACAAAAATTGTGCTTTGTAATATAATCTTGTTCTTGAGGGGTACATATCTTGATGGATAAATAATTAATTGAAAAATTATATAAGCAACAATAAGTGCATCTATATATTTGTAAATGATTGAAACTTCTACTTTTTCAAATTTTACTCTGACCAACTCTTGATGAATCTCCCACCGCCGTTAAACTTTCTTCTTCATTTTGATGACTTGTAGCAAATTAATTTTTGATCGTCTCTTTTGGCGAATCTTACACCACCTTCAAACTTTCTTCTTCATCTTGATAAACTTTGCTTGGCTATTGTAACAGAAGAAGAAATTCTAAAAAAATATATCTATAATCTTCATAGAAGCTGAAAAACAAAAAAAAATATTAACAATATGAAGTTGTAGAAAATAGAAATGGACATGCAACAACACCATAGATGATTGTTATTTATAGATAAGAATTAAGTAGAAGGAAGTTGAGAAGACATCTTATTTAATTAGAGAATTTAAATAGATGGAGGTTTATTTGTAACTTTCATGTGATATAATTGTATGTAATGAATATGATTGTATTTATTAATTTTTTAATAAATTGATTAATGAAAAACATGAATGAAAAAACTCAAAAAAGGGAGAAAAAAAGTTAAATAGTAATATACATTTTATATAAATTAAATAATAAAGATAAAATATTTTAAAAAATATTTTTCTTTCGTAATTGTAATTAAAAGGACAATAAATTAAAAAAATATTTTATTATTAATAATAGAATTAGAGAGGTGTAAATTATGAATAATTACTCTTTGTAAGTTGGCATGTGAAGAGTTTTTGTTGTAAATGTTTTTTCATTAATATAATACTTATTGTAATAAATTAAATAATGACTTTTGTAATAAACTAATTAATTTAAATAAGAAAAAAAAAGACAAGAAAATGAGAAAAAAGATAAATACATGTGGAGATCATAGAGAGGTGCCACATCACCTTATCTTTAGTTTTCCTTTATATTATATTAAGATTAAGATTAAGATTAAGATTAAGATTAAGATTATTATTATTATTATTATTATTATTATTTATTTATTTATTTATTTACTATTATTAACATTTATTTTGCAAAGAAACGGCTACGTTTTCATTTTTCTTTTTAAAAAAACTAACAATTTTAACTGGCAAAAAAGACTGTAACTTTTCTTTTTTTAAAAACATTTTTATTTTATTTTATTAAAATATTGAATTAATTTTATTTAATTATTTAAAACTTAAAATTAGAGATTAATTGAGGTGCTGATACGTAGGCGCTATCACCTCTCCTGTTGTATATACATGTGTGTGTATGTTTACGTAGATTTATTAAAATATTAAATTAATTCTATTTAATTATTTAAAATTTAAAGTTAGAGATTAATTGTGGTGCTGATTATATAGTGAATGTCTAATTATGTGGAGTCCTTTTAGGATATGATTAGGATTCCTACTTGGGGACCAAGTCAGATTTTCCCTGTTTTAATCGAAAAATATTTCAAAATGATTTTTTCGACTTTTTGAGTCGCCACTTAATTTTTGAGAAAAATCAAGAAAACTAACGTTTTCAAAAGACTTAAACAGATAAATCATTTGAAAATATTTAAAGGGATCCGGGGATTCATATTAACATCTTAGGAAGATTTTGAAAGCACCTAAGACGTTCCGCTAACTTGCGGTAATCCAACAACTAACTATTTGGCTAAGGCTTAACTTAAATAAAACTATTTAGAGTTGTTTGAGAAATGAAAACTTAACTTGCATCTACTATCTAATTTTCAAAAAATTATTATTTTGAGGTTACTTAAACTTGATTTAAGTCGTTAAAACAATACGGCGTTTGCGGGGGTTCAGATTTTCTAACCTTAAGACTAACAACAATCAAGCAAATAGTTAAAACACGTAAAGAGGGAGAGAGAGAGGGAGAGAGATTTGGGTCCAAACCCGAGTTTTCTGTCCGCCTGGACCGGAATTTGGATCCACCTGTTTTTGGGCTTTGACTCATTTCTTATTTTGGGCCTTTGGCCCACTTCACCTGTACCTGTCCTAAATTCTAAGGATACAATATAATAATTAAATGGGCTTAGGCCCAGCAACAACAAAATACAAACTTTTAAAAAAAATATCTGCCCTAATGACCCAATTCTTCAACTCTTCTCCGGTCTCCATCGATTCTTTGATTATCGAGGCCTGTACGTCGATTTTTGGCTGACTTGATGAAAGAAAGATTTTGGACCTTTATGGCTCTCACTCGAAATGTAAAGGATGAGTTTCACATGGACTCGGATTGACATCCCATGCAACAAAGAAGAAATATAATGAGAAATTAAAACGACTATACGGAAAAAATAATAATAATAATAATAAGACACGAAAAGACCCTAAATTAAACAAAAAAAAAGGGAAGAACAAAAAGGGAAATGACATCAGCAAATGAATAAACATAAATGAAATGAACCTTTTCTTAACATGAAGAAATCGTATGACTCAAATTTTAAACACTTGGTTTAATCCTGATGAAACTCATCTAGTTGAGATAATCAAAGCATTGATCATTACTAAATGTGACTTTATGCACCAGAACAAACCATAACAGAATTATAATGGGGTCCTACTCTAACTAATCATTGAAACATATAATCTATTAAAAAAAAAAAACAAGGGATAAAAAGATCAAACATGGTTTTAACTTACGAAAGGAAGTACTGGAAAATTGATTTCTAAGCAACCATTATTAAAAAAAAAAAAAAAAAAAGTAAATACGTAACCGACTAATCAAAGCTATGACTTTTACTCTTAGGATGACAAATACATTAAAACATCCAGTCGAAACGCTAAGCCGGCCAAATTTATTCATATATCAGGATTACAAATTAAAGGAAGGCGTAATGGAGAGAATAAGCATGATTTTGAATGCATTTCATATTTTAGGAGGCTGCTTACTGACAAGTGAATACTACAAGGCTTCATTGTCGAACATGAAACGAACTTAATGAGAAGAAACGCGGATAAAAGTAAGCACGCAACAATTTAATCTAGTTTCAACTTACTACCGTCAACAACAAAAGATCGCAAAACACGACATACAACTTCCATATCACTTAATTATCAAAATTCTAAAAAAAAAGAAAGAAGAAGAAAAGAAGAAAAGTAAGAAAAGAGTCCCAAAGGGAAGATGCACCATCAATGCAAACAGAGAAATGTACTAATCATATATTCACGAGCATGGTCAGTAAACATGTTAACATAACAACAATATCGACCCATAAAATATGTCGACCCACTCTGAATAGGAGTAGACCAAGACGAATATAACATTATTGATGACAGACAAAGATCCCAACATGAAATGGGAAGACAATAGGTGATTGAAGCTAGCAATCTACTCTCGGAACATACTTTCATTGTCTATACTGATATGAACCGAAATATCCAAACTGTACTCGAAACTATACTAGCAAAGCAACCAAAAAAAATCACTTTAGGACGTCCAGGCATATAACCTAAAGTGAGGAAGTGTTTGAACAGAAACAGAAATTCAGCGAAAACAGAGAACAACATTTAACAAATTGAAATACGAAGCAATATCGCATTTCCAGTTTCTGGTCACCTTCGTAAAAGTGACACCAAACAAATAAATAAGTACATAAAAAAAATAGCAAGTTCACATAACGACCATGACTTAGAGTAAGAACCCACAACTTTCTACTCGATAATGCCATCGACTTAGACAAGATGAGTTGGAAATACACACATTATGCCAAATATTAGTATACCAACAGTGACCAACAACCAATGGACATGTAAAATAGAAGCCTTTCCTTTCCTTGAAAAAATCACGCAGAAATGAAGCAAAGGCAAGAGTAACGAAAGGTATACCTCTTTCGGAGCAGCGAACTTGGAGACGTGACGAGCAAAGGAGCAACAACCTCTTCTCCACAAAGAAATCTCACAAAAACACGAAACACGAGCAAAGACAAAACTCGAACAGAACTTTGTCCCTTTCTGAACTCGAAATGAGCGTAGGAAGCGAAAACAGAATGGGATACTAAAATTAGAATACACTAAATTGCTTTCTCAGTATGTAAACTTTCTTCAAGAGCAAGAAGGAAAAAGAATCTTCAGCTTCTAAAGAATACTCCTCCAAATCCAAAAAATTTTCTATTATCTTCTTAAAAGTCAAAAAATCAAAAAAATTCTTCCTCTCTTTTCTTTATTCACAATGATAGGATATTATATAGGGGGAAGAATTAGGGTTTCTCAAAGATAAAGTTACCGAATCAACCCCTTATCCCATTTGAAATTTCAAAACCAAAAATTAGCCCCAAAATTGAATCAACACCTTTTTTCTGAAATATTTCAACAGATTCTCCAAAGGGAAAGGGGAATAGACGGCTCGATAAATCTCATCGTCCTTCTTGTGCCACGCGTCTCCATCTGAACATCGCAACGACGAAGACGCGTGCCTTTCTTGGTGCTTTTGCATCTGCACATCGTACAACTTGAGAGCGACGTTAAGGAAAACGACGAGAAAACTCGTACTGCCTTCTGCCGCTGCTCCTTTCGCGTGAAGCTCGTATGAGTTTGTTGGGGTCGAGTATCATCACGAGTTTTATGGATCGCGGTCATGAGCTGTGTTCTCGCCTGCTCACGCGTGAAAGAGAAGGAGGAAAACGAGTGGGGTCTATTGGAATGAATTTTGATCTTGGGACGGGATGGAACATTAAATTGGGGATGGGAATTAACAGCGGGCTCGGTCTGTTGAATTGGAGTGGTGATTTCCTTGGCTTTAAAAAGATGGGCCTGGGAGATAGAATATGCTGTTGTATTTCTGAGCTTTGGGCCAACCGGAATCGCCAAACTTCCAAACTACTAAATTCGTAAAGGATAGGGATGAAGAAATGGGTCACCATTTCAACAAAGTTAGCTTAATTTAGGAAATTCACTTAAAATTTGACTAAGACAAATTAATATAATTAAATTGCGAGCTTCTTATTTTTAACGAGGTAAATAACTAACTCAATTATAAACTAAAGACTCAAAATATGAGATACTAATTTTGACAAAAATTAATTTAATGATGCGTTAAGTAAAACTAAATCTTTTGAGACGATTTTCAAGTATTTTTTTTTTTACAAAATGAACTAACTATATAAAATCATATATATATATATATATATATATATATATATATATATATATATATATATATATATATATATATATAAGAAAACTTATATTACTAAGAAAAACTATAGAAATCGACTACCGTTATTTCAAAATGATTTGAAAAACATTTTTGAATTTTATAAAATCAATTATTTCAACTCGTTAGGAAATTAGAAACCCGAAGATTAATTATTGTCGGGGAGGGTCAAAATTTGAGTGTCAACAACTGTCCCTCATTTTACTTGGATTGATGTAAGCAATTCGAGGAAAATGAAATTGACAAATCCAATTTTGACCGACCCCAAATTTATTTTTTCGACAAAATTTGATACGGACTTTAGGAGTTATGACCGAACTCCAAAATGGGTTTCCTACATATCTCAGGCTATTATGAGAATTCAGGCCACCTATAGTTCGATAAGCTTGATTTAACGCACGATTCCAGAAATAATTCCAAGCTATCCCGCTACCGCATTATGAAGGGACCGAAACGCTCGGGGATAGGATTTAAGAGCGAATGTTGGAATACAGCCAAGTTTTCAAAATCGGGCCTGCCTACATATCCTTAAACCATAGGAATCAGGCTGCTGGTAGCTCGACTCAATCGGTTAAAAAGGGAATCTATTATGTTAGATAACCTTTGGTTCTGGATAAGTGACAAATAAATTGAGTATGAAAAGGAGGCTTTCAAACTCTTAGCCATGAAGGTGGAGCTCTTCACATCCATAGGTAAGAACTTACGCGGAAATAATTTCCAAAGCTCTTGGTGCATTGTCACTCAGATTGGAAACTTGCTTCCGGCAGATACCAAAATTTCCGGACGCAAGACCGAAACTGACAAAAACCGAAGAAAAACCCACATGCCTTATGATAGGGGTGTGGTTTTGATTGTGGTGGAAGTCGCTCCTCTGCTCGCGTTCTAAGAGTTTGACACTCCTCTTTGGACTATGTCCCAGTTCGCTGCTAAGAAAAAGTTCCACGTTGTGCTTCATCCTTTTTTGATGTCGTCTACACCTATGTTTTTTTTTGTGGAGAATTCATCCTTTCGGATGCTCTCGACATAGACTGAGATAAAACTCGTCAGCATAAAAAAATGCAATTAAAAGGGAGACAGTGTCTTTTACCGTGTCGACACTTAATCGTTCTCCTCGGCATTTGACGTCAACTCGATTGGTTAGACGTAAAGCAAATAAAGCTTATGTCTTGTATTTGCAATGTAATCTTCAATGTACTCTTCACCTGATGTCAAAATAAATAAATGTTGATGCAATGCTGATATTTCTTTTGATGTCAATGTACTCTTCATGCTGATGTTAACATAAATGAAAGATGATGCAGTGTTGATGCTTCTCTTGATGTCGATGTACTCTTCATGTTGTTTACTCTTATCATGAATAAAAGAGTGCAGTTGATGCCAATAAGTAAATATTCTTCTTGACATGCACGACTTCTACTCTGGTAGTGCATGATTACTTGCGGGGTATGAATATCTTCCCGCGATGCGTAAATTTTGCTAGGGATGAAATCTTCTCGCGATGCATAAATTTCGCAAGGTATGAAATCTTCTTGCGATATATAAAATTTTGCGAGGGATGAAATCTTCTCGCGATGTATAAATTCAGCAAGGTATGAATCTTCTTGCGATGTATAAACTTTTGCGAGGGATGGAATCTTCTTGCGATGCATAAATTCTTGCGAGGGATGGAATCTTCTCGCGATGCATAAATTCCGCAAGGTATGAAATCTTCTTGCGATATATAAACCTTTTGCGAGGGCTAAAATCTTCTCGCAATGCATAAATTCCGCAAGGTATGAAATCTTCTTGCGATGTATAAATTTCTGCGAGGGATGGAGTCTTCTCGCGATGCATAAATTCCGCAAGGCATGAAATCTTCTTGCGATGTATAAACTTTTTGTGAGGGATGAAATCTTCTCGCGATGCATAAATTCCGCAAGGTATGAAATCTTCTTGCGATGCTTGGATATTGACTCGCGATGCATGATCTTCCGTGATGCATGGATATTGACTCGCGATGCATGATCTTCCGCGATGCATGGATACTGACTCGTGATACATGATCTTCTGCGATGCGTGGATATTGACTGGCGATGCATGATCTTCTGCGATGCACGAATATCCTCCTGTGATGCATAAGTATTAACTCTAGATGTCATCCTTGGTACCAAACGAAGATGGTGCTTCCATTGAGCAACATAGCGATCTTCTGGGTGCTTTCTGGATAATCATATCGTCTCAATTGATGATAACGGTAAAATGACTTCCAGATAGTATATTGTCTTGATCAGCAACAATATAAATGGTCCCTCCGAGTAATGTACTGTCTTGATCGATAATAAATAAATAACCCCTTCGGGTAATGTATAATATCATGTTTGACATTACGATGCAACTGACATCCTTTACGGAAACCGTAAACTCTTCCTTGAGATTTTTGTTTGATTCACCTTCGAATCCAACTGGATGTTTTTTGCAAACTTCATGTTGTTGGGAATTGACTGAAATAAACAAATCATATTCCCAAGTTTCCGCCATAAGCGATATAACATGATTCCTGCATTTAAGAAAACTGTTGATTTTGGGAGAGTTTTCTCTTCCTTTGACTTCCCCATATTCATCCATCGGAAGAAATCTGCTGGTATCAAAGCAAAGCTATAAACCTGCGTCCACAGAAAAATCATTAGCTTTAAAAGGACTGATCTGTGTCGATTCTTCAGTTGTCTGCTCCTTGTCCTGCTATCTCTGGTTGATCTTCCTGATCTCCCAACTCTTGATAGATAAGACAAAATATTTTACGCCAAAACAAATGAAACATGAAAGAAAAACTTTAAGAAAATAAATTTTCGAAAAGTAATTTTGAAAAAGGTCACTGCCAAGTGTCATGTCACGTCGGGCTTAGTGAACTTATTTGAGTCTGATGACTGGAGGTATATCTGATTATTCGCTGGAGAGTATTCAAAGTCACTCTGGACTTGTCGATAAACCCATGTTTGAAATTTTGAGGCCATCCTCAAAATTTTTTAGATCCTCTCAAAAATTCTGTCCCAGTTGTAAATCTTGGAACATCTTCAATCTTGACTTGTTGAGGAAACATCTTATTCTCGAGAATTTTTGAGTCCCTCTCAAAAATTTTGTCCCAGTTTCTATTATAAGAGGAATAGAAATCTTATGGGAGATAAGAAATCAGGTCAAACGTAGTTCCCCCTCAAAGGTTAATAAAGATAAGAAATTTACAAAGAAACCGACCGAGGCCGACATAGGCCGCCTACGCATCTCATTCTTGAGAATTCAGGTCGAACGTAGTTCAAATACAAAGAAATATAAAAAGGGATAAATGGGGTGACCGAGGCCGACATAGGCCGCCTACGTATCTCATTCTTGAGAATTCAGGTCAGACGTAGTTCATTACAAGAGGGATAAAATTTTAAACCAAGCAAATACAAGCAAATATAACAATTACAAGTAAATGACAGAAACACAAACTGAAACTTTACACATAATATCTCTTCACAGTATCTGAGTTGATCGGTTTCGGCCATGCGGTGCCATCCATTTCCGACAGGACCAAAGCACCTCCAGATAATACCTTGCGAACCATGTAGGGTCCTTGACAATTTGGTGCGAATTTTCCTTTGTACTCATCTTGATGAGGAAAAATGCGCTTAAGTACTAACTGCCCGATTTCAAAAAATCTGGCTCTTACTCTCTTGTGGAAAGCACGAATCATTCTTTGTCGATATAGTTGACCATGACAAACGGCAACCATTCTCTTTTCGTCAATCAAAGTTAATTAATCAATTCTCTTGCTAACCCATTCAGCATTACTCAGCTCAGCTTCTTGGATAATTCTCAAAGACGGTATTTCAACTTCGGCGGGTATGACTGCTTCTATTCCGTATACTAGCAAATACGGAGTAGATCTAGTCGACGTTCTGATAGTCGTTCAATAACCCAACAAAGCATATGGCAGCATCTAATGCCAACCTCGGTGATTATCAATCATTTTCCTCAAAATCTTCTTGATATTCTTATTGGCGGCTTCTACAGCTCCATTCATTTGAGAACGATAAGCGGTCGAGTTTTGGTGAGTAATCTTAAACTGCTCACATATCTCTCTCATCAAGTGACTGTTGAGATTTGCACCGTTATCAGTAATGATGGATTCTGGCACTCCAAATCGCATATCAGATTGTTGAGAACAAAATCAGCTACAACTTTCTTGGTCACTGATTTGTACGAAGCTGCTTCCACCCACTTGGTGAAGTAATCGATGGCAACCAAATTAAATCTGTGTCCATTAGAAGCGGCTGGCTCTATCGGACCGATGACATTCATACCCCAAGCCACAAACGGCCAAGGTGAACTCATAACATTGAGTTCGTGAGGCGGCACTCGAATCAGGTCACCGTGCACTTGACATTTATGACATTTCTGCACAAACTTGCAACAATCATTCTCCATTGTCATCCAGAAATAACCGACTCGAAGGATCTTTCTTGCCAAAGTGACCCCATTCATATGCGTACCACAAACTCCAGCATGTATCTGTTTAATAAGTTTCACAACTTCAACAGCGTCGACACATCTGAGGAGACCTAAGTCTGGAGTCCTCCTATAAAGGATTTCTCCACTTAGAAAGAAATTGAGAGCCATACGGCGTATTGACTTCTTTTGGTTGGATGTTGCATCTTCTGGATAACTTTCGGACTCCAGATACTTCTTTATGTCGAAATACCATGGCAAACCGTCTGGTTCTACTTCAACATGTGAACAATAAACTGGATGTTCTTTCAACTTTATATCCAAAGAATCAATATAATCAGTATTCAGATGTTTGATCATTGACGCAATGGTGGTAAGAGCATCGGCCAACTCATTCTGTATTCTAGGAGTATGTCTGAACTCGATTTTACGAAATCTTTTGCATAACTTCTGTACATATTGTACGTAAGGTATAATCTTTGGGTTCTTCACATCCCATTCTCCTTGAACTTGATGAATCAACAAATCTGAGTCTCCAATAACTAACAACTCGTGGACGTTCATGTCGATGGCCATTTTCAAACCAAGAATACAAGCTTCGTATTCAGCCATGTTGTTCGTGCAATTGAATCGGAGCTTAGCTGCCATAGGGTAGTGCTGACCAGATTCTGACACTAAGACCGCTCCGATACCTTTCCCTTGGTGATTGGCCGCTCCATCAAAGAATAGTCTCCAGCCTGGGTACGTTTCAGAAATATCTTCACCCACAAATGATACCTCTTCATCTTGGAAATAAGTCTTAAGCGGTTCATACTCTTCATCAACAGGATTTTCTGCAAGATGATCAGCCAAGGCCTGTGCCTTTATTGCCTTCTGAGTCACATACACGATATCAAATTCACTCAACAGCATTTGCCATTTAGCTAACTTTCCTGTTGGCATCGCCTTCTGGAAAATATACTTCAACGAGTCCATTCTGGAAATGAGATATGTAGTATAGGAAGACAAATAATGCCTCAACTTCTGAGCAAACCAAGTCAAAGCATAACATGTTCTCTCCAACAGAGTGTAACGAGATTCGTATGGAGTACACTTTTTGCTTATGTAATAGATAGCTCTTTCCTTCTTTCCTGTCTCGTCATGTTGACCGAGTACGTATCCGAATGCACTATCTGATACGGACAAATACAGCAACAAAGGACTCCCTTCTCGCGGAGGAACCAATACTGGCGGATTTGACAAATAGCTCTTGATAGCATCAAAAGCAGTCTGACACTCTTAAGTCCACTTTTTCGGAGCGTCTTGCTTCAACAGCTTGAAGATAGGCTCACACACCACGGTTGATTGAGCTATGAATCGACTGATGTAGTTCAACCTCCCTAAGAAACTCACCACCTCTTTTCTCGTCTTCGGCGAAGGTAACTCTTGAATTGCTTTAATCTTTGAAGGATCGAGCTCTATACCCCTTCTACTGACTATAAATCCCAACAACTTGCCGGATGGAACTCCAAAAGCACATTTGGCGGGATTTAACTTTAAGTTATAACGACGCAGATGATCAAAAAACTTCCTTAGATGTGTCAAGTGGTCCGAACTCTCGCGGGACTTGATTATGACGTCATCCACATATACCTGAATCTCCTTATGAATCATGTCATAAAATATGGTCGTCATAGCCCTCATATAGGTAGCACCAACATTCTTGAGGCCGAATGGCATCACTCTATAATGATATACACACTAAGGTGTAATAAAGGTTGTCTTTTCTGCATCTTCCTCATCCATCAGAATCTGATGATAACCTGCGTAACAATCCATAATTGACTGCATTTCATGCTTAGCACAGTTATCAATCAGAATATGAATGTTTGGCAACGGAAAATTATCTTTCGGGCTAGCTTTGTTGAGATCTCTGTAGTCGACACAGATTCTAATTTTCCCATCTTTCTTGGCGACCGGAACAACATTGGCCAACCAAGTCAGATATTATGTCACATCTACCAATCGAGACTCAATTTGTTTGGTAATCTCCTCTTTAATCTTTAGACTCAACTCAGGCTTGAACTTCTGAACTTTTTGCTTTATCGGATTGAACCCTGGATTAATCGGCAGTTTATGAGATACAACATCGGTACTCAACCCTTGCATGTCGCCGACTTCCCAGACGAACACATTAACGTATTTAGTGAGTAAGTATATCAGATCCTTCTTCTGAGTTTCATTTAAGTGACCGCTGATTTTGGCCTCTTTGACACACTCCTGGTCTCCCAAATTTATAGTTTCAGTTTTCTCTAGATTCGATTTATGTTGGTTTTCAAACTGCAAAAATTTTTCAGCAACATATTCCGGTACCTCATTTTCCTCTTCGTAATCATCCACCTCGTCGTCACCTGCCTCACTTTGTTCGTTCAGCTCGTGACATGACATGACATTGGCAGGTTTAAAACTTATATTACTGAAATCATAAATAGACAAAGTTAGACAAGTAAAAATATAACGAATAAGTAAATAAACCCGATTTTAAATAAAGAGGCTTTTATTCAAAATGGAAAATAGTGCGAACTTTGGCTATGGCAAAGGGAAATGTTGCCTTTTTCAAACATCACGAGGGAATTTGAAAATGCAAGCAATTAATAAAATACAAAATGGTGGGTCTCGGGCCTCTTCCGGACTACCACCGATTTAAATATGCATGAAACGATGCCCTTCTACCAAGGAGTTTGGTAAATCAGGATCGGCGTGGAGGTCCAATTCTGCAGCATCTCCCCAGGTTCAGCATCACGGATACCATCTAGCTCTACCTCTTCCTCAATAACAGCGTCGATCTCCTCAAAAAGGCCACAGATTCCTTTCCCAAGGTCGTCTTGTTCAGCATACTCTCGGACTGGAAATGATTGATATATATGAGGGATCGGCTTAGCCAAAGCTTGATCATTCTTCTTCTTCGCCTTCATATCATCATCTGTGGGGATGTACCCCAAACCATATCTAGCTCCTTTGACATGGACCGGAATAGGCTCAATAATTCCTTGGAAATTTCTTCCCAATCCGAAACCTGGTTCAAAATAATTTTGCAGCATCACAGTGGCTATCATCTTGTACACGGCGGACATAGGAGGATGTGGGGCTAAATCCTCACTAGTGGAATTTACCAGCTCCACTGTATAGAAATTGGTACCACGAGACACTTCATCGATAATTGGCGCCTGTCTGCCGGAGTGACTACCTTCACCATGAATAACCAGCTCTTCGTTCTTCCACACGAGTTTCATCATCTGATGAAGGGTAGAAGGCACAGCTCCAGCCATATGAATGAAAGGCCTTCCCAGAAGAAGGTTGTAGCTGGTATCAATATCTAAGACTTGAAACTGCGCGCTAAACTTGGCCGAACCCATTTGGATAACCAGATTTACCGCTCCCAAGGTATCTCTTTGGACACTATCAAAAGCCCTCACGTTGACTTGGTTTTGCTCCAACTTTCCCAAGTCAAAACGTAACTGCTTCAATGTCGACAATGGACAAATGTTAAGACCAGATCCATCATCCGCCAAGACGCGATTGATAACCTTTTCGCGACAGACAACAGTGATATGCAGCGCCTTGTTATGAGACTTCCCTTCAAAAGGGCAACTCGTCGTCACAAAAGCTAATTTTATGCCCTCGAATAACTTGGTGGATCATAACGGCCACGTTATCGCTGCTTGTACCCGCGGGCACATATATATCATCGAGTGCCTTCATCAAAGCCTGCCTGTGCGATTGAGAACTCATCAGCAAGGCCCACACAGAAATCTGGGCTGGAGTCTTCTCCAAATATTTGACAATAGAATAATCTTTCGGTTGCATTCTTCTCCAGAACTCCTCTGCTTCGCCTTCGCTTATTTGCCTTTTAGCCTGATCCTTCTTTTGACCTCCGAGAGCAAGCTCCTCAGGAGTATAACATCTTTCGGATCGATTCATACCTTGTGCAGCTGCAGTTTTAATCACGAACTTTGGCTTGATCAGAGTTTTTGATGGCACCAAGGCAACAGCCTTTGCGGGTGTCAAAATAACAAACTCTTTCTTTTCTTTGATACTTAACGAAGCCACAGACCTTTCCAACTCGTCAGGGACGATTGGAGTTATCACTTTTGTCACGCACCAGTCATCATCTGTCTCTATCATATTAACATTGCCGCCTCCATGATTCGGCAACGGATTGGTATTGATATTAGGTGTAGCTGGTTGGAGAGAGACCACCTCTTGGTCAATTAAATCCTGAATCTTGTGCTTGAGGTTGATACAATCCTCAGTATCATGCCCAAAACTGTTGGAATGATAAGCACATCTCTGATCTGGCCTATAGAATTTCGAAATGATATCCACGGGCTTGGGCCCCATAGGGTGGATATATCCGGCCGCAGCCAGTCCCTCATACATCTTTGTTCTGCTCTCCGCGAGCGCGGTGAAATTCCTTGCAGGTTGTTTCTCGAACCGAGGTCGAGGGGGATTATAACTTCCTTGTGGGGGAGGCATCTGTTGATAACCTCGATTGTTCGGACGTGGAGCTTGATTTCTGGGATATGGATTTATTTGGTAGTTTGGCAATGGAGCTTGGTAATTTGGAAGGGAATATTGGTATAGTGGAGCTTGAACTTGATAAACAGGAAGGGGTGCTCTCTAGCTCGACTGCACGTTAGCACAGTTGGGAGCGACACCAAGATAATGAGGAGATGGAGTTTGGTAGAGTGGAGGGTGATTTGGATAAGGGGGAGATGGATTTTGGTAATTTGGGGGTGGAGTTTGGTATAGTGGAGCTTGGACATTCGGACTAGTGGGGGTAGCATTTTGATAAAATAGAGGATTATTGGGATGACTAGCTTGCGTGTAGCGAGCTTGATAGGAATTTTAGGAAGGTCGAGAATGACCTCGGGAATATGACGAACTTCTAGGGGTTTTCCTCCCCTCACATGAAATAGCAGCAATTTCTTCTCTCTTCTTCTTTAACAACCCTGAAGATCCGGGTAATGCGGCTACACGGGCTATCTTCCCTGTTTTCAAACCGTCTTCAATAGTCTCACTGATCTTGACTATTTCAGCAAACTTTGCTCCGACGAGCAACATAATTCTGTCATAATATTCGGGTTCTTGCACCCGCACGAACACTTCTACAATTTCTTTTTCAGACATGGGTGGCCTCACCCTCGCCGCTTGTTTTCTCCACCTGTAAGCAAATTCTCTGTAGCTTTCGGTTGATTTCTGCTTCATTTTCTCCAAAGAGTAACGATCAGGAAGGATTTCTACATTATAAGTGAATCGCTCAATGAAGTCCTTTTCTAGAGCATTCCAGCTGGGCTATTGTCGGGTTTCATGAGAGGTGAACCACTCAAGAGGTTCTCCGCACAGGCTTCGGCTGAAAAGCCGCATCAGCAAAGCTTCATCCCTTCCAACTCCCACGAGCTGGTCACAGTAGGCTCTCAGATGAGCCATAGGGTTGCCCACTCCTCCGAAGGTGTCAAACTTCTGGATCTTGAACCCTTCTGGAAGGTCCAAACTCGGGTAAACTGCACAAATCTTCATAGTTAAGTCCGGTAGCATCGGGGACGCATTGAAGCTCTTTCATAGCCTTCTTGATCTCCTCTTTTATGTCTACTTTTGCTTCTTCCTTCGCCCTCTACTCTCTTTGCTGTTCCTCATAGTGGTCTAACTCAGAACCATGCACGTCGTGCTCAGCATGGACAGGGATTTGGAAAGTGGTTCTTTTAGGCAAGGATGGAGCTATGGAAGGAATCTGGGCATTTTGAGTGGTTTGATAATTCTGGGGGTAAGTCTGAGGGTTGGTGTTCTGATTCAAATGGTGGTGGGATGTTTGGGGATTAAAAGTGTTCTGATTTGGATTTTGACTTTGGTTTAGCGGTGGTGGAGCGGATTGAGGTTGGGTATTTTGGGGATGAAAGGGCATTTGAAGGTGGCTATTCTGAGGAGGTGGTGGAGTTTGGTAAGAGGCGGAAGCATATTGCGGGTTTTGAGTAATTGGATCTACAGCGGGGGGATTCTGAGCGAGCGGCACGCCTTGAGCTGGATCCATGTTAGAGGAAGGGAAGTAGATAGGAGGCCTTCCATCTGCAGCATTAACAGCAAAACCCGACGGGGGCAGATCCTGTCTCCTTTGCATTTCCATTCTCATTTCTGCAATTTTCTGTATCAATTGCAGAATCAATTCGTTCTGGTCCGCTATGGTGGGTTGAGCCACCACAACGTCACTGAGGCTTACTTCTTCGTTGTTATCTCCCATAATCGTCTTTCCTGTATCAGAATTTTGCCCTGGGAAGGAATCTGCGGGACCTTTTGATCTGGTGAAGTAAGGATGATCTGCCAGCTTAATCAACACAGATCAGTTCAAGATACCTGAGAAGGAAAATAACTCAAAGGCAGATTTGTCAGTTTGGATTCAGAATACAAAACGCATAATATCGCACACAGAGCAGATAAAAACACAAGTTGCTATGTTTGAGAAATATCTTCAACCCACGAGTAAGGACGGGAACAAATTTCACCAAGCAGGAATTTGCTTGCTCTTTTAGTTTGACACTATCTCAGAAAGGCCAAATCGCGTTGAGCTAAGGTCTTCTTGCAATTGTTCTCTGGCGTCCGTGGATCTGATCTTTGTATCTTCTTGTAATATGAAAGGGGAGAAATGAAAATTTTCCAAGATAGGGGCCGGGCCTTGAAAGGCTGCCTACGTATCTCACAAGGAGAATTCCGGCCCAACGTAGTTCGAGTATAAAAAGGGAAATATTTTCATTCATTCATTCGTTGGGATTACAAGGAAACATAAAGACAATCAACGCTTAAAAATAAAACTAATGACTCCAGCTCAGTCATTTTCTTCTCTTCATCATCTTAGCCATGGGGAACGGTCTCAACTTGAATCTTTCCCATGCCAATGAGGGATTCGAGGTCGTGACGAAAGTCGAGACACTTTTCAATGTTGTGGTCTGTGGCGTGATGATGATAGGGACAATGCTTTCGGACTTCGTGCTGAAGAAAATATTGCATGTCCACATTTTTGTAGTAAGGGATAAAGACGCCATTCTAAACTAAATCCGAGTAGATTTCCCTCATTGTTTTCTTGAAAGGAGTGAATGAACAATGAAAGAATCTGGTCCTTTCTGTGACCGGTATGTCAAGACGTGTTTCATCACATGCAAGGATGACGCCGTCACCCTAAGTATTAGGAGTGTTATCCATGCCGAATAAACAACGGACTGCGTTTTTAAACCCAACACACTCTTCTATTATATGCCCTTCCTCCCTGGGATGACATTCACACGTCTTGCGGAGATCTCCTAATCCCACTTGGGGGGACGCTTTCTTAACGGGTCTTAACAGGCCCCTAGACCGATAGTGTTCAAAAACGAGAGCACACGAGATGACCTCTATCTTCTTCCGGCCTTCGTGCAGATATGCTTCGAGAGAAATTTTGCTGTCTCCATTTGCCAGACGCCCCTCAAAAGAAGGTGGGCGGGCAAGTATCTCCTCATAACTTTCCTCCTCATAATTTCCTTTGTTGATTTCCTCTTCGGGGCTCTCCGGAGGAAATAGTGATTCGTACAGACGCTTTTCGCGCTGCTTTTGCATCTCAATCCTCTCTTCTTCACTTGGTTCAGCTTGAATACCCTTTCCTTTGTCCATAGCGGCGATTTTGCCTTACCTGAGACAGTAAAGTAGTGTTTTAGGACTTGGGGTATGAGAGGTGTCTTTTGAGTGAGAAACTTAAGACTCGGGAAATTTTGGTCGGACATTTTGTAATAGTGACTTCTACATATTTTGGAAATTTCTGGAAAGGAGTGGATTTCCGATATCCTCATTCACAGCAACATAGCACACAAGCAGTTAATAACACATATATCGCGTCCTAAAACATACAGGGGGACCCTTTTGTGCCAAGGGTAGGCCTAGCATATTTGAATGATGTACGCATGAATTTGAACCAAACAAATAATTCCCCCCCCCCCCAAAATAAATTTCACAAATGAATAATAATGTTCACAACGGGGAAAATAAAGGATAAAACATTAAAGACAGACCCACGCAGGGGCCATTTGAAAATATAATAAAAGCAGGCCCGGCGCAGGGACTAAAAACAACATAAATACACATAAAAACCGACACAGGGGCGAAATCCACTATGCTGTGCCTGATGGTCCTGCTCCGCTGTTGTCTCCCTGAGTCTTGTATTGCTGAAACATGTATCTTAGCATCAACAAGAATCCTTCACCCAGGCGTCCCTTGTCTTCCAAGCTTTCGTATCGCATCCTCTCAATTTTATCCTCGACCCAAGTATCGAAATTATCATAACTACGCCTTAGTCTTTTCACCTCTTGCGTTGTCCTCTCAAGAATGTCTTGGTTCTCAACAAATTTAGCGTACATTTCTTGGGCCTCTTTCTTTACCTCTTGCAGCTCGGTCACTGCCTTGGCTTCTTTGTCCGTCATGCTGCGAAAGCTGCGCGGGGTTTGGGGAGGAGATACTTTGTATGTCTTTTTTCAACCATTTTTTGAACCCTCATCGTACCCAGCATTGAATCAGTCTGGAGCGATGGTAGTTTTATCCATCCACTTGGCACCTTTCCATTCTCTGAACAATTAAGTTGCGTCATGCACCCTATCATCCCCGATATCGTATACATAAATGCCATAGTACACCTCTCAAGGTACAGTTTGTCTTCTCCCAAACTGTCGTAAGACTCGAAAGGGTGTGTAAGGGCAAATTCCCCGAATACCCGATAGAGGAAGCACAACCTGTCTGCGGCTCTCTACAACGACTTCTTTGGAGATGAAGCGTTCAAGCATCCATTGGAGATCTTCTTCCCTCAATTCGGAGAAAATCTGAGCCCATCTTCCCCTTGTTCTCCGATTGCCCATATTCCGCCAGTACAGGATGTCATTCAAATCTTTGAGGGTGTTCTTGTTGTCAAGAGTGTGCATCTCCTGAGTCCCAGCACCCTTTCCCAAGTGGTTGAGAATCCACCACTGAAGGAGTAGGTTGCATCCTTGGAAGTATCGATGCCCTTCTTTGCATTTTCCTAAGGCTCGATACATATCGGACAAGATGACCGGAGCTATAGGGTAGTACTTCGTTGTTCCTTGGTTCGTATACCCTTTGAACAAAGTACGCGCGAGTTTTATAACTCGGGTATTGATGCTCAAACTTGGACCATGTGGAAAGACCATCGTTCCCAACAACGCTACAGCAAATGTTAGAGGACGAATTTCGTTTCATTCTCTGTAGGAGACCTTGAACTCTCGGTTGTAAGTGGCATAGTAGCTTGCATGTCCAAATCGGATGTAAAGATCTCTGAATGCTACATGGGAATCTTGGCACCAGTAGGCAAAGTCTTTCCCCAATCCGAACCAGTCCGCAATATCTTCTACAGAAGGCTTGTTAGGGATAAAGATGTCTTCTTGTTTTCTTGCTCTCCTTTCAATCCCAGTGCCTACTGTATCTATGCAGTCTCGGATTTCCTCCAAAGTTAGGGTAATTTTGGCGGTTTCGAATTGAAACACCATTTTTTGGTTATCCCAGTAGCCTGTAAGGACCTCAATCAATTCTGGCCAACCGTTCATGTTGATCAAATTCTGTTAGAGCACCCACATATTTGTTGAGGGTTCTTCTATGATCCCCGTCGAGATTGTCATGCCACATTTTGAGTTGGGGTGGCGCCGCTATGATCATGTTGAATTTTGGAAAACGGTCCATATCTACAAAACAGAAGCTAGTTAGGTTTATACACCCCAAATTTGTTTTCACACGTACATCATTCAAATGTCAAATAAAATGATGTGTCGTGACGTCGAAGACCTTCGACACGATTTTGGTGGTTTTCTACTAAATGGACTTAAGACACCTTGGGTATTAAGCCGTCTTAGGCTAATGCTTAAATTTTGGTTTTGGTTTCGCTCTAGCTTAGGCTTACTAGAATAGTTTTCAAGTTGACGGTTACCCGAGTCGGACAAACAACGGAGTGAAGCTACCAAACGACGTCGGATGACCGCATTCCAACTATTCGTTTGATACTTCCAAATGAAACATTTGTGTATTTCTGAAAGAAGCCGTGGAAAGCCACGTAACTTCCGTTTTCCTAATGCATACTATTTGCCATTTGGCGAAAAGATGCCATGAAAGTGCAACAATTCAAAAAGTAAGATAAACTAAACAAGCAAACAATTTATCACAAACAGCCAAATAATGTTAGTTTTAAGGTTAGAATCCTCCAACTCCCCAGCGGAAGTCGCCATTTTCTGTTTTAATCGAAAAATATTTCAAATAATTTTTTCGACTTTTTGAGTCGCCACTTAATTTTTGAGAAAAATCAAGAAAACTAACGTTTCCAAAAGACTTAAACAGATAAATCATTTGAAAACATTTAAGGGAGTCTGGGGATTCATATTAACATCTTAGGAAGGTTTTGAAAGCACCTAAAACGTTCCGCTAACTTGCGGTTATCCAACAACTAACTATTTGGCTAAGGCTTAACTTAAATAAAACTATTTAGAGTTGTTTGAGAAATGAAAACTTAACTTGCATCTAACATCTAATTTTCAAAAAATTATTATTTTGAGGTTACTTAAACTTGATTTAAGTCGTTAAAACAATACGGCGTTTGCGGGGGCTCAGATTTTCTAACCTTAAGACTAACAAGAATCAAACAAATAGTTAAAGCACGTAAAGAGGGAGAGAGAGAAAGGGAGAGACATTTGGGTCCAAACTCGAGTTTTCTGTCCGTCTGGACCGGAATTTGGACCCACCTGTTTTTGGGCTTTGACCCATTTCTTATTTTGGGCCTTTGGCCCACTTCACCTGTACCTGTCCTAAATTCTAAGGATACAATATAATAATTAAATGGGCTTAGTCCCAGCAACAACAAAATACAAACTTTAAAAAAAAAAAAAAAAACTGCCCTAATGACCCAATTCTTCAACTCTTCTCCGGTCTCCATCGATTCTTTGATTATCGAGGCCTGTACGTCAATTTTTGGCTGACTTGATGAAAGAAAGATTTTGGACCTTTATGGCTCTCTCTCGAAATGTAAAGGATGAGTCCCACATGGACTCGGATTGACATCCCATGCAACAAAGAAGAAATATAATGAGAAATTAAAACGACTATACGGAAAAAATAATAATAATAATAATAAGACACGGAAAGACCCTAAATTAAACCAAAAAAAAGGGAAGAACAAAAAGGGAAATGGCATCAGCAAATGAATAAACATAAATGAAATGAACCTTTTCTTTACATGAAGAAATCGTATGACTCAAATTTTAAACACTTGGTTTAATCCTGATGAAACTCATCTAATTGAGACAATCAAAGCATTGATCATTACTAAATGCGACTTTATGCACCAGAACAAACCATAACAGAATTATAATGGGGTCCTACTCTAACTAATCATTGAAACATATAATCTATTTAAAAAAAACGAAAAAGAAAAACAAAGGGATAAAAAGATCAAACATGGTTTTAACTTACGAAAGGAAGTACTGGAAAATTGATTTTTAAGCAACCATTATTTTAAAAAAAAAAGTAAATACATAACCGACTAATCAAAGCTATGACTTTTACTCTTAGGATGACAAATACATTAAAACATCCAGTCGAAACGCTAAGCCGGCCAAATTTATTCATAGATCAGGATTACAAATTAAAGGAAGGCGTAATGGAGAGAATAAGCATGATTTTTAATGCATTTCATATTTTAGGAGGCTACTTACTGACAAGTGAATACTACAAGGCTTCATTGTCGAACATGAAACGAGCTTAATGAGAAGAAACGCGAATAAAAGTAAGCATGCAACAACTTAATCTAGTTTCAACTTACTACCGTCAACAACAAAATATCGCAAAACACGACATACAACTTCCATATCACTTAATTATCAAAATTCTAAAAAAAAGAAAGAAGAAGAAAAGAAGAAAAGTAAGAAAAGAGTCCCAAAGGGAAGATGCACCATCAATGCTAACAGAGAAATGTACTAATCATATATTCACGAGCATGGTCAGTAAACAGGTTAACATAACAACTATATCGGCCCATAAAATATGTCGACCCACTCCGAATGGGAGTAGACCAAGACGAATATAACATTATTGATGACAGCCAAAGATCCCAACATGAAATGGGAAGACAATAGATGATTGAAGCTAGCAATCTACTCTCGGAACATACTTTCATTGTCTATACTGATATGAACCGAAATATCCAATCTGTACTCGAAACTATACTAGCAAAGCAACCAAAAAAAATCACTTTAGGACGTCCAGGCATATAAAAGTGAGGAAGTGTTTGAACAGAAACAGAAATTCAGCGAAAACAGAGAACAACATTTAACAAATCGAAATACGAAGCAATATCGTATTTCCAGTTTCTGGTCACCTTCGTAAAAGTGACACCAAACAAATAAATAAGTAAATAAAAAAAATAGCAAGTTCACATAACGACCACGTCTTAGAGAAAGAACCCACAACTTTCAACGCGATAATGCCATCGACTTAGACAAGATGAGTTGGAAATACACACATTATGCCAAATATTAGCATACCAACAGTGACCAACAACCAATGGACATGTAAAATAGAAGCCTTTCCTTTCCTTGAAAAAATCACGCAGAGATGAAGCAAAGGCAAGAGTAATGAAAGGTATACCTCTTTCGGAGCAGCAAACTTGGAGACGGGACGAGCAAAAGAGCAGCAACCTCTTCTCCACAAAGAAATCTCACAAAAACACGAAACACGAGCAAAGACAAAACTCGAACAGAACCTTGTCCCTTTCTGAACTCGAAATGAGCGTAGGAAGCGAAAACAGAATGGGATACTAAAATTAGAATACACTAAATTGCTTTCTCAGTATGTAAACCTTTTTCAAGAGCAAGAAGGAAAAAGAATCTTCAGCTTCAAAAGAATACTCCTCCAAATCCAAATTTTTTCTGGTATCTCCTAAAAAATCCAAAAATCAAAAAAATTCTTCCTCTCTTTTCTTTATTCACAATGATAGAATATTATATAGGGGGGAAGAATTAGGGTTTCTCAAAGATAAAGTTACCGAATCAACCCCTTATCCCATTTGAAATTTCAAAACCAAAAATTAGCCCCAAAATCGAATCAACACCTTTTTTCTGAAATATTTCAACAGATTCTCCAAAGGGAAAGGGGAATAGACGGCTAGATAAATCTCATCGTCCTTCTTGTGACATGCGTCTAGGGCTGGCAGGGGGACCGGGTTATCCCGCCCCGGCTCGCCCCATGTCCCGCCTGGCCCGGCCCCCTTCTTTTAGGGGGTTTAAGGGGTGGGGGATGAGGGGACCGGTCAGGGGACGGTTCACCCCTGTGGCCCGATCGACCCGTCCCGGTCCCGGCCCGGTTGAACCGGCCGGTTCACGGGATCCCCCTTTTTTTTTTTTTTTTAATTCAAAAATTGTTACCATTTTTATCCGTTGGGGAAACGGCTAGTGGGCTCTCCCAATGGATTTTTGCCACTTTTTATGTTCCCAAACACCCCCTACCACACCCCTACCACCCCCTACTTTTTAAATTTTGTTTTTAACCCTCAAGTTATAATAATTACACTTTAACCCATTTTTAATATTATAAATACCCTATCCCCTACAATTTATTATAAAATCATCTATTCTCATTTCTCTCATCTATTTTTCTATATCCTCTCAAATCTCAAATCTCAAGTGTCAATCTTAATTTCTATTTCATTTTAATTCTCATATTATAATAATCCATATATTTCAATTTTCAATTCAAAATATTCATATTATATCAATATATATAATTATATTATCTCATATTTGTTATCAAGTATTGGTTGGAGTTTCAAATTACAAGTTACAACAAACCACAAGCTTCAACAATCGGTTTAACGTCTGCTATTAACGCAGACGTTTGGTACATTCGTTTCATAATATTTATATTTTATTTTTCGTCTTTATTTTTGTGTTATTATTATTTTTATATTACACTTTATAGTTTATATATAATTAAGTATGAGTTCTAGCAAAAAAAATAGCGGTAAAGGAAAAGAGAAAGCACAAGATAACGAAGAAAGTAGACTTTTTAAATTATTTAATTTTGGTAAAAAAAATAGTAAAGAAAAAAAGAATAGTAAAAGTGGTGGTACTTCATCTAAATCAACGAGTAGAGTTAGATTTAACATAAATGATTCTACTTATGTTGATGATACTCCTTATGATATTGATTTAAATGTTCAACTCGATCACGAAGGTTTAGAACGACGTTATGGTAATATTAATCCTAGTGTTGATGAAAATTCAGGTGAAGAAGTAGAAGCTGATTTGGGAGAAGAGGATTTGGAAGAAACACCTACTAGTCCGGTGACAGAAGTTCCAAATGAGACTATCAATTTACCGGAGCAAAATTTTGGACATCCACCCCTTATACCTCCCACAAGGGAGAAGGTGAAGTATCAACGCCCTAAAACTTCTATTGTGTGGCAATTTATGACTTACGATAAAGAAAATAGTGTTGCTATTTGTAATAAGTGTACACAACCTTTTAAACATAAACAAGGTGGGGGTCAAGGTGGAACGGGGGGATTAAATAGACATTTGTTATCTTGTGTGCCGATTCAATATAAAGAAGCTAAAGCATTAGCCAATAGAAAAAAAGGAATTTCAATTAATGAATTTGATATTACCGGTAATGCATCGGTAGGGGCTTCTAACATGGTTCAAGGAACATTAGATCCTTTTAACCCCGCTGGTCCAATAACACAACGTAAATATAATAAGGAATTAGATCGGGAAAATTTAGCGAAAATGGTTTCTGTTTGTGGTTTGCCTTATAGTTTTCCTTCAAATCCCGGTTTTATTGAATATATTCAACAAACTTATAATCCGGATTATAGAGGTTTTTCAAGAAATACTATTAAATCTGATGTTTTTGAATTTCAAGGTAAACATTGTCAATTTCTTCGTTGTATATTTAGCATATTAGATAGTAGAGTGTCTGTAACTTCGGACATGGGTCGTAGTGTTAATGGAAATGATTATTTAACTATTACTGCACATTGGATTGATCATAATTGGAATTTGCAAAAAAAGAATTATAAGTTATAAACTATGTATAGAGAAAAAAACTGGTGCATATTTAGCTTCAAAAATTTTAAATGTTTTAGATTATTACATGATTATAGATAAAATAATGTCTATCTCATTAGATAATGCATCTAATAATACAAACGCTGCTAATATGTTAAAAGTTAGATTATGTCCAATTGACAATAATGCTTTTCATGTTAGATGTGTTGCACATATATTAAATTTAGTTGTACAAGATGGTATTTCATTATTTGATTGTGGTAGCGTAAAAATTGAATATGCCATTGCCTAGATTTTTCATACAAACAGTGCTTCTAGAATTAGGGAATTTAATGAGCGTTGTTTACTATGTGAATTGTCACCTAGAAAAATTCCAAGACATATTAAAACAAGGTGGAATTCTCTTTACGAAATGCTTTTGGTTGCTTACAAATATAGAAGACCCATACAAATGGTTTTTAACGCTCATAATGCTGACCCATTAGATAGAATTTGTGATGAAGATTGGGAAGAAACTAAAGAACTATTACAATTTTTAAGACTTTTTTATGATGCTACTACCATGTTTTCTGGAATTTATTATCCTACTATTTCATCCGTATTAATAAATATTTGTGCTCTTACCATTCAATTTTTTAAATATAAAAAAAATAGATAAATTTAGAGTTGCAATTGAAGGTATGATTGAAAAATTTAAAAAATATTTTTTTCCTATTCCTCAAATTTATTAACGGCTACTTTACTTCATCCTGCTTATAAATTACAAGGTGTGCAAAGCCTTGTTGACACTTTTTATGAAACTTTAGAAATTTTACCGGAAGAAATTCCAAATTGTGAAACGTGTAAGTCTAGCATAAAAGTAGAAGCAAAACTGTTGTATGAAAAATATAGAACTACGGAAAATTTTCAAGGAGAAGTTGCTCAAACTTCTAATGTTGATATTGATTTTTCAATTCCAATTTCAGCTTATATGCGAGGTATTCTTGGTCTTAATTGTATTAACCGTGATGATTTTGAAGAATATCTTAATCAATCTTTAGAAATATTGGAAATCAAAGATGGCAATGAAGATTTATTAGGATGGTGGAGTAGGCGAAGCGATGCATTTCCAACTTTGAGCAAAATGGTTCGTGATGTTCTAGCTATTCAAGCTTCATCAGTTGCATCGGAGGCTGCTTTCAGTGCGGCAAGGTTTCAAATTGGTGATCATAGACATTCTTTGGCGGAAGACAGTTTGGAAACAACAGTTTTATTCAGAGACTGGTCCAATGCCGAAAGGAGGAATAACAATTTGCCAAAGTTAAGTAAAAAACAAGCAAGTTGGATCAAAACACAAATTGAATGTAGTGATGATGAATTAGAGGCACAAGAATTTCTAGCAACTTTGCCAACACCGGAGGATATCACTATCGATATGATGCGACAATTAGAATTAAATTTTAAAGGAGAAAACAGATATTTTTAGATTACATTCGAGAACTAATTGAAACAGAACCCTTCCTAGAAGGTGGCTGCGTAAAATTAGTTACTCATCTAGTATCTGTAACAAATATTAGTTTTACGTATGAGAACTTATTGAAACAGAACCCTTCCTAGAAGGTGGCTGCGTAGATTAGTTACTCAACTAATATTTGTTAATTGTAACTTCTAAGTTCTATTGAATAAATTTGAAGGTTTTAACTTTTATTCAAGTTTTTTTTATACAATTATTGTTTTGCATTTTAATTTTAATATATACAATTAAATATATACTAAAGTACTAAACTAATTAACTAACTAAAGTACTAAACTAACTTAAAATACTTAATTTAAAGTTTACAATTTACATTACTTTAAAATATTTAAATTACAAATTTAAACTTCTCAAATTTGAAATTTAAAACTTTAAAGTTGAAATTTGAAACATCAATCTTGAAATTTGAAAATTCAAACTTTAAATTTGAAAATTTATTTTGATATTTGAAAATCAAAAATTAAATTTAAAATTTATTAGCTAAAGAAGTTTAATTTCAATACAAATATATAAGTATTTAAAAATAAAAAAAATCTCCCGTCCCGACCCGTCCCGTCCCTTCACGTCCCGTCCCGTCCCCAAAATCCCATCCCATCCCGTATATATAGTGAGACGGGATGGGACCTATTTTTGTCCTCCAAATCCCCTCTAACTGTCCCCCGTCCCGTCCCGTCCCCCTTCGTCCCGTCCCCCAGTCCCCGTCCCCGTCCCCTTGCCAGCCCTACATGCGTCTCCATCTGAACATCGCAACGACGAAGACGCGTGCCTTGCTTGGTGCTTTTGCCTCTGCACATCGTACGACTTGAGAGCGACGTTAAGGAAAACGACGAGAAAACTCGTACTGCCTTCTGCCGCTGCTCCTTTCACGTGAAGCTCGTACGAGTTTGTTGGGGTCGAGTATCATCACGCGTTTTCTAGATCGCGGTCATGAGCTGCGTTCTCGCCTGCTCACGCGTGAAGGAGAAGGGGAAAAACGAGTGGGGTCGGGTCTATTGGAATGGGTTTTGATTTTGGGACGGGCTGGAATATTAAATTGGAGATGGGAATTAACAGCGGGCTCGGTCTGTTGAATTGGAGTGGTGATTTCCTTGGCTTTAAAAAGATTGGCCTGGGAGATAGAATATGCCGTTGTATTTCTGAGCTTTGGGCCAACCGGAATTGCCAAACTTCCAAACTACTAAATTCGTAAAGGATAGGGATGAAGAAATGGGTCACTATTTCAACAAAGTTAGCTTAATTTAGGAAATTCACTTAAAATTTGACTAAGATAAATTAATATAATTAAATTGCGAGCTTCTTATTTTTAACGATGTAAATAACTAACTCAATAATAAACTAAAGACTCGAAATATGAGACACTAATTTTGAGACGATTTTCAAGTATATATATATATATATATATATATATATATATATATATATATATGTATATATATATAAGCAAAATTATATTACTAAGAAAAACTATAGAAATCGACTACCGTTATTTCGAAATGATTTGAAAAACATTTTTGAATTTTATAAAGTCAATTATTTCAACTCGTTAGGAAATTAGAAACCCGAAGATTAATTATTGTCGGGGAGGGTCAAAATTTGATTGTGAACATTCCCTATAAATAGAGGATTTTCCTTCATTGTAAAGAAGAGATATGAATCATGAATATACTTCAAGATGAACAAGAAGTGTTTTCTCTTCTCCCTACTTTATTCTTCTTCTTGTTTATATAGTTTCATAACACGTTATCAACACAATTGTTCTATTCTTAAAGAATTATGATAGAAGATCTTGCATAAGTTATCAATAAAGTTGCAAAAGGTTCTTTAATCTTCAATGTATGATTTATCTTTATGTTATAATTATTTATGTGACAAATCTGGAGTTACCATCTGAAGTAAGTATTTAAAGAGACTTGTCGACTTCTTATACGTTTAATTTTAACCGATTGGGAAGAGAATTCCTTAATTTATTTTAATAATTAAATAAGCACAATTTAGTGAGAGGTGTGTTTACAATCTTTATATGAGGTATGTGATCTATTAAGCTATATCTATTAACTACTAGTGTTAATTATAAGAAATCAGTAATCTCAATTTTGTGTGTAATTATAATATATGATCATATTAATGATCATCAAAAGTGATAAAATTGCAATTATTTTGAAGGCTCGAGGTTGAGCCTCATAGTGGGTAAGACGATAAATTTCAATTTTATCGCACCAAAAGAATAAGATGATGGATTTACGTTCAATCGCACCAAAAGGATAAGACATTGGGTTAAAGTCCTGGTGCACCACGATGATGAGATATTGGGTTCAAGACCCATCGATTTATGGCTTAAGACACTTTTATATGGATAATACATTGAATTTGAGTCTTAATGCACCATATTGATAATATAATAATGACTAAAGAAAAACTAATGTGTTTTAGATGAGGAGTCATGAAATTTACTGAATTTACTCCATTACAAAAGTGAATGTGGTAGTAGTGCATAATATGTCTGAAAGAAGACAAGTGATTGAATAATGCACATAAATATGGAATGAGGTACTTAATCTATCATAATTTGATAAGCTCACATGTTTGTATTCCATTCATGAAGAATGAGAACTTTTGATAAATGCTAAAAATATGGATCCATTCTCTAAAGGGAATGAGGTGTAAGCCACCATGCTAGGTATGTAAAACATTGCGACCTTTGATCAATTATGTGGTATCACCAAGAATGTCTCTAAGAAGATATGTATTATAGAAAAGTTTCATACTTTATCTTCAAGCTTGTATTGGACAAACATTAGTGCAATTGAGGCACATTATATGATAAATAAGAAGTTTATTAATTCCAATACTTTTTTAATCTGACACGATTATTTGGACATCATTAATCTATAATGTTTAGATAAATTATGAAAAATTAAAATGGACATCCATGGAAGAACCTAAAAATTCTTTAAATGGTGACTTTTCTTGTACTGCTTGTTAGCAAGGCAAGTTAATTGTGAGACCATCATAAACGAAAGTTGAGATTGAATCTCCTGCGTTCTAGGAATGTATACAGATATTTGTGGACTTATTCATCTACCTAGTGGATTGTTTAGATACTTAATGGTCCTAATTGATGTTTCTTCTGGATGGTCTCATGTGTGCATATTGTTATCTCGCAACTTGATGTTTGCAAAAGTATTGACATAAATAATACGATTACATACACAATTTTCTGATAATCAGATTAGTCTATTAAGTGATGGCATCACGACTCACCTTTAGAAGAGGTAGAGTAATTGAGAAAAATAAATATGAAATTTACTCCCGGAGTATTAAAGTTGAAATGTTCTCATATAATAGTAATAAATAAAAAATTTACTATAGCGAAAGACACATGACATAGTAAATATGAAGTTTACTAATACTAATAATTTTATTAGTTGGCATGAATATCTTGGTCATCCAAAGATGTGTATATTGAATAATAAACATACATTGAAAAACTACAAGATTCTTCGAGAATTCTTTATATTGCTCGTTCTCATGTAAGTTGATTGGATCAACTAAAGTTGAGACCAAATCTCTAAATTCTGAAAAGTATAAAAGGTGAATATGGGCCCGTTCACCTATCATGTGATACGATAAAGCGATGCATCTATAATATAATCACATGTGCGTTTGTTGTCAACTTGCAGTTTGACATTCGCAAAATTGTTTGTGCAAGATAATTGAGCTAAAAGCACAACTTTCAGAATATGAAATAAAGATAATTCATCTTGATAATATTGATAAATATATGAGATGATGTGACATTAAATATCTCACAAAGTGAATCATTGCTTATGAAAATAAAGTTTCATGTGTTGATCTGAAATATGATATTACATACAAACGTAATTGTATGAATCAAACCAATAAATTATGATCAATTTTTCTGTTAATTGATTTATGGTCAGGGACCAAATAATTTTTATCTGATAATTTTGATGTGCAATATATGATTAATGAATATACTATGATGCACAAAGATATATTCTCTAAAAGATTGAGATATATGTTAGTTTCTCTAACATAAAGGGAAGATTAGAAGCAACACAAAAATTGTAAATACTCCTATTGAATGTCCCTTAAAGATAGAGTCTACGACATGCATGAAGCATGATAGACTAATCAATTCTAAATAAAACAATCCTTGAAAAGGGGGGAGGATCAAAGAATCTAAATGATCATAATAAGAAGACAATGTGTTGTTGGAGAGCCTACAACATAACACTTTATGAAACCTCATGAGAGGGGTAGCTACCTAAAAATAATAAAGTGATGAGATCTCAATAAGTTACGTCGTATTGAGAATCGATACAAAATGATATATCGTTGACATATCTTTGATACAATAGCGCGCAATATTATAAAAGATTATGAGAATATGAATTCTACATCTATTAAAGCATGCTGGTGTAGAAATAATTATCAAGTGAAAAGTGGAATGATGCATCTTGGTAAGAGTAAAGCTTATTTGACTTGCAATCTAGGCACTAGAAGACGTCATACATTTAATATTGAATGATTTCAATCACTTAACAAAATTAATATGTAAAGTCATGAAGGATTCAAAATCTAAAGTATGTGCAAGTTTTCGGAGAACTTGTTTATAATCCTTATAAGGATTAAATCGATTCAAAATGCATGAAGCATATAGAAGTATTGTCATTCAAGTTGATAACTAGAATTGAAACTCTTGAAGAGTTTTCAAAAGGCAATAGATTATTTGCTTAAAGAAGTTAAAGTAATGAACTTGCAGAAATCTTTGATCCTGAAGGGAAGATTCATAAAAGCAAATAGAAGAAAGCATATTTCGTCAAACTTTTTTCTACACTCATGAGCTCTCAAGAATGGCGATATCAACATGCAACATGTTTGTTCAAGTAATACTATAGTTGATTTATTCACCAAGTCTCTACCAACTACAACTTTCAAGAAGATGGTGCACAAGCTTGGAAAACGAAGATTCAAGTCTCTGGATTGATGTTCTCATTAGGGGGAGTTAATACGTGATGTACTCTTTTTCCCTCACAAGGTTTTGTCCCATTGGGTTTTTCTTGTACGGTTTTTAATAAGGCATCCATAATGCGTATTATTAGATATGTGTTCTCTTTTTCCTTCTCTAGATTTTTTTCCATTGGGTTTTATCTAGTAAGGTTTTAACGAGGCACATAATCTCCCACATTCAAGGGGGAGTGTTATAAACATATTTGTATTATAGTGAATGTCTAATTATGTAAAGTCCTTTTAGGATATGGTTAGGATTCCTACTTGGGGACCAAGTCAGATTTCCCCTATAAATAGAGGGTTTTCCTTCATTATAAAGAAGAGATATGAATCATAAATATACTTCAAGATGAATAAGAAGTATTTTCTCTTCTCCCTACTTTATTCTTCTTCTTGTTTATATAGTTTCATAACAATATACATATTATTGTTTATTTACTATTATCAACATTTGTTTGGCAAAGGAAACGATAACGTTTTTATTTTTTTAAAAAAACTAACAATTTCAATTGGCAAAAAAAAACTATAACTTTTCTTTTTTTAAAAAAAACATTTTTATTTTATTCTATTAAAATATAATTAATTCTATTTAATTATTTAAAATTTAAAATTAGAGATTAATTGTGGTGCTGACACGTAGGCTCTATCACCTCTCCTATATATATATATATATATATATATATATATATATATATATATATATATATATATATATATATATATATATATATATATATAAAATTTAATTCTTCAATAGAAATTTCCTAACGTGGGTTCATAAATACTGGTCATCAATTATAAAATATATTATTATTATATTATTATTATTATTATTATTATTTATTTATGTATTTACTATTATCAACATTTGTTTTGCAAAGAAAACGGTTACGTTTTGCTTTTATTTTAAAAACTAACAATTTTAATTGGCAAACAAAACTATAACTTTTCTTTTTTAAAAAACATTTTTATTTTATTTTATTAAAACATTGAATTAGTTCTATTTAATTATTTAAAATTTAAAATTAGAGATTAATTGTGGTGCTGACACGTAGGTGTTATTACCTCTCCTATTATATATATATAGTTTTCTGGTCTATCAACCCTGTCCTCTCTTGATTTTAAGGATAAACAATATATTTATTTCTAGATGGTCAATCAAGAAACACTAAAACAAAAATATAAAAGTAACTTAAACAGTAACCAAGAATTAATTCAAAAATCTTTAATATTCAACAATCAATTTGTAGCTATAGCCCCTAAACAAGGGCGTTTAGCCACTAATTTCTATAAAATGAAGAGGATGAAAAAAAACCTAAAAAATATTGACAACTTTATACTTGATGCCCTATGATTCATCCCCAAAATAATTATTTATAGGAAAAATTAGTAAACTAGTCACAATTCCTAACTTAATTAGTAAAAATATCTATACTTTAAAATATTTATTCAAAATGTCAAAATGTCAATATTTTAAAAATAATTTGTATTTAAATATTATTATTTGTCTTTCCTTTTATTTCTCAAAACAGTCCAACATTAAATATATTCACTACCCATTTAGAATTCTTCTAGACTTTAATATCATTAAATTTATTTCCATCTTTAAGATTTTTAATTTTTTTTTTCTTTTACCATTTTCACCATGATTTTCTCTCTCATTGTTGAAGAAGAACTAATTATTCAAATTCATACCAATTTATTCAGATCTATCAATTAATTCAAGAAATCTCTCAATACATAAAGGTATTTATGAAATCATTATTTATTTTGCGAGATTTCATGAGATTTTGTTTTCGAAATAAAAAAATTATGTTGAATTTTGGATCATATGTACTACAGATATTTCATAATTTTTTCGATTTTTATATGAGTTTGTTAACATACTCATCAAATATTTATGGATTTCAGAATTTTAGTATTTGAAACATTATTTTTTATGATTTTGTTTTCATATTTGAGATTTAGTAGATTGTACTTTGTAGTAATCCACATAAGTATTCATACATAATATATTGTTTTATTTTTTTTGTATATTCATATTTAATAATTTTGAATTTTGCTTATATGGTTATTAATTCATAAATTCAGATTTGAATTTGGTGAAAAGAATTGGAAAAAAGAAACATAGCATACGGAGAAGAAAGAGAGAGTCGAAGAAGAAGGTTGCGAAAATGTATTCATATTAGAATAATATTCATATTAATTTTTGTTTGTCAATTATTTTTCTTTTACTCATCATTTGTATTTTTATTAAGAACATTGTATTTCTTTTTTATTTGTAGTCATTCAAATACGTATCTCATACGAATTTGTATTTCTTAAGCATCGATGTATCCTATTTTTTAACAGTCAATTTATATCTTTTTAAAATATTGTATTCTGATTATATCATTTTCACTATGTATGCTATCTCAACAGTTAATTGTATTTTTTTTTTAGAATATTGTATCCTGATTATATTATTTTACTATGTATGCTATCTGTTTTCTAGAATCTTGTATTCTTATTTCATAGTCAATTTGTATTTATTTTTTTAGAATATTATATCCTTCCTCAACAGATTTATTATTTCCATCAAGTATCAAAAAAAAAAAAACATCTTGTACCCTTTCATAAATCATATTAATATATATTGAGATACGTGTAAAGTGAGCACATAAAATGTAAAATAATATTGGTATACAATTTTATATAATAAAAACATAACAAAGGAAAGTTGATCTAATATTATGAAAAAAGAATTTTTTTTGAAATTGTAAATGATGAGAATTTTAAGTGATATGTTTCTTTTCTAAAACATATTATCTCATTTTTTCATCATACTATTTTTTTTTGTATTTTATACATTATTATACAATAGTCTAAGTAAAAACTAGAATAAATAGAAATACAAATAAAATACATATTGAAATGAATACGAAATACAAGATTTTCGAAAAAACAAATAAATACACATGAAAAAAATATATGAATACAAATATGTTTCTTAAATAACTATAGATTCATTTGGCATACCTATTGGAATGAATATAAACTATTAAAAAAAAGGTTAAGATTTTGGAGGGAAAAAAAAGAACAAAGTTTGAGTTTTATTTGAAAATGTAACTAATGAGAAAATATAGTGATCTTTACCTTTTTTAAATATTCTCCCTTGATTTTCTCCCTTTTGTTATTAAAAAATTATATTCTTTAAATAAAAACAAATAATAAAAACATAAATAAGATACATAACAAATTAAAATTTTGACATTTTTACTAAATATTGAAAGTGTTGCTAATGAGCCCTCTTAAATATTAAAATATTGACATTTTGAGAAATTTCCCTTATTTATATGGACTATTTACAGACATAGAAAGCCCTAAACAAAATAATTGAGTCCAAAACAAATCAGGAAATCAAAACCAAGTGAAATTTGACTTTCGCGTGAACAGTGGTCGTTCCACCGCTCAATTCTCTTTGCCGCATTCAGAATCAACCATGTGGCAACTATGACAGGTAAACTTATTTTATTTCCTTTCTTTTTACGTTTGAATGAATATATTATGTAATTTAATTTAGGAAAAAGGGTCAAAAAAGCTCTTAAACTATGTAAAAGGAACAAAAATGTCTTTCGTTTATAGTTTGGCTAAAAAATGCCGTTACCGTCAATACTTTGACTCAAAAATGCCCTTAAACTATACGATATGAAAAAAAATGTCCTCCGTTTGTAGTTTGATCCAAAAATGATTTTGTCATCAATACTTTGGTAAAAAAATGCCCATATTGCTATTTAATGGGTCAAAAAAGTTCATTTTCCAAATGAATATATCATTATTTTCTTTTTGACATTTTTGTTTTTCAATTAATATTTTTTAAAAATTTAGCAAATGTTTATCTTAATTTAATTCAGAAAAAAAAAAGAATGAAAATATTTTTTTAGTTTATCATCAATACTTTTTATCGTTATATAAATATAAATTGATGATAGATATACTATGATCTTATATATATGACATATATTATCTATCAAAAGGGTACATAAAATTATTCTATTTTAATTGATAAAATGAGATTTTATACATTTTTATTTGTTAAAGTGATTTCAGAAGAAAGAAGAAAAGAATAGTGCTTCCTAATAATATTTTAATTAGGAAGAAGATTTGTTTAAAAAGAAAAAATAATATATATATATATATATATATATATATATATATATATATATATATATATATATATTCGGAAAAAGGGCTTTGATCCATCTTATAATATAGGGGCATTTATGGACCAAAGTATTGACTGCAAGGGCATTTTTGAGGCAAACTATAAACGAATGACATTTTTGTTCCTTTAACATAGTTTAATGCATTTTTTACCCTTTTCCCTTTAATTTATTACATTAAGCTGCCTATTTGATTTCCTTATTCAACATTCCATCTTTGATTCGTTTTCACTCCAAACTTCTTCAATTTTACACCAATTTACTCCTGCAAATAAAATACACTATTAAGCACAATTCATAAAATATATGCTTCAAAAGGATAAGTATAAATAATAAATGTGAAGCAAATAATGATTAAAAATATGTATTTTAGTCTCACATCAATGTTCCCATATCATCAACCTACCTATCTAGTCCACAAAATCAAAGCCCTCAATCAACAACATATTCGCAAAAACCTATTCAATTTGAAAAGGATCTCGTCGAAGTTTATGCTCCTTTAGCTGAATCCATAGACAAACTATATGAAAGACTTAAAGTGGCTCGTTGTGTGATACCTTTCCCTGCCAAGAATACAAACACACAATCCAAATGGTATGACCCCAAAAATATTTTTGGCTATCATTCAGGGATCAAGGGATACACTGCAGAAGCATGTTGTGCTTTGAGAAACAAGATTCATCAACTCATTAAGGCTAAAGTCATACGCTAGATAGACTTTGTGCCAAAGGAATCTCATAGTAAACAAGTTGCAAGTTATTTGAAGTAGTTTCCAATAAGGGCTTATATCGTTTAAATTTAAGTTTTCTGCACTTATGTTCCGTCAAGTTCTTACAAGGAAAATACCATGTTAACATATGAACAAAAAGTTTGTAAGAATCTATCATTTTAAATGTTGCTCAAGAGTTCTCCTTTTAATGTCTTGAATCATGCACTTTGTATTTGGAACTACGTCAGACCTGATTTCCATTTAAGAGGGGATACGCAATCACTCCTATAAAGTTCGTTCTTATCCTAATAAAAAATTTTATTTTTCCCTTTTATTATAACTGGAATGAACTTTTGAGAAGGTACAAAAATTCCATCAAAGAGTATCTTCTAGCAAGACACAACTCGGGCGAAAGTTTTAGGGTTTTGAAACATTCATCAAAGGGCATTTTCTTGTAAGCTACAATGCTGGGCAGAATATTTCAGAGGGACTTAAAAATCCCATCAAGAGAGCATTCTTCTTGCAAGTCTTTACTGGGGCAGAATATTTTTACAAGATCTCAAAAATTTCATCAAAGATTATATTTTTTTGAAGAGAAGACCTCAACAATCCCATGCATTAAGAAATAATGAGTCTGGGCAAACTTTTTTAGAAGATATAAAAAATTTAGGAGAACAACTTTTGGTCTACAAAAGGAAAATTAGAAAGCCTAAGTTCTACACTGGGGTAGAAAATTTGAGGAACCTCAATTTTTTTGAAAACATTGCAAAAGATTGACCTTTGATCAAACATTAAAGAAATATACTATTCCAACTCGAGGATACATATCAACCTCCCTCTTATAGAATAAATACTTTTCTTTGAATTGAGAAAGACATGTACATATACAAGAAGCAATTTCAATATAGTCTAAAGGATCAAACTACTATCAAGCTCGACAAATAGATAATCAATGGAATTTTGTCCTTCCAACAAGATGAAGGACCAAACAACTATATACTGAGCCCAAATCACCGGACAAATGTCACACTGTCCTTCCAATAGGATGAATGACCAAGTTATTTTATATCGTGACAACCAATCTCCACTAAATGACACTCGATCTTAACAATGGTATAACATGTTTTATGATCTCAACTATTATATTGTGTCGAAAAATTGTATGAGCCAGAGAATTGCATTGTTTTTGAGATTTCATTGTGCCCGAGGATTGCATGTTCCTGAGATTGCATTGTGTCCAAGATTGCATTGTGCCTCAGAATTGCATTGTGCCTGAGAATTGCATTGTACCCGAGAATTGCATGTGCCCGAGATTGCATTGTGTCCGAGAATTGCATTATGCTCGAGAATTGCATGTGCCAGAGATTGCAGTGTGCCTGAAATTGCATTGTGCATGAGATTTTATAGTGCCCTCAAATTTCATATGTCTGAGATTGAATTATGCCCAGGAATTGCATGTTATCGATATTGCATTGTCCCCAAGAATTGCATGCGCTTGAGACTACATTATGCCCAAGATTGCATTAAGCCCGAAGATTTTATTGAGCCCAAAATTAAATTAAGCCCGAGGATTGTTGAAGCCACTTTTCATTCAAGTTATGAAAATCACATAGTGGTCAAAGAAATACATCCATACGAAGTTACTATCAAATCAAACCACAAGTATCAATAGATGCTCAACTTACATCAAAACAGATACACTCTCTTTACTCATCATTTATATTCCGAAGGCGGGATAGTCCAAAGGAATTATCTTTGATGGATTGCGGAGATCATTTCATGACCTACAGATTTACATTATGCTTATAATATTTCGAAGGCGTCATGTTCTAAAGACATGATCTTTCATGGCCCGCAGACATCCTATATTTGAGATTTACACATCTCAATCAAAATCGTAAGAGGTTCTCTTCTTTAGGTTGTCTTTTGTTAAAAGATACATTTATTGATGGTAGAATTTTATATGAAGGGAATGTCTTACTAGAATAAAACATCAAATTATGTGCTTGCATTCAATGTACAAAAAGAGATCACAACAGTTTTACATGTCTTTTCAACCCGGATTTATGGTATCTTAACGCCAATAGAAGATGATTTATGCTTTCAAATTGCTTATAAGGACTCTAGGTATGTTTTTTATAAAACATATCTATGGAGGAAAGTACATATGTGTGAAGTGTAGTGTATGTAAATCTTGCACATAAAAAGGTCTTTTCAAGCTAGCAGTTGAGAAAATTTCATTTATTAACTATGGTGTTGTGTCATGTAGCATACCACCTTTTATTAACAGTTCTATCGACAATGTGGTGATCTACAGATCTGAAAGGAAATATCCTTATCGCCTGAGAGAAGAAGGTCGAGACTCTAACCAATATATGACACCTAAACACATAAAGAGGATTCTACCCTACATGAACAACCTCATTCTGTAACATGAGGTGAAGAATTAGTTCCCTTGATGGTATTTTTTATTGTTATCAAGTAGAAAACTTTTCTCGTGTTCTATGTTGAAACATATATTATATACTTTTATTAGAACTTCTTATATTTTCTGCTTCACCATTTTCTAGGAGTTCTAATAAAAGGATAAAATATATGCTTTAACAAAGAGCATGCAATAGATTTTCTACTTGACAACAATCGAAAATATCATCAAGGTCACTTATTCTTCGGTTTATGTACATATCGATATTGTTTTTGAAGGGTTTTAATCTTTTCTGAGGATATCATTATCATGTACTCACGGAGTCTCAACCTTATGATTCCTGAAGTGATAAGGATATATCCTTTAGTAATGTTTATAATCATAACGTCTTTTGAAAATTAATACAAGGTAGTACGCTATACTACACAATATGACTGTTAATGAAGCTCTCATGATTTTTTGTGTCCAAGATTTACGTACACACTGCACTTACACGTTCCCATTCCTTCATATATATATATATATATATATATAGATATATATATATATATATATATATATATATATATATATATATATATATATATATATATATATATATATATATATATATATATATATATATATATATATATAGATAGATAGATAGATAGATATAGATATAGATATAGATATATATATATATATAGATATATATAGATATAGATATATATATAGATATATATATATATATCTATATATCTATATATATATATATATATATATATATATATATATATATATATATATATATAATATAAAAATGTCCTCATAGTAATAATCTATAGTTACATAGCCTAACTCATATTTTATTGTGATCTCATTTTTCACAATAGATGGGGGTAGATCATTTGATGTTGTATTACAGTGAGTCATCAACCTCTTATAATATCTCCTACCAATAACAATTGTATCTTCTACCTAAGACAATTTTAGGAAGAGCACCTCCAAAAATTAGATTGAGATGAGTAAACCTCGGATAAGTGAATTGGTCTATCCGAAGGAGGGACTGCAGTGACAATGTGATAATATTATTCAATATTATCCTGAGGATCGAATGCAAGAGAAAAAACTTGAACAAATCCATTATAATAGTGATGAAGAGGAATAAGTTTCGAATCTTCAATTACATGATTACAATAAAAATAATTCTCGCATTCTTTACAAATGAATAACCCCTAGGTAGAACTTAGAACTTTTGCATTTTCAAGAAAGATATAAAGGAAATGACATGAGACTCTTCACATAAGAAAATAGGATTAGATTGAAAATCCTCATTCGATAGTTGTTTAAAGTAGAGTGAAAATTTATTGCATGTAGTTCTTTGCTATTATGATAATAATGAACTAATAATATCTAATGATTCCCTTTTTTGAACATTTTTCGAAATATCATTAATGATTAAGCGGAAAGGAAATACAGTACATGTTTTGTGACACATCTTTAATTTCATGTCCTTTCTTTAAATGTAGTATGGAGGTAACTTAGATTCTTAATTCCATTTCTGTTGATAAGCAACAGTCTTAATTCATCCTCTAAAAACTTGTAATTCCACTATCTTTTGTTTGGTAACCTGCATATTTTCATTCATAATCAAAATTTTATATTTACAGACAATGTCGTTATCCAATTCATTAGAGCTATTAGTCATGTTGTACTTATAAAATTTCATTTATGTTTTCTAATTAGCAAGAATTTGAGTTGCTAAAGATATGAAAAAGGGGGGGGGGGGGGAAATGATTGTAAAACCCTAACGACAAAGAGAAAATCAAAATCGTGGGAGTTCCAAGCCACTCTAATAAAAGTCACAACTCTTCTTTTCCCATTCACACCTTTTAAAACCCAACAATCCCCAGCATGAATGGAGAATGAATCTAAGACAAAGAAACGGAAAAGTGTTATACTTTCCAAGCAAGAATTAATTGCATCGCCATAATAAGGTTTCCCTTAGAACTTTTCATACTGAAAATATATCGCATATACTCGGTCAATTGGTACACGTGATATCCCCATTCATACCTTTTAAAGTCCAACAATCCTCCGCATGAATGGAGAATGAATCTAAGATAAAGAAACGGAAAAGTGTTATACTTTCCAAGCAATAATTAATTGCATCGCCATAATAAGGTTTCCCTTAGAACTTTTCATACTGAAAATATGTCGCATATACTAGGTCAATTGGTAGACGTGATATCCTTGAAACTGTTGAGCTTTTGTGTATATATAGACAACCATATGTCACACAATCAACCCTTTACATTTTATGGTTCTTACAGTTGTGTACGTTTCAGCCATGAACACTCCTAGTTTCATGAGTGTATCGAGAATAGGATTTTTACAATGATTATCTTTGAAGTGGCATCTTCTCACACTCATATAGGTAATTTATAACACGTGTTATCGTGTAGATAGACTATTTGGTCATATCTGCAAAACATAGTAAATCATTAAAAACTTTTGGCTTTATTAACTCGTTAACAAGCCTTATTGTTTATCCTTATTCTTTAACATTATCTTCAACATGAGAATGGATTGAGTTTGTTGACAAGACTGAACTGTCATTCACAACTTTGTTTTCTCCTTGAACCTAGCTCTTGGGATCTCCGGTCTGCAAGGTAGAGTTACCGCCATGATGAATTGTACTAAGCCGTAAATCCATTCCCTTAGACGATCTTTCAACTTTATCTTTAGTTAGGAATTTTTGTAAGTGGATCCTACATATCATCCTTTGACTTTATATAGTTAAATGTGATAATTCGACTAGAGAGTAGTTTTATAAAGGTATTGATCTGGATGTTGAGTAATTGAACGTACATCTTAAAATGATGTAACGCAAGGTATGCATCAGTACTTGGAATGTACTGAGAAAGCAAGATATATATACTAAGATGAATTAAGTATATAGGCTGAACAAAATCTAGTTGAGTAGTGATATAATCTTACCAAGGATATAGTGCTTTCTCGCATAGAACTTCTTCAAGTTCATGTCAAACCAATACTTAGAAATTTCAATTAGTTCATACATGTTGCATACACTTTAGGTGGTTTCAACCTTGGTGTCCATCCGCATGATTAATAGCCACCCTATAGTCTAAAGGCTCCAACACCCGCTAGACAAATTGCATATTATTTGACAATATGATCAGGATAATTAAATTAATCCAAATTATCCCAAAATGGAGTTTAGAATTTGTTTGTTTTTTAGTTTGTAAAATTATGACCTCCCCATATGCAAATGGTAGTAAAAGTAAGCTACAAAATAAGAGATTGGTGGAATGATATCAATGAAGAACATGAAAGAGAGATTTGCCATTTTATGGGCGATCTTACCTCATTTTTTCCATACCTGACTGTCACTAATAAGGGCCTTGCTGGAATTTGGGACCCCGTGAAGATGGTCTTCATATTTGTTGATTTCAATTTATTGCCAACGATTGAAGAGATCAGTGGTTTCATCAAGTTGTCGTACCATAAGTGTGAAATGATGGTACCCTATAAGCCAACATCAAAGGAGTTACTAGAAAGCTTGGGAATGAAGTCCAATTCAACATTAACATGTTTGGATCTGGGGTGGATTTCTTTAGAATTCTGGTATTCACATTTTTTCCAAGAGGACAATTGTTACTCTTTTATTGATGAATTTGAGTGCTCCATCGAGTGATGGAAAACATATCGCTCGAATACCTTTGCAATCACACTATTAGGTTTCTTTGTTTTTTCTAAAGAGAGGAAAAAGATCGACACACGTTTGGGTTATGTGGTTCAAGATTTAGCTCAAAGAAAGGGTGAACCTTGGAAATCTATAGTTCCCATGACACTAACACAAATGATGGGAAGTTTGTCGGCATGCATCAATGGAAGATATTTTTTGAAGGATGCAACGTCTTCCTGTAACTTTGGGCTATTGAACACTTTTATAGACAACCTGACATAATAGATATTCTCGATGGTACATGCAACAAAGTAGATAGTCATCCAAGAAGAATGATAGATTTCACCACCCTTGTCGGATGTCAGATATTTTTTATAGAACTTGACAACTACCACATTCAATGGAAACTCTATTTGCTATCCACCCCCATGCCATAGTGAGAGGTGATGAATGTTATTTTATTGAGTGTATTGGCTTAAAAGAAGTTCAACCATGTGCTCCTCTTTGAGTACTCCGTAAGTTTGGGCAAGTTCATGTGATACCACTCCGATCCAACATGGATTAGCTTAAGTGTGACTTTGTATTTATAAAAGAAAGCTTATTATCATCTCCTAAACAAAGAAACTTTTTTTTTTTCGCTTCAATAACATGCAAGGCAAGTTCTAGACTAAGATGCAAAATATGGAATAAACAAATTCTTACCACTCATGGCACAAGTATCAATCAAAATGGCTCAATTTCACTTATAAGAGAGACAAAACCATAACAAACTAAAATAAATAAAATAAGCTATATACAAAGTGACAATCATGAGCGTAGGTGTCAAAGAATCTGTTGGTAGATCCAACTCATAAGCTACATTACCTACCCTTTTATATTCTGTAAGGGCCAATATATCGGGGACTAAATTTCCCCTTCTTACAAAATCTCATAACACCTTTCATCGGGGAGACTCAAGTACACTCAATCATCTACTTCAATTTCTAACTCCCTTATCCTAACATCAATGTAGGATTTCTGACGAATCTGCATCGTTTTTAACCTCTCTTAAATCACCTTCACCTTCTCCATAGCTTAATGAACTAAATCTAGTCCTATCAACCCAACTTCACTAACTTTAAATCATCCAATAGGAGATCTGCATCTTTTGTCATAAAAAGCTTCATAAGGAGTCATTTGGATGCCAGAGTGGTAACTATTGTTGTAAGCACACAATAAGAGGTAGGTGATCATCCCAATTGGCTTTGAAATCAATCACACACGCCCTCAACATATCTTATATGGTGTGAATGGTGCACTCTTCTTGCCCATCGTTCTGAGGATGAAAGACACTTAAGTTCACCTTTGAACCCACACCTTTTTTGGAAGGACTTCAAAACTGTGCAGTGAATTATGCACCTCTGTCAGAAATAATAGAGATCGGAACCCCATGAATTCTAACTAATTCTTGAATGTATAGCTTAGCATAATCTTCTACTGAATGGGTAGTATTTACCGACAAATAGTGCGCTGATTTGGTCATGCGATCCACAATCACCCAAATAGAATCATACTTCTTGAGAGACTTTGGTAAACCTGTGATAAATCCATATTGATCATCTCTCACTTCCATTCCGGAAGTTATATATTCTGAACCAACCCACCAGGCCTTAGGTGTTCTACTTTAACATGTTGGAAATTTGGACACAGAGGGAGTACAAAAGAATACTTTCTTTTACGGGAAAATGCATAAGTACCCCCCAACCAATGTACGAAATCTTAGAGACACACTTATACTATACTAACGTCCTATTACCCTCTCCTCCCCCCCCCCCCCCCCCGAACATAATTAATAAATAATTTTCTACACCTTTTCGGCCTACGTGGTACTATCTTCTGGGCTTAGTGCCTGTTGACAATTTTTTCAAGCTATTGATTGATAGTGCTACGTAGGTAAAAATATTTATTAAATACGTTCGGAGTAATAGAACCTTAGTATAGTATAAATATATTTTTGAGATGTCGGCATAGATTTGGGATAGTTATGCATTTTCCCTCTTTTTCTTTACACTCTATTAAAGTTATTCTTCACGTTGAACTCACACAAATTTATAAATTTTGAAGGTTACAATGGTAGTGATGTAATTGATTATGACTGTTAGAAATTTGTGATAGTTATTTGCGATTTTTATTTTGTGACAATGATGATGGTGTGTTCTGACAGCAGGTTTGATAGCGAGTGGTGAACTCTAATTGTTATTTTGATTTTAGTAATGAAATATATGGATTTGATGTTGGTGGTTTTGTAGTGACTTTGAATTTTGATGATGTATAGAGAAGAAAAAACAATTGGGTGACATGAAAAAAAATAGGAATTTTTGAAATTTAACATAGCATTTGATGTTAAGTGATATGACATGACATGATTGCACCATCTTTTGTTTTTTAATTAAAAAAAGTCAACATTCTAAAATTATTTGTGGAGTTAAAAAAAACCACCTATGTTAAAAAAAAATGGAAATCAGTCCAACAATTTGAAAACCTGCTTGGATTCGTGACGCTAGATCTTTTGTAATTAGTGTTGTTTTGAGTCTATATTCAAAATTTCAACTAATTTGGAGTTGTGTGGCAAATTTTACTATTAAAGGATGTTGAAGTTTTGAAATTTTGAAGAAATTTCAAGTGTGTCTTGTTGAGTTAGGTTGAGTTCGAGCTCAAAAGATATTGAATTTTGGTATCTAGTTCGGAGGAAAGCTACTATTGAAATTTGAGTGAATTTTGTGAATAATTAAATAAGTTGAAAATTTGAGAATTCTTGATGTTCTTCACGTGTTCTTGGTGTTCTTAAGAAAAATACTCCAAGTGAAAAGTATTTTGGGATCTTCTTAAGGTAAAAATGGTTTTTGCAAAACCAGAGATAAAAACTAATAGCATGGATAAACCTTTTCTCAAAGGGTAATGAATAATGATAACGAGCCAAACTTTTAACGGATGGCATAATAAGTCTTTTCTCAAAGTTAGATGACATATTTGAGTCTTTTTGCAAATAATTAGGAAAGGAAATGATGTTTTGAGTCAAATTGAGAATTTGTTACAAAGAAATTGATGCAACGACTGAATGTAACTTGTAGAAGGTTGTTGTTTTGGTAACTTGAGGAGGCAAGCAACCTCTTGAAATCCTGCATCCTGTTTTATATAGGAAGAATTCTCACTTACACTACTACTCATCTGCTTCATCTCCTTATTGTGAAGCTTTGGTTTTGATAGAGCCCATTGCATTGCCCAAATCGCCAACGGCCTCATGTAACACAATGATCTATAGTGATCATATGTATTCCACCCTTCCGGCGTTTGAAAACCAAACCTGCACATACACATGAACAATAGCTTAAATTATGGATACGCCAGATATCATCATACGAATATTGGGCTTCAGATACTTAAACAACACCGGAGATACAACACACACTCATCATCGAAGGCTTTCATTTACTCTCTTCGTTATATTAAACTACTAATTACCAATAACGAGTTAAGCTAAGACACGTATCCTTGACCTCATATACTTCAATTGTACTGTTTTTTCGGCAAACATATAGCAAACAAAGGCATCTAGTAAGGCTCCTTAAATGGTGATGCTTAATGATACATATGATCAATCTATATCTACTAACTTGATGAATGAATAATGATGCTTGATTGAATTCCACAATTGAGAAGAAGGATGTGGAGAGTTGTTGATAATCTAATAACTAGTTACCGGTTCATATCCTCTTATCGAGTCCAATGATAAGAGAAATGAGGACAGTAATTGAGAGGAGATAAACCAGCTACAATTACAAAGAATGAATACAACAAACCTTTTCTATCCTCTTCTTTGATCATGATTTCAGGGCAGTTATAAGTTATAAGGATCATGATTTGGCAACATCAAAAAGTTAACTTCCTTTCCCTTAATGACCGCGATATATAACATAATAGGAAAACAAAGCTCTTGCTAGTGTCTTGCCAAAGCAAACCATCAATGACATAATTAAATGGCCGCAATCTTTAGCATCCAGATTATGATCAGTTTGTTCTTTACGTTAGTAGTTCTCTAACTGAATTGCTAAAGAGATTTTTTGTTCAAACATTAGCTCTCAGAAAGCCTCATCTTATCTGGAACCCAAGCCTCACCAGTATTTCTAGTTAAATGAGAACCTCTCCAGCCTCAAAAATGATAACCTCTAAGCAAAAAAGAAGAAAAACTTACCCAAGACCTTTATCTGACCAAGCTGTTGAGTGTATTCCACTTGCAGTTTGAAATGCTATGTCCACCAAGCCCTCTTGTATCATATTAGCAGCAAGAGAATACGTAACTCCTGTCCATATTTCTCTTGACTGCAGAGCTGACATATCAGGTTTTCCACTTGGTAGCATCCCATTTACAGCCCCACACATCCCTCCCTTCTGCTTTAACACATTGAAATCGTAGATTTTCTTCAGAGCAGTTCTTATCTTCTCTTCATCAGCAATAGGTGAAAGACCACTCGCTCTAGCATACCTATGAAATCGCAACCAAATGAGTATAAGAAAAAGAAGTAATGAACAATGGGACAAGTTTCAATTTATCATCAATACGACTCTATCAACCATATGAAAAGCGCAACATATTTGTACGTGTTCTTTTCTCTAAATTCAGAAACAGTTCTTCAGTTTAATTAGAGACACTAGTTCCTCTTTTCCAGTAAGATGAAGAAATAACTCACCATTGACCAGCCAACTGATCAGCATGAATTGAAGAACTTGATCTCCGACCACTATTGTCATAATTAAAGTAAGAACCATTCCATAACTTATCATATACAGACTTTGCCTTCTGAAACTTAGCCCAAAGGTAATCAGCAGCTGCAGCATCACCGACCTCACGAGCCATTGCCGAGGCAGCTTGTACAGCTGCTACCCAGAGCCCTCCACTATATGTGCTCACACCACTAACAGTCCATGCATCGTACGTTTGATCAGGGAACCCTTCATTTTCTATCATGCCATCACCATCCTTATCAAACTGATCCATATATGCTATAGCTATGTATACCGATGGCCAAACAGCTTTTCCAAAACTTTTATCACCGGTAGCAACAAAATCCCTATAAACTTGAAGGACAAATTTCGAATTCAAGTCCTTCCATCTGTCTGTGTTGAAGAAATTGTATGCATTAACTTCATACCATGGATCGTTAAGTCCAATATCATGAGGGACAGCTCCAAGAACCTTTCTGGAGACCCATGTTCCATCACTCATAATTTTCATTTTAGATGGATCATGCATCATTACCGCCATTGCGCAGTCTCTTTGGATGCTCAGCTCAAGTTTCGGGAAGAGCATTAATAGCGCATATGATGCATAAAAATGGACATCATACGTATTAAACATGTGATATTCAATTCCTTCAAGATAAAGAAACTGGCCAATGTTCTCCTCTCCGGCTTGAAGTAGATTAGTACCAAAAGCACAGTTTGAAGGCACCGGAGTCTGAAGTTGGTTAACAGTAGATTTCATCCTAGAAAGTAATCCCACATAAGTCTCATTTTTTTCGTCCAACTTTAACGTTTCTTCAGAGTCTGCTTTTGTCTTGTCAAGGGAAAACGCTCTGTCCCTGATGGTTCCAAAGTTTTGAATTGGTAAGGACCCATCTGTGTGACATTAAAACGTGGCCTTAATCAGACACAATAACACACAATTCCAACAGATTTTCCATTCCCATTACCTGTCCAAATTGTGCCCCCGGCATTAAGATAATAGAGCTCATTGAAAAGAGTGATGCGGTACCTGAGGCAAATGATTAGCACTTCAGAAAATTATTTAGAAACTACAGTGATCTGTATATACCCTAAGGAAAAAGCTTGTTAAATCTATATATCACCATTCCGGCAGACTTGTATCTTCAAGTATTGGTTTCTGCCACTTGTCAATCTCATGCTCCCAATTGTTATGTTCTAATTTAAGGACAGACGGTCGATAAAATTAGGATGATTATAAAACATAGACTGTTTGCATATCACAAGTCATTCCGGATCATGTCTGTCAAATTGAGTTTTGTTGTTTTATGATAACTTAAATGAGTAAATTAGTTGAGTATGTTCTCCCAGCTGTTAAAGAATGCCAAAACATAAATACTACACCAATACTGGAAAGGCCAAAATGCATGCATTACTATTTCATAATTGATATTATTACCTAGGAGGGCATCATGGGCAATACTTGCTGCACCGTCACCTTGAACACCATAGAATTTTGTGTATCGTCTGAGACAGTATCAAACGTCCAAAAATTTTAGAAATTAATGAACAATTTAAATGTATTATTCTAGAAACAAGAACTGTTTTATGACCTGTGGTAAGTCTTGCCTCCGGGAAATCTTATTTCTGGACAGTCCCACGCAAGTGAAAAAGTTACTGTCCGGACAGCACCAGATGGAACTTTAACAGATGCTGCTAAAGCAGCTCCAATAGATGATCCTTTTACTGAAGTTACCAAGGTCTTAGCATCCTTAAGATGATCAAATGAACCGTGCTGCAAAATCAAAAAATTGAAAAGAAATTAGGAATAAAGAATAAGACATAATGTTAATACTCATATAATATGAGTCATATTCATTATAATCATTTAGAATTAGGAAAAAGGTCTTGAAAGGAGCTAAGAAGTCAGAATTTAAAAGTTATATGTGATGCTGTTGCTTATATGCATGAACCAACGAAAACCGACCTCCTCAATTTCCCTCCACATGTCCTTTGCTGTCATAATCTCAGACTCTCCAGAAATCGAAAAGCATGGACATTCTGAGACATGGACATCAGGAGCTTCTTGAGCTGCAATGGAAAAGGTTACTGGAGGGAGTCCATCTGAAGTGCTGAACGGAAAATACAGTTGTATTAGAAAAACAGAACTATCAAGCCATGGGGAAAAACAAATGTTGCTATTGACTAGAGAGCGTTTTACACAAAACATACTTGTGATGGAGGAGGATGCTATGCACACTATCTTCCATCCTACAAAGAGCCAATGAACATTGGTCAAATGATTCATCCAATACAATTAGCAACCAAACTAAACTGATTCCATCAGACGCTCAATGTTAATTGAAGATGAAGTAGGAAATGTTCTTACAAAATCTTTTTATTAACATGTCCACCAGAAAACTCTGATATACCACCCACTGAATTCTGAAGATAAGATAGTAAATATTCTGAAATAAGTTACACAGGAAATTCATGAAAAACATTCATTTGAAACAACAAGGAATGCTTCTACTAGAAACAAAGAAATTTCGACATACAGCCCATGTGAAAAGTAATGTCACGTCAGCGTCAGTCTTCCCTGAGTTAGAAAGCTGCATAAATTTTCACGAGTAAGATTTAACATATAAGAAGGATAAGACTAGTCAAGATATTAGTATAATGTCTTGTACACGCTTAAAACTACTGTACCGTATATGTGAATACAGTGACTGGGAGGCTGCTGTCCTTGTAATTATGTGGAATAAATGGTGAAAGCTGACGACAAACAATGCTGAGTTCAGGATCTGGAACACCTACTTGATGAATGATTTAAATTATCATTTTATTAGTTTTGAATTATATAAGAGTTTTAGACTTTTGACGTTTGATTTATCAGCACAGGATACCATCATATACAGTCCACGCTCTTGGGTACAAAGCATGATATGTGCAGTTCTCCCCGTCTAGCTTCCATTTCCATGATTCATCCGTTCTGTATCACTAGCTAAATTCAGTATCATTTTATAATGTTTTTAGAGCACTAGAATTCAACTGGAGCCTTTGTGTCTCAATTGATGCCTCACACCAGATAAGCCGGTTACTTACTTGAGCTCTTCGGGACCTCTGGAGCACAGCACGGTTGAAAACTTTTCTCTATCAGGGCGAGAAATGAATATCTGTTGAAGGAGAAATACAAAACTATCAAATGACTTCCCACAAAAATGATGTTTTCCTTATTACAGGAATTTGTCGTTACTTTTTCAGACCTTTAGGATTGCCTACTTATCAACAACTATATTTGCATGAATGAGTCAGATGCTAAGAAATCGTAGACCACTTTGGAGTTTCTCTACCTTAATCAGATTTTATGATATATGATTATGCATTTATAAATTGCAGTAGCACGGCAATAAGGTTCTGTTTCCGGCTAATTAGAAATGTAAGAAACAACAAATAAAAAAGCTAATATCAAATGAATTGCTTACTGAAAACTGGTTTGCTAGAATAGGTGTGTCTTCACATTTTCTGGGGAATAATTGAAAGCGTTGAAATTCACCTCTCAAACTTCTTCCAATACTTCCTGCACTGCAGTAACAATGAAGCATAAAGTTCAATGTAGTTATAATATACCAATTCAACTATCCATCAATGGAAAACAAAGTCGCATTTGCTTTTCCAATCCTATATTTAGATAATAAATTGTAAATACTGCCATTTGCACTTTTTGTAGTTTGTTAGTGGTCAAGAACCTTAATACATGATGAAGTTATTTACTATGAAACTGAAACTCCGCCGACTAACCTTAATCATAATGAGTGTTACAGACTGTATATCACAGTTTATTATCAACTCCCCATACTTCACAACAGACTGACACAAACTATAGGATAACTCACCCAATACCACCTAATGGAACGCCATGATAGCATGAGATAAGGCGTTTGTTGTACGGATCCATGATTGAGGGCTGAAAAAGTAAATTGGATGACAATGATGAGGATAAGTACATCATTCATATGGTTTTCCATGTTATGAAACATTAGAATAAGGGGAAAATGTATCACACATTACCGTTCCTTTTGCAGCTTCTTCATGTATATGCTTCAACAACCTTAGACCGAGTGGAAGCTATCCACAAAAAATAAAATGATAATTACATTAAGAATATGCAACAAAATTATGGCGAACTTTTCTGTTTCACCTACCTAGAGTAGCACAAACATATGCGTAAGAATAAAATGTTTGAAGATTTCTAATGCAGCTAAAAGCACAACAAGAACAAACTATATATGGGGAAAATGGAAATGTTTTCTGAGTGAATATATATTACCATGTGCAAAATTTCTCGAATGCTTGGAGCAAAAGATGTAGGAGTACTTGCCGAAGAATTTAACTTCCTCTGCCATGTGAGTATAGGAGGTTTTCCAGGGTAAACCTATACGCAAAAGGATGCAATAGCATAAGTTTTCAAAGGAATCAAAGTTGAGGCAATTGGTTGTATAATTTTAGCAAACATCACACCTTATGCAACAATGGATCAAAACAAGGTGGTTGATCTTCCTCCTCAACTCCATTTTTAAACATCTTGTCTAAAAAAGAGTGAATGAAACTTTTAGTATTAGCTAGCTTTTCATTTTGATGTTAAGCACACAAAAATGATTGAAAGAGCTAAAAAAGATAGTAGACTAAAGAAATGTGAATACATATTTTTGGTAAAAGCTATAGTTTGGCCAAAGTTGGTTAAGAAATAGACTAGTTGTTTGATTAGAAAACTTAAATGAGCAACAATATTTGTTCCAAATTAAACAAAAAGTCAAGACTCTACATATTACTACTCTTCCATGAATATGATTGATTCATCTAAAAACAGCAAATCAAATCAATGATAGTAGGCCACAACTAGAAAGCAGCATAAACCAACCTGTACCACAAAAACTTCAGTTCCCAACTTATTTAATAGTTCAACATCATCATCATATTCATCTTCAATAAGTAATGGGGTTGGTGAAGAGATTGCATCCAATAACGTTCCTTGAATTAATTAATATTTAATGTTAACAATTCAAAGATAGCAAAAGGCTCATTTACGTTACCGGGCCTTCTACCAGACAACTTGTCCAAAATCCAAATTGCCTACCACAAATCACAATAATAATACTTTGTCCGTCTCATTTTATAGATATTAGGTAGTTTGACTCTGTACCAAATTTAAAAAAGAAAAGAAAACTTATAAAATTTGTGGTTCAAAATAAATTATAGAAATTTGTTTGACTGTAAATCATTTCATTAAGAACAAAATAGATATTTTACTTAATATACAAATGTGTTATTCTTTTTTGAACGGATTAAAAAGGAAAATAGTTACATAAATTGGGACAGAGTAATAATAATATTAATAATAATAATAATTTATTTATATATAATAGGAGAGATGGAAACGTATAGATGTCAATACCAAAAAACAGAATTTATAAATTATTAAAATTAAAATTGCAAATACTAAAAAAAGAAGAATAACGGCAAAAATACAAAATATCTAATATTTTTTATTTCTTTAATAATTTTACGGTTTTTTTAAATTCAGATTTTAATGGTAGTTAACTACATTATACTCTTCCTAACTCCTAAATCATAGAAACACGGTAAAAGAATAATTGAATTATCTATCTCTATTCAAATTCAATTAAAATTGTAATATCCTTTAACTTAAAAAAATATATTTTGTTGTATTAATTACTGAACATATTGATTTGAGTTGAAGTACTAATTTTTTTTTTAAAAAAAAAACTCCTTTTTTTGTTGTATAAAATATTCCCTCTTCAAAAGGAACATATAGAAAATTTCCAGGAACTTATAGAAATAATTTTTAAAAACTGTTTTGTTACATTACTTATTGAACAAATTTTTTTATTGAAAATATTTCTTTTAAGAAACTGAAATTTAAATACTTAAATTTGAATTAATACTTTACAATTTTGGAGATCATGAGAACTTTCCATTTTTACATAATTTATAAGGGGCTTTATAATCCAAACATATCTTTTAAAATTAGTATATAAGAAAGGAAAATAGCACACAGTTGGACGTCAACGTGGCTGTTTCAGCTATGTGCTTCCCTCATAATTGCATCTTGGCTTACTGGCCAAAGGTTTATTTTTCATGTTCAAGGTCCCAATTTCAGACCTAGGTGACAACCTTTTCTTTAATTTCCCTTTTTATTTCCTTTCATCTTTAATTTTATGTAAATATTAATAATAAAAAATTAGTTATTTATGTTACTTATTTATATTTTAGTTATTTCATCTTTTATTTATGGAAAAAAAGTAATTTCTTTCTGTTCTTCTTTAAGTTCATTAGTGTATAAATTTTTTTAAATTGTGGAATCCTTTTTAGCTAAAACTTTTAATATTGATGTGCCTGCTTCAGCATGTTTTGAAAAAAAAAAATCAAAAATTTATTCATTATGTTCTACTTTAATTTAATTAATATATAAATTTTTTCAAAATTATAAAATCTTTTTTAGCTCTGACTTTTGGTTCTCCGTCAACGTACTTGCTTGTTGACGGAAGGCTATTCCTGTAATTTTAACATATAGTAATCCAATTTCTATCATTTTCGTTGCAAATATTTATAAAAAATTGTCATTATTATGAAATGATAATATTTCATTTCACTTACTTCAATACTTTCTAATAAAACTTACTAATGACTTATATTAATTTCTTAATAAAATTAATTTTAAAATTTTTACTTATTTTATTATGTTTGCCCACCCCTGTGCAATTAATTAATTATTTTACTTACTTTAATACTTTCTAATAAAACTTACCAATTACTTACTAAAATATAAAATTGTTATTATTATTATTATCAAATGACAATGTTTCATTTTACTTACTTTAATATTTTCTAATAAACTTACTAATGATTATTTTAGTTTCTTAGTAAAATTAGTTATTAAATTTTTACTTATTTTATTATGTTTACCAACCCTTCGTGCAATTAATTATTTTACTTATTTTAATACTTTATAATAAAATTTACTAGTTACTTACCAAAATAATAAATACAATTAGCTAAGTGATAATTTAATAAAATAAACTCCTAATAATATTGATTAAAAAGTAAGACAGAAAAAAATATAAGGAACAACTTATTCAAATTACTTTAATACTTAAGTAAATTAAATTAATTTCATTGTCCACACATATAAATTTAAAGAAATTTTAACTCATGCTCATTAATGCGACTTAAAAATAAAACAAGTTTTCTTTTTGAATTTTTAGAGAAAAGTTTGGACCAACTGATTTATAAAGGTTTTTATAATAGAAAATATATCTTAAATATTCCACATATATTATTGGGCCCGTGTACAGCACGGGCTATCTTTTACTAGTATAAAATAAATGTGAAAGTACAAACAATAACAACAAATAGATATTCAGTGATCTTTGGATATCTACTTAAGTTCCTTATTTCTTTTTGGAGAAAATTTTATGTATAACAAATATAAAACTCATAATTGTATGCTATAACTATAGTTTATATAATTGTAATTTGTGTTTTCTATGAAAATGTCTTTCTGTATATCTCGGTATTCCATCATTTTAATATACATTTTGATTTTTTTAAAAATTAAATAAAAGGGAGTTATTTCGGTTAGACAAAAAGGAAAAAGATTGTTGAAGTCACGCACATTATGTTTGAATATAATTTCCTTCCTTCTACGTCTTCTTCAACAGTAAGAACTCCATTGTAACTCAGTTTAGAAAATCGATCAACTTGTTGACGGTACTATACAAACAATATATTGATATTAGAAATAACAACATGTCGTAATTTCATGTTGAAAAAATGCTCTGATTTTTTTTTCTGGCCGAAATTGGTGTCCAACGTGTATTCAAAATCAGATTTCCTTTTAAACTTTCATCAATTGAAATTAAATGTAGGTTCAGAGGTGTATATTTTGTTCGTAATAGAGCTTAACACTTATGATTTCAAAATTTGTATAATTATTTTGAATTCTAAGAAAAATTGTGATTATCAAATTATCTGGATGATATTGTTGATTATTTTGAATTTTTGATCGAAGATTTGCTTTTTTTACAGTCATATTTTTGTTGGAATTTGTATATTCGATGTCGAAACTATGAACGAAGATGAAATCGTATTATGATTTGTTAAGAGTTTATACGCATAGGTGTTTTGAAAAAGAATACTTTCAAATGTAAAAAGTCCAACCAAAAATTAAACAGTAGTAAAATAATTTAACAAACAAACAAACAATAAGTTTATAATTACCATCAATAACAAATACTGACCTTTTATTTTTGACATAATGATGTCATATATCCTTTGTGCAATGTGCACGTCAATCTCTTCACTAAACGTGTTAATTATCAACATCATAATCGTCGATGTATCCATAATTGATCTCTTTTCAAAATTAAGAAGTACATATGTATCAAGTAAATTGTGTTTGATGCAGTAAAAGGACAACCAAATAACTAGAAGACTGAAATTCGAAATGTGAAAAGGAATGGAAAAATAAATAAATTGAAAAGAGGAAGAGGAAAAATTAAAAAAGGAGGTTAAAAAGTGTCAATTTAATAGACTATATATCTATATCTATATCTCTATTCTATAGTATCTTAAAAACATGAATTCTCAAACTTTGATGTAATACCTAACTTAAAACACTCAATATATTATATTCTATATATTATATTATATATATATATATATATATATATATATATATATATATATATATATATTTACTCTATATTATATTAAAAGTCGATAATTTTTCACATTGATGATTGTGACTTTTGCGAAGAGTTGTGATTTTTTTATCGAGTTGTGACTTTTTCGATGAGTTATGACATTTCCAAAATAACTGTGATTTCTGTTAAGAGTTGTGACTTATCTGATAAGTCATGATAAACACATTTTCATATTGTCCTTTCTTGTCTATAAATAAGAGATTTTCTCACTCTTTTAAAATACAATTTTTATAAGTTTTCTATTCTTCTTCTTAAAACAAGGAAGATTGTTAGAGTTGTTCAATATGCAATTACAATATTTTTGAGTTAATATCTTTAAAGATCACTCAACTTTATGTATTCATCTAGCAAAGTCATTAAAGTTTGTTTTGTATCAAAAAAATCACTCAACTTAGATTTTTATATCAATAAAATCACTCAACTTTAGGAATTGATCTAGCAAAGTCATTAAAGTTTGTTTTGTATCAAAAAAATCACTCAACTTAGATTTTTATATCAATAAAATCACTTAACTTAGACATTTGTGTTAGTTAAATCACTAAACAAAATTTATCATTAATTCTTTTTGTTTCATATAAAACCCTACAAATAAATAAAATTAAGAAAACTAGTTTAATTTTTTTCGGGAAACTTCTTTGGTGAAACAAATACTCTTTATCTTAATATATTAATTACTAAATAAAAAGAAATAATTAGGAGTTCTATTTATTGGTCCACTAGTGTATTTGTTTTTGAGGATTAGCACAAATAAATTATCAATGAAATTCGTATTTACAAATCTAATTAGGACTCATTAGAGAATAAGAGTACTAAAATAATATTTAGATTTGTGACCTCAATTAATTTTCTAAATATATTATAACTGACCGCTTTTCTTTAACAATGCAAAAATTAAACAACAATGCTCTAATAAAATTTGTCTTTTTTGTTTTGTAACTTTTTTTCAAAAAAATAAAATAAAAGAATAATGTTATATATTATTGTACTTCTTCATTGAAGCTTAAACTTATTTTGGCTATATTAATCTTGATCTTCCTTATAACGTTAATTTTTTAACTTAATTTTTTGCTTTAACTATGACATTTTGTGTAAATATTTTTTTTAAAATAATAATAACAATAATGCCATAATGCTTACATACTTTCATATTTTAAAAGTATGTATTTCATTAATTAAGCTTGTTCGTAAAATTTTATTAACAATTTAATGTTTATTCATTTATAGAGTTCATATTTATATGACAAATAATTTTTTTTACTATATCAAATGTTTTTTTAGTGATAAATTTAGTTAAATGATTTTATTGATATAAAAGTCTAAGTTGAGTGATTTTATTGATACAAAATAAAGTTTAATGACTTTGCTAGATAAATTTCCAAAGTTGAGTGACCTTACGAGTAAATATATATTTTTATATTAAAAATATTTAAAAATAGTTTTAATATAAAAAGAGAAAAAGTCAACCCATAAGCCCCCTATCTCACTCCACTTCCACTCCCACACCTGCAACTTTTTTCTTCCTTCAGCCCCACCCCAACCCTCTCCTTCCTCATTGAAACCACCCACCACCTCACCCTTCCCCTTCTTCTTCTTCTTCTACGTAACACCCGTCCCCCACCCCTCACCCCACCTAGCCAAATCTCTTATCTCAATCATTTTAGTTTCTTTAATTTTAAAAGTCAATTTTTTCAATCTATGAATCTTAGTCGATTTATACACTTTGAAAATCTGGATTTTCGAATCTTGTTTGTGAAAGATTAAAGTTTAGATAATTTTGAAATCTTGAAGAGTAATGATGTATACTGAAAAGTTGAAAATCTTCATGAATAAGCTTAAAGAATAACAAATGGGTTCTGCAAATATATGAAATAATTCAAAATTATGAGGAAAGATTATTGAATTTGTGTTGGTAAGCTTTTAGTGTAAAAAAAAACTTATGTCGAATAGGAAGAACTATATCAATTTGACATGAATTTAGTGCTCAATTATGAGCAAATATGAAGAACATAATACTGAAGATTTTTAATGTGCAAACTCTTTTATAACATTTAATTTCTTATGTGGCATTAAAAATAACATAAAATTCTACAAAATGACGTGAAATTTCACGTGTAAGTGATTGTGCTACACTTACATACATAGAATAATGAAAGAGTTTAAAGTATTGTGTTCAGTAAGTTTAAGGGTTCAATTGGTAAAGTCGTGAGTATAAGTTTTCAATTGACAAACAGAGCCAAATATAAAGATCTTTCAGGTCATTCTGCCTTATCTATTCTATACCACCTTAAAATAATGAACTACCTAACTTAAATGTTAAATTATCATAATACCCCAAACATAAACATCAAATTTAGTATATCTTCTATATTGTATTATATTTATTAATGTATAATATAATATATTATATTAAAGGCATACACTTTTTCAAATATTGAAGGGTCGTGACATTTTCAAAGAGTTTTAACTTTTCCAATGAGTTGTGACCTTTTTAATAGGTTATGACTTTTCCAAAGAGTTGTGTCTTTTCTGGCAAATTATGACTTTTCAAAGAGTTAGGACTTTATTAATGAGTTGTGACCTTTTTGAATGGTTGTGAATTTTCTAAAGGGGTGTGACTTTTTATTGATATGGCACGATAAACATTTTTCATATACTCTCTTTGTTGACTATAAAAAGAGGGGTTTTCTCAAATTTTTAATCTGCACTTTTTAAAAGTTTTTCATTTAATTGTTTTTCTTCTTCTTCTTAAAACACTCAATTTGATATATTTTCATATTTTATATTATATTTATTTATATTATATTATATTATATTAAAAGAGGACTCCATTTCACATTTTTTTCAAAGAGTTGTGACTATTTCGATGATTTGTCAATTTTTCAAAGGGTTGTGACTTTTATGATAAGAAACAATATGCACATGCTCGTACAACACTTTATTAACTACAAATGGAGAAGTTTTATCATATTTTTGAACTATAATTTTTTAATATCTTCTATTTTTCTCTTCTTAAAAATTCAAGTTTGATTTACAAACGTTGACAAACAACATATACCAGCTGTCAGAATAAGAACAAGCAAAATCAATATCAACAGCAACAATGATATGTAGAGGAGAGACCACACAGACAACAAAATTATTTAGCTATTACATTAACAGAATAGTTTGTGGTCAAGATAGAGGCAAAATAGCTAAGCAAAAACATATAGCTAGCCACATCTACTTTAGCCAACACAGAGTGATATCACCAGAAAAATAAAGAGTCGTTGATCATCATGGACTTCACAGTGCACAGAACAAAAAAAGAGTTAGAAGAGGAACATGGCGCAAGTTAATACGAGGTGCAACACATAGACCATCTCCAATCCATCTCTATTTTACTTTCAATTTTCTATATTTGCAGAGTAAATTAGAGAATGCCACTCCAACCCTCTTCTATATTACTCTCTATACTCCATCTATAGAGAGGTGAATAGTAGTTCTCCAAATTCTCTCGATTTCACTTTTCATTATTATAATATTATTTTTACTATATTACTATTTGTGTCTTTATCCTTTGTAATTATTTTCTAATGTGATATAACATTTAAAATATATTATTAACAAGTTACTACTTCCACCCAAATTAGTAATTTTTCTATTTAATTTTTCAAAAGAAATGGTCAATTTAACTATGTAATTAAAAGTTATTTTAATATTATTTATATTATATAATACTATTAATTAAGTCTCTAATATTTTTTTATTATTTTCTAAGTAATATAATATCTAAAATATATTATTGATAAGTATACTACTTTCATCCCGAATTAATAATTTTTCTAATTTAATTTTTATTTTTATTTATATTTTAAATATGTAGTTTAGATTATAATTATTTTTCATTATAATGTATGGACAAAATTTACATGACAATTCAAACAATCTACTTTTATGTTTTAGTAATAAATTATTAAACTACAGTACTTTTTAAAGTGTGAAAATATTTGATGCAATAGTTCAAAATGGAATAGGAAAAGTGGATTAGTCACGAAATAATTGAATACAAGATGAAATTGTTAATTTAAATAATTTTTAGCTACACATAAAAAATAAGGACAAAAAAATGTTCATTTTGAACTCCGTAATACATTAATAGAACATTTATGAGAGTACCGTAATAATCTTGAAGTTGAATATTTATGTAAAATTTAAAATAAATTTTACGATAATACAATATTTATGATGCAGTTATATTTCATCAATGATTTCACTTTTATATTAATGTTCTCTAAATGTATTATATATAATATTTATTGCAATTTATGCTATTTAGAAAGTTAGAATAAAATATAATTTTATATTAAATGAAGAGTTTGAAAAAAAATTTATGTATAACATAAAGATTATAGAGTAATTATTTGCAAAAAGAAGAAATAAAGAAATGATTTATATTATAGAAAATAAGAACGAAATAGAAATAATAATATAATATTGAGGAGAGAGAAAAAAAAATCTTTTATAGAGACTAAAATAGAGACTTGGATTGAAGTTGATTATTTGAAAAAATGGAGAACTCTATATTTGAAGAATAAAATAGAGAATAGGGTTGGAGATACCCTTAACTGTTTCTTTAAGAAAAGCTTGAACAAGGGACCCTTAGAAGCATCTTCAGCGGTAAAAATGAGGAAGAGGCAGCGGGGGAATCACATTCGGAAATCCTACTTCTAAAGGAATGGTTTTCACATGAGATTTGTCACTTTTGGAATGACATACTTAGTAAAAATTAAAGGAATCCCATAGTGTAAGATAAGAATTACAACCTATCCCAATTAATTTACATTTTACAGAAAATATCTTAAAAAGGCCGGCGAGTGATACATGGCTACCATCTGATACATAGTAAATGATACACAGTAACTAAATAACTGTTGAGCTAAAAAGAGAAAAAAACATAATAATTAATGTAAAAATTATGCAAATCACGTAGTGTAAAACATAAATTACCTCATATCCCTACTCTTTTACAAATTACAAAAAATCCCTTATTTTTAGTAAATTTTGGATACATAATTCAGTTGTATGATACATTATATTTTATGCAGGTTTATCAGTTTGTTGCGTGAATTGGGGGATTAAAAACTGAAATTTCAATTAAACCCTACTGTTAATATGCTACCGTTACTATTCCCACAAAATACGCCTTAACTTATTTGTTTCAAACATTCAGTTTCGATCTATATAAAACACTAAAAGAATTAGAATTGTTCATCAGTGATCGTCCAAAAAAATTTTCGGAAACGTGTTTCATAATTTCCTTTGAAGGTGATTTGTGAAGATTCGTAATGAATATTTCAATCTTGTTAAGGCATTCAGGAATATGGGAGAGTGATGTTAGATACGAGCGATACAAATGTGATGAGATAGTGGTTGGGGAAAATATTTCAAATATGAATCTAATATCAACCATTGCAATTGAATTGAATATTTATGAATTAAAAAAATTTATCATCTGATATATTGTAGAAGGTAATTCTTCTCCGATGATAATTAGGAATGATATGGATTGAAGTTGTTTGTAGAAATAAAGAATCAGGAGGTTGGATTCAGTATGTATTCGCTTTGCATTGATACGAATGATAAAAGTGCAGAGGAGTTACAAGGTTTCGATTCAAGCAGTGGTACAATTATGTGTATTAAAGGTGGAAAAAGGGACGCTAATATTCTAAGCTTTGTTGAATCGAACATTGGTGATTCTTGTTACATATCCGAGATGGAGATTTTTTTTTTATATCAGATACAAATAATACAAAGATGGAGCCAAAACAATTGTACAAGGATAAAGCAACTCTTGTGGCTGTAATGACAAAATACAAAAAAATAATAACTTCAATTTTAGAGTTAAACGGTCTGATACGAAAAGGTATTTAACTATTTCATTTTTAAAATTTATTTTTACAAAAAATGATGTGCATAATACATTGTTGTTTACACACTTTAGAGAATATCCTGTTGGATCAAGTTCGAGAATTGATGAATCAATTTACGTGGTGAGTATATGTATTTGTGTGGATTAATTACAAATGATTTTGATGGATTATAATTGTGACATTTAGGTTTGTTTTGTATCATTATGTTGACGTGTATGTGAAAGTTGTAAAACTCAGTGGACATTGATATGAATGATAAAGTAGATTGTTTGACATGACGGTATGTAAGGTGTTAATTTAAATGATACATACCTTTATATACATTGACTTTAGGTCTTAATAATGTATCAAGCCTTAACTTTTTCATTGAAATTATACAATTTTCCTAGCAACTAACTAATTCATATGGTATAATTGCAGCTATGTTTTAGTGTGTTATTCGGAGGATTGTTGTTGAGAATTAAAGGCGTCTGTTAGGAAAAACACTAATATATTCAAAGTAAGCTACTTCAACAGTGAGCATGCATATCCATTAAGGGATATGGTATTAAGTAAAGTACAAGCTACGGTTGGATTTATTGGTGCTTTGACAACTCCAAAACTGATAAATCATAAAAGAAAACATTCTCCAAATGATATAATTGATGATGTTAGGGAAATGTATTGTGTTGAGATTTTTTATCAGTAAGCATGACGTTCTAAAGAACGTGCAATAGAGTTGATAAGGGATAATCCTGCAGATGCATATAAACATATGCCAAGATATATACATATGTTGAAAAAAGGTGTATCCAAATTCTTATATACGGATACACAAATTAGAAAAAAATGAATTTATGTATCTATTCATTGCATTAAGGCCTTTGATGAGAGGGTTTGAGTTCCGTAGGCCTGTTGTTGTTGTTGATAGTTCACATCTTAGTGGAGCTTACAAAGGGACGTTTGTATCCGCAAGTACTCTGGATGGGGCAGGTATGTCATATTGTTGATTAATTATATTTTTTTAAATAGTAATAATAACATTGTGTCAACATTATGTATCAAGTATCTTAATATTGTGTGTTGATTGTGTTAAGGTTGCATATTACCATTAGCGTATGGGATCATTGATACGGAAAATGATTGTTCATGGACATGGTTCTTCACACAGTTCAAAAATGCATTTGGTGAGAGAGAAAAAATGTGTTGTTTATGATAAAAACGAAAACATAATGAAGATTGTTAGTATAGTTTATCCAAATGTTCCACATTTTGCATGCATATAGCACTTATGAAAAAATATTTGTACATACTACAAGAGAAGTAGAAACACACTAAGTGATCTGTTTTATTCGATGGCCAAGGCTTATCGAAAAATGAATTTTGAAAAAATGATGGCTAAAGTGAAAAAAATAGATGGCAGAGTTAAAAAGTATCTTGAAGAGGCTGGGTATGAAAGGTGGTCTAGATCTCATGCAACCGTGAACAGGGATAGAATGATGACTTCTAACATTGCGGAATGTATCAATGGTTGTCTTGTTGATGCACGACAACTACCTGTTTTGGATTTTTTGGAAGAAGCCAGAATTCTATTTGGTTTTTGAAACTGCAAAATTAGAGAAATAACATCTTATACAAAGGAAACATTAGGGAGGAAATTTGAAGAGATATAGATTATAAACGCGTCAAAATGTTTGAAAATAAAGGTACTTATTCATATATCAATTATTATGTATCTTGCTTAAATATTTTAAGATATTTTTGTATCTTATAATCTAACACTAAGTTTTTGAAAACTATTCTAGGTTGTTGCATCTTCTGAATTCATTTTTTCAGTTTATGAAGGTGGTATAAGATACATTGTTTGTCTTGAGAGAAATAATTGTTCTTGTGGTAGATTTCAGCATGATGAGATACCTTGTGCGCACGCAATGACTGTTTTGAAAAAGAAGAATATCAAAGATGTACACCCATACTGCTCTGATTACTATAAACCTGATGCATTAGCCAATGCCTATGCAGTTCCAATGGAACCAATGCCGGACAAACGTGATTGAATAGTTCCGGAAAGTGTTTTGGAAGAAGTTGTTTTGCCACAAAGATACAAAAAATGCCTGGTAGATCAAGAAAAAAAAGGAAGAAAAATACCGATGAAAAGCTAACCGTAAACACGAATTGTTGTGGACGATGTGGACAAGAAGGTCACAATAAAAGAACATGTACTTTCTTTCCAAAATATTCATGATGATTATCTTTCAGGAGTTTCATGAATATTTCTTGTTAATAATTCTCATAGTGTAGCATTTGTTTCCACTGTTACACAGTGATTCTGATACAATAACTTCTTTGGATCATTTATCAATGTGTTCTCTAATTTTTGTTTGTTAAACATTGTTAAAATTTGACAGTATATTTACGTATCATATACTTTAATTTTTAAGCCTTTTGCAAATGTAATTCAATTAGTATTAATTGCGGAGATTTTACCCAAAGTAAAATGTATTAAGTTTAGTAATATAGTATCACATGTTTATATACTTGATAAATTTTCATATTATGAAGGCCAAATTATTGTTTGTAATATATATAAACTTCATCTTGATTAATCATATTACTTAATATATCATATGTTGGGATTTGTACAAAAGATATTTAGTTTTTTAAAATTAACCGGTGTGTATCAAGTGTACAAAAATAGTATCACTATTTATGATACAAACAAGTTTGATATTTCATATATCATTTACATAATAATTATGTACATAATATTTTTTTTGTATCATACCTTAATGTGATTTTCAGTGACAATATTTTATTAATGTAATTATTATCATAGTTATCTGATACAAAAATGACATTAATATCACACTTACAAGATATATAATTTCTGAATTCATAACTGTACTAAACAGAAAATTAAAAGCAAAAATAAATAATTTTAAACCTCCAAACCCTTCCAAATTTTAAAAATATATTATTGTTAGGTTAATAAATACTTCAAAACACTTTTTGAACTCCAAAAATCAAAAAAGCATCAACATATATCTGTGAACATGAACATAGAAAACTAACTAGCCTACAATAACAATTTCATCTTCAGCTACTGGTTTAAGACATTCTTCATTCTTGGAGGGTCATCATTGTCCATAACATATCCAGCATTCGACTTGTCGAGATCATACTTCCATAACAACGTCGCATATCTTTTGCGAAGATAATCACTTTCAAAACTATTATATGACATGTTGATTTCGTCACTCATAAATTCCGCAAATACAGCTACGAACATTCCACAATCACTACAAAAACAAGACGATTAATTATAAGTATGAATTAGATACAAAGAATAGAATAGAAAAAAGAAACAATACTCACAGGCTATCACTTATTTGTTGCATGGTGTCTTCAGCAAACTCCACATCAAACGAATGTTGTGGACTCAAAAGTCCCCAGTTTTCTTGTCTTTATATGCATCCAATGCTGCTCAATCAGTTCTCTCCTTCTTTTCAGAGAACTCACTAATCATGAAGGTAGTTTGGAAGGATTTGAGACAACTTATTGATGTCTTTAAAATGAACTCATTTCCTTAGTCCCGAAGCTGAGTCATACACCTTTATTAGCCTTTCTTTTAGAACCATCACAGCCAACACCCAATGAAAATCTTCATCACAATTTACTGGAATGTAAACCTCATCTACTAAATACCATGGTAAAGCAGCAGGAATAGAAAAACCATTGATGATGTTAATGATAGACCTTTCATGAACTGATACGGCAGCACCACGAAGCATGTGTTGTTGTGTGCTAATAGTATCATCTGCATGACTGTTATAATACCTTGTGTGTGCATTGTTTATATGAGACTTAAATAAGCAATTGACTGTAGTATATATATACTGATCAATGCTTCTTTGTTTAGACTTCTTGCATAGATAGTAAAAGATTACATCTATATGCTGCAAAATAAGAAGAAAACATAATACATGAAATATGTACAATATGATAAAAGGTAGTTGATACATGGAAACATATGCTGAAACTAATTTGAGACCCTAACTGATACATATACAATGAATATCATATACATAATCAAATTGATACTTAATAGAAATAACAAGCTTCAACATGATACAAAAAATGTGAACTAGTACTTGATATATAATTGTAACTACAAAATATAAAACAGTCAAATTGATACTTAATATAAACAATAAGTTGTAATGTGATACATAAAATGTATAATTAGACAAAATAATGTATATGATACCTCAACAGTCCAACATTTATTCGGCTGTGACATAGTATAAAATCAATTCTTGTTCAAAGGAAATGCGACAATAAAATCAATATGATCAACACCAAGCAGAGCAGATTTGGCTCTGTATTTGTCCTCGAATGGTTTCCTATACATGGAAATAATTTTTATAAACAAAATAAGAATAATATTATACAACACAGAATTAGCAAGATATATTATAAAAACTTATTTATTCGCGTGTGGTTGTAAGAGTCCCTTTTCAACCCATTGTGAGAACTCGTCCATCATACCTAATAACATTTGTTCAAGAATACCACAATCTTCAAATGAATGGAATGGGAGAACATCGTCATGTATTTTTGTCTTACCTTTATCGCTAGATCCAAAATCTGTCAAATATGTAGACTGTATAATTCTTGAAGGCATCCTATGTTGTGGTGCTGGAGTCTTTGTATATGTTTAGATTTCTTTACGGGTAGTTGGGTGGGTAGTTGGATATCAGATAACCAAAAAACACTCTCAGTTAGTTCCAGATGACTCATCGAACTCAGTGGTTGGACATTATTTTCCACTTTTGAATATGCGCATATAAGCGCATCTACGACAGCTTCAATACCAGATGAATTTAAAGCAGATGTGGTACAATCCTACATAATATTAGGTAATAATAAAAAAAAGGTTAAAATAAAAATAGGCAACTTATCATATTTATGAATAACCAGTTAACAACCTTACAAATGTATAAACAAAAAACAGATTTGAAGCGTGCTTTTCTATGTTATGCTGAAGTGTATCAACACCATGTTCATCCCCACTTAAAACCTTTGTGTCTGAATGAGAGGCTACATCAATTGTATCATCCTAATAAATATGATGTTAGAATAAATTCTGATACATACAAAATAATTAATGTATAGTGATTCATAAAATTTGTACTTACAGGTTCCTTATTAAGAGCAACTTCTTCAATCAAAACATGACTACGGTGTGTTGTGTGTATAACCTCTGTGGCATCCTCCATATGTTGTTCCTTTAATGATGTATCATCACTCTAAACATGTTTGAGTTAATCATTATTAGTCTATCATGTAGAGTCACATATAACATCAGAATGTTTATTTATAACTTTAATGATTATACAAGTATTTAGAATGTAAATGATACGCTAGTAAGAAACTCAACTTATATTATCAATGTGTCAAAATCAACATTTATATTTATGAACATGATGTGCTTATGTATCAGATGCATACCTTTGCAAGATTCATTTCAGTAACTTGTTCTTCAATATCAATATCAGATCCATCAATATCTTGATCATGATTTGAAAAATCCATTTGTATAGGTGAAACAGGTTGTTGATCAACTTTATCTTTTTGAACAGAAAAAAAAAGATTACATAATTCTATTAAATTAAAAGACAAACAAAAAAAGGATAAATAATCATTATTAATCTACAATGTGCAGTCATAGATACAAAATAACATTAGATTGTTTATTTATAACTTTAAAGATTATATAAATATCTAGAAGGTAAATGATACACTAGTAAGAGACTTAACTTATATTATCAATGTGTCAAAATCAACATTGTGTGACATCAATATATATATATGGTGTTTACATATCAATTACTAGTGTGTGAGATTCACTAATACAAATTGTCAGTTTTGATATTGATGAACATGATGTGTTTATGTATCAGATACATACCTTTTCAAGATTGATCTCAGTAACCTGTTCTTCAACATCAACAACAGATCCACCAATATCGTGATCAACTTTATCTTTCTGTACAGAAAATAAAATCAATAATTGTATTTAATGAAAAGACAAACCAAACAAAGGGAAAATAATACCTTTTCAGTTTTGTTGTCTTTCGCTCCAAAAACTTTCATCAACTCAGAATGATTTTTTTTTATTAACTCCGCAAGACAACCAACTTGTTGGTCAACCTATACTCAAATTACACATGTTTTAAGGAATTCATAATAAATAACCAGAATTATAAAACATATATGATTTTTACAAAATGATATATGATTGTAATACTCACATAACCCTTCAAGTATTGCTTTAGTTCCTCTAATTGTGAATTTTTGAAAATTACTTTTCGAATATCTGAATTATCAGGAACACCAGATACATTGCCAGCTTTCGATGTTGGTAAATCTGGAGTTTGAACATGCTGATTTGGTTGCTTGTTTGGTTGTATTGCTTTTGAAAACTTTGTTTTATGTGAATGTATGACATTTCTTCTCTTCGGTGGTGGGGTAGATCCTGTGCTAGAGACTCGTATTGATCTCCTCAACAATTGATCCGGTGATTCGAATAAAAAGTCTTCAAATCCAAGAACCTCTTGTGGTTACCCAACCTCAATACTAACATTTAACGTACCAGGTTCAGTTGGAGTTACGTGACTGGTTTGAAGTAACTCAAGTGATGTACATTCCTTCTAGTTGGCTGAATATTAGTACAATTATGCTGTAAAAACAAAATTTTGAATCATGATTAAAAGCAACAAAAAATGTATCGAGAACTATAAAAAAAGACTAAAAAGTTGTATATTAATTACCTTGGTAAAAATGCTTTTCATAAACATCTCAAATTTGGCTTTTCAGCCATAACTTTTCAATTGCAGATTTTTGGAATAAAATTTTGTCCTTTAACCGCTATCTCATTATCCAACACAGACGCACATTCATATACCCATACATTAAGTGCGTATGACATACCATTTAAGCGATATATTTTTTTCTCAGATTTGAACTCTTGTCTAAGTGAATTCATTAACCTGTTGATAGCCCGTTGTTCCCACGGATACTGTCGATAACTGCCGTCTTCAACCATTAAAAAAATCTTCATTTGGAATTGATTCAGTATCAAGTTGAGATAATACAAAAGAGTGGATGAAAAACATGATAGCCATCTGAACTTCCTCATCAATATTATCCCAACCACTCAATATGAATCGATCTACAAGATGTTGTTTGTTTACGTTATAATTAGGCCCAGGAAAATACCTCTGAACTAGCCTACTTCTTTTTGAATTTGGATATGTAAAATCCTTAATATTTCTTTTACATTTAAATCCAGTAATAATCACAAATTCTTTTATAGTAAAGGTTAAGATATTTCCTTTAGCATGGCGAATGTGAAGTTCTCCGGCTGGATTGTCTTGCTCCACTTCTAAAAGAAGAAAACACTTGGTGATCTGACCTTGATTGTTGCATTTAGGAATATTTAGATATGAAACAAATATAGTATCCTTAAATAATTGGATACCCTCATCCCCCATTGATAACGCTAAGTCTCTCAAGATATTTGAATTGTCAGTACAACCAAATTTAAGAGAGTGTTTTGAAATTTATTTAACTACATAATTCATATTCTGCAATCGAAAAAATTATGTTGATATTTAATAGAAACAACAAGCTTTCACATGATACATAAAATGTAAAAATGTACTTGATACATAATTCTAACTACATATCATAAGTCAGTCAAAATGATACTTAATAGAAAATTTAGAGCTTAACATGATACATAAAATGTAAAATTGTACTTGATACATAATTCTAACTACACATTATAAATCAGTCAAATTGATACTTAATATTAACAAGCTTTAACATGATACATAAAATATGAAATTGTACCTGATACATAATTGTCACTAAAGAATATAAACCTGTCAAAATGATACTTATGTTGTTCTGAAACATACATATAATTCTATAATTTGAACTTTAAACTTACATACACTTTTGACAACAACAACATGATTAAATATGTTATATCTGATCAAATAAAAACCAACATTATATGCTATATCTTATAAGTGATATAGAAAATTAATATTTTATTAATTAATGATAAATATCAATATTTATAACTTATTTTTCTTTATTTTAACTTATTGATACATAAGTCATAAGAAGTAAACAAAATGAAGAAAAATTTAAGATTTTGTGTATCAAATGAAGAATCTGATCAATATACAAATATTTTTAATTAAAAATAATTTTTCTAATAATACACAAAACTCATTGCATGTTATAAAAAAAAAATTACAAAAAATAAAATTACATACTGCTGACAGTGGAGGTGTGGATATGCGATGACAAGCTTTCTACCCCTCTTCTTGGGTGTCTTTGTATGTGCCTCTTTTTTGATTTTAGGCTTCTTGAAACTTTTCTTAGCCATTGTTAGAAGATTATGCAAGCTCTTAGACCCATTTTCAACCAATTTAGGATCTTCATAAACAGAGATTTGATTAGTGTTTGATGTGACTATTTGAGTGATCCCAATACTAAATGAAAGATAATCCATGAAGTATTAGAACAAATAGAAGAAAAGAAAGAATTGAAGAATAAGATAGTATCTATTCAAAATTTGTTGAACGGATATGGCGGACAGAGCCCAATTTTGAATTTCAAAATTAGTTATTGAGAAAAAATATATGAGTAAATTTAGCAAAATTTGATACGCTCAAATTTACTTCTCAAATAAGAAGTAAAGCGGTCGTATCAAGTAAAGAACCCAACTAATGAGGTTGAGATCGATCCCACAAGGAAAATAGTTCAGACTTAACTTTATTCTATTATTACTATTATTTAGCCAACTATTTTCCGAGAAATAAAGAGACAAAAAGGGGGATTTTATTTTTAAATTAATGAAAATGATTAACTAAATAAAAATGGACAACTAACAGATTCAACTTTCGAAGTTTAATCAAATTATAAAAGTAACTAGGGCTTTAGTGTTCCCCACAGTTCCTAACTTGGTAAATCTAACTATAACAATTCTATCCTGATATCTTGCATGTAAAGTGATAAGTTACGTATCTCTAAATCCTTGGTCCGGCATCTAGAGAATTTCACTCCGCACCTTGGTCCGGCTACGTGTGTTGCTATACTAACCCTTATCTTTACCTCATATTAAACATCGTATTCGGTATTTGACTAAGTTATTAACTCGTACCAACCAATACTAGCCTATTAGATAGTCTACACTAAATCTATGTTGATAATTCTTTTCCTATTATCTACCTCCTTGGTCCGGCAAGTAGCATTAAGGCGAGTTCTAACGTTGGCCATCCGTTAAAAAGACTTCTACACGAAAGAATTATCAATACATGCAAGACACCACTCTAGAATTGTTATTTAAGTTAGATTTTTACCTTGTTATTCACCCATGGTTCCCACAACCCTAGCTATGAGGTTTAGTTACCCATGTTCATAATTACACAATTCATATTGTTAATGGAAGAATTCATGCACTTACTTTTATGAAAACGAATAATTTCCCAGAATTTCACTTGATTAATCAACGAAATCACCAACAATCAATTACCGAGAAAGTATCTTAATTCCCAAAATCAAGAATTCAATAATATAATAGAAGAACTAAAAACTAAAAATTATCCAGAAAGTCTAACCCCAAAAACGAGGTTTTTCCCACTATTTATAATAAAAACAAAGTCTAATCAAATAAGGATTCTATTTACTAAAAATCTGTCCAAACGCGTCTGGATCGACGGACCACGTGACGGACCGTCATGGACACGACGGACCGTCATAGACTCCGTCGTCCCATACTTCACCATTCTTCTGTTGCTTTCTTCATTCCCCTCGACGGACAGGTATGACGGACCGTTTCAAGTACGACGGTCCGTCGAGGGTCTTCGTTCCAAAATACTTGGACTTCTTGGAATTTGGGTACTGGGACTACTTCTCTGATCATCACGACGAACAAGCAGGACGGACCGTCGTGGCTATGACGGTCCGTCATGGACTTCCGTAATCCCACACTTGGTCAGACTTCCCCATTTTCCTTCAGCAACTTCTCCCTTCACTACGATGCCACCTACGGACCGTCACAGCCTCGACGGACCGTCATAGGTTCCATAGGTGGTCTTTTCTGCATTTCTTTCTCAAAAACTCCCGCGTTCATCCTTGGACAGATTTTCGGCAAACAAAGAGAAACTTACATAAAAATCAACACAAAAAGGCTTTCGACACACACTAAACTTAAGGAAAAAGCATTAGAAATACCGTGAAACCACGGTACATCAACACCCTCAACTTAAATTCGTTGTTTGTCCTCAAGCGACGCACTATGACACACTACAAAATCTTTGTACAAAAGTATCCATATTTTAACTTCCGCAATCATTTGGCTATCAATCCCGATTATTCACATTATATTCATGCATGGTTTCACTATTAGGCATTGACTTATGTAGAATCAAACCATGACCCAGACTCACTACGCGATGATACCTATCCTCTTCAACTTCTCACCGAGATGCTAATATTTCCGGTATTGCAACTCCTGTCCTCACTTCAAATAACATCCTCATTTTTCACACAATGATTTTAGTTTGAGTATAAGGATCACTTTTCGACACTCACTCTCAGAACAAATTCACAACTCATTTATACATATTGCCATAGGCTTGCCCTTATTTTCACTACTTCAAGTTCGCCATACAACTCTTAGGATCACAATAGGACTTTTTTAGATTGTAACATAGGCTCAGGGTTAGGTAGGGTGTATTTTGGTATACTTTAGTGACTTGTTGCCCTCCTTGACATATCGGCTACGCGAACCACCTTTTTATTATTTTATTTCGCCCTATTACTCAATTTTCTTTTCACTTTGTTGTTTTCCCTTTATTATCCTTATGTGTAAGTGACTTTTCTCTTTTCTTGTGTTTATTTTGCTTTTTATTCATTTTTTTTTAGTCACTTCTGTTTTATTCTTTCTTTCTCTTCATTCTTTCAACCCCACTTTCCGGGGTTTTCCTTATAACAGCCACCCTCAACTCATGATTTTGCCATGAGTTAAGGTTCACAATACCCATGGTTGGGTCAGGGCCTAAACAAGGTTGCTTTATGCATTAGCCACCCTCAACTTATGCTTTTGGCATAAACTGAGGTGCACATGTCCAAGGAGGGACCAGGGCCAACACATTGTTCCCAGAGAAGATCATTTGGGGTGAAAAAGAAAGATCTATTTTAAGCTCAATTCATTTGGATCAAAAAGGGATTAACTTCATTTGGTTTTCTGTTCTTTTTAGGCTCAAGATTGACTATTTCGAACAAGGGCCTATGATCCTTTCCTAATTGATTGTTTTGACTCACTTTTAGCAGGACTAACCAGGCAAGTTCTAGCTCAGTATTGATGGTGGACATTCGAATTCACCTCACACTCACTTGACATTCCTTGCATTCCCGGATTATTAGACACCTAGTTCAAATCTTAGATTCAGGATCATGCAGTAGTGTATCTGTATTTCATGTTTCAAACCACACACTTATCACTTACTATGCCTAGTCATGCAATTGATTATCGAGATATCATATTTATTTTAGCCATCATGCTTCAGATTTATACTATGTACATAAGATATGACATGCCGGTTCAACAATAAAAGTAATCAGTCTTTTGGGGAAAAAAGAACACAGGCAAGAAAACCCCAAAAGAGGATCGTGAACTTGGGCTACTCAGAATTCACCCAAGTACTCACTTTCCATTCGCCCCACCCCCAACAAAAGATATGCAATTGTACCCAATGCATAAAAGAGCTAAACAATGCAAAAGGGTAAGTGAAGCAAACCTGAGGCGCTAAGCGCCGGCGATCAGCAAGCTGGTAGGTCCGGTTCACCAGAACCCACTCCCTGCGTAGTCTGGACATCCTCAATAATGTCCTCAGCATCAACAGTACCATCAGTAGTGCCTCCCACAGAATCTACAAATTTGGAGCTAGACGCCCCGGCAGCTACTTCTACAGCCCTCAACTTACGGGCCTCCTCATCAGCAATCGAGGCTCTTCTCGCAGCCTCCATCTCACGGCGCTCCTTCTTCCTCGCCCTAACCTCATCCTCCTCTCGACCCCTGCGTCTTTTGGCATGCTCTCGTGGGGGAGGTGGTGGAACATCAGAAGTGGCAAAAAGAGCAGCCATCACTGTGTCATCAGCAGGCTCTGCAGAAGGGGCCTCAGACTCAGGCACCCTCGCCTCTAAGATCGTATCCAGATCAGCCCGCAGACTCTCAACCGCAGCCTGAAGGGTCGACATGTCCACCGGAGGTGATGGTCGGGCTAGCACTCGCAACTCAAAAGCGTCCAAGCGCTGATGTACCTCTGCGATCTTTCTCTCTGTGTGCTGTACCATCTTGCGCTCCATGCGCTCCTCTGCCTCAGCAATAGTCTTCTGCATCCAAGGCTGGATGTGATGCAGAAGTGTAGCCATCTGTGCCTCGAGTTTCTGGACCCTAGCAAGTGGGACCAGAGTGGCGGAAGGAGCCGAGCGATAGGAGCTCGGGGCAGTGCTACTACCCGGGATAGACTCGACCGGAGTAGTGTCAGCGTGTGCAGAAGCATCCTGGGAAGCCGCATGGGCATGCTCTATGGTGTCGGCCAGGTTCTCACCAAGTGGAACCACCTCCGGGCGAGGCCCTTTGCGTGGGGCCAACTCATTGGCCTCATCCCTGATGAGGCCGATGTCAACATTTCCTTGCGGGGTCCGGAGCTGGTCAATGTGCCAAATTGGCACGCCTGCGGATCTGCACAAAGAGAAAATCATGCAAGGAAAAGGGTAAGTCGTGGTGACCTTGAAGGCCCTCTCATGCATGACCGCTTTGAGAAGCCAAGCGAAATCGACCTCAAACCCTGCCATCATTGCGGCCATAAGAACTGCACGATCCCAGGTGACGATATTATCAGCAGCAGTGGGGGAGAGACAATGGCGGACTATCAACCAAAGAAACTTGGCCGTAAAGGTCAAGTTGGCCTTCCTGATGGCTCCCTTCGGCTCCATCACCCAATCCGCAGCCTCTCCATCAATAGATAAGTGCTGGGCCATCCACCTCTTGGTGGTCTCTCTCAGTGAAAGCTCGCGTAAGAACCGGCCCTCTTTGACAATTTGCCACCGATAATCGAACTCGGCGGTGAGAGGTGTGCTAGTGGTGTCACTATCCGTGCCGTACAGATATCGGCGGATGGCTGGTAGGGAGATGTCTACCTGTATGCCGCATACTCGGACGTGCTCAAGTGGGGCCTGTTTGGCGGGGGCAGACAGCCTATCTATTTGTGAGCGGAGAGTGGCCACATAAGAGGCATAGAACTCTCGGACTAACTCCTCACTGTAGCAGCCCAAAGAACGAGCCGTCCACTCCAGCCGGTGTCTGGTGAAAAGAGTGTAAATGTCTGGCATGGTGGGGAGACTTCCCGTGAGGACCCTCCTCTCCAGTGTGAGGGTCCGTGTCATGACGCCTTTGTCATTGAGCACCTTGGCGTCTAAGTATACTTTGTATCGCCGTCGACACACCACAGGTTGGGCTGATCGGCAACCGGGGCAGGGACTCCAGTTGGTGAGCCAGGGGTGGAGTCAGTGCTGTCAGCCTCATCATCCGAGGCAGACTGTGTAGCTGTGGCGGGGGCAGAGGCTTCTGCGGACCCGGAGGCTTCCTCTGACCACGAAACTCCTAAGGAGCCAGATGCTCCTTCGTCTTGGGCAGCTGACCCAGAAGGTGTGCCGGTCAGTATGCACTCCTCATCAGACTGGGAGGCAGTGACTATGCCGGGCGCCACCTTCTTGGGCATGACTCTCGGTACACGTGGAGCTCGTACTGTAGTAGCAGTGCCTGGGGGCACGTACTCTGGATCATGCTCATCATCAGAGCCTATCACCAATCGGGCAGACGGGGCGACAGATTTAGAACGCCCACGTGCATAAACGCGATCTTGTTTAGGTGCCATGAGAGGTAGTACCTGTAACGAATCATCATTAGTACTTGAAAGATAAAACATGACAAAAAAAACTGAGACAATAATACACAGAAACTCAGACCAGTGATCACAGCTCTGATGTAGCAGTAAGGCACGACCGACCTGATGATAGCCCGTCGTGCGTATGATGGACCGTCCTGCGGTCTGTCATGTAATACTCAGCAGTATAGAGTATCAGAAGGATGGTCTCAGACTGATACGACGATTGTTCAGGACGGGCCATCGTGGGTATGACGGTCCGTCACATGTGTCCGTCAGTGGACACTTAGAAAAAGTGTGGAGACCCTTAGGACAGGGGTCTCTGACCGTCACGACGGTTGTGCAGGACGGACCGTCGTGGGTATGACGGTCCGTCACAGGTGTCCGTCAGTGGACACTTAGAAAAAGTGTGGAGACCCTTAGGACAGGGGTCTCTGACCGTCACGACGGTTGTGCAGGACGGACCGTCGTGGGTATGATGGTCCGTCACAGGTGTCCGTCAGTGGACACTTAGAAAAAGTGTGGAGACCCTTAGGACAGGGGTCTCTGACCGTCACGACGGTTGTGCAGGACGGACCGTCGTGGGTATGACGGTCCGTCACATGTGTCCGTCAGTGGACACTTAGAAAAAGTGTGGAGACCCTTGGGACAGGGGTATCTGACCGTCACGACGGTTGTGCAGGATGGACCGTCGTGGGTATGACAGTCCGTCACATGTGTCCGTCAGTGGACACTTAGAAAAAGTGTGGAGACCCTTGGGACAGGGGTCTCTGACCGTCACGACGGTTGTGCAGGACGGACCGTCGTGGGTATGACGGTCCGTCACATGTGTCCGTCAGTGGACACTTGGAAAAAGTGTTGAGACCCTTAGGACAGGGGTCTCTGACTGTCACGACGGTTGTGCAGGATGGACCGTCGTGGGTACGACGGTCCGTCATCGGGTTGTCGTGCTGTCATTCAGAGACAGAACTGGGGGATGCCACATTCACCCCATGTGAGTCAAAACAAAGACCCAACAATTCTCTAACACTCTTGAACCTAAATACCTAACAAACTTACAAGTTTTAAAGCCCTAATTTCTCTAGTTTTATCCAGGCATTTTGTGGAATTAATAACCTAGTTTGACAATATATATTCAAAGAGCAAAAGACCCATATGCTAATAGTAAAGAAAAACAAAACAAACTAAGTAAATGGGTGGAGTTTGCAGGAACACATACCTTGGAAGAGGAGAAAATAAGACGAAAGTGATGGCACCCAACAGAGAAGACTGAGAAGCACAGCAGCAGACTCCGACCAAGAAGGGAGATTTGGGAGGGAAAATGGGAGAATGTGGGGAATTTGGGAAGAGAAAGCAGTTGAAAGGCTCAAATGGGGGAAAGAGGGAAAGAAAACTGGTAAATGAAGGGGTGGGGGGGTTTAAAACGTTTAAAAACTTTTGAAATTCATCAGCCGGGTCGGGTCGGGTAACCGGGTAATGAAGTGACGAAACCCCGATGACGGTCCGTCGCATATGTGACGGTCCGTCATAGGTTCCGTCGCATGTGCCCTAATTCTTAAAAAATACTAAAGAGCGTACCTGGCACGACGGAGTCATGCGACGGTCCGTCACAGGCGTGATGGTCCGTCGATGTATCCGTCAGTGAATGTGGCAGAGTAACTTTTCTGCAGAACTTCCTGTAGATGTGCTACCTGAAAATTTACAACCCATTAATAGAAAATTGCTACCGCTACTGGAAAGAAAAACTATAAAGTGGTTAGATGATAAATATTGGGTTGCCTCCCAACCAGCGCCTGATTTAACGTCGCGGCACGACTGAGGACACTTGATTACTCAGACTTCATCAAGATGATATGCCTCAATCACCTCATTCGCCGATTCCGCATGACCTATATAGATTTTTAGACGTTGTCCGTTCACCTTAAACCGCACACCTTCCTTGTTTTCCAACTCAACCGCTCCATGAGGGAATAATTGGGTGATCGAGTAAGGGCCAGTCCATTTAGACTTGAGCTTCCCCGGAAACGAACCACGGAATTAGGTCTTGTGAGGCAGCCAATAAATGCTCATCGGGGAACGTGTCATCAATATCAGTCTTATCCCCCAACTCTCTCATAACTTCATCTTCTAAACGGGACAAGTGATCAGCAACTTGATTTTCGATCCCTTTCCTATCCCTTACCTCAAAGTCAAATTCTTGCAGTAGTAATACCCAACGAATTAACCTCGGTTTCACATCCTTCTTCGCCATCAAATATCTCAGGGCTGAATGGTCAGTATGCACTATAACTCTAGTACCTAGCAAATAAGAGCGAAATTTTTCAAAAGCAAATACTACGGCAAGGAGCTCTTGTTCAGTTATTGTATAGTTCTTCTGAGCTTCATTGAGGGCTTTACTAGCATAGTAAATGGGATGAAGGATCTTGTCCCTTCTTTGTCCCAATACCACACCAAGGGCAACCCCACTCGCATCACACATCACCTCAAATGGACTGCTCCAATTCGGAGAAATAATGATAGGTGCAGATACCAATTTTTCTTTGAGATCGTTGAATGCTTTAAGACAGGATTCATCAAAAGAAAATTTACAATCTTTCTCCAACAGTTTGCACAATGGATGTGCAATTTTAGAGAAATCTTTAATGAATCTCCTGTAAAAATCTGCATGCCCAAGAAAGCTTCTCACACCTTTTACAGAGATGGGTGGAGGAAGTCTCTCTATCACCTCGACTTTGGCTCGATCAACTTCTATGCCTTTTTCTGAAATACGATGGCCCAAAACAATACCTTCTTTGACCATAAAGTGGCATTTTTCCCAATTGAGAACTAAATTGCAGTCTTCACATCTCTTAAGAACTTCAGATAAATGGGTCAAACATTGCTCGAATGATTCACCAACCACTGAAAAATCATCCATAAAAACCTCAATAGTATCTTCGACCATGTCGGAGAATATTGACATCATACATCTCTGAAATGTGGCGGGTGCATTGCATAGCCCAAACGGCATTCTCTTGAACGCAAAGGTCCCATATGGACAAGTGAAAGTGGTCTTCTCTTGATCTTCTGGTGCAATAGAAATCTGATTATACCCTGAATAACCATCAAGAAAACAGTACCACCCTTTTCCAGCGAGTCTATCCAACATCTGATCCATGAAGGGCATGGGAAAATGGTCATTTTCGGTCCATGCATTTAATTTTTGGTAATCCATACACACCCTCCATCCAGTCACCGGTCTCATTGGAACAAGTTCATTCTTTTCATTGGGGACCACAGTCATTCCCCCTTTCTTAGGTACACACTGAACAGGGCATACCCAACTACTATCGGCGATCGGATATATTACTCCAGCATCCAACCATTTTATGATTTCCTTCTTCACGACCTCTTGCATAGGTGGATTTAAGCGTCTTTGGTGCTCAATACTTGGCTTATGATCGGGCATGAGTTGGATTTTATGAGAACAAATACCAAAAGGGATCCCAATAATGTCCGCAATGGTCCACCCAATAGCTCTTTTGAACCTTTTTAGTACTTTGACCAAACTCTCTACTTGTTGTTTATTCAGATCTGATGCAATGATTACCGGCAATGTGTCACCGTTTCCTAAGAATTCATACCTGAGATGAGGTGGGAGAGCTTTTAGTTCTAGCTTTGGAGCTTCCTCTATAGATGGTTTAGCGGGTGGAGACTCGCGATTCTTCATATCTAGCTCATATTTCTTCGGTTTAAACCGAACATTACCACGAGCAAGAGCAACGATTAATGACCCATATTCTTCAATGCATTCATTATCAAAATTGATTATCACTACCGCCAATGCTTCTACACCTAGACGTTCTTCTATTTGTGTCTCGGGTGATTCACCAACTTTGTAGGATATGGCAGATACCGATTGGAGCTCACCACTCTGCCGCATGGACCTACAAATGTTGAAAGTCACTTCTTCATTGTTCAATCGAAATTTCATCTGCCCCTTTTCCATATCAACTAAGGCTCTACCCGTAGCAAGGAATGGCTTCCCAAGAATAATAGGCACCTCAAAATCGACTTCACAATCAAGAATAACAAAATCTGCCAGAAATATGAACGACTCCACTTTTACTAGCACATCATGGAGTATCCCTATAGGCCTTTTTACTGTTCGATTGGCCATCAGTAGCCGCATCGCAGTGGGCTTTGGGTCACCCAAACCCAACTTCTTGTAAATCGAGAGGGGCATGAGATTTATACTTGCCCCCAGATCACATAATGCTTTCGCAAAATGTAATAACCCGATCGTACAAGGAATAGTGAATGCACCCGGATCTTCTTTCTTTTGCACCAAAGACCTTGTAGCAATAGCACTACAATGCTGCATTCTGTCATTATCCTCAAAAGTGACCGATCTTTTCTTTGTAACCAAATCTTTCATAAACTTGGCATAACCAGGCATTTGTTCAAGAGCTTCTACCAAAGGGACATTAATAGAAAGTTGCTTCAACATTGTTATAAAACGCCGATATTTACCATCCTCGGTCTTTTTCACTAATCTTTGAGGAAAGGGTGGTGGTGGTCTAGGCATGGGAGTTACCTTTTTAGGCACTTCAGCATCTTTATCAGTGTTATCTTCTACTTCATCACTAACCTCTACCACTTTATCATTATCTCTCATCACCTTTTCCACAATAGACGGCATAGGTGGGTCAATAGTTTGTTTACCCCCACGAGTAGTAATTGCTATACAGTGTCCATCATTCTTCGGATTTTGGACAGTGTTGCTAGTTAGAGTGCCCGGTTGCCGTGGGTTCACAGTAGCAGATAATTGAGCCATTTGCAATTCAAGCTGCTTGATTGATATGGCATGTGTATCGACTTTCTGTCCAATACCCGCTACATCACTCCTTAACTCTTTGGTGTGCTCATCACTAGCATCGAACCTCCTCATCATCTTGTGCAACATATCCTCAACTCGCGCCATACTACCTCCACCATCCCTAGGAGCAACTTCACGATTTTGAGGAGGAACATAGGGCCCACTCCTCTCATTTCTATTACCATAGTTACCCCTATTGAAGTTGTTGTCGCGGTTGTAATTTCCATCGCGGACATAATTACCCTCACGGTTGTAGTTACCATAGTTCCGACCTTGACTCCCTTGACCTTGGCGCCAATTCTCCTGATTGGAGCCTTGGGCGTTCGGCCGAAAACCCCCCGTCTGATCATTTACTGCATAGGAATCTTCCTCATAATAATATTCATCAGTTGGTGGTGGTGGTTTAGACAAGTAGTTCACTGCATTTATCTTTTCTGTACCCCCAGTGACATGTTTTAACACCAACCCAAGCTCAGTTCTCATCTGCGCCATCTCTTCACGATACTCATCTGTGGCTGGGTTGTGTGTGGATTGCACTGCAAAAGTATTTCTCCCCGTATCTGACTTCCTAGTACTCCATGCTTTGTTATTCCGGGAGATTTTCTCTAATTATTCGGTAATTTCAGCATAAGGACACTCCCCATAAGAACCACCTGCTATAGTATCCAATACCGCTTTATTATTATCATCCTGTCCCCGGTAGAAGTATTCTTTCAGAGACTCATCATCTATGCGGTGATTGGGGACACTTCTCAAAAATGAAGTGAACCTATCCCAAGAACTACTAACTGACTCTCCTGGTAGTGCCACAAAATTGTTCACTCTGTCTTTGTGATTTAGTTTCTTGGAGACCGGGTAGTAACGTGCTAAGAAAACGTCCCTTAGTTGGTTCCAAGTGAAAATTGAGTTATAAAGGAGTTCAGTGAACCAAATAGCAGCCTCTCCCGTCAGTGAGAGAGGAAATACTCTTAGCCCTATTACATCCAAATTCAAATCAGGCCTTCCTACACAGCTTTTACACACTGCCCTCACCTTAGCTATATGGGCATGTGGGTCCTCAGACGGTAGTCCTGAAAACAAACCTCTAGCCGTGAGCATTTGCATTAGACTACTAGTGACTACAAAGGTGTGACCTTCTGGTAGAGGGGGCAAGACAAGTGGCCCATCAGAATCTGCAATATTATCATAACCTCTGTAGTATTCTTGAGGACGTGGAGCGGGATTTTGTCCCCTTTGTGCACCTTGATCAGGATTATCAGGTAATAATCGACCATGAGCATCAAACGGAGCTGGGATGTTCTGGTTTGGATCATCATCATTTATACCCAAGTTTCGATTCATTTTGCGTAGTGTACGCTCTAACTCGTGATCGTAGGGAAACAAAGGTTCTCTTCCTCTCCGTGTATTTGGCATACACGGACGTCAATTCTAAACAAAATAAAAAACAACAGAAAAAGTAAAATCAGGAAAATAATGACTAAACTTTAGTAATAAAATTTAAGTAAATCTAAAAGCTACTTTCCCCGGCAGCGGCGCCAAAATTTGATACGCTCAAATTTACTTCTCAAATAAGAAGTAAAGCGGTCGTATCAAGTAAAGAACCCAACTAATGAGGTTGAGATCGATCCCACAAGGAAAATAGTTCAGACTTAACTTTATTCTATTATTACTATTATTTAGCCAACTATTTTCCGAGAAATAAAGAGACAAAAAGGGGGATTTTATTTTTAAATTAATGAAAATGATTAACTAAATAAAAATGGACAACTAACAGATTCAACTTTCGAAGTTTAATCAAATTATAAAAGTAACTAGGGCTTTAGTGTTCCCCACAGGTTCCTAACTTGGTAAATCTAACTATAACAATTCTATCCTGATATCTTGCATGTAAAGTGATAAGTTACCTATCTCTAAATCCTTGGTCCGGCATCTAGAGAATTTCACTCTGCACCTTGGTCCGGCTACGTGTGTTGCTATACTAACCCTTATCTTTACCTCATATTAAACATCGTATTCGGTATTTGACTAAGTTATTAACTCGTACCAACCAATACTAGCCTATTAGATAGTCTACACTAAATCTATGTTGATAATATTTTTCCTATTATCTACCTCCTTGGTCCGGCAAGTAGCATTAAGGCGAGTTCTAACGTTGGCCATCCGTTAAAAAGACTTCTACACGAAAGAATTATCAATACATGCAAGACACCACTCTAGAATTGTTATTTAAGTTAGATTTTTACCTTGTTATTCACCCATGGTTCCCACAACCCTAGCTATGAGGTTTAGTTACCCATGTTCATAATTACACAATTCATATTGTTAATGGAAGAATTCATGCACTTACTTTTATGAAAACGAATAATTTCCCAGAATTTAACTTGATTAATCAACGAAATCACCAACAATCAATTACCGAGAAAGTATCTTAATTCCCAAAATCGAGAATTCAATAATATAATAGAAGAACTAAAAACTAAAAATTATCCAGAAAGTCTAACCCCAAAAACGAGGTTTTTCCCACTATTTATAATAAAAACAAAGTCTAATCAAATAAGGATTCTATTTACTAAAAATCTGTCCAAACGCGTCTGGATCGACGGACCACGTGACGGACCGTCATGGACACGACGGACCGTCATAGACTCCGTCGTCCCATACTTCACCATTCTTCTGTTGCTTTCTTCATTCCCCTCGACGGACAGGTATGACAGACCGTTTCAAGCACGACGGTCCGTCGAGGGTCTTCGTTCCAAAATACTTGGACTTCTTGGAATTTGGGTACTGGGACTACTTCTCTGATCATCACGACGAACAAGCAGGACGGCCGTCGTGGCTATGACGGTCCGTCATGGACTTCCGTAATCCCACACTTGGTCAGACTTCCCCATTTTCCTTCAGCAACTTCTCCCTTCACTAGGATGCCACCTACGGACCGTCACAGCTGTTTACATCCCTACTCTGTTCAAATAGGGCGAAACGTCGCAGCAACTCAAAAAATTATTAATTAATTCAATTTTAACGAGTTTTAAAAATGAATGAGTTTTAAAAAGAGTCGCCACCTAATTTTAGGAAAAAACTAGGAAACCATTAAATGATCTATGAAACCAATTTGATTCTAGGTAAGGGGTTCAAATTATTCCGAAGGGAAGGGGGTTAGGCACCCTTCGAAATCCACAAGTGTGGGTCCAAGCTGAATTCATTTTTTTTTTTAAATTGAGGAAAAAATAAAATAATATACAAATATAATAAACATGCAATATACACAAATAATAAAATAAGAAAATATAAGAAACGACCTAAAGTTTGCCTAACGTAATATATACAAAATATTAAATAAAGAGTACAATTCAAACTTAATTCGAATAACTTCAATGGGAGTACATCTATGTACCTGTAAAGACACTTAGTAAAAGTGTTAAGCTTAAAAATCAAAACCCGTCTTATTAACATGAGAGGCCTTGGAAATCGACGGTAATTTCTTCATCGGCCAACTTAACAAATAAACATATATGAACTTAAATTAGATTTCCGTCTTTTAAAATGGAAAACCTCTAAACCCGACGGATAGATTTTTCATTGGCCATTTAATTGGTTTCTTAACAATTAAATAAAATTAACAAGTAACCAAATGTCTCTAAAATAATCCAAGACAAAAACTACAACTTAGAAATAATAACAATTATTGAAGGAAATAACCTTATAATGTGACATTTCATGTCAGACCCCTCAAAAGAATTCAAATAGTTGGTCAAATTAACATGAACAGTAAAGACAACTAACATTATTGACATGACAAATTGAATATATAAAACGCTAGAAGAAACAAATAAAATAAGCAAATATATTTTGACCGTCAAACTAATCAACAAAGGAATATAATGTCATTAAATTTATAGCTCAATAATAATAATGGTAATATATTGAAATAATAAAAGTGAATTGACCTTGTAACAACAAAACAAATGGGCATCATCATTCTAAAATCACTTTAAATTGAACAACATTATTATTCACTGCAAGGAATAAATAATAGAATAAATAATTAATAATAATAACTAAGCATATTCACCAACTAAATATATCCGGATCAATTGAAGACAATAACAACAAATGAAAAAATGGAATAAATCTAAACAATAACAAGCATTAAAACTTGAACTAAAAATTTCCGTCTTTTAATATTACGTAGGCCTCCAAAACCGACGGAGAGTTTTGTCATTGGCCATAACTCCTAAACTATATCTAATACACAAATAAATTCCTAAAGAAACATAAGCAAAACTAAAGAAAAATAAATAAATAAATAAATTTACAACTAACAGTAAATAAAACAGTAGGAACAAGAGAAACGCTACTAAAATGTCATACCACAACCTAATGTACGAAAGCTAAAACAAAGCTAATTAACATATAACAGATAGAAAAGCTAGAAATTAAATAATACAAAGCTAAGCAAGAATTTACCTGGTTCTGGGCAGCGAACCGGAACTGCGAATTTGACGGAGACGATCCACCACCTCCCCAAACTCGAACAGCCGCGAAAATATTTTAAAAATATTAAACTATGGAACCAAGAATTCCCGAAAAATTTCTGGGTACTCTTTGGTCTCCTCTTTTTTTTCCCTCCCCTCTTTGGTGTAATGAAGAGGGGCTTATATAGGACCAATTTTGGGTTCAAAATAGATGTGGGAAGCGATGTGGGACAAAATCCAAAATTTGTCTATTTGAATGGTTTTAAAGTAATTGATTAATAGGATGAATTCACATAAACTAATTTAGAGAGCTTCTTAATCTAAACAAAATAAATTAATTGATTCGAATATGAATTAAGTGATTTTAGCAAATCGAAATTGAAACTATAAAATTATAAATTTTTTTAAAAATGTTAGGCCAAAATTGGGTGTCAACAGCTGTCCCTTTCGTTGTGTATGATTGATGAAAGAAATCATGGGCAACGAAAATTGACAAACCCAATTTTGACCGAACACATGACCTTTGTAGAGAAGTGCGGTTGAATGTAGTGGAAGTCGCTCCTCTGCTCGCGTCCTAAGAATTTGACACTCCTCTTTGGACTATATCTCAGTCCGCTGCTAAGAAAAAGTTCCACGTTGTGTTGCATCCTTTTTTATGTCGTCCGCACTTCTGGCTCCTCTGAGAGTGCGTCCTCTAGAATGTTCTAAAAAGACAAAGATAAAACTCATTAATATAGGCAAAACTAAAAGAAAAAGGGTAGCATCTCTTATGATACGATAAATGGAGATAAATACAGGTCCCTTGGTAGGAAGAATGAAGATGATGATCAATCTGTAGGATTTGGAATGTATGTCCATCGGTAGGACGAATGAAAAAAATGATGATCCATCGATAGGATTTTGAATGCATGTCCATCGATAGGACAAATGAAAAGATTATCCATCGGTAGGATTTTGAATGCATATCCATCGGTAGGACGAATGAAAAGATTATCCATCGGTAGGATTTTGAATGTATGTCCATCGGTAGGACAAATGAAAAGATTATCCATCGGTAGGATTTTGAATGTATGTCCATCGGTAGGACAAAATGTAAATATCTTTCAACGCAAGTTTCCACCGACTTAAACGTTGAAAATATATGGTGCACATCCTTCACCTCCGAATAGATGCGTCTTAAATGCAAATATCTTTCAACGCAAGTTTCCACCGACTTGAACGTTGAGAAGATATGGTGCACATCCTTCACCTCCGAATAGATGTGTCTTAATATGCAAACATCTTTCAACGCAAGTTTCCACCGACTTGAACGTTGAAAAGATATGGTGCACTTCCTTCACCTCCGAATAGATGCGTCTTAAATGCAAATATCTTCTTGGCGATATATAAACTTTTGCGAGGGATGAAATCTTCTCGCGATGCATAAATTCCGCAAGGTATGAAATCTTCTTGTGATATGTAAACTTTTGCGAGGAATGAAATCTTCTCGCGATGCATGAATTTCTGCGAGGTATGAAATCTTCTCGCTATGCATGAATTTCGCAATGCATGAATATTAACTCTCGATGCATGAATATTAACTCTCGATGCATGAATTCCTGCGAGGTATGAAATCTTCTCGCTATGCATGAATTTCTGCGAGGAATGAAATCTTCTCGCGATGCATGAATTTCTGCGAGGTATGAAATCTTCTCGCTATGCATGAATTTCGCAATCCATGAATATTAACTCTCGATGCATGAATATTAACTCTCGATGCATGAATACCTACGAGGTATGAAATCTTCTCGCTATGCATGAATTTCGCAATGCATGAATATTAACTCTCGATGCATGAATATTAACTCTCGATGCATGAATACCTGCGAGGTATGAAATCTTCTCGCTATGCATGAATTTCTGCGAGGAATGAAATCTTCTCGCGATGCATGAATTTCTGCGAGGTATGAAATCTTCTCGCTATGCATGAATTTCGTAATGCATGAATATTAACTCTCGATGCATGAATATTAACTCTCGATGCATGAATACCTGCGAGGTATGAAATCTTCTCGCTATGCATGAATTTCTGCGAGGTATGAAATCTTCTCGCTATGCATGAATTTCGCAATGCATGAATATTAACTCTCGATGCATGAATTCCTGCGAGGTATGAAATCTTCTCGCTATGCATGAATTTTGCAATGCATGAATATTAACTCTCGATGCATGAATATTAACTCTCGATGCATGAATACCTGCGAGGTATGAAATCTTCTCACTATGCATGAATTTCTGCGAGGTATGAAATCTTCTCGCTATGCATGAATTTCGCAATGCATGAATATTAACTCTCGATGCATGAATATTAACTCTCGATGCATGAATTCCTGCGAGGTATGAAATCTTCTCGCTATGCATGAATTTCTGCGAGGATTGAAATTCTCTCGCGATGCATGAATTTCTGCGAGGTATGAAATCTTCTCGCTATGCATGAATTTCGCAATGCATGAATATTAACTCTCGATGCATGAATACCTGCGAGGTATGAAATCTTCTCGCTATGCATGAATTTCTGCGAGGTATGAAATCTTCTCGCTATGCATGAATTTCGCAATGCATGAATATTAACTCTCGATGCATGAATATTAACTCTCAATGCATGAATATTAACTCTCGATGCATGATGGTTTTGCGATGCATGAATATTGACTCTCAATGCATGATTTTCTGCAATGCATGAATATTGACTCTCAATGCATGATTTTTTGCAATGCATGAATATTGACTCTCAATGCATGATTTTTGTAGTTGCTATCAAGGTTCTCGCAGTACTTATCAGAATTTTGAGGTCTTCCTCAAAATTCTGTCCCAGTTAGAATTTTGGCAAATCTCAAAATGATCTTCAATCTTGACTTGTTGGCGATAACACCTCTATGGAGAATTTTTGAGATATTTTCAAAAATTCTGTCCCAGTTTTTATTGTAAGGAGAAATAATAATCACACTGGGTATATGACCTAGCCGTCATGGCGCATACATATCCTATTGATCCAGGAATCAGGTCAAATGTAGTTCCAACTTATAGATGATGAATACTGCAAAAAATCTGAAAGAAGATCATCAGTAGAAAATGGACAATATGAAATGATGAAATAGGAAAATAATATTGAATGTGATATCCAAAGCCTATAAAAAAACATGTCACATTTTTGGACGAACAATCCATGCCGTAAAATATGACTCTCACACATACGAGATTAACCCGATGAAACTTTTTACAATGAACAGCTCAAAAGGCAAATTTTTTTTTTTTATAAAATTGAAAGACTCTTAAAAAGGTTTTAAAATATTAAAGAATGAGTGTTTTTTCACCTTTTTTCTTTTCTTTTTGAATAATAAAGAAAAGGTGATGAGATAGTCAAACCTTCACTACAATTGGTACCAATAGTTAAGATTGCAGGTAAATCTCTCATTTTTATTTTTTTTTCTTTTTTTTATTATTTTTTTTAAGATTGAATTTAAAGTAATTCCTACAGCTTCAAGTGGTACCTCCAATATACTTAAGGATCAACATGATCCGTTCATCTTGTTTCAACAAAGGTTTTGAATTGTATCAATCCTCATGTTTCAAGTGCCCTCACGAAAAAGATTTTTCCTATTTCACACGTATTTGAAGCATTTGATTTTAGGACATTTTCCAAAGTGCACTCACACTCACAAGAATGTTCAATGCATACAACTGTGATACCATATGCTTGACCCTTGTAAATCTCCACTAATGTGAGAACATTTGGAATGAGATCATGTAGGGTTTGTCATTGGCTTGTAACATAGGCTTAGGGATGGGTAGGATATTTATTTTGGATAAAAGTGACTTAATTCCTCCTTGAGCGTCATACAAAATTTGTGCTCTTAATGATTGGTACGCCTTTGGCGTTAGATCTTCTTCATTGTTCTCCCCCTTTTCAACTTCTTTTGAATTCTCATTTTTGACTCTTTTCCCTTCTTCTTCTTTTTTCTTCCTTTGTTTCGACTTCTTTTGAGTCCTTATTTCTTGGAGCTTTTCTTTTATTTCACTCATTTGTTATAAATTTTTCTCCTTTTTGTTGGAGTATTTTCCTTCCCACCTTTCATTGACCTTGTAAGAGTATTTTTGCCTTTCTTTATTCCTTTCACCTTTTCTTTCTTCCTTTATTTCTTTTTTTCTCTAGAAGTCTTTTGTTTTCTTGACTTTGGGAGACTCGATATCTTTGCTTTCGGAAATTTTAAACATGGATCTTCTCTTATAATTTGCACATTCTTGGTGCACTCAAGAAGGTTGGGCCAAGAGAGGATAATGCTTGTAAGCACTTAAAAGGGTAGTGGTTAAGATGTGGTTGTCCAAAGAAAGGTTTCAGGCTCAAAGTGGGAAAACTAGGGATTAATGTAATTTGGTAGGCTTTGAAAGGCACAATCGGGTCAAAAAAAGCCTACAATCCTTTCTCAAACCAAACATTACTCAGGATTTCGCCTAGAAAAACATTCAGGTCAAGTTCTAGATCAACAGTGTAACACAATTGAACTTTGATCAAAAGCTCACCACACAATGCACATGAAACATAAGGTTAGTTTTATTCTTATCTTGATTGCAAGAGAATTTTCAAGCATCACAAAAGTACAGATAAGAGGTACCACGAGAATCTATAGTTTACCACAAAGTCAGTCTTTTTCATCATATCAAATATATTTACATGCTCTTAACTACATAGGTCCCAACCGAGCTGAAGACATGACTCTTACAGTATGTACAAGTAAATTTTTTTTTTTTTTGAAAGAATGATTACCGAACCCGAGAAGGGCTGCCTACGTATCTCATTAAAATGAGAATCAGGTGTGCGTAGTTCATGCAGATATGACTTGGAAAATATGCACAAACTATTTTATTTATCATTTTATTTTTTACCTTTTTTGGAGAAGATAATACCGAACCCAAGAAGGGTTGCCTACGTATCTCATTAAAATGAGAATCAGGTTCGCGTAGTTCGTCAGATAAGGCATATAATAATTTAAAGATTTAGACAACTCAAAGAAATTTCTAGGTCTAACGCCACTAAAATTTATAGTCATGAAGTGTTTTTTGACCCTTTTTTTTTTCGCACCAATATGTTTTATAGTCTCTTAATCGTCAATTTTTATACTGTCTTTTGAATGTAACCTGCAAATTTTCACAGTAATTTCTACGTATACTCTTTTTGGATGTTTTCTTGGAACTGTCTCCTCCCAATTTTCACGAGATTCAAACATTGTTATAACCATCCCCGACTGATGTTGGGGACGGTATTCCTACAAAAATATGAGAAATATGTGAGAGCAGGACCATCATGCAAAATAATAATAAAAATAAGTGGGTGTCACCTCATAGTCAAATACTCCCCTGATTTATCGTTTTGACTTAATATTAATGTCTTGTGAATTACAAGGACTCGCATTTCGCTAATCCTCTTGTCTCTTGCGACTTCGGACAAATAATGATTTCTAAATTCAGACATAAATCAATTTTTCGCTGTGAAGAAGAACAACTCAAAATGTAAGAGTGTTAGTTCATGTACATAATGGATAATGCAAAATATCACACAAATAATGAATTAAACACACAAATACTGTTTTAATTAAAGACAAACTGAAATATATCACATAGCATACAAACAATTATTGCGCGTCCTATACAAATATGTGACCCTTTTATGCCTAGGGTAGGCCTACCGATTTAAAGGATGTATATATCATTTGAAACATTTCATTGTCCCAAAATCTAAATTTATACAAATTTATACGAATAAAATGAATGGGGATACATAATAGGGAAAATGGGATACAAAATATTCAGTCCCGCGCAGGGGTTCAATCCTATACTATGCTTCCATAGAAGGTCTTTCTCTCTTTATTTCTTCTCTTCTCTGGGTTCCCGTGTCTTAGACTAGTAACTTGTGAGATTTTTTTTTTTAAAAAAAAAATAGAATAAGCTACAATATACTCCCAATTCCGAGGACAATGATTTTTTCAGATGGTGTATACATCCTTCAAATTTAAACAAATAAATATGATCGTCCGTCCAGGCCGTAGGCACTTTTGGACTCAAGGTGGTCTATCTAATGAACCCAACACACCTTGGGTGTTAGGTCATCTTAGTTCAATGCTTAGATTTGGATTTGGTTTTGCTCTATCTTAGGCTTCACTAGAATAGTTTTCAAGTTGACGGTAACCCGAATCGGACAAACAACGGGGTGAAGCTACCAAACGACGTCGGATGACCGCATTCCAACTATTCGTTTGATACTTCCAAATGAAACTCTTGTGTATTTCTGAAAGAAGCCGTGGAAAGCCACGTAACTTCCGTTTTCCTAATGCATACTATTTGCCATTTGGCGGAAAGATGTATGAGTGCAATGACAATATACATACAAATAAAAGAAAATTGAATAAACAACAAATACAATATACACATAATCAGCGAAATATAAAAATACAAGGTATAACACAATAAAAGAATTTCCTCAATTTTAAAAAAAATGAATTCATATGGTTAGAACCTCTAATAGTCCCCAGCGGAGTCGCCATTTTGTTTACATCCCTACTCTGTTCAAATAGGGCGAAACGTCGCAGCAACTCGAAAAATTATTAATTAATTCAATTTTAACGAGTTTTAAAAATGAATGAGTTTTAAAAAGAGTCGCCACCTAATTTTAGGAAAAAACTAGAAAACCATTAAATGATCTACGAAACCAATTTGATTCTAGGTAAGGGGTTCAAATTATTCCGAAGGGAAGGGGTTAGGCACCCTTCGAAATCCACAAGTGTGGGTCCCGGCTGAATTCATTTTTTTTTTAAATTGAGGAAAAAATAAAATAATATACAAATATAATAAACATGCAATATACACAAATAATAAAATAAGAAAATATAAGAAATGACCTAAAGTTTGCCTAACGTAATATATACAAAATATTGAATAAAGAGTACAATTCGAACTTAATTCGAATAACTTCAATGGGAGTACCTCTATGTACCTGTAAAGACACTTAGTAAAAGTGTTAATAATAAATAAAATATGAATAAAAATGAATAAACCAAATAATAGCTTAAAAATCAAAACCCGTCTTATTAACATGAGAGGCCTTGGAAATCGACGGTAATTTCTTCATCGGCCAACTTAACAAATAAACATATATGAACTTAAATTAGATTTCCGTCTTTTAAAATGGAAAACCTCTAAACCCGACGGATAGATTTTTCATTGGCCATTTAATTGGTTTCTTAACAATTAAATAAAATTAACAAGTAACCAAATGTCTCTAAAACAATCCAAGACAAAAACTACAACTTAGAAATAATAACAATTATTGAAGGAAATAACCTTATAATGTGACATTTCATGTCAGACCCCTCAAAAGAATTCAAATAGTTGGTCAAATTAACATGAACAGTAAAGACAACTAACATTATTGACATGACAAATTGAATATATAAAACGCTAGAAGAAACAAATAAAATAAGCAAATATATTTTGACCGTCAAACTAATCAACAAAGGAATATAATGTCATTAAATTTATAGCTCAATAATAATAATGATAATATATTGAAATAATAAAAGTGAATTGACCTTGTAACAACAAAACAAATGGGCATCATCATTAACTAAAATCACTTTAAATTGAACAACATTATTATTCACTGCAAGGAATAAATAATAGAATAAATAATTAATAATAATAACTAAGCATATTCACCAACTAAATATATCCGGATCAATTGAAGACAATAACAACAAATGAAAAAATGGAATAAATCTAAACAATAACAAGCATTAAAACTTGAACTAAAAATTTCCGTCTTTTAATATTACGTAGGCCTCCAAAACCGACGGAGAGTTTTGTCATTGGCCATAACTCCTAAACTATATCTAATACACAAATAAATTCCTAAAGAAACATAAGCAAAACTAAAGAAAAATAAATAAATAAATAAATTTACAACTAACAGTAAATAAAACAGTAGGAACAAGAGAAACGCTACTAAAATGTCATACCACAACCTAATGCACGAAAGCTAAAACAAAGCTAATTAACATATAACAGATAGAAAAGCTAGAAATTAAATAATACAAAGCTAAGCAAGAATTTACCTGGTTCTGGGCAGCGAACCGGAACTGCGAATTTGACGGAGACGATCCACCACCTCCCCAAACTCGAACAGCCTCGAAAATATTTTAAAAATATTAAACTATGGAACCAAGAATTCCCGAAAAATTTCTGGGTACTCTTTGGTCTCCTCTTTTTTTTCCCTCCCCTCTTTGGTGTAATGAAGAGGGGCTTATATAGGACCAATTTTGGGTTCAAAATAGATGTGGGAAGCGATGTGGGACAAAATCCAAAATTTGTCTATTTGAATGGTTTTAAAGTAATTGATTAATAGGATGAATTCACATAAACTAATTTAGAGAGCTTCTTAATCTAAACAAAATAAATTAATTAATTCGAATATGAATTAAGTGATTTTAGCAAATCGAAATTGAAACTATAAAATTATGAATTTTTTTTAAAATGTTAGGCCAAAATTGGGTGTCAACAACAGCCTCGACGGACCGTCATAGGTTCCATAGGTGGTCTCTTCTGCATTTCTTTCTCAAAAACTCCCGCGTTCATCCTTGGACAGATTTTCTGCAAACAAAGAGAAACTTACATAAAAATCAACACAAAAAGGCTTTCGACACACACTAAACTTAAGGAAAAAGCATTAGAAATACCGTGAAACCACGGTACATCAGGGGCCAAACTTAATTGTTTAGGATTCTAAAATAATAATGTATCCAGTAGTTTAGATTTAGGGGAAAATAGAAATTTTGTATTTTTTAAAAAGAGGGGAAATATTGTGAATATATAAACTAAAGTTGTATATTCATGTAATTGTTTCATAATTAATTCGGTTGTGTCAGTCAGCTTAAGTTACGACTAACTGATCCTAAAACTCCATATCTTAATAGGTAATTAATTAACACGTTACAAATTTTAAATTTCAAAATTATATCATCTACATTGATGAAAAGATTATGAACATCCATTGAAAAAGCGAGAAATTCGCATAAATTTCTATTTTTTTCTGCTACATGATGAATATATCAATTTTACTGAGGCATTCAGGAATTTGGGTCAGCGAAGTGCAATATGAAAGTTACAAAAACGATGAAATTGTTATTGGACAATCAATTTCATTTTTGAATCTCAAAGCAGCAATCGTAGCCGAGTTGGATATCGATGTATCAAGAAAAAACATTGAAAACAGTAGATGTGATGGCGAAATATAAGATAAAGAAACACTTGTAGATGTGATGGCGAAATATAAGATAAAGAACAACTTCAATTGCAAAGTAAAGAGATCTGATAGACAAAAGGTATGGGAGTTTTTGAAAATTTTTTTTTTTGTTTGAATGTCTGATACATTATGTATTAAAAAGTCTGTGATTAAGATTTTTGTGTAGATGCTGAATATAATTTTTGGTATATAAAGTATTTGTTGATTCATTAAGTGAATATGGTTGTAACGTTACTGAATTTTATAGCAATAACGATTTAGTATTAGTTCGTTGATACATTGAGTGAAATCTGTTTTAATAAATGATTCATTAGTTCTTAAATATTATTGATACATTGAGTTAACTCCGTTGATACTTTAATATACTACTGCTGAAACAGTAATCATAAAGCTGATACATTACAAAATATTATGATACGTGTAAAATTCTTTTTTATTCTTGTATTGCAAAAATAGATAAATAGTCTCTCATACAAGGGACACATTAGAGAGAAGATTTGAGGAGGTATTAATTATAAACGCGTCTAAAAGTTTAAAGATGGAGGTATGTATCATGATATATTATTTTATATTATATATATCTAAATCATTGATTCATTCTGCAGTTTGAACATGATTTCTTTGAAATAATTTTATATTTTACTTTTTTAATGTACGCAGGTTGTTTCATCGTCTGAATTTATTTTCTCGGTTTATGAAGTTGAAAGAAGATACATTGTTTGTCTTGAGTGGAAAGTATGTTGTTGTGGAAGATTTCAACTAGATGAGATACCTTGTGCACATGCAATTGATGTTTTAAAAAAAAATGTCAAAGATTTGCATCCATATTGCTCTGATTACTACAAGTCTTATGCATTAGCAAAAACATATGAGATTCCAATGGTACCAATGCAAGATAAGGAATACTGGTCAACTCCTGAGGATGTGGTAGCTGAAACTGTGTATCCACCTAGATACAGACGATTATCTGGACGACCAAAAAAGAGAAGAAAAAAGAATGCAGAAGAAAAGATTACTGTGAACATAAATTCTTGTGGGCAATGTGAACAAGAAGGACACAACAGAAGAACTTGTACTTTCTTTCCAAAAGAAAAGTGAAGTAATTGTAATTTTTTTAGACATTAACACTTTTATTGAATAATTTTTCACGTAAACATTTATCATTCTAAATACTGTTTACATTTGTTATTAATCAGTATTGGTATTGAAAAAAACACTTGGTTATGATTGTGTTAAATAAATTTTAAGTTGCACTTATAATTATAAATACGTTGTTATGACTTGTGTTGAAAAATGCTTATGTATCAATATTACTTTTCTTTAATAAACTATGTTATGCACTTATAATTATAAATAAATTATTGGGTAACGTGTATGCTGATGTATCATGTGCATTAGATAATGTATCATGTACATTTAATTTGATAACATTTGTTAAGATTACTGTATCATTTACAATGACTATATATCATATGCCATGTGATGTATATTAAGTATTAGGTGTGATAATTTATTTGATACATACATTAAATAACTATTTTTAGCACAACTATTGTGTTGAAAAATACTTTTGTTAAATAAATTTTGTTATACACTTATAATTATAAATATATTGTTGGGTAACGTATATGCTAATGTATCATGTGCATTAACTAATGTATCATGTACATTTAATTTGATAACATTTGTTTAATTATAGAAATTTATAAATGAAGACAAATATACATTTTAAGATTAAGGAACAACATATATTGACATAAAAAGTCAGATAAAATAAGTTTTTAGAGAAACACTCCAACATTTAAACATTGAAAATAGTACTAACTAAAAAACACTGTTTATCCATCGATACACATAAACTATTCCAGATTAACTAACGCATCATGATTTGATGGTGTGAAATGACTCCTAAGCTTTAATGGATCATCATTATCACTAATATATTCTTCTACGGTCTTTTGACTGCCATATTTTCATAACAAAGTTGCATATCTTGAGCAGAGATAATCAGACCAGAAAGCATCAGATTGGATTGAAATTTCATCACTAAGAAATTCAGAAAACGCAGCCACAAACAATCCACAACCCCTACAAATGCAGAAGATACATCAAAAAACGAATTGAAAATATACTTCAAAATAAAATTTTATAAAATTTATAGTGTGTCGCTTTCTTGATGAATAGTGTCTTGTGCATATTCAACAAGAAAAGGGTGTTTTGATTTCAATAAACTTCCAATTCCTTGTCTTATAAGTATCAAGAGATAACCAGTTAGTTCGCTCCGATTGATAAAAAAAAAATCCACTGTTAATAGGAGGTAAGTAGGCAACATTAGAGATAATTTTTTAATGTCACTCGAATAAATTTTTCTCCTTGATCCAGATGTTGAGTCGTAAATACGTATTAGCCTATTTTTCAAAACAACAACAATCAATATCCAATGAAATTATCCATCACAATTCACCGAAATGTAAACATCATCTACTGAATGGCATGGTAACCTAGCCAGAATTTAAAATCCATTAATTATGTATAAACATCATACATGCTGATATATTTATAACTTGATACATTGAAAAGAAAAATTGACAAATGAACAAAAATTAAAGACATAAAATAGTATAAACATAATACATGTTGAATATATTTATAACTTGATACTTTGAGAAGAAAAATTGATAATTTTTTTAATGAATTGAATGGGAAGATACATAAAATAGATAAACATGATATATGCTAATATATTTATAACTTGATACGAGAAAACAAATTGACAAATTTTTGTATCAGTTGAAAGAAAAGCTTGAGAAAAATATCCATGAACTTTATAGATTTGTATCAAGTACATGCTATGTTAGTAGTGATCCATCGTGAAGTTTATTAAACGTATCATTCATGTTCTGATTGATTGAGAACACAATGAAAAAATTGGAATTTTAAGAATAAAAAGTTAAATTACATGATGATATATTACAATATGATAATATTAATTTATCAGTAATGTATCATAAATTCAAATTAACAACCGATTCAAAGTTTGAGCAACAAAAAAACACAAAAACAGATCAAAACTCATTACGTCAAGTAGATTCGAACGAGAAATTGGGGACGATACTTATTTTTTACTCTTTTTTAGGGTTTTTTCCCAATCTTTGCTTTTGAAGAAGAAAACACATCCTTCTTCACCTTCTCGATACTCGCCATTGGCCATAACTAGAGAATCAGATAATTTTTTTGATCTATTATCAACCCAACCCACGTCTTCATGTTCATAAACAAGATTAGTGTCGGATGACATTATCTGAATAATATCTAAGATGAATGAAGGAGGATCCCTTTTAAAAAAATTATGAACAAAAGTAATGAAATAGAAACAATACCTAGAAGGAATTGAAAATTCTTTGACTGGAGCGAGAAATAAGATTCAAATTCAAAATTAAAATGATAAGATCACAGGAGAGAAAATATGACGTGATTTCAGGAGTGAAATATTGGAGAGAGAAATGTGGGTTAGGAGATGAGAGGTTATGTATCTGGGAGTTGGATTTAAGAAGTAAAAAGGAGATTTTACTAATATTTAAAAAAAGAAGGAAATAATAGAAAATAAATAAGCTAATAATGTGTATATAAGTAATTTTTCATACTTATTCTTTTGTATGTAATGGGCCCAGTTTGAGTCCATTTGCTTTTATTAATAAAATGGATCACTTGTCCAAAAAGTTACTTAAACAAATAAAAATAGTTGACAATGTCAAAGTTCAATGAAATTAACACTCTCTCACATGAATGTTAAATTAATATAACCTTCCGATTAAAAATGTTATTTTGTTGTGAGGAAGACAATGATAAAAGATGGATTATATGAATTTGGGGCGGGTCTAATTTGTAAATGGGTGGGTTTTAAAATTAACTTAGTTTATTTAAAAACTGGCCAATAGAAAATCGCCACGTCATTAATAAATTTATTGATTGGGTTTAAATTGGGACAGTTCAAAACAAAGGGCAATATAAGACCAAAAGGTAGACATCAATGGTATTTTAGGACTAATAAGTAGATAGAGTGTAATTTTGTATTATTTCTAATAGTTTACGGATATTTTAGGCCCCTTTCTGTATAAAAAATAACTTAAAATAAGTAAAAAAATGACTTAAATAAGTTACGAAATGATTGGAAAGGTAAAAACTGACTTAAAATAAGTCAAAAATGACTTAAAATGAGTCAGCATTCAAAAGTAGGTCTCCCCTATTTTTTATTTTTTGACTTAAAAGTCATTTTAGTTTGACTTTTTATTTTTAATTTAAAAAAACTATTTTGTTTTTAAGTTAATCCAAACATGCACCGACTTTCATTAGTAAATAAGAAAATTTAACTAGTATAATAGCCTCTAAAGGATAATAGCCTATTTGGATAAATTTCTAAAATCATTGTATTTTAAAAATACTGTTTTAAAAAAATAAATGAATAAAATTTTCAAAAAAATATTATTGGTGATGAATAATTTGTATTTCATCAATAAATAAATAAAAAACTTTTTATCAGTACTTAGTATTTGACCAGGTTTTTTTTTAAAAAAACAATTTTAAATGTATATTTTTTCAAAAGTACTGTTAGGAAAAAACTTTTCTTTTCAACTTTTGAAAACTTTTTAGTCTCCCAAAGATTTGATTACATTAAGAATTTGTTTTTTTAAAAAGAAAATAAGCAGTCTTAAATAAAACTAAATTTGGCCAAACATGGTGTAACCCAAATTAACATATTATTGATATCAGCTCAGGCCGCGGTCAACAACACCAACTGCTTGAAGAAATGCTAAGAAGAAGGGACATGGAGAATTAGAAACCCTAAAAAAAAAATCTGACATTGAAATTGAAGAAATGCCATTCAATGGAGTATTACTGGTGTCTGTAGCTAAAGTATCAGCAGAAGTTTGGCAATTTTTGTCATGTCTAGCAGACCCAATTGACAGCGAAGAGCTTTTGGATCTGGTCATCTTCTTCCCTCTTCAACAATTGGGTCGCTTAGCTCTTTGTGTTTGGACTTTCCTTTGTGTCCCTCCTGACCCTTATTACTATCGCCGTTACAATTCTTCTGCTTCTTCTTCATCTTCATCACTTTATGATGACCATGATTTTGTTGCTTCGCCTCCTCCCCAATATTACTATGATTCTTCTTCTTCTTCACATTCGGATTGACCATCATTGCCTAATCTAATCAACTTGTAAAGTTCCCCTTCTTCCCTACCTTATTTTCCTGCTATTTTGCTTTTTTTGTATAATATGATGTCTGTTGACCTGTTGTTGATGTCGTGAAACTAATGTTGTGATAATCATACTTGTTATTGGATATTAATATGGATTTATTGAGTGTATCTTACATATTTTACCTTTCTAAAATATATATGCTTCTCTTTGGAGTTGGAGGTTCCTTCATCATGTTAAGGGAAATTTTTTAACAAGATTTGTAGCTTGGCTAGAAGAGATTGATTATGAGATGTGTAGGAAGATTTCTTCGACATTGTGCTAATTCTGTTATGGATCATACTATAGGGTAACGACTCATGTTTTAGGATTTTAAGTTTGTACCTGTGTATGATATGTTTAGAGTAGTGTCTTGGGCTGATGAATATCCACTATATTAGCTACATGTTTTGGGTTCCAACACTGAGAATGGAGTCTTCTTTTGTAGGTAGGGATTGCTTCCCTCCCCTCCAAAACTAGACTTCCCAATGGGAATCCGGATTAATCCGCCCCTAAATTGGCTACAAAAACATGAGGTGGGAAGCCAAAAGAAAATAAAAAAATTAAGAGCTTGAAATATGATTCAAGTAAAGGAGCGTGCTTTAAGAAATTTTAGTACGCTCTTTACTTCCTTCTCTTTTCCTTGTTTTTGGTTCTCTTGCTTTCCTCCTTCCATGCTTAAAATCTGTCTTATAGGTATTTCTAACATTTACATTGAGTTGTATGCTTTCTTGTCTAAGAAAACATATTTTGCAACATTTGGCACTTGTCTAGTAGAGATTGATTTTGAGGTGTGAAGTTTGTGTGAAATGTTCTCTTGAGACTTGTTGTGAAGGATGTGTGAATTTTATCATGGATCATACTGTGAGGTAACTACTCTATTTTAGGATCTACTTGTGTATGACATGTTTAGGATAGTATGAGTATTTATTTACACAATTGCAACCTTTAATCCTGTATGTACCTTATGTCATACAGAACAAAGAGTTAGACGTATGAGTTAGTGAGTAAAGGAGTGTGTATAATAGACTAATGGGAGAGTACTCTTATTTGTGAAAGCTTAAAAAGGTTTAAGTACTGACCTAACTTCCATGCCTTTTCTTTATATTTGCTAATCTTGCGTCCTCATAACTTTTACATTCCTATTTTTCAACCACGTCAATGCTTAAAAGTTCTTTTTTAACATTGAGTAGCTTCGAAAAAAATTTGATGGTGATGCTGCTAAAACTGAGCCAGCAATATGCTCAAGTAGTTTGCGAGCTAATCAGGTGGAAAATATAGACAAATGTAGTTTCTTTTAGGAAAATTGCAAAATGACGTATTTCCACATTTTGGCTAGAGCAAATATCCCATTTCTGAACAGCCGTACGAATGGTGAAATGGGGATTCTGAGGAACAAATTGAGGGTACACTTACTAGTATAAGATTGAGTGTTTACAGGATTTGGAGATAGATGGCTACCACCATGGGTATCAAGCTAAGCATGTTTTGTCCTCATTTCCACTCGAGCTAGCTTTAGCCGTCTTCACCAGACTATTCTGTCTCCATTATTTGTCTTTTCCACTTAAAAAACGGAAGTGCTATTAAAAGGAATTGCTCTTAGTTTACGGGTTCCCCCGTTGTGGTGATAGTGAACTTAATTTATATGTTGTGTGGAACCAAGGTTCCTTAACTTTGCTGATCACGAGAATGTCCTCACATTCTGATATCCATGTTAAGGAATCGTATAAGGTTATCTCTCTTAGTTATCAAAATTGACTGAGAATGCAATCCAAGGATTGATGTCAATGCTTAAATAGGAGGATGATAGATTTATGTGCTTCAAGAAGGAATGAGTTATATCAAATTGGGAGCTCACATTACTTAGAATATGATGAGGATATCTTGATGATTATAGTAACGTAGTTATGCAGGCTAGCTGTTTTGATCCAAGGGTTCTCTCCAACAACACTCTCTTGAGGTTAAGTTCTCTATCTACCAACAAGCAATGCATAAAAGGAAATTGTTGGTCTAATCAAAGTTATATGTTGTGGATTGAGATCATCTTGGGATTTAATATGCATATGTGAGTGACACAAGTCACTTCTCTGATGCAATTGGTTTCCGTTTTAACTATTCTTACTTGCAACTTTTTGGCATCCACAAGCTAGCTAATGCCAAACTCAATTCGTTCAACCAGTTTTTAGTGACTTTCCCATTCATTAGATCAACCTATTTCAAATCATTAAAAATTAGGTTGATATGTATTCCGAATTGGTTCATGAAAAATCTTGTCAAAAACTATTTTTTTTTTTTTCAATTTGATATGTTGTATATAGCCATAATAAAGAAAAAAAATTAATTTCATTAAGTACTAAAATAGTTTAAAAGAATAAATAGAACAATTAATCTTAGTAAAAGTTGGGTTGATTTGGGTTGGATGTGGATCAGTAATGTAATCAATTATCTATCCATTTTGACCCAAGCAAATTTGAATTGAATTGTGTCTTGATTCGATTGTTATCTTCGTCCATTATGACATCTAAATTTGATCAAATCTGCTCAATTGTCACCCCTACCCGTGATAATACCCAATGCCTTCTAAAACCTTGGTTTGGTGGTTGATTCGAGATGGAGATTACTTGTGACTTTGACTATCGATGTTGCAGAAGAAAATATCATTATCTCTTTCTATTTAATACTCAAATATCAACTTGGAAGCCATAATCCAACTATCAAGTAGTATGTTTTACTTTCTATTCCATATATTTGAGAAAAGTTGAATTTTATGGAATATATATGGTACTGGTACGAAAGTATAATGTCTTTTTGGTGTAGTCTTCAAGGCATTCTGCTGGAACAACTCATACTTGTGATGTACGATGATATGACAGAAGTTATACATGTGATGTACTAACTTTAGGGTGTGAAAAATGAGTCCAACTATAGGTAACTCGCTCAATTCGTTCAAATTTAAGAGTTAGGCTCAAGATAATCTGAATTGGATTCACTTTCAATCATTCAAGCCTTAACTCATTCTAAGAGAATCCTCAATTAAGCTTAATTTAATCTTCAATTTCAATCCGTTTTAAAACTCTTCATTTGCATTGATGTAGTTAGGGTTGTTCATGGTTATGGTTGAAAAAACAAACCAAACCGCAATCCGAACCAAATCGATTAAAAATTTCATATTTGGTGTGGTTTGGTTTTAAATTTTGAAAATCGATACTATTTGGTTTGATTTTGGTTTACTAAATAAAAAATGCAAAAACAACAAAACTGAAGTGAGAATTATATATATAAGCTTTATAATTATTTATATATTATTTACAAATAAAATAAAAATATTATGATAGATTGTAATTAATATTATGTTAGACTGTAATTGACTTAAGTCTCAATTTTACCATTTTCTCGAGCTCAATACTTAAATTGTAGCCCAATTACTAAAACCCTGAGATTAAATCCATCAAAATTTATCACTTTAATATTTACCTACCTTACGTCACATAGATAGTCACATTTTATGTTAAATTGCATCATTTTATTCGTGTAATAATAACTTTAATATTGCTTAATTGAATCCACAATGATTTTCTTGTGGACTGATCATGTATTAGGTGTGTGTGTCTACCGAAATGCGTATACTTTCAACAAATTTAATTTATTACTTTCAAATAAAAAAAATCAAAACCTGAACCAAACCAACGGTTATTTTTTTCATTTGGTTTTAGAAATTTAAAAACTAACTAAATTGGTTTGATTTTGGTTATAACCAATAACCGATCCAAAACGAACCATGAATACCCCTAGATGTGGTGCATGTTTCTATATTGAAGATATAAATTAATATCTATCTTATATCTTTTAGGATTTATCTGTGCATTTGTAACTTCTTGTAATCATTTAAAAATTGTTAAATATTATCAAATGATTTGAATATACTAGTCCGAATAAATATTATGAATTACTATAATTGAGTTGATTATTTAAGTCCAATAGATATGGTCTATGGATTTTATTAAGGAAAAGTTGTATAAAATAGCAAACTATTAGTTCAAAATAAATATTATAACCACGATTTCATTTAATTTTAATTCGTAACAAACACTTTGTCATTCACATCTCTCCCCCGAATCTCGCTCGCCACTATCCCTCGCCTCTCTCACTTTATGCAAACACAAATGTATAAATTGTGTTTGTATTTGTATAAAATGAGAGAGAACTGTACATACAAATACATTCGCCTTTCTCCCCTAAATCTCGCTCGTCACTCTCCCTAAATCTCACTCGCCATTCTTCCTCGCCCCTCTCACATTATACAAACACAAATGTATAAATTGTATTTGTGTTTGTATAAAGTGAGAGAACTGAATATACAGATTTAAATACATAACTCTCCGTCCTATACAATTATAGTAGTTATACCAATACAAATCTCCCTCTGCACATTATTCTTTTGCCTTTCTCTCTTTCTCGCTTTATACAAACACAAATTATACAAATAAATACTTTGTATAATTTGTGTTCGTATAAAGCGAGGGAGAGATTTGATATACAAATACAATTATTTAAACTTCATTCAATTGTATACAAATTCACATTTTATGCAGAAATACAAACACATACATCATATACATATACCAACGCAATTTTCATAGACACAAAACCTGATTTATACAAATCAAACGACTGTGATTTTATACAATCTAATGTTGCTTGCAATTACGAATATGATATGTTTTCTATGGAGCACAAGTAGCAAAACTATAGCTATAGAGCGCTACTATGATTTTTACGTTTACTAAACCTAAAATTTACTCTTTAATTAAGTCAAAATTAATTGATTTGAACTACAATAGATAACCCTCCACTTTGTTAAGTGATGAATAAGGACGATTATCAAATGCACCTCATCCAATTCTAGGTGCAAACGACCGTTAATTAATAAATACAACATCCAAACCACTACCGAACTGCTATGTTCAGATCCTTCTTCTCGACAGGCGCTCCAGCCACAATCCACCTCAGGGTGGTGTCAAAAATGAGGGGGTCTAGCCAGCCCTTCGGTTCATACAGAGTTTGTGTACTCGTGCTTTAAGTTTGTAGCCCTCTCAAATACAACGTTTATATCACCGTTGTTGCATCTGACCTTCCTCCCTCAGACCATCACAAACTCGACTGGCATGAACGCATTATCCTTCTTCTTCCCCTGAGGTACTAGATCACCATAGGCTTAGTAGAACTCCCAGACCCTGGTGGGAATGTATGGGCCTCGAGTCCTAGTGAAGATCTCGAAATGGTGAACCAGAGAGTGTCTCACACCTAGGTGTTTGTCCACTACGTTATCCATGGATAATTGTTTTTCTTCTAAGATGGTCCTCAATCCCTCGGCCTGTAACCAGTTGAGTAACCTGGGAGGAGGACCCTGAACTGGTGGTGCTAGAACTATCGTCTGTGCTGGAGCTGACACTGAGTCTGAAGCAGGAGGGGTTGGCTCCATAATCCTAGACGGATCAAGACGAGCTTTCGATCGTAGCTCTGCTCGTTGGGCTTGTAGATACTGATTATCCTCAGGCTAAGAATCAAAGGACTCCCCCTCACTGCCATAGTTGTACTCAAGTGTCTTAGCTATGGGCGTCTTGCCCTTACCTCCCTTCGAAGGTAACTTCTTGTTTTTTGCACCAGAAGCAATTGCTTCCTCATTAATCACATTCCCTCGTGCCCGTTTTTGGGGCGGCATACCACTATCATCCAAGTTTTTTCTAGCCATATCTACTAAACACATAGAGAAATGTTAGAAATAATTCGAGAAAAATGCATACATTGAGTTTCAGAAAGACTCGCTGAACAAGTTTTTGAGTCACTTAGGAGAGCCATATCGGGCTAGTAGAAAGCACCAACATAAAAATTTTCAAAAACCAAGGCATGTCGACGATGTTTAGGGCCATTCGGTGACCTAGGAGTAGCCCGCCGAAAGTTACAGTGTATTTTAAGGGGTAGGGGCGTCGAAAGAGTGATCAAGAAGACCTTTCGGCGAGCTCAGGGATCTTGCCGAAAGTTACAGAACAAGCTCAACTAGACTTTGAAATTAAAGGCGATCTGAGGGCGAGGTCGACGAACCGTCGAACCACTCGACGTGCTCGACATGGCTCATCAAATGACCCAATGTGCCGATTTTCAACCCCAAGTTAAATATCAAACCCGCATCCCCTGAATTCAATATCAAACACAAACACTATTCAATTAACACTAGACCCATACTACCCATGCCCTTGGGGTACTCAAACTTCCCCCGATCTGGCCAAAGTTGGTCATTTGCCGACTTTTGCCCTTAAGAATGACGTCAAACGCTCCATTATTAGACAAATTCTGTCATTTAGCACAACTCGGGGTTACTTAGACTTCACCCCACTAGACCTAACACAAATAAATCGCTACCCAATAATTTAGAACCGATTTTATTAAACAAGACACTAGAATCAATCAAGTTTAAGCCTTTAGGCACATATTTCAACAAACTACGGGCAATTCCAACACATAAAACATAATTTAAAGCAATTGCCCAACACCAAGCAACACCCAATCACCTATTGCATTTGATTTCAACCACAAACTTAAAGTACGATGTTTGAAAATCTAACGTGTATGCCGAAATTAGAATTAGAATTGCTAGGCATAAAATTTCCCCAACTCCAAGCACGAATTCACACAAAAAATGCATGTAAAAGCAAAAATTGAAGATGAAAAGTGCGGGTAAGAAGGACGAGAGTTAGAAATAAGAGAAGATAAAGGATTTTTAAATTTTAATTCGTTTGGCTTTTAAAACCTTTCTGTTTGCGGCACCGTCACTGGAGTAAGTCGTGCTCGCTGACCTACTAGACGATGCACCAAGTGGTACTTCCCTCACCAAGTTTTACAGAACCTCCAGCAAATTTGGGGGTTCAAACGGTGGACAAAGTCGGGCTCGCGACCTGTTCGGCGAGTCGCCGATTGAGAATTTAGTTTGCCAAGTTTTGCATACTTTCCCTTGAGGTTTGGTGGTTCCAACAGTGGTCCAAATTGGGGCTTGCCAACCTGTTCGTTGGGTCACCGAATAGAGTTTTGCTTGCCAAACTACCTCTTTTCCAACACCTTTCAGCTTTACACCTGCACAATCAACACTAGTTATTCAAAATCAAAAACTGAAGCATTACAAACTTGGGTTGCCTCTCAAGAAGAACCTTAGTTAACGTCGTGACATGACGAAAATACCAAATCAAGCTTCATTTTTGGGGTTTGTCATTGTGTCACTAGGCAACCCTTCTTATTTTCTTGGATTCAAATGAGAAAAAATTTGACCCATTTGAGTCTCGATTGCTTAATAGATACTAAGTGAGAGGTCAACCTATGATTGAGAGTTGAGACATCCTCTTTCATATCTTTCAACACTTTGTCTAACCCTTTGACCTTGTTGAGAATGTATGAGGCCATATCTTCTGTACGACCACCTTTAGATCCCTTGGGCTTTTGACGCTCATGGGGAGGGACGTACCTATCCTTATCAATCTCTCTTTCTTTCCAAGTGGCGTTACGATCAAGCGAATCTCTGTCACACTCTCTCCAGCCCTCATCTTTATTCAAACCTTGATTACCACCTAATCTTGGGTAGTTTTCACGATAACCTCCTCCTTGATTGGCTAGGAATTTCACTTTCTCATTGTACAACGCTTCAAATTGAGTTTCATCGAGGTTTACTCCACCAACTCCCACATCATTAACACTCTTTGTACCAACACCCATGACATTTTTAGCCAAGATATCCAACTGGTTATCATTTTAGCCATGTTTTGGTCTCTCTCTTGATCCTTTTCGATCTACTCTTTTGTCATTCTAAAATTCAGATGAGAGACTTGGTCTTCACGAGTGTACCATGCCTTGTTGATCTTAGTCATGCAATCAAGGAGTTGAGACGCTATTTCATAGGGTTGTTGCGTTTTATCACGAGAACAAGTTGATTAACAACTCCTTATTCACCGAGTCGAGGCTCCCATAATAGTATTGCATCAACACATTATTTGGAAGTTCATGAGTTGGGCATTGCAACACCAACTTCTTAAACCTCAGCCACGTGTCATGGATTGGATCACCTTCCAAACGTTTATAACCTTGGATGTTATCCCTGAGTATCATCATCGTTAATGGGGAAAGAATCTCACTTTGGAATATTATGATCAGCTGATCCCAAGAGGTAATGAAGTCTCTTGGTAACTCAGATAACCATTTGGTGGCTTCACACATCAAAGAAAATGGGAACAACCTGAGATTGACTGATTCTTTTGATGTGTTCTTAAATGAGAACGAATCACAAACATCCACGAAGTTTCAAATATGCTCATGGGGCTCCTCATGAGCCAGCCCCCCAAATAAACCTTTCAATTGTAGGAGCTGAAGCATTGTGCTAGTAATGTGAATAAATAGTGTTTCCTTCCGTTGGAGGTAGACGTATTGCACCCACATCACCCAAAGGAGCTGGTTCATTCACAATTGGGTCATTCACGTCATTGAGATTTCCAACATCATCTTGGTGAACCACTTGGCTACCATTACTTCAGTTAACGCTCATCTCTTCCTCTATTTCACATAAGCAACACAAAACCAAAACTAAAATAAGTAGATTCAACTACATTTAAAAAGATCACAATTTAACTTCACTAAAAGAATTTTAAACAACACCACTCCCCTACAACAGTGCCATTTTAATGAATAGGGATTTTAACATTTATCAAATACACCTCATCCAATTCTAGGTGCAGACGATCGTTAAGCAATAAAAACCCTAACTAATGAGTTGGGGTCGAACCCACAAGTGGCACGTGTTCAAATTCAATCAAGAAGTACAAGTGTGATCTAACTAGCTATATGAATAGACATTATAAAAAAAGACATGAAACAAATTAAAAGGGGTGACACGAATGTTTGATGGGGGATTTTTTTTTCAACTGTCAACTACAAAGCAGTCACATAAAATTGTAATAACAATACAGAGAGGAATTCTCGGTATGTGATCTATTATAGGCAAATTTCACTATATGGGTAATGATAACTACTAAAACATAACTAAATATTAGTTCATAAGCTAGACTATGAGTGAAATAACTTTCTCTTGAACAACTATTTCGCTTCAAGCGATTTCTTTTGAACATCAACCAACATATCAATTAAGAACAACTCACACCTTAATTCATTCACTCTTTCAAGCTAGATGGTAGGATTAGGTTTAGGATTCACTCTCTCGTGTTGAACCCATATCAACCCAATACCTACAAACTATTAATTGAAAGCTTTAGCCCATAAACTTCTATCCCGAGCAAGCTAAGAACACAAGATTAGAATTACATTTGCAACTACAGTTCATACATTAAACCTCAGCAAATGATTAAACTCACTTCAATAGAATATTTAAACTAGTAATTAACAATACCCATAAGTTAATTCAACAGGTAAAATGGTTACCAAATCGATTATGCATCAATTTGGTAAGAGTATTCAAGCCTTTACAATGCTCAACATTGAAGAAAATTAGTAACCCACTTGCGAAATCTCTGAATTGAGTCTCAAAAAGCCATCAAGTCTGTTGGGAAACTATCAAAGTTCAAAAGAAAACTATTCTAAATGCTAGCAAGCTTCTCAATGTACAGTTCAAAATATTATTTATAGTCGCCAAAAATTAGCCACGAAGGGCCATTAGGCGAGGTAAGTCGAGTTCGCCGAGTGGTTTGGTGAACCACCCTTTGCTCTCTTTTATTGCCTTTATGTCTTGACTTTCAGCATTCTCAAGTCCTGTATCTTTGGTCGATCACTCTTGTCATCGCGAAATTGATCAGTGATAAATTGACTAATCTTTTCCTATTGCCGATTTGGTTTATTTCCTCATGGCTGGCACACTGGAACTTGAGGCGGACTAAAGAGATACTCGGCGAGTCGCCGAGTGGTCTTGGCGATCACCAAGCTCACCTTTCCCCACTTCTTCACTTTGTTTTGTTCCTTTTTTGCATGTTAGTGTCCTTACTTTGCTCCTTAATTCATATATCTGAAAATCAAGGATTTAACATTTGTTTATAGAATCATTAGGCATTTGAGGATACTAAAACAATCAAAACAAAGCCCTAAATGAGTCCAAATCTAGGACTCATAATTAAGACCAACTCCATCTCATCCTATAGGCCCAATTTTGTGTAACATGGTAAATGACGTGGCATACCAAGTCAAAAAAAGAAGTTAATAGGATCATGACATGTGTCAAAATGACAAGTTCTTCATAAAGCACATATGTCATGTAACTTAAATTTGATTGGTCGAAGAAAAACCTGATCCAATCAAAATTCTTCTTTTTGAAACTATAAATAAGAATCCTCATTATTTAAAAATGGGACTAAGAATTCTAACAAGAAGCGAGAGAAAGCTCATGGATCAAAAGTCGTATATTTCTCTACAATTTACAAGTTCAAGAATTCAAGCATCAAGTTCAGGAACCATCAAGATCAAGACCACCGGATTCAAGAACAAGCTCGAACCCCTTCAATTCAAGTAAAAGTCAAGATCAAGATAAAGTTCAAGTTCATCGAAGATTCAAGAACAAACTCCAAAGTCCTTGAATCCAAGTTCAAGATCAAGATAATCAAGTTTATCAAATTCACAAAATAAATTTTAAGTTCGCCGAAGATTCAAGAACAAGCTTCAAAGCCGTTGAATGCAAGATCAAGTTCAAGATCAAGATAATCAAGTTTATCAAATCCAAAAAATCAACTTCAAGTTCATCGAATATTCAAGAATAAGCTTTGATGTGGCATGACAAGTCAAACAAAGAAGTTAATAGGATCATGACATGTGTCACAATAACAAGTCCACTCCATAAAGCCCACATCATGTCACTTAAATCTGGTTGCTTGAAGGGAAACCTGTTCCAATCACAATTCTTTTATTTGAAACTATAAATAAGAATCCTCATAATTCAAAAAAGGACTAAGAATTCTAACAAGAAGCGAGAAAAAGCTCATGGATCAAATGTCATGACCCAAAATGAAAAGTCTTGTTGGGACCTATATTCCCAACCGATAGGTAAGCAAACCCAATAAGTTTACCAATTCAACTTATACGTGAAAAGGTAAGTAAAACACTACTCCCTAACATACCAAGTCTTCAAAATAAATGCGAATAATAGAAAAACCACCGCAAGATTTAGTGTCATAAGTACAAGAACTTCTAAATTATGATAGAAGCGTGGAACTAGATGACAAACCTAGCCAAACGGAATATCCTGTCTAAATACTAAAATAAAGTAGCAACTAAATACATAGAGGGAGGTGTGGGCCACAGAACAACTAGATAGCTCACCACAACTCCAAGATAACTCAAACTCAACTCTGAAAGCTCCACGATGTGCTCAACTTAAAAATCCAACCTGCACCACAAAAGAGTGCAACAAGTGTAGTATGAGTACAAAACCACGTGTAGCCAATATATTTCATAGACCGACAATGAAGAAGTAATGATAGGAGTATATAAGAATGAAGGATGTAATAAGATGAAATGCAATGCGATACTGTGAAATCATATGTCTGAAATGCCCAGTACTCTCTCAATCGTATATACATAATACTCCTCAGAAATACATCGAGAGTTCATGACCCATGGGGGACTTGCGAGGTCCATATACCGACACTGACGATCTCAACGTGTCTGTGCAGACGATCTTAACGCACTATCATAAAATCAAATAATCCTCAGTACAAACGGTCTCCATGTGTCCAATTTATAATCATAACCAATTACTCGCACGGGCGATCTCCACGTGCCCAAATTTTAATCATAACTCGATCTCAACACGGACGATCTCCACGTGTTAGACCTTTACTCATACTCAATCTCATGTCAATGCATGTGTACAATATGATATCAATCAAAGGGGATGATGCAACATCTCAATAAATCAAATGTCGATATAACATATAATCACCTCAATTATCACAATTATACGGGTTCAATAAAGAGACACATGAACACACAAGAAATCAAGTCACTAAATACATCAGCTAATGCCCATATGGTTTGGCATTCTCAAATTACAATCTATCATAATATAGTAATAAAGTTTCCCTTTTATCACATCGATACTCGTACCAATGCCCGTCACACCATTCATACGAGACTCCCATCTTTCACCCTTACCCATTGTCTATTTCATTTTTAATCTTTAATTAGAAAATGTCTCTTAACAAAGTCTAGAAAGTCTTAGCATACCTCGAATGTTGAACACGTGTCATGAATTCTCAAAATCTTGTATTTTCTTTTAATAAAGCTTCAACGCATTCTCAATCTAATCAAATATATAATAATATTTGTACGCAAACAAATTTGTAGACACACATATTACTATATGTCTATCCTAAATCCACAACTCACTCAAATATATAATCAATTTCCTATACTCCAAAGCCTAGAATTACGTCTTAATTCTTCTAAATTATATAAATATAATGATATTTACATGATACGTTACACCCAATACTCCTTCTCGAGAAGATGAATGACCTTAAAAGAAAGGAACACATGTTACTTTTTTTTTAAAAATGAAGAAATCTGCACCTACGATTAGAAGGAGAAAAAAATATAGGAGATTTTCTAAATATTTAACCTCAATAGAACACTTGTACGTACTTACCATTTTCATACCTTCATCCAATCATTACCTCAATTTTAGCCAATCATCACCCAGTAATTACTTACAACCGAGTTCCCTCAAATTCCAATCTAAAGAAAAATCAAATCGTAGTCCTTCTATTAATGTTTCTCTTCTTACTTTATTCCTTTTTTTAAAAAAAGAAAAAATTCCTCCACCAATATTATATTATTAACACTACCTATTCATCAACAATAATAAACATAAGCATATATAAAGAATATGGTATGAATTGGATTTTTTTGTTACCTGACGTTATTCCTGGCTTGCGGCATCCCTTTCCCCTCTCTCTTTTAGTTTACTTCTCAAAATTGTTACACCACTATAACTTATTTTAACACATGGGTCAACTAGTATAGTGTATTAAGTTATAGACTTGAACCATTAACCATCCACTAATAAATAAATTATTTGATTAATACACGTTTAAGTAATCGTAGTTATTAAATAAATTTAAATTTATCATTTAAAATTTTACGAAAAGAATCAATATAGTTCTATTGCTCAAAATGACCTAATTGGTCGTTATATGATCTAACACTAAAATAAACGTTCGTCCTCAAACGATAAAAGAGTGCAAAATTCTTGAACACTAAAAAACACTCGGATATCTATTATGTATGTCCAACTTAGTCTACACTAGGATATTTTTATAGAAGCTTAACTAAAACAATTTCTTACCTCCGAATTTGCCTATCCAAGATGGTTAATGGCTCCTCTTTAAAGTAAAACTTTAATCAAGTAACACGGAATCTCATTGAATCCCACCTTGCTAAATGAAACTTCTTCAACATCGAATTGTGAAATATAATCTAAATTCCCAACAAACCAAATGACAAATAAAAGTTGTAGTCGTCCCACCATACGTCGATCAATCGCGACAGGGACAATATACCTCTGGCTCAACTTGCTCTTTTTTTTTCAAATTTCATCACACTCTGCATAATTTACCTTTAATAGAACCCACTCTCCAATTATTAACTCTAAATCACTAAAATCTTCGATCTACATAACTCTATTGCCTACTCTGGGTCATGAAGAGTCTATCCTCAATTAACTTAACCGTATACAATGATCTCTAACCAGATATGTGCCTCACGGCCTAACCTCATCAAATTAACCAATTTAGAGATCCACAACTCCTATCATACAATTCCTCGAATAGGGCTAACTCAATACTCGAATGATAACTGTTGTTATATATGTAACTGCACTAAAAGAAAAAAAGTTACCCCCAATAGCCACCAAAGTGATCACACATACCCGCAACATGTCCTAAGGGACATGGATAGTCCATTCAAATACACCATCAATCTAAAAGTAGAAAGTTGTACAAAGATCCACTTGAGTACCCAACTTCTTCTGCATAGACCTCCAGACATGAGATGTCAATTATGTACCTCAAAGAAATAATAAAAAATGGGCATCTAATACAATCTCGAATGTAGATATAGTCCAACTTATCCAAACTACAAGTAATTTGAATTGATATAAAATATGCACACTTGGCCAATCGATCCATTATAACCCATATAACATTAAACTTGTACAAGATACGTGGCAACCTTACCACAAAATTTATAACAATATGTTTCCACTTCAACTCTAGTATAAGCATCATTTAAGTCATACATTCATTCTTTTGTTGCTCATAATTTACTTGATAACAATTCAAACACGAGATACAAATTCAATTCCTTCATATGACACTATCGATAATATTGCTTCAAGTTAAAATACACCCCAACAGCCTTTGGATGAATAAAATATCTGGCTATCAGCCTCTTTCATGATTAATCTAGTCAGCTCAAATATTGAAAGAAAATAATAAAATCCTTTATCATTAAAACTCACTCACAAACAAGAATTTCTTCCTTGACTTCTCCTTGTAATACATTATCGTAAGTCGTACACAAATTTCCATCACCAAACTATCGAACATGAATCTTCTCCCATAAGGACTACCTCACCTCCATGTAAGCCCAAAACTCTACCGGATTTTAAAATATCAAGTTTCACAATGTTATTGGCTAAGGACTATACATCCATAGTCATATGACACTCTCTCACATGTAAAAAAGGTAGATTACCCATACTTACTGTATTTCACCCTAATTTATCTACTATCACATTCACCTTGACCAAACGATAAACAATAGTCTTTACATATTCCTTGAGAAACTTTAACAATATCCATTATCTTAAATCTAATTTTCTCTTATTGAATATATACTGAAACAACTCGCAATACACAATATAAAGATAATGTCTCTAAAATTTTAATGAATACACCACCATTGCAAGGTTTAAGCTATAACTAAGACACTTCTTCTCGTGAACTTTCGATTGTCTCGAAGCATAATCTATCACTTTCCTTTCTACATTAATACCAACCAATACCAACCCAAGAAGCAACTCAATGCGTAAAACCATCTCCCTACATGGATAAAATTAAAGTAGTAGCAAATAAATCCTTGAGCTTTAAAAGCTCACCTCACACACATCAATGAACTGAAAAGTCACTTATTTGTAGGTCAATTTTACCAATGTGGATGCAATGAATGAGAACATCCTCGATAATAACCAACTAGGCTTAAGAACTCCAATTGTCATGACTGAAGTAGGTCAAACCCAATTTTGAACTACCTCAATCCTCTTGGTATCCCCCATAATACCCTTCTTGCTCCCAACACATTCCAAATATGCCAACAAACTAACTGAAACCCACATTGTCAAAAAAACATGCTTAAAGCTTAATCTTCCTTCGGATAAGAACTATCCTCAAATGATGCTCATGATTTTCTACTACGGGAGTATACCAACATGTCATCAATGAAGATAATAATAAAGGAATCCAAGTACGATAGGAGCACCCAATAAAGCTATCCTTGATCCAATAAATTGTTTTACTCAACAAGTCTTGTTACCGTTCCTTTCAATTCCACTGGAGTGTTTGAATAAGAAATAACAGAAATAGATCGAGTGTCTAACTCTAGGTCAATAATAAATTCGATATTAAGCTCACATGGAACACCTTCAAAAACATTTTCACTATTGCAACTGACTCTAAAGGAAATGTATTAGTACTAGCATGACGAACATAAGTTAAATAGGTAACACACTACTTTCCTCTCCTTTTTTAAACCATGCACTGAGACTTCAAAAACCAAAATACCCTTCTTAGATAGATATTTGAGAGTCTCCTGCCACTTTGAATTAGAATTACCTGAGACATTTGAGGCTATATTGTCTTAGACTTATAGTCATAAATTTTCATAATAGTGAGAAATTCAATCCATATCCAAATGATGTTTAGTTATATACTATTAAGTCAATATAAGATCGATGTAATCGATCTACCACTAAGAACTATCTACAGGTGTAGGAATATGTATAGACATAGGTGAAGATTCACAAAGCATATTCAAATCCAAAATAAGGTACTTACTTATATAAAATGAAGTAGATCCACAACCGAAATAAAATTATAGTCAACCGAGAGTATATCGAATGATACTTTGAACAACGTGGATTACCCGTAATACAATTAATTACTACAAATGTAATATTTCCAACCACTGCTATATTGGTCTGTGATCTATTTAGTTATTCATAATTACTATGCATACATCTCTATATGTATCATGTAGCTTCATACAACTACCCATTCCAAAATCCTTTAATTAAATAATCTTTCTCCCATCTTATTTTCAATTATTATTACTAATCCTCAATTCAATATCTGAAAAGCTCCTCACAATATGATTTTATCAATATCTATCATTATCCGCCACATTAAATGTTCTTACTGATTGATATCCAATTTAGCCTTTATAATCTCTGGTTGTATTAGACTTGATAGAACTCATGGATTCTATCAAATGAATATCAATATGTTAATCGTTCCATCCGACTTAAAATATTCAAATTATCTTCAGTATATCTCCACTCCAAAGGATAAAAAGGAAATTAACCATACAAATCTTATAACAAGTTTTACCCTCTAAAACGTGATTAGAAGTGATCACATTATATGTCCTTGTCCGTGGCCTTGCCATAATCACCATCCTTTTATTTGATCAATTGATCTTTCTAATCTTACGCTTTTCTTCAAGGTATCAACATTATACCATTTCATTACTGAATTATTTACTTATCTAAACACATGTCATAAAACTGTCCTAATAAATTCAATGAAGTTTAAGTATCTTGGTCTAAATCACACCTCGAGCAAACTACTGTTACTATTTCCAACTTTTTCAATTTCATTCTTTAAATCACAACGCTTGTTACCAAGTTATTTTCAAACCATACAACATTCGTACTATACCTCATGACATCATCCCCTACAACTGAAGTTGAATTTGAAAATGTTTCTCCACAGTAAGAGAATTATTACAAAGAAGTTTTATCCATAAAATCGAATCACATACGCACGATAATGAATGAAAGAATGAAGTTTCCTAAAGTCCTATATATATCTCTCAAAGATAAGTAATAGACGTCTCTGCTCCGATCAGTAAGACTCTACTAAGACTCAGCTCTTGTGCTCATGAGATCGATGAACCTAGGGCTCTAATACCAATTTGTCACGACCCAAAATAAAAAGTCGTGATGGAACCTATGTTTCCAACTGATAGGTAAGACAACCCAATAAGTTTAGCAATTCAACTTATACGTGAAAAGGTAAGAAACAAACTAATGTCTAACATACCAAGTCTTCAAAATAAATGCGAAAATAAAAACACCACCCCAAGATTTAGTGTCATAAGTACAAGAACTTCTAAACTACGATACAAGTGTGGACTAGATGGCAAACCTATCCAGAAGGAATATCCTGTCTAAATACTAAAATAAAGTAGCAACTAAATACATAGAGGGAGGTGTGGGTCATGGAAAAACTAAGTAGCTCACCACAACTCCGAGATAACTCAAATTTAATTCTGAAAGCTCCACGATGTGCTTAAATTAAAAAACCCAACCTACACCACAAAAGAGTGCAGCAAGTGTAGTATGAGTACGAAACCCCGTGTATCCAGTATATCTCGTAGACCGACAACGATGTAGTAGTGACAGAAGTATATAAGAAAATAATCCCTTAGTTTTTCAAGTTCATATCATAGATATCAACCAAGATTTCATCAATAGGGATAATCAATGTCTCGTATTTTTCAAACAGCAATAAAACACATAATCAAGCCAGAATGAAGAATGTAATGAGATGCAGTGCAACGCGACACAATAAAATCATATATCTGAAATGCCAGTACTCTCTCAACCGTATATACATGATACTCCTCAGAAATACATCGAGATTTCATGACCCATGGGGACTCGCGAGGTCCATATACTGACATTGACGTACTTACCATTTTCATACCTTCATCCAATCATTACCTCAATTTTACCCAATAATTACTTACAACCTAATTTCCTCAAATTCCAATCTAAAGAAAACCCAAATTGTAGTCCTTCTATTGATGTTGCTCTTCTTACTTTATTCCTTTTTTTTAAAAAAATCCTCCACCAATATTATATTATTAACTTTACCTAGTCATCAACAATAATAAACATAAGCATATATAAGGAATATGGTATGAATTGGATTTTTTTTGTTACCTGACGTTATTACTGGCTTGCGGCGTCCCTTTCCCCTCTCTCTTTTCGTTTACTTCTCAAAGTTGTTACACCACTATAACTTATTTTAACACATGGGTCAACTAGTATAATGTATTAAGTTATGGACTTGGCCCATTAACCATCCACTAATTAATAAATTATTTGACTAATACACGTTTAAGTAACCGTAGTTATCAAATAAAATCAAATTTTTTCATTTAAAATCTTACGAAAAGAATCAAAATAGTTCTAGTGCTCAAAATGACCTAACGGATCGTTACATCAAAAGTAGCAGATTTATCTACAATCTACAATCTACAAGTTCAAGAATTCAAGCATCAAGTTAAAGAACCAACAAGATCAAGACCACGGATTCAAGAACAAGCTTGAAACCCTCCAATTCAACTAAAAGTCAAGATCAAGATAAAGTTCAAGTTCATAGAAGATTCAAGAATAAGATTCAAAGTCCTTGAATCCAAGTTCAAGTTCAAGATCAAGATAACCAAGTTTATCAAATCCACAAAATTAATTTCAAGTTCATCAAAGATTCAAGAACAAGATTCAAAGCCCTTGAATTCAAGATCAAGTTCAAGATCAAGATAATCAAGTTTATCAAATCCAAAAAATAAAGTTCAAGTTCATCAAAGATTCAAAAATAAGCTCTGAAGCCCTTGAATTCAAGATCAAGATCATCATGTTCAAGTCCAATCAAGTTCATCAAATGTACAAAATCAAGTTTAAGTTCATTAAGGATTCAAAAAAAGCTCCAAAGCCGTTGAATCATAGATCTAAGTTTGAGAAGAATAGTCCTTGAATTATATCTGAAAAGATTGAATCATAGGTATAATAGATATCGTCACACTCATATATAAAATCAATAAATATGATTTTTGCATTATTTTCCAGTCTTGATTATTATTTGTCAACGTGAATTTTATTGTCTACAAATTTTGGCTCACCATGTAAAACAATCTCTATTGCTCACCTCAACTTTTCAAGTATAAAATAATATCAAAATGTCTTCCACTATAGAAGAACAACTAGAAAGCTTGACTAAAACAATTGAAGGCTTGACACAGTGTGCACACGAACAAGATGCTACACTTTTAAGCTAACAAATAAGATAGATAACATGATTGAGCGAAGATAGAGTCAAGCGCCTCTGAAACTTCCTACAATTCAAGACGAAGGAGAATATCACATAAAGAAAACAAATATCAAAGAGATTCATCTCTTTATTGAAGGTTTGATTCCTATTGATCAATTGAAGAACTTTATCATAGAGGTCACTGGAGAAAAATCTAAGTCCTCGTCCAAATTTTCTCACACATGCAAAGTCGTATACACAAAAGATTGATAACTTGGAAATGTCAGAGGTCTATCAACTTTCTAAGCTCCCAATAATCTGACAAAAAATAAAAAATCTCAAATAACATAACACACTTTATCAAGACTTGCAATGATGCTAGAGCAGATGATGATTATCTCGTAAGACAATTTGTTCAATCTCTCAAGAAAAACGTCTTTGATTGGTATATATATATCAAGCCAAATTATATAGATTGTTGAAAACGGTTAAATAAAGAACACCTCAATCATTTATATAGAACAAGATGTGTTGTTAGTATGATTGGACTTACAAAGGCTCGCTAACATGAAGATGAGCTAGTTTTTGAGTTTATCAATCGTTGGAGAAGTTTGAGCTTTTTAACTACAAAGATAACCTTAGTGAAACTTCTAGCATTTAAACGTGAATTCAAGAGAGGAATGAGGGTCTTCACTATACATTAACGTAATGATTAAATTTCAATACATTCTAAGAGTATGAAACTCATGCACATCACATGGAATTAAGCATGACTATAAAAGGAGATCAATGATCTCTTGTCTGTGGGTCTTACAAAGGTAAAAATCTAGAAGAACTCCAAAATGGGGGCAAGTCTGCATCAAAAGATGACTTTGAAGAGTTAATGTATGTCTAGGCACTCTTTAATGAATGAGTCTAAACTGCAAGTTAAAACGCTCCTTAACGCATGAGCTTAAACTGCAAATTACAATGCTCCTCATCATATGATACTAAACTGCAAGTATAATGCTTCTAGACGCACAAGCTTAAATTGAATATCACAAATCTATTCAAATTTGAGCTAAATCTCTAAATTTGAAAGATTTTCAAATTTGAGTTAAATCTCAACGTTGGAAAACTCTCATATCATGCAGCTATTTAAGTTCAAGATAAATCTTCACGAAAAAATGCTCCTTGAAACACAAACTTAAATTGTATGAATTAAATCTTCAAGATAAAATGCTCTTTGACATACGAACTTAAAATGTATGTCAAAAAGCTGTTCAAATTTGAGTTTACTCTTCCAATTGAAATGTTCTTCTGAAACACGAGCATAAACTGTATGTCACAAAGCTCATCAAATTTGATTTAAATCTTCAAGATAAAATACTCCTTGAAACATGAACTTTAAGTGTATGTCACAAAGCTTTCTAAATTTGAGTTAAATCTTCATATTGAAATTCTCCTTAGTATACAAGTCTAAACTGCATATCACTATGGCTCGCACGAGTATAAACTATGCATGACACCAAAAAAATTATCTCATAACTACGTTGTAATTTGATCCTCTTCTCTGAGGTACGTAGGTGCCTAAAACCATATTCTAAGTTTAGGTGCATGAGTCTAAAAAAACACATGTCCCCACCTGATTTGTCATATGATAGTTAAAGCTATGAAACTTCAAGCTTGCATCAAATGGTGGTGACTCAATAGGGGCGAACCCCTATGAATATAAGTTGTTTCAAAACATGAAATATTCAAAACTCTCCTAGTATACAAGTTGAAATATCCAAATTCCTCAAGTCTACGAGTAGAGGTCTTCAAAATATCCAAGTATACAAGTAGAAGTCTTTAAAATCTTCAAGTTTGCAAGTTGAGGTCTTCAAAATCTCCAAGTCTATAAGTTGAAGTCTTTAAATTCTTCAAGTTCTTTTGGTATGCAAGTTGAAGTCTTCAAGTTCTTTCGGTCTGCAAGATGAATTCTTCAGATTCTTTAAGTCTGCAAGTTGAGGTCTTCAAATTCTTCAAGTCTTGAAGTTGAAGTCTTCAAATCAATCCAGTTTGAAAGTTGAAGTCTTCAAATCAATAAAGTTTGCAAGTTCAATTCTTCAAATCAATGAAGTTTTCAAGTTGATATCTTCAAATTCTTCAAGTCTTCTAGTTGAGGTATCCAAATCCTTCAAGTCTACAAGTTGAATTCTTCAAATCAATGAAGTTTGCAAGTTTAAGTCTTCGAATTCTTCAATTTTGCAAGATGGATTCTCTAATAAGTCAATATACAAGTTGAAGTCTTAAATTATTCAAGTCTAAAAGTTGAAGTCTTCAAATCTTTGACCTTCAAATTACATTTTCTTAGGGAAAAGATGAGTATTCATACCTTTCCACCATAAGATGACCTCTAAATTACCTTTCTTAAGGAAGGGATGCATATCCATCCTCTTTACGTCAAAACATTACCTCTAAATTACCTTTCTTAAGGAAGGGATGCATATCCATCCTCTTTACGTCAAAAAATTACCTCTAAATTATCTTTCTTGAGGTAAGGATGTGTCCATCCTCTTTACGTCAAAATATTATCTCTAAATTACCATCCTTAAAGGGGTGATGCGTATCCTTCTTCTTTACACCCTAAGAAACCACAAATTTATCTTTCTTAGGGCGGAGATGTGTATCGATCCTCTTTACACCACAAGATTACCCCTATATTACCTTTCTTAAAGTAGTGATGCGTGTTTATCCTCTTTACACCTTAAGAATACCACAATTTACCTTTCTTAGGGTGTGGATGTGTATTCATCCTCTTTACGCCAAAAGGTTACCTCTAAATTACCTTTCTTAAGGTGGGGACACATGTCCGTCCCTTCACAACTCAAAGCCAACTTCTAGTGTTACGACAAATATTGCTCAATGTAGAAGCAATATTTGTATTTTTGGAAGTTACACAATGATAAAATAATATTTTATGTCGTTGCTATCCAAGATCCTACGAAAGTAATCTACATTGAGCAAGACTCACATCTATTTATAGATTTCAAAATATATATATATATATATAAGAAAATTGTTTCCTAGAAGGTCTTGAATTATTAATGACGGTAGGTTAAGATAGGACTACTGGTTGTAGTCTTTTACCAATATTAAAGTTCCTCGCAAGTGGATTGTGACTTCAAGCTCAAAGAATATAATAATTATTATTAATATAACATTCTGATCATGCGCACAACACTCATTCCTATAAAAGGTTCAACTTTTGGTCATCATCCAATTATGGCGTGCAACAATTACATATAAATTAATATTGATCTCAATTAAAATATAAAGTTAATACTTAAAGCCTAATCTTCAAAAGATAAAATATCTCAACAAAACTTGAAGTAGGGGGGCATTTATAATCATTTATAATGTATTAAATATAAATTTATGAAATGATTGAAATTATATTAAAATCATAAATATATTAGTCTAAATCAATATTATGGATTAATATAACTGAGTTGATTATTTAAGTCCAACAAATATCAATTTAAGCTACAATAGATGAGCCCAGTTTGACAAGCCCAAGTTCATCTCATCTTAGATGCCTATTTTGGTGCCAACATATATGTGGCATGTCAAGTCAAACAAAGAAATCAATAGGAGCATGACATGTGTCAAAATGACAAACCCGCTCCACAAAACTCATATGTCATGTCACTTAAATCTGAAACCTATTTCAATCACAAATGTTCTATTCTAAAATTATAAATAAAGGTTCTCATAATTCAAATAGGACTAAGAATTCCAACAAAAATCTACAGAGTTCATCTTAGAAAGTGATTAGGTGTCATGCAGAAGCTTACAATTGCAAATCATACGGTTGACATATTCACACACCGGCAACTGAGGGAGAGTTGATAAAGTGGAGGCTCTCGAAACTATGTTCTAAAGCAGTTCATGATCCATTGGCATGACTTCCAACACCTCTAGCAGCACAAGCACCTCAAGTACCTACAGCCCTAGCAGACCCTCCTCGGTCTATGAATCGACTGAAGGCCGCTGGCTTGCACACTATTTTGGAATGGAAGTAGTTGTCCAAGGATGGTGTGGTGGACATATATCTAGTTGTGTGGGAGACATTGTGTTTCCACAACTATCAATAGTTCACCAATCCTTGAAATTCATATGCTCCTTCATGGGTTCGGGAATTCTATGAATATTATGCGAAATCGATCCCGAAAGGGAAAAAGAAGGCAGGATCAATGGCACCGATTGACTACGTAGAGGTGCGGGGTAAAAAAGTCAAGTGCATCGAATTGATATTAATGATGATCTAAATTACACAACCTGAGTTATCCATTATTCGGCCAATAAGGTCAAGACCAAGACATTAGACGACTTGAAGGGGTGGCTTTCTGCGTTGTTGAGTTATGCTACTCCTCCTTGGATAGAGGCGGGTGTTATGATTGAGAAGAAGGATTTGATATTTCATCATGATATTAGTTTGGCTTTATTATAAACACTTTATTGCCATCACAGAACGAGTCCATCATTCGACATTCAAAGGTTGCACCGTTAGGTGGTATCATCGATTGAGAGAGGCTGAATCTAGGGTCGATCATTGCCCAAAGATGTCTATGAGGGCCAAACATAATCAAACTTCACTGCTATTTTCAGTTCTTATCAGCGATTTGTGACGCCGAGCTGGTGTGTGCCTTTTGTGTCAAAGAATAATTTTGAGGTGACTCCTACCTCGTCTACTGACATTCGGAAGATTAAAGCAAAATATACAAAAGATGAGGCTTAGAGGAGGAAGTAAGCCCAGTAGACACATCCAGTTGTGGATGTTGATGTCGATGTCAAGAAGGCCGACACTAATCAGCCCAGGTAAATGAGACCTTAGGTGTAACTCCCCCCTCACCTTCTATTGCTCCTGCTTCCCATCCCGCATTGACCCAGACCATGTTATACAAAATGGGGAACCTTGCCTATTTGGCCAATGTAAGGGCCTCGAAAGTTGAGGTTGTTGTGGCATCTATGATTGACCTAGCGATAGCTGAGACATTGGCTCCCATAAGAGGAGTTGAGAGTAAAACTTAAGTTGACTACAACATATGGACTGGCATTGGACGTTATCACCACTAGGATTGAGGCGTGTGAGTAGAGTGGTAGACAGCCCGCTGAGTTGACAGCCTTAAAGGATGATTTTGCTGGACTCTGACGTGATGTAAACGAGTTGAAGTCTACCGACATCTCGATGGTGTAGGGCAATGTAGATGTTCCTGAGGACCCCAAAACAAATATGCAAACTATTTTGAGATCCCTCCGGGTAATATGACCGTGAGACACTACTACATCTACGGGTGATGGAGAGTCCGATATAATCGAGATAGATGAGGAGGAGCTAGGGCTCATGATAAGACAGTGTTCGAGGATCTAGAAGATTTATAGGGTGACTTGGTACGGGTGGCCACGGAGGCCTCATTACTCGACACGTCCATGATTGGCTCTAGTGGGTCTCATCCCACAAAAGAGATATCTGCACAAACCTCTAGAGCTGCAATCGAGTCGGGAACTGGTGCCCAGGTTGAGGCCACCTCCCCAGAGTTCACTACAGGCGTAGCATGATAAGGGGACTTTTACTCTCCCTCCATTTTCATATTGAGGACATTGTTTAGATATTTTGGTAGATGAAGGTATCTTGATACCTATCCTCTTAGTTGTATTTTGTTTTGTTTCGGATATTTTGTTGTTTTGTTATTTTTGTAAATGTTCTCTTGTACATTCGAGTGTTAGTTGTGGTCAATACATTATTGTTTGGTAATTTGTATGTGTCAGAGACAGATAATATAAACTCGAATTTACGTATCATAACTAAAAAACAAGCACATGATACATTATTATTTATGTATTTTATTTTGTTTGAGAAATGGGAAAAATACATTAAAAAAAACTGAACTTGATCGAATAACTTACTTTAGCACTTAAACTATACGGGTGTTTAAATACCCCCCCCCCTATTAACATCTTTGAAGTGAATTAAAAATCACCTTGAGATTATTATACCACTCTCACTTGCCACATCATAGCCATGTCAGCGCCACGTAATTAATTAATTTTTTTATTTATTATTTTCACAAATTTTTCTTCAACACTTTTTAAAATTAATTTACACTAAATAATTAATTACAAATGCATTTTCTAAAATTAAGTTTGAAATGTGGATCCATTTTTATTCCACCCACCCACCCCCTTCACTTCTTTCTTCTTCATTCACCATTTCTAGCCCTTATCTATTCATTTTTTCCTATTCATGTTTTCCAACGAGCTCCACCATATCTCTTGTTTCTCTTTCTTTCTTCGTCTTATTCGGTGAATCAATAAGATTTTTTTTAGCTTCGATGAAAATTGACAAAATTTTATATGTGTGAAATGAACGTCAATAATAAGATATTGGTGTTGAGTTTTGTGGATTACTAAAGAAATGGTGAAAATGAAGTAGTTGATAGAGTTGAAGATGAAGATTGAGGAAAAAAGGAAGCTTCATCAATGGAGAAGAAGCTTTTGGGGAAGACAATAAAACAAAGAGAAAAAAAAATAAAAGTTGGTGGACCAGTAAAAAATTCATATAGTTTAATAAAAGTTATATATTAAGAAAATAATATTTAAAATATTAATTATATATTGACCTATAAAAAAATGACATGTGCATGATTTTATAATTTTTTTCTTTTTTTAATTCCTTCACACACTATTAGGTGAATGAACTCACTCTCTTTGTTACGTCATCTCTAAGGGTTGCATTTAATTCACTTTAAAGATGTTAAGGGGGGTATTTAAACGCCCGTATAATTTAAGTGTTAAAGTAACTTATTCAACCAAGTTCGGGGGGGGGGGTATGTATTTTCCCTTGAGAAATACTATAATTTAAAATTAAAAATACATTATACATGCAATTGTTCAAAATTAGCTTCTTCTTTTTGTGTGTGATACATAACACAAAGTTTATGTATCAAGTACATTTATATGAACATGATAAACGCTAATCGAAAATTCAACAACATTAGAGTTATGTATCAATACCTTAAATATGAATATAGCAGTGATGTATCAGATCAATAATACACTAAAAAAATAATTTAAGACTAAAAAAATAGATATACTAAAAATATGCATTTATATGAACATGATAAACGCTAATCGAAAATTCAACAACATTAGAGTTATGTATCAATACCTTAAATATGAACATGTAACAGTGATGTATCAGATCAATAATACACTAACAAAAAATAATTTAAGACTAAAAAAATAGATATATTAAAAATATGTATATTTGAAAGTGTTGGCCGTGCAATGACAGATCCAACTTTCTTTCTTCCTTTAATGTACGTTTTTCAACAGTATATACATTAAAAGAAAATAAATATTTTTCTAGAAAAGTTTTCAATGGCGATATGATTAACTAAAATTACAAAGGTTCAACAAGATTTCAATGGAGCATGGGGCGGAGGTAATTTTATTTTTTATTTTTTGAGATAAAAAATTAAAAAATAATAATAAAAGAAATCGGAAATTGAAATGATGGAAATAAATCTACCTCTTGAATAATTTGAAATAATTAATTGCAAATTGAAAAGATTTAAAATTCAAAAATAGATTAATTGATGTAATTAAGGATAGATTTGTGGCGTGAAAAAGGTAAGAAAAATCATGGGTATGAGATTTCAAATTAATGTATCTGAAAAATGAGATGATGGGAGGAAAAGAAGGAATTTTTGATATTTTTTGAAATGGTCGGGAAAATATGATAATAAACGTTATGTAGTTAAGTAATTTTTTCTCCTAATTTAAATTGAAAGAATCTTCTTAATGTATCTTCTCAAACAATTTGATAATTTGAATTAAAATTGAAAGGATCTTCAATGAACTAGGAGAATAATTTTGAAACTCAATATTTTCAACAATTTTAAATTAAAATTGAAAGGATCTTTAATGAACTGGAGAAGAATTTTGAATCTCAAATTTTTCGATAATATTGAATCAAAATCGAAAGAATGTTCAATAAACTTGAAGATTCACAAAAGAAATCGTTTATCCAACAACAATTTCATCACTTTGTATCCTTCATAACTCACCTCACTTTATACACAATTTTGACAAAACATTTTATGAAACAGAGAAAATGATGTACAAGAAGAAGAATTTTATATTTGATTTTTTTGGTTAGTTACACTATATAATTAAATTCTTGACAATAATTTGAAATGGAGCGCAATTAATGAGATCTTGATTTAATTTTAAGTTTTTTTCCCTTAATTAGTGCAACAGATGGATAGTATGAGCTTTTAATTTGATTTTTCAGTTTTTTTTTTCCTTAATAAGTGCAGCAGACTGATAATATCAACAATAATATATTCGAATCTTTAATTATGTATCTACAATGCCTAAAAACATGGAATTTGTGTAATTAATGGGGATAGGAGGTAATTTAGGTTTCACACTATGGTATTTATGTAATTTAATTTAATAAGTGTTGTATTTCTACTAGATACATTAAATAAGAAAGTGTTGCCCATAAGATTTTAGGTTTGAGATCGATATATTATTGTTTGGTAATTGTTATGTATCAAATACATTTAGCATAAATTTGAATTTACGTATCATAACTAAAAAACTAGTACATGATACATTATTATTTATGTATCTTTTTTTTTTTGAGAAATACTACAATTTAAAATTAAAAATATATTATACATACAATTATTCCAAATTAGTTTTTTGTGTGTGTGTGTGATACATAACACAAAGTTTATGTATCAAGTACATTATATTGAACATGATAAACACTAATCCAAGATTCAACAACATTTCAGTTATGTATCAATACTTCAAATATGAACATAATACATTGCATACAACAAAGGTTATTGTAGCAGTGATGTATCAGATCAATGATAACACTAACAAAGACTAATTTAAGACTACAAAATAAACGAGATACATTAATAATCTGTATATTTGATAGTGATGGCCGTGCAATGGCAGATCCAACTTTTTTTCTTCTTTTTTTTGAACGTTTTTCAACAGTAGATGCATTAAAAGAAAACAAAATATTTTTCAAGAAAATTTTTCAATGACGATATGATTAACTAAAATTGTAAAGGTTCAATAAAATTTCAATGGGGGCATGGGGCGAAGGTAATTTTATTTTTTATTTTTTAAGATGAAAAAATTAAAAAATAATAATAAAGGAAATCAAAAATTGAAGTGATGGAAATAAATCTACCTCTTGAATAATTTAAAATCATTAGTTGGAAATAAAAAAAAATGAAATTTAAAAATAGATAATTGATGTAATTATGAAGAGATTTGTGGCGTGAAAAAAGGAATAAAAATCATGGGTATGAGATTTCAAATTAAGGTTGAACCCATCGGTAGCCCCCTAAAGTTGGCATCAATTTTCACTTAGACACCTCAACTAGACTTTGCTCATTTTAGATACATCATGTTGAGTCCCGCTGTATCATTTGACACTTTTTGCTGACTTGACATGTTGTGTTTCGCACCCATTTTGAGCTCGTGAGGTTTGGTTTTGGATTATTTTGAATTTTTAACCTTCTTCTTCTTCACTTTTTAGCCCTACCACTTAATTTCACCTTCCCCATGAAAATTTATGATAAAAATCGTTACGAAATATGAAAAATAAAATTAAAAAATTATCACACTAATTTTAAAAACGTTTATAAGAAAAAAAAATAAAAATCGTCACACTAATTTTGAAAAGTTTTTTAGAACAAGACAAACGTTTTTTTTTTTAAAACAATTAGAAAAATGCAATATATAATTTCCAAAATAAATTTAAAAAAAAAACTAAAATCTAATGATTTTTTTCAAAAAAAAAATTTGGAAGAAGAATCAAGAAAATGGTTGTAGAGTTGGGGAGGCAAAAGGGACGTAAGGAAGATGGGGTAGGGGTGGGGTGGGGTGGGATGGGGTGGGATGGTAGAAAATAGGTAATTTTATTTATTTATTTTTGCTGAAAAACTAGTTGTTATTTAATAATTTTTTTTAAAATTATTATTTTTACATTCAAATGTCACATGTCAACTTTTAATTAGTCATCATGCCATGTCATCCGCAAATGTGTTACACACACTTTGTAATTTTAGCTGATTGGCAAAAAGGTGTCAAAATGACATAGCGGACCCCTAGTTGAGGTGTTTAAAATGAACAAAGCCTACTTGAGGTGTCTAAGTGAAAATTGGTGTCAATTTTAAGGGGTTGCCGATGGGTTCAACCTCAAATTAATGTATCCGGAAAAAGGGATGATGGGAGGAAAAGAAATGATTTTTGTTATTTTTTTAAATGGTAGGGAAAATAAGAAAATATGATAATAAATGATGTGTACTTAAGTCAATTTTTCTCCTAATTTAAATTGGAAGAATTTTCATGATGTATCTTCTCAAAAAATTGATAATTTTGAATCAAAATTGAAAGGATCTTCAATGAACTAGGAGAAAAATTTTGAATCTCAAATTTTTCGACAATCTTGAATCAAAATCAAAAGGATATTCGATGAACTTGAAGATTCACAAAAGAAATCGTTTGTCCAACAACAATTCCATCACTTTGTATCCTTCATAACTCACATTGCTTACCAAAAATTTTGAGAAAAGTTTTTATGAAATGTAGAGAATGATGTACACGAAGAAGAAATTTTATTTTTGAATTTTTTGGTTAGTTATACTATATAATTGAATTCTTGACAATAATTTAAAATGAAATAGCACAATTTATGCGATCTTAACTTTAATTTCTAATTTTTTTCCTTTATTAGTGCTACAGGTAGATACTATGAGATTTTAATTTAATTTTTCATCTTTTTTTCCCCTTAATTAGTGCAGCAGACTGATACATAATGTATCAACAATAATGTATCCGGATCCTTAATTATGTATCTAAAATGCCTAAAAAATATGAGATTTTAGAAAAATAATAGGGATAAAAGGTAACTTATGTCTTACACTATCTAATTTATTTAAGTTAATTTAACAAGTGTTGTATTTCTACTAGATACATTAAATAAGAAAGTGTTGCCCATAAGATTTACATTATTGTTTGGTAATTGTTATGTATCAGATACATTTAGTATAAATTCAAATTTACGTATTAAAACTAAAAATGTAGTACATGATACATTATTATTTATGTATCTTATTTTGTTTGAAAAATACTATAATTTAAAATTAATAAATACATTATACATGCAATTGTTCAAAACTAGGTTCTTTCATTTATCTGTGATACATAACACAAAGCTTATGTATCAAGTACATTTATATTGAACATGATAAACACTAATTGAATATTCAACAACATTAGAGTTATGTATCAATACCTTAAATATGAACATGATACATTGCATAAAACAAAGGTTATTGTAGCAATGATATATCGTATCAATAATAACACTAACAAAGACTAATTTAAGACTAAAAAATAAATGAGATACATTAAAAATCTGTATATTTGATAGTGAAGGTTGTGTAATGGCAGATCTAACCCTTTTTCTTCTTTTTTTGGACATTTTTCAACAATAGATACATTAAAAGAAACTAATATTTTTCAAGAAAATTTTTCAACGTCGATATGATTAACTAAAATTGCAAAGGTTCAATAAGATTTCAATGGGGGATGGGGTGGATAATTTTATTTTTACTTTTTAAGATGAAAAAAATAAAAAATAATAATAAAAGAAATCAAAAATTGAAGTGATGGAAAGAAATCTACCTCTTAAATAATTTGAAATCATTAATTGGAAGTCGAAAAGATTTTAAACTCACAAATAGACTAATTGATGTAACTAAGGAGAAATGTGTGGCGTGAAAAAAGGAAGAAAAATCATGGGTATGAGATTTCAAATTAATGTATCCGGAAAATTAAAGGGATGATGGGAGGAAATGAGGGATTTTTGATATTTTTTGAAATGGTAGGGAAAATAAGAAAATATGATAATAAGTGATGTGTAGTTAAGTAATTTTTCTCCTAATTTAAATTGAAAGAATCTTTATGATGTATCTTCTAAAAAAATTGATAATTTTGAATCAATATTGAAAGGATCTTTAATGAACTAGGAGAATAATTTTAAAACTCAATATTTTCAGCAATTTTAAATTAAAATTGAAAGGATCTTCAATGAATTGGAGAAGAATTTTGAATCTCAATTTTTTCGACAATCTTGAATCAAAATCGAAAGGATATTCGATGAACTTGAAGATTCATAAAAGAAATCATTTGTCCAACAACAATTTCATCACTTTGTATCCTTCATAACTCACCTCGCTTATCCAAAATTTTGATAGAAGTTTTTATGAAATGGAGAGAATGATGTACAAGAAGAAGAAATGTTATTTTTAAATTTTTTGGTTAGCAGTATATAACTAAATTCTTGGCAATAATTTGGAATGAAATAGCGTAAATTATGAGATCATAATTTAATTTCTGTTTATGTCCTCTTAATTAGTGTAACAGATGGATACCATGAGATTTTAATTTGATTTTTCAGCTCTTTTTTCCTTAATAAGTGCAACAGATCGATAATATCAACAATAATGTATCTGGATCTTTAATTATGTATCTGAAATGCCTAAAACACATGGAATTTGTGTGATTAGAAAAATAATAGGGATAGAAGGTAATTTAAGTTTCACACTAGCTATGAGATTTATGTAAGTTAATTTAATAAGTGTTGTATTTCTACTAGATACACTAAATAAGAAAGTGTTGCCCATAAGAGTTTAGATTTGAGATCGATACATTATTGTTTCGTAATTGTTATGTATCCGATACATGTAGTATGAATTTGAATTTACGTATCATCACTAAAAAACTAGTACATGATACATTATTATTTATGTATCTTATTTTGTTTGAGAAATACTATAATTTAAAATTTTAAAAAAGAACATTATACATGCAATTGTTCCAAATTAGTTTTTTTCTTTTTTTGTGTGTAATATATAACATAAAGTTTATGTATCAAGTACATTTATATTGAACATGATAAACACTTATCGAAAATTCAACAACATTAGAGTTATGTATCAATACCTTAAATATTAACATTATACATTGCATAAAACAAAGATTATTATAGCAGTGATGTATCTGATCAATAATAATCTGATCCAACTTTTTTCTTCTTTTTTTTTTGAACGTTTTTCAACAGTAGATACATCAGAAGAAAATAAATATTTCTTAAGAAAATTTTTCAACGGCGATATGATTAACTAAAATTGCAAAGGTTAAATAAGATTTCAATAGGGGCATGGGGCTGAGGTAATTTTTATTTTTATTTTTATTTTTTAAGATTAAAAAGTTTTAAAAATAATAAAGAAAGAACTCAGAAATTGAAGTGATGGAAAGAAATCTACATCTTGAATAATTTGAAATCAATAATTGGAAATAGAAAAGATTTGAAATTCAAAATAGACTAATTCATATAATTATGGAGAGATTTGTGGCGTGAAAAGGAAAGAAAAATCATGGGTTTGAGATTCAAATTAATGTATCCGGAAAAGAGATGATGGGAGAAAAGAAGAGATTTTTGATACTTTTTGAAATGGTCGGGAAAATAAGAAAATATGATAATAAATGTTGTGTAGTTAAGTAATATTTTCTCCTAATTTAAATTGAAAGAATCTTCATGATGTATCTCTCAAAAATTTGATAATTTTGAATCAAAATTGAAAGGATATTCAATGAACTAGGAGAATAATTTTGAAACTCAATATTTTTAACAATTTTAAATTAAAATTGAAAGGCTCTTTAATGAACTGGAGAAGAATTTTGAATCTCAAATATTTCGACACTCTTGAATCAAAATGAAAGGATATTAAATCAACTTGAAGATTTCCAAAAGAAATCGTTTGTCCAACAACAGTTCATTACTTTGTATCCTTCATAGCTCACCTCTCCTATCCAAAATTTCTACAAAAGTTTTTATGAAATGGAGAGAATGGTGTACAAGAAGAAGAAATTTTATTTTTGATTTTTTTGGTTAGTTACACTTGATAATTGAATTCTTGACAATAATTTGGAATGGAATAACGCGATTGATGAGATTTTAATTTAATTTTCAGTTTTCCCCCTTAATTAGTGCAACAGATGGATACTATGAGATTTTAATTTAATTTTTCAGGTTTTTCCCCCATAATCAGTGCAGCAACTGATAATATCAACAACAATGTACTCAGATCTTTAATTATGTATCTGAAATGCCTAAAAATATGAGATTTGTGTAATTACAAAAATAATAGGGATTGAAGGTAATTTAGGTTTCAAATTTATGTAAGTTAATTTAATAAGTGTTGTATTTTTACTAGATACATTAAATAAGAAAGTGTCATAAGATTTAGGTTTGAGATCGATACATTATTGTTTCGTAATTGCTATGTATCAGATACGTTTAGTATAAATTCGAATCTACGTATCATAACTAAAAAACTAGTACATGATACATTATTATTGATGTATCTTATTTTGTTTGAGAAATACTATAATTCAAAATTAAAAAATACATTATACATGCAACTGTTCCAAATTAGTTTTTTTTCTTTTTTTTGTGTCTGATACATAGCACAAATTTTATGTATCACGTACATTTATATTGAACATGATAAACATTAATCAGAGATTCAACAACATTAGAGTTATGTATCAATACTTAAAATATGAACATGATACATATCATAATTCAAATGTTACCGTAGCAGTGATGTGTCAGATCAATGATAACCCTAACAAATACAAATTTAAGACTCAAAAATAAATGAGATACATTAAAAATCTGTATATTTGATAGTGATGGCCGTGAAATGGCAGATCCAACTCTTTTCTTCTTTTTTTGAACGTTTTTCAATAGTAGACATTAAAAGAAAATAAATATTTTTCAAGAAAAATTTTCAACGACTATATGATTAACTAAAATTGCAAAGTTTCACCAAAAAATACTAGTAGATCCTATTTCTCATCTACCAAGAACCTTCAACTCCACTATGAACGACTCTCCACTCTTCCCTCCACAGACATCCCAGCACCCCCTTTCCTATGCAACCCCCCAAGTCTATCCATCCCAACAACCTCAATCTTGGATGGAGATGGCACTGCAGGGCCATGCAGCCATCTTCAAGAAGGACATCAACTGAGTAGAAACCTCGATTATTCTACATAACCAAAATCTCTTGGCCCAACTTATAACAGAGGGAATGAAACTAGCAACGAAAAACTTTATCAACCAGATGTGGATAGCGAATGTTCTGGAACCTTAGCTCGATCAAAATCCCCAGCTTTTCTCTAGACCATTCAAGCTCTTTGGAATCTCCCTCATTAGTTTGCGTCATACCCGAACATGCACAACATGGTCCAACTCCCCTTCTTCACTCTTCAGGATCCGATCACAAACCAACCTCTTTTCTCCCAATGGCAACCTTTGCCAGTCACCCAGGGTCATCCAATGTTTGCTCAAATTACAAACCAGAATCCAATACCTCCTATGAACCAAAGTCCAACTCCAATGGACATTCCTCCAATAACGCTGTCCAAACCTCAGGAACCAAGGCTTCCTCCAAAAAAAAAGGACCTCGTTCACAGAAATATCAAGTCTAAAAAACTCAGTCCTTATGGTTTTCCAGAGAAAGAGGAAAAAAATATATTCTCAACTATCCAATAGCTCTCAAGAAATGCTCATTCGATCTCAGACCTGCCCTGAACAGGGATTTGGCGAAATATGTGGTGGTTATGACCCCCACAATGCGACCCCCTCAAATCCCAACAATGACCTATACTCCAATGAATTAGCAGACTAGCCTAATTGTCTGGAACACTAGGGGTGCTAACGGAGACAATTTCAAACGGAACTTTAAGGAGCTTATCGTAATCACAATCCTTGCTTTGTTGATTTACTTGAAACTCAAATGAATGATCACCTAATACTCAAGAATGAATTTGCTTTTGATGACTACTTGGAAGTCCCTGCTAATGGAAGGTCGGGAGGTATAGTTTTGATGTGGCTCACTAATATGGTAAACATAACTCGTAAGCGACAAACTGACCAGGAACTACATGCAATGATTCAGGTATTACCGAATAACCTTTCCTCGTATTTTCAGTCATTTATGCTAGTACTAATAGTTGTACTCGAAATATTCTTTGGAACAATCTTGAAAAGTTTAACTCTTCTTTAAATGCCATGTGGCTGGTGGCTGGTGATTTTACTAAAATTCTTAGACAACAAGACAAGTGGGGTGGGAGGAATATTAACAATAGTAGAAGCTCTAATTTTTGGAACTGTATAAATAATTGTAAGCTTATTGACTTGGAATTCTAAGGGTGTAAGTATATTTGGTCAAACCATAGATATAAGAAAAATGGTGGGCTTATTTTGGAATGACTTGACAGAGCTTTTGCTAATGATAGTTGGCTCACCAGTTTTCCAAATGCTCAAATCACTCACCTCCCAAAAACCCATTCCGATCATAACCCCATTCTTATTACCCTCTCGAAATCCCAAAGAAGATGTGCTGAAAGACCATTTAGAATGGAGAATTTTTGACTAAGCATCCTGATTTAAAAATGTCGTAGACCATTCTTGGGACAATAGAACCCTATGTGATGCCCTGTCTTACTTTCGGTGTAAAGCAGCTGAATGGAATAATCTTACCTTTGGTAATATTTTCAGGAATAAAAAAGGTTGCTGGCTAGATTAAGAGGTATTCAAAATTCCGATAGTTATCCTACAAGCCTATTCCTCCAAGATCTTGAAAAAACCCTTGTTAAAGAGTATAACGATATCCTCAAAATTGAGGAAGATTACTGAAAATTACGCTCTTGTATAAATTGGTTGAATGAAGGTGATGCTAATACAAAAATATTTCACCTCTCTGTAATCAATAGACAGAGAAGAAACAATATTTCCTTTTTTAAGGATGACAGCGATAATTGGATCACTGGCCATGAAAAAATTGTTGACCATGCCCTTAGTTATTTTAATAATCGTTTCACTTTGGAACATTTACAAACAAATTGGGTTGATATAAAAAAAGCTAATAACAGCTTCCATAAAATAGATCTTGAAGATCTGGACAGACCTTTGCTAGATCAGGAAGAAGTTCAAGCTTTATTTTCGTTCAAGCCCTTTAAAGCTTCTTGACCTGATGGCCTTCACCCTCACTTCTTCCAACATCACTGAAACGGTAAGCAAATCCGTCCTGGAATGCTACCACAAAATCTTCACTACCCAAGTCATTCCAAGTACCCTTATTCATACCTTTCTATGCTTGATCCCCAAATTTAAGAATGCCAACCTGTTAAAGAACTTCAGACCTATAGGGCTTTGCAATACGGTCTACAAAATTGTTACAAAAATTATAGCAAATCATATAAAGCCGTACCTCAATGACCTAATCGGGCCTTACAAGACTAGTTTTCTTAAAGGTCGTAGAGCTTGCGACAATGCCATTTTAATTCAGGAAATCATGGCTCATATTAATCAAACTAAAGATTCCAAAGGTAGCCTAATGTTAAAGATTGACTTAGAGAAAGCTTTTGATAGGCTAGAATGGTCCTACGTCTACCGTGCTCTCCGTTTTTTCAAATTTCCCTCCTAAAGTACTAAACTTATTATGAGCTGTATTACATCTAGTAACATTGCAGTTCTAGTAAATGGCACCTAAACTGATTTCTTCTCATCGTCAAGGGGCATTCGTCAAGGCGACCCAATGTTTACTTATTTTTTTATTTTATATATGGAACTCCTATCCACTTATATAAATCATCAAGTAGACATTCTCTCATGGAGTCCTATTACTTTACACAAAAATGGCCCCCAATTCTCGCATCTTTTTTTCGCGGATGATTTAACTCTCATCGCCAAGGCAAATCCTAATACAATTTCCACAATGCGTAATTGTCTAAATCATTTTTGCCGGTTATCAGGACAAAAAGTTAACTCATCCAAATCCAAGGCCATCTTTTCAAAACACTGTAATACTAATGTTCGAGAGTTGATCAAGAATTTTTTTAACATCAACCCCTCTACATGCTTTGGGAAATACTTAGGCTTTCCGATATTGAACCACAAACCAAAATCGTCGGATTTCTAATACATATTAGATAAGATGGAAAAGAAACTCTCCTCTTGGAAGACTAACTTTCTATCGCCGGCTGGACGACTCACTCTTACAAACTCCACACTTAATGTTATTCTAGCATATGCAATGCATTATTTCGACATCCCTGCACCAACCTGTAAGTCGATAGATAAAATCCAAAGGAATTTTCTTTGGGGGACCACTAGCCTTAAGAAAAAATTCACTATATCGCTTGGGAAAAATTAGCTTCCATCAAGGAGAATGGAGGCTTGGGACTCCGAACGGTCCAAATGAAAAATAAAATACTCCTTACTAGCCTGTCTTGGAGGCTCCTTACGAGTCATACCAATCTTTGGGCTCATGACCTCATAAACAAATATTATAATCGTAAGAATTCCTTCAAGAAGTCTTTCATCTGGAACAACATCCTTAAAGGCAGTAAGATTTGCTCTGAAAACATGGCTTACGTCCGAGTAGTGTCAATGACATTAGTCTTTGGTATCACAGATGGATTCCTAATTCGCCTCCCCTTAGAAACTATATCGAGGGTCCTCTAACTTTCAACGAAGAACATGCCAAGCTATCTTATATTTGGAAAGACACTGACTGGTTTTGGACAAAACTTTCCTTCAATCTCCCTTAAGAAGTTATTAATAGGTCAATTTCTATTCGGTTACATAATGTCTTGCCCGATAAACCTTACTGGTCCACCACACCAAATGGTAATTCTCTACTAAGTCAGTTCACAAAATCCTGAACCCAACCCAGTTTCTAATTACCAATACTCTTGGATCTGGAAACTAATTACTCTAAATAAAATAAAATAAAAATCTCTGGCTTTGCTCCCATAACCGTTTGCCTACTGGAGCTTATCTTCACCACATTGGCATTTCCCAAGATCCTATTTGCCAAATATGTGAACAAGCTACTGAAACTATTACCCATATCATGCTTCATTGCCATGTTGTAAGAAATTTTTGGCTTGACGTAGGTATAGATATAATACATCTTGACCTGGGAAACGAGATTCATTGGCTCCAGACACTAAGAGACCTAGATACTACTAATACCAACAACCTTTTCAGATGGACTGACTTACTACCCTTTGCACTTTGGCATATTTGGCTAAATAGAAACAATAACGTTTTTAATACTAAAACCGGCTCCCCATCTATGGAGATAATAAGAAGTAGAACTATTGAATATGTCCACTCTACTTCCCAGCCACATAATGCAAACTCCTCCATTCTCATCAACATCAAATTGTTTCCTCCTCCTAGCGGGACTTTCAAATTAAATACAGATGGTTATTTTTTAAGTGCCACTGAAGGAGGAGGAATTGGTGGGGTGATTCGTGATCATAATGGCCAATGGATAGTAGGTTTTAGTAAGCATACCTTTAGGCACAATCATGTTATGGTAGAAATGGAAGCCTTATTAGAGGGTCTTCGTTAAGCTGTTAACCTCAACTTAAATCCCATTGCGATTGAAATCGATTCCAATGAAATATTACAGGTTATACAACAAACTCATCCTATTTATGCTACAATGGTTAATAATTTTAGGTTGCTTATGAAGAGGTATGGGAATCCAGTGATCCGCCATAATTTCCGACAAGCCAACAAAGTAGCAAACTTTTTGTCTAAGATGGGTGCCAAGCTGACATTGTCCATACATGATGCTAATATATCAACTCCTCTAGACTCTGTTGTAGCTATAGTACAGGCAAATCGAGCAGGAGTCTCTACTACTAAGCTAATTACTAGGTGTACTTGTAATAAGTTAGCTTGTTTTGACAATCTATCTGTAATCATTAGTACTTGTGATGTTGTAACTACTTAATTATATATATTACCCAAAAAAAATATTTCAATGGGGGCATGGGGTGGAGGTATTTTTATTTTTATTTTTTAAGTTGAAAAAATTTAAAAAAATAATAAAATAAATCGGAAATTGAAGTGATGGAAAGAAATCTACCTCTTGAATAATTGGAAATAGAAAAGATTTGAAATTCAAAAATAGATTAATTGATGTAATTATGGAGAGATTTGTGGCGTAAAAAAAGAAGAAAAATCATGGGTATGAGATTTCAAATGTGTATCCGAAAAATGGGATGATGGAAGGAAAAGAAGGAATTTTTGATATTTTTTAAAATGGTAGAAAAAATAAGAAAATATGATAATAACTGTTGTATAGTTAAGTAATTTTTCCTTCATAATTTATTCATACCAGTAGAAATGTATCAAAATTATACTTGTGTTTATCACAATTTAAAATTTTATTCCAGCAAAATATCAAAAACAAACTTATTAGAATTAAAATCAACGTAAGCCAATCAATCACGTAGCGGAGGATTTCGGCATGTATTTCAGTTATATCTATGTTGTCCACACAGGCTATTGTAAGCCTTTCACTTTTTTGAATGTGTTCTACGATACGACTTGAGTTTTTACTTATTCGGTGTAGTTGATTTTATTATTACTTTTGGTGACACATGTTAACACCCATCTTTTGGTGGTAGCCTTTGCAGCAGCCCAAAATGCTTTTTTTAATGTGAACCCGCCAAAGCCATCTCTCTTAAAATTGTTACGAAGATGTCTCGAAATTTGTGACTAACATATGGCAAAACCTCATTAAAAGCTTCAATAAGACCTTTTTGTTTGTTGGACATAAAGGTCCAACCAGTCTCATCTACATCTAAATCAGCTGCCAAATAGTTCAAAAACCAAACCCACGACTCTTTACTTTCTTTATCAAACAATTGCATAGGCAATGGGAAATATCTTACCATCAATTACAACAGCAGTTAACAGTTGAGTCCCATACATTGGACCCTTCAACCAACAACCATCCACGCCTATTATTTTTCTGCATCCTACCTTGAAGCTAGCTTACAAGCAACAAAACAGATGTATATTCTTTGAAATTTGTATGGCTTGTTCGATGTATCATTCTCAGTAAACTTCATATGAATTGTACTACCTGGATTTGTCCTATCAATTTCATACCAATAATCCCACATCATTTTGTATTGATCCTTGATATCACCATCAGTCAATGCAATAGCTAACATCTTAGTTGTAACACTTCAAAAGTCCAAGACCTAATCTAGAGCCTCACATGAGTATCCAAGACTTGAAACACTGTTATAAGACCTAAAATGATGTTTAGAATCAATTTAGGAAGTTTTAGAGGCAACACGTCAAGAAACGTCCATGACGTCCGGAGATTTGTGAAAAAGGTGCTAGTGTGCCTTAGCCTATTTCACGGGGTTTTAGGAGTCAGAAATCGATGAACATTTATGGAAAGGTGTCAAACTAGTGTTAGAGTATGCTTAGGATCGAAATATCCGAGTACGACTCCCCAAGGACCACCTTAGAGGTCCTTGGAGAGGGCCTTGCATTTAACCCAAACCTGCCAAATTAGGCAGTGTAGACAGCAGCACCTACGCTTGCCAAATGACAGGGCGTCGCCTAGGTGACGAGGCGTCGATGCCTCCATCGACCAACACTTAGCCATTTTCCAAAAATGGCCAAAATTCATAGTCTCTGACACAAATGACGGTTGTGCAGGTGGGGGGCAAGGGCGTCGACTGACCTACGGACCATAGGTCGGGGTCTTGTAGGTCAGGACTGCAATTTCACTGTTAAGTTTTAAGTGACTTCATTTAATTAGTCAATCAGTTAGGGGCTTAATTAGGGGTTAAGGGGTGGTCAATTAAGTTAGTTAAGTGACTATATAAACTAGCCTAAGCCTAAACCCAACTTAACACCTCACAATTCCCAAACTCAAATTACTCTTCCTTCTCTCTACTCTCTCTCTCCCAAAGAAGAACTCCATAGAATACCAAGGGCTAAGGGTTATAGGGCAGCAAGAAATCAACTTTTCTCCATCAATCTTCAAGGATTATCAAGGTATGAGAACTCTTCACCTTTGGGATTCCTTTCCTCAAAGGGTTCTTTCAAAATTGATTTCCAAAAGATGAATTGAACATGGGTTTCTTTCTAATCCGAAATTGATCTCTAAAATTGTATTGTTCTTGATTTATAATGATTATTATGGTTATACTATGATGTATTATTGTTCAATTACGGTAGTTCTTGATGTTAAACCTAGTATGTGGATGAGGTGATGAATTGACCCCAATTCCCTAACCCTAGGTTATGAACTAGTGTTGAATTGATTAGTGTTGATGCAATTGATTTAGTTATTGTGTTAATCACTATTGTATGATGTCACTACACCTATTATTAGATGAAATTGGTTGGTTGATGTTAAGACCATGGATGATGGATTTTGAAGGAGAATTGGTAAGACTTTGTTATCCTAAACCTTTACCTCAATTGTGATGGCTTGTGATTGATGATGAAGTTCAGTTGAAGTGATCTTCTGATGAGGTTAAGTAGGTGTTGGTATGATGATATAATTGAAATGTCTTGATTATGTGGATTGTGAGATTATGATTAAGATGTAATGATATAAGGTTGGTTATGAAGTACCAATGTGCCTTACTATGATATGATGATGATAATGTGTTAATCTCACATATGAGGGTTGTATTAAAAGGATGTTCTCATGCAATCCCTATTGAGCTAATGACTATGACTATACAAGGAGTTAGTCTCTTATGACCTAAACTAAGTTATGATTGTTAAATAAAGACATTTCAAAAGGTACTCTAGCATAGCACCGAGTGAACTAGTAGTGAAGAGTATCCCTTCCCAAGTAGGGAAGGTAGGTTCACTATTGTACTCATGAAACAGAGATTACAATTCCAATGGCATAAAGAGGGTCTCAAACATGTCTCCTAATTCTTGAACTATGTTGCCCCCATAGGAATACTAGCTAGTGGATCCACCTAGATGCTATGTTCATGTTTTGGTACTACCTTGGCAAGTAGTCCACCTTCTTTCGGTGTAGGGTTTCATGACACCGAATTCCACATTAGCTCATAGGGTGTATATCGGTTAAGGCAAGTGTTCCCGAAAGTAAAATAAAGTAATAAAGTGAACTCTAACTAGGAGGACTTAAGGGGTTTGACTTAGTCTAGGTAGGGGTATGAGACTCTACCTATACATTGCACTAGTTGACCTTGAGGGAAGTCCTAGGGTGATGTTCTTATGTTCTTATGTTCTTAAATGATATGCATATGTTGAGTTTACATGTTGATGATACTATATGATGTTGGTCTTACTTATGAACATTTTGTTGGTCTATATTGCTAAATATGATGATGAATACTCATGATGCTATGTTATATGAAGTTAGACATTATTTGTTATCCCTTGGTTGGTTTACTTGGTTAAGTGGGGTTATGGGGCTTCGCTTGGTCATTGCACTAGTAATCTTGGTAAGGGGTTATGAGTATGGGTCTTGCATATGTTGTAAGGTTATGAACTCTTATACATGCTTTGTTGTTATAACATGATGTTGGAGTTGTTTTGGTATATTCTCAAGTATGTTATTATACATGTTGACTTGACTTAACTTGATGATGTTGGTCTTGTGTTGAATATGATATTGCCTTATAAAGAGATATATGATTATTGTCTTATATGTGTTCTTGGTTGTGCATAAGGATTTTCAAAGTAACTTGGCATGGTTTTGAACAAATGTCCCCTTTAGCATGATTTCTAAGTTTGTGTGTGCATATGTTTCCATACTTAGTACAAGTGGTGTACTAACCCATATTCTTTCCTTTTCCCAAACAATGTAGGTTCGAGCCGTTGAAGTATTGAGACTACTTTGAAAAAGGCTTGGATATCTTTCTCCAAGTGTGGGTATGTCCTCAAGATCCGAGGATGATGCCTTCTCCTATTCTACCTATGTGACTTGCTATTGTCTAATGACATTCGTTTCACTCTTATTGTTCAAGACATTGTTGTAAGCCCTACGTGGAAATTATACATTTGTGTAAGGGCTATGCCCGAATTGTTCTATTCCGACTTAGATGGTTTTATATGAGACATTCCTATTAGCCTATATTGTGTATATATGGTATAAAAGTAGAAGCCTATGTAAGCTTCCTATGCGAGGAGTGTAAGTAAACTCCCTATGTATATATAATGTGTAAGCGAGAGGTCTATGTAAACCTCATGATATAAATGTATATGAAAAGCTTTAATTTTCCGCACTTTTTAACCTATGATATGTGATGACGAATGCTAAGAGGCTAGTCTTAGTCCTCTCTGAGGATGACGACGCCGGTTACGTCTAGGGGGTGCTCTCTGGATGTGACATTAGATCTTTTGGATTGAGATAAAGTTACATGAGCTCGTAGATCTACACTTACTCTATCTCTAAAATCAACTAAGCTTCATGCCCTGTTTGATTTAATTTCTGTGAGGTATTTTCTTGCAATGAATGATGATGTTATTTTTCTATTATCATAATGCCACTTCTTGCAATTATGTGTCGGAATGTACTTTCTAATCTTCGTATCCCTTTGCATTTTACATGCTGTGATTTCCCATTTGCACTCTGAATGTATACAAACGACCTTCATTCTTTCTTTGTCATTTTAGAGCCACTGGATATACTTTCCATTCTTAGTCTCGTGAGTAACTATTGCACTTTTAAAATCTTTCTTGCTTTCAAAAACACATTCTAGAGCTAAAATTGGATTGTCTCCGTCTGTTTGTGGATTGAATGTAGGAAAGTTCAAGATCTCATTTTCAGAATCACTATGCAAACTTTTTGTGTCCGTAGAATCATCACAATTAGACTCTCCTTCTGGAGCTGTCATCTTTCTCTGTGCTTCGACACTAAGAATCTCCCGTTCATCCACTATGTATTGTGCAGTGTTTTCATGTTGATCAACAAGTAAACCATCATTTAACTCAACTTCCGAGTCACTAAAATCATTTGCCAATAGATTTTCCTGAACAAGTTGTTGTCTGTTATTAACTGTAGCGTTTGAGTTATGTATAGAAGTCATATCTTCTATATTGAAATATGAATCCAAGTGTTCGAAGTAAATTTTGATCATGTTGTCATTTGGGATGTTTTTCCGAACTGCATGGGCTTCATTATCTGTAGACACCAACCTCCATCTATTACCAGATCTTCCATATCTATGCCAAAAAGTTATTGAATTCTTCAATATCACAAATCTCAGCCATCTTCTTAAACTCATCAAGGTCCAATTTGTTTGTGTTAACATAATCAATATAGTCTATGTTGCCCTCAACATAATGCTTTTCTGGAGTACGTTTCATAACTCCACCGTGGTTTATTTTGATAATGAAAAATGATGTATCAGTATCTGCCATCGATTCTAAAATAGAAAAAAAATATATTCTAATCAACACAAATAATACATATTAACATGATATTAATATTAAAGCAAATAACAAAAAAGTATAAATTTCAGGGGCATTGATTAAGTAATAAAACTTCTAAAATATTAACAAAGTTACAAAACGACATCTTTATATATATATATATATATATAATCATAAACGTGCTTCCTGTGTTGAATTATTTTTTGCGATAGTGGGATTTGATTAAAAATTAAAAATAAAATAGTACTTACCATAAATTGGAGGTGAATCCCTGTCATTGTCATTGTTGCTCCTGAAAAGCATTGTAACTTCCAAACTTTGATTATATTATGGAAGAAAATATAATGCAGGTTTCAGATTTTAGGGTTATTTGGAGATTAGAGATAAAGATGGGGAAAAACTAAGAAAGAAGACTAATGTTTCAAAAGGAGAAGCCCAAACGACGGCTTTAATAATTTTTGGAGGGAAACATATGAGAAGCACGTGCATAACCCACTGGTATGTTAAAAACGTAACGGTCTTAAGATGGAGACTAAGGCCTCATTTGTTTGTATTTAATAGAGGTCTGAATCTTAATCATTCAGATTCATCCCATTAAATACGTTTGATTTTTAGTTTGAATTTGAATGATTCAGATTCAACTCATTAAGTTCGTTTGTTTTATTTTTTAAAAAAAACTCTTAATGGGTCTGAAGAGGTCTGAATGAAGCAGATCTGTAGGAGACTCTTAACAACATTCAGACTCATTTGATAAGTTATCAAATAATAAATCATAGCTTTTCTGCTTTGGATGTGCCTTTTTATCTCATAACTAAAAACTCTCTTTCTCACTTTTGTCAATCAAACACCATTTTTCCCAACTGATAAGTTTTCATAAATCCTTTCAAATATTTTTTTATATTAATAATTTCTTGTATTGATGTATGTCAAGAACACTAGTTGCAATAATATTTTTGGTGTATTGTTGTTTATCAAGGTTTTTTGGATGAAAAAATAGTACTCCAAAATCATGATTATTAAAACTTTTTTTTTAATCAAAAGTTATATATTTTGTTGAGATGAAAATTTATAATATTTTATTAATATAATGTTTAATTTCACTTCTACATTTAGATATTGAAAACAACAACATTAATTATTAGTGTTCATATTGTTGACACCTAATTTTGACCCTCCCCGATACGAATTAATCATCAAGCTTTTGAATTCTATACGTTTTGAAATAAGTAATTGTATGCGAATAAAATATTTAGAAGTACTTTAGTTATTTTATTCATCTTTCTTAATTATATTTTCTAAGTAACAATTTTATATTTTTACAAGGACTTCGAAATCGCCTCAAAAATTTTAATGTTAGTAAAAATACTTTTAAATTTAGTCTAGTACATTTCGTAGTTATAATTTTGAGTCATGGAATTTGTTTAGCATACAATTGAATCGATTATTTCATTTCGTTAAGATTTGTAAACTCTTGAATTAATTTATATTAGTTCGATCTTATTTAGTTATTAGAAAAATCCCCTAAATCCATTAAAGGACATAATATCGGGCCCTTCCTAATTCCCAACCTTTTCAGCCCATTATCCTTAAATTCCCATCTTGATCCCACTTTTTCAGCTTAGGAATGAGCCCAATCCCGCAACCCCTCCTTCTCAAATTTCCATCCAGCCCACTCCACTCCAATACCCTCCGACCCGGCCCAACCTTTTATCCCTGGGAAGAATCAGTATACGTACAATACTAAAGGCTCCAACGTTCATCAACAACGACGTTCACGGTAGACGGAGTATACACGTAAAATCTCAGAGCGGTGCGTGTGAACAACCCAACGACGCCTAGACGCACCTCACGCGAGGGAGAGTTCATGGAAGGCGTCGATTTACACAGAAAAGCAGCAACAACAGAGGATAGTACGAATTGATTTTGTTTTCTTCCCTGTTGATATCGAATCGTACTGTCGCACAACTTTTGGCCACGATTCCAGCTATTGTTGCGTCCTCAATGGCATGGGATGGAGCCACGTTTCTCCCCAAGGACTCCCGAACTCATCTCACCCGTTCGTTTCCTTCTTCCACTTTTGGAATGGGTCAAAATCCCAGGGAAAAGGTATGTTTCCCCTTTTGTGGTGAAAGGTTGTTTGAAATTTGAAAAATCAAAATGGGTGTCTTTTTATCCGGATCCTAACCCGTTTTTCCTCCTTCTTCCAACCCTAATTTCCTTCTATTTAAGGGGAGATTGGGTTTTCAGTTTGAGAAAAGGGTGAGTGAATTTTGGAGTTAGAAATTTCCTTAAGTTGGTTTTCAACTAGCAGGAAAACATTTGAGAGGCCGAAAGTTGGAGAAATTTTTTCTTTTGTTTGAGAAAGACTTTGGAGACTCTTGAGTTACAGTTTTTCTTTAGTAAAGTAGTTGTGATATATACTAAAATACTTTAAAAAATACAAAGGGGATAGTCGTTTTTGGCCTAAAATTCCTCCGTCCTCCCGCTACCTGTGTTTCCTCCGTATTTCGGTCGAGGCTTGGAATTTTATTTGGGGTTTTCTGTTGCTGTCCGTTTCCACGTTTCGTGTGGTGAAGTCGCTGCTCGAGTTCGTGCCGTCCCTAGTTCGCTGCCCGGAGAAGGTAAATTTGCTTCTAAAATTTCACACGTCTGATGGATGTTTCACTCGTTGAACTGACTTATTTGTTGATTCCGGATTTCTCTTTTTCGTCTGTTCATGTCTTATGTAACATGAAAATTTGTTTGGCCTTCGAATGAGAACCCTACAAGATTAATTTGATCGTATAAAATATTTATCTGTAAATATCTATGAAGATTGAGAGTAGAGTAAGAACCCGTCATCGTTGCTTTATGTGTGGATTGAATGTTGTTTGTCTTTTGTTGAGTCCATTCTTGAAATATCTCGAGTGTTCAGGCGACGTTATGATAGATAATGTTTATTCGGAAAAAAAGGGGCGATCTAGTCATGTATATGAAGGGCCGTGATTGTTTTGAAATCGTTCCCCAGCCTGAATTCGTCATTATTTTCGTTATTTGAGACTATTGTGGCTGCATCTAGTTTGATTTCGGGGCTATATCGCTCGTCCTAGTCATTTTTGGGTGTGTTTGTCACGGTCACGCATGCTTGCTCCATATGAATCTCACCTCAGGCTCATTTAGCTATAAATGCATGTTTCAAGGTATAAATTTATGCTTAATACTCTTCTAGTGCCCTTTGACCGAAATTTGCTTTATTTTTTGTTAAAGTTGTGGAAAACTATTGTTTAAGTTATCCCCCCCTAAACGTTGTTGCCTTTGCCCGTTTCCCATCTTAATTCTGCATAATGGAAATGCTAAGGATCCTTTACTCCCTTGCTTGATATTCCCTGCCAATATTGACATGTTGTCATATTTAATTTGGTATCATATTTGCTAAATAAATACGCCCAAATTTCTTTCGCTTATTCACTATTAGTCTAATGTTTTAGCTATCGTCGCCCTATGTATGTTATATCAATTCACATTGAAGACTAATAATTTACTCGTAAAGTCATATATTGCACGATATAGTCTCGAAACCCCGCTCTTCATTAAAACTTTGTGTCCTTGAGTTTGTCTCTTGAAAGATTAAGGGCTTCTGAAGTTAGTGTTTAGTATTCAAGTCAATTCCTTTATGTGCTTCACCATGAATAGAAGAGATAATTTAAATAACTTAGTAGTTTTTTATTTATTTAAGTAGAGTTTACAAAGTTGTTGTTTTTATATTTATTTTATCAAAAACATTGCAGTTCACTTTTTATATACATTACCCACTGTATTCTAAATTTGGGTCAGTATGGTGTTTGTGTGAAGCGAGTTCGATAAGCATGCCAATATTGATTCTTCATTCGTGTTTCTATCTTCGTATTTTTTTTTACCTTACTTTCTTTGGCTAACATAATTATTTTATGTGCATGTGAAACTCCTCCCGAGTCTATTTGGACCCCGTTTCCACTCCTTGTATTTCCTTGTTGAGCCACAAAGGCTCAAACTATGCCCTTTCGAGTCAACCTGGCCATAAAAGTCGACGTACAGATCCCGAAGTCAGAAAGATCCAAAATCCGAGGAGTTGAATGCTTGAGCTAAAAGCTCAAATTTATTTTTTGTTAAGTCTTGTATTTTGTTCTTTTGGGCCTAAGTGATGTACCGTGGTTTCACGGTACTTTCAATGCTTTTTCCTTAAGTTTAGGGTGTGTATAAGGCCTTTTTGTATTAGTTTTAATGTATTTTTCTCTTTGTTTGCAGGAAATCTGTCCAGAATGAAAACGCGGAAGAACTGTGCTGAAATTGCAGAAGTGACGACCTACGGAGCCATCGACGGTCCGTCGACCCCTCGACGGTCCGTAGGTGGCCACCGTCGTATGAAGGAAATGCTGCTAAAGGAAGATCAGGGAATTCTGACTAAGTGTGGGGCTACGGAGGCTCTCGACGGACCGTCATCTCCACGACGTACCGTCCTGCACATCCGTCATCATTAACAGAAAGTAGCTCCAGTACCCGACTTGAAAAGATTCTAAGTGTGGAGAAACGGAAGCCATCGACGGTCCGTCATCCAGGTCGTCAACTCAGACACGGTTTTTGGGCAGATTTTCCTTAAATAGATTTCCCTTTTATGTTAGGACTCTATTATTATAAATACTTGTAAAAACCTCATTTTTGAGGTTAGAATCTTTGGTATTTTTCAGTTTTATTGTTCTAGTTGTTGAACTTGAGATTTTGGAAATTAATCTATTTTTTGGAATCGTTTGTTGCAAGATTATTGATTAATTCAAGTAATTTTCTGGGTTTTCTTCAATATCATCAAAGTAAGTACATGAATTCTTATCAAACTAATATGAATTGTGTGATTATTAACATGGGTAACTAAATCGATAACTAGGATTGTGGGAACCATGGGTAAATAACAAGGTAAAAACTAGCTAAAATAACAATTCTAGAATAGTGTCTTGCATGTATTGATAATTCTTTCGTTTAAAAGTCTTTTTAACGAGTGCACGCGTTAGAACTCGTCTTGTTGCTACTTGTCGGACCAAGGAGGTAGATAATAAGAAAAGAATGATCAACGTAGATTTAGTATACACTATCTAATAGGCTAGTGTCGATTGGTGCAAAATAACAACTAAGCCAAACATCGATTATGATGCTTAATATGAGGTAAAGGTAAGGTTTAGTAAAGCATACACACGTAGCCGGACCAAGGTGCGGAGTGAAATTTCCTAGTTGCCGGACCAAGGAATTAGGGATACATAACTTACCACTTTGCATGCAAGATATTAGGAAAGGATTGTTATAGCTAGAATTATCGAGTTATAAACCTGTGGGGAACACTTAAACCCTAGTTACTCTCATTACTTGATAAAAATCAAATCTTTGAACTTGTCTATTTAGAAATAGCTAATTATATTCGTTACTTAAAACCCTCCTTTTTGTTACTTGTTTTCGGAAATGACTTGACTAAATAAAAGTAATCGTAAGTTAAAGTTAAGTCTAAATCATTTTCCTCGTGGGATCGACCCCAACCTCATAGTTGGGTTCTTTACTTGATACGACCGCTTATACTTCTTTTCGAGAAGTAAATTTGAGCGTATCAAATTTTGGCGCCGCTGCCGGGGAACGTGGCTTTTAGATTAACTTTAAGCTTATTACCGAAGTTTAGTCAATATTTTCCTAATTTTACTTTTTTCTCTTAGTTTTTGTCTCTTGCAGATCTAACTTCTGTGTATGCCAAGTACACGGAGTAGAGGAGAACCTATACTCTCACCCGACCCCAAACTGGAGCGTACACTGCACAGAATGAACCGAAATCTGGGTATTCTCGATGATGGGCTCAACCCGGAAATTCCACCACCGGTTGAAGCTCATGATCCATTATTACCTGAAAATCGTGGGAAAGGTGAAATACGGAGGCAACCTCCCGCTCCACGCCCTCAAGAGTATTATAGGGGATATGATAATATTACTGACTCTGGCGAGCCACTTGTCTTGCCTCCTCTACCACATGACCATACTTTCGTGGTAACTAGTCGTCTGATGCAAATGCTCACTGCGAGAGGTTTGTTTTCGGGACTACCTTATGAGGATCCACATGTTCACATCGCCAAAGTGAGGTCGGTGTGTAAGAGTTGTGTAGGGAGGCCTGATTTGAATATGGACGTAATTGGGTTAAGAGTGTTCCCTCTCTCACTGACGGGAGAGGCTGCTATATGGTTTGCCAAACTCCCCTATAACTCAATCTACACTTGGAATCAATTGAGGGATGTGTTCGTAGCACGTTACTACCCGGTGTCTAAGAAGCTAAACCAGAAAGATAGGATGAACAACTTTGTGGCACTACCGGGAGAATCAGTCAGCAGTTCTTGGGACAGGTTCACTTTGTTCTTGAGAAGTGTCCCCAATCACCGCATCGATGATGAGTCATTGAAAGAGTACTTCTATCGGGGACAAGATGATAATAATAAAGCAGTATTAGATACGATAGCGGGGGGTTCTTATGGGGAGTGTCCTTATGCTGAGATTGCTGAGAAGTTAGAGAAAATCTCCCGAAATAATAAAGCTTGGAGCACTAGAAACACTTTTGCAGTGCAATCCGCACACAACCTAGCCATAGATGAGATTCGTGAGGAAATGGCTCAAATGAGAACTGAGCTTGGGTTGGTGTTGAAACATGTCACTGGGGGTGCAGAAAAGGTAAATGCGGTGAACTACTTGTCTAAACCACCACTGCCAACTGATGAGTATTAATATGAGGAGGACTCTTATGCGGTAAATGAGCAGACGAGGGGTTTCCGACCAAATGCCCAAGGCTCCAATCAGGAGAATTGGCGCCAAGGTCAAGGAAACCAAGGTCGGAACTATAGTAATTACAACCGAGAGGGTCATTATGTCCGAGATGGGCATTACAACCGCGACAACAATTTCAACCGGGGTAACTATGGTAACAGAAATGATAGGAGTGGGTCCTATGTTCCACCTCAAAATCGTGAAGTTGCTCCTAAGGATGGTGGAGGTAGTATGGCGCGAGTTGAGGATATGTTGCAGAAAATGAGGAGGAGGTTCGATGCTAGTGATGAGCACACTAAAGAGTTGAGGAGTGACTTAGCGAGTATTGGGCAGAAAGTTGATGCACATGCAGTCACCATCAAGCATCTTGAGATGCAAATGGCCCAATTGTCTTTGACTGTGAACCCACGCTAACCGGGCACTCTTCCTAGCAATGTTGTCCAAATTCTAAAAAATGATGGACATTGTATGGCAATCACAACTCGAGGTGGTAAGCAAACCATTGACCCACCGATGCCGTCTGGTGTAGAAAATGTGATAAGAGATGATGATGAGGTAGTGGAGGTTAGTAGTGAGTTAGGAGACAAAACGGGGAAAGAAGCTGAGGTACCCCAAAAGGTGACCCCCATGCCTAGACCACCACCTCCATTCAAAAAAAGGGTTAGTGAAAAAGACCGAGGATGGTAAATACCGGCGTTTTATCACCATGTTGAAACAGCTTTCCATCAATGTCCCTTTGATAGAAGCTCTTGAACAAATGCCCGGTTATGCCAAGTTCATGAAAGATATGGTTACTAAGAAAAGATCGATCAGTTTTGAGGATGATGATAGAATGCAGCATTGTAGTGCTATTGCTATAAGGTCTCTAGTGCAAAAGAAAGAAGATCCGGGTGCCTTCACTATTCCATGTACAATCGGGTTATTACACTTTGCGAAAGCATTATGTGATCTTGGGGCAAGCATAGATCTCATGCCTCTCTCTATTTACAAGAAATTGGGTTTGGGTGACCCAAAGCCCACTGCGATGCGGCTACTGATGGCCGATCAAACGGTGAAGAGGCCTATTGGGATACTCTACGATGTGTTAGTAAAGGTGGAGTCATTCATATTTCCGGCCGATTTTGTGATTCTTGATTGTGAGGTCGATTTTGAGGTGCCTATTATTCTTGGGAGGCCATTCCTTGCTACGGGTAGAGCCTTGGTTGATATGGAGAAAGGGCAAATGAAATTTTGGTTGAACAATGAAGAAGTGACTTTCAACATTTGTATGTCCATGAGACAGAGTGGTGAGCTCCAATCGGTATCTTTCATATCTTACAGGGTTGAAAAGTCATCTGAGGTACAAATAGAAGAACGTCTGGGTGTAAAAGAACTAGCGACAGTGATCATGAATTTTGATAGCGATTGTATTGAAGAGTATGGGTCATTGGTCGCGGCACTTGATCGAGGTGTTGTTCGGTTTAAGCCAAAGAAGTTTGAGTTAGATATGATGCATCGCGAGTCTCCACCCGCGAAACCATTTATAGAGGAGGCTCAAAAATTAGAACTTAAGGCTCGACCACCTCATCTGAGGTATGTATTCTTGGGAAATGGTGACACTTTGCCGGTAATTATTGCATCAGATTTGAATGTGCATCAAGTTGAGAGTTTGGTGAAAGTGTTAAAAAATTTCAAAAGAGCTATTGGGTGGACTATTGCGGATATTATTGGGATCCCTCCCGGTATTTTTTTGCATAAAATCCAACTCATGCCCGATTATAAGCCAAGTATTGAGCACTAGAGATGTTTAAATCCACCTATGCAAGAGGTGATGAAGAAGGAAATCATTAAGTGGTTGGATGCTGGAGTGATATATCCAATCGCCGATAGTAGTTGGGTATGCCCTGTTCAGTGTGTACCTAAGAAAGGGGGAATGACTGTGGTCCCCAATGAAAAAAATGAGTTTGTTCCGATGAGGCCGGTGATTGGATGGAGGGTGTGTATGGATTACCGGAAATTAAATGCATAGACCGAGAATGACCATTTTCATATGCCCTTCATGGATCAGATGTTGGATAGACTTGCAAGAAAGGGGTGGTACTGTTTTCTTGATGGTTATTCGGGTTATAATCAGATTTCTATTACACCTGAAGATCAAGAGAAAACCACCTTTACTTGTCCTTATGGGACCTTCGCGTTCAAGAGAATGTCGTTTGGGTTATGTAATGCATCGGCCACCTTTCAGAGATGTATGATGTCAATATTCTTCGATATGGTGGAGGACACTATTGAGGTGTTTATGGATGATTTTTCAGTGGTTGGTGACTCCTTTGAGCGGTGTTTGAGTCATTTGTCTGAGGTTCTTAAGAGGTGTGAAGACTGCAACCTTGTGCTAAATTGGGAAAAATGTCACTTCATGGTGAAAGAAGGTATTATATTGGGTCATCGCATTTCAGATAAGGGTATAGAGGTTGATCGAGCTAAAGTTGAGGTGATAGAGAGACTTCCTCCACCCATCTCTGTAAAAGGTGTGAGAAGCTTTCTTAGACATGCGGGATTTTATCGGAGGTTCATCAAGGATTTTTCAAAGATTGCACATCCCTTGTGCAAGTTGCTTGAGAAAGAGTGTAAATTTTATTTTGATGAATCCTGTCTTTAAGGCATTTGGTGAGCTAAAGGAAAAATTGGTGTCTGCACCTATCATCATTTCTCCGGATTGGAGTAAGCCTTTTGAGGTTATGTGTGATGCGAGTGGGGTTGATCTTGGTGTGGTTTTGGGACAACGAATGGATACAATCCTTCACCCCATTTACTATTCTAGTAAAGCCCTCAATGAAGCCCAAAAGAACTACACCGTGACTGAGCAAGAGCTCCTTGCAGTAGTCTTTGCTTTCGAGCAATTTTGCTCTTATTTGCTTGGCACTAGAGTTATAGTGCATACTGATCATTCTGCTTTGAGATATTTGATGGAAAAGAAGGATGCAAAACCGAGGTTGATTCGTTGGGTATTACTATTGCAAGAATTCGACTTTGAGGTGAAAGATAGAAAAGGGACTGAAAATCAAGTTGCTGATCACTTGTATCGATTAGAAGATGAAGCAATGAGGGAGTTAGGTGAAAAGGGTGAAATTGATGATACTTTCCCTGATGAGCATATATTGGCTGCCTCCCAAGACTTGATTCCATGGTTCGCAGATTTTGCGAATTATCTGGTTAGTGATATCGTCCCACCGGACTTGTCCTTTCATCAAAGAAAAAAGTTCATGCATGCTGTGAAAAAGTTCTTTTGGGATGAGCCATACTTATATAGGAGTTGTGCCGATGGGCTTATTCGGCGTTGTGTGCCAGAAGTAGAGATGTTAAGTGTTTTGGAGGCATGCCATTCTTCGCCTGTAGGTGGGCATCATAGTGGTATCCGGACTGCCCACAAGATCTTGCAATGTGGCTATTATTGGCCAACTATCCACCAAGATGCTCATGAGTTCGCCAAGGCATGTGATAGATGCCAAAGAGATGGTGGCATTTTGAGAAAGCAAGAGCTCCCTTTAAATCCCATTCTTGTGATTGAATTGTTTGATGTGTAAGGCATTGACTTTATGGGCCCTTTTGTGAGTTCTCATGGGATGAAGTACATTCTTGTGGCAGTCGATTATGTGTCTAAATGGGTGGAGGCTATCGCACTTACAAATAATGAAGGGAAGAGTGTCACCGTGTTCTTGAAAAAGAACATATTTTCCAGATTTGGCACCCCACGTGCTATTATCAGTGATGGGGGATCCCAGTTTTGCAACAAGCTATTTAAGGAATTATTGGGAAAATATGGGGTTCGCCATAATGTGGCCACTCCGTACCATCCTCAAACTCAAGTTGAGGTGTCAAACAGGGAGATTAAGCAGATTTTGGCAAAAACGGTGAATGCTAGTAGAACGGATTGGTCAAGGAGGCTTGATGATGCTCTTTGGGCCTACCGGACAGCATACAAGACTCACATAGGTATGTCCCCATACCAACTTATATATGGGAAGGCTTGTCACTTACCGGTAGAATTAGAGCATAAAGCCTTGTGGGCAATGAAGAAGTTGAAAATGGATTGGAATGAGGCTGCGGAACAGAGGTTAAACGGGTTAAATGAGCTTGATGAATTTCGCTTGAAGGCATATGAAAGTTCAACCCTCTACAAAGAAAAGATTAAGAAGTACCATGACCAAAATATTGAGAAACGCGATATTTTGGTTGGGGATTTGGTGCTTTTATTCAATTCTAGGTTACGCTTGTTTCTGGGAAAACTCAAGTCCAAATGGACTGGTCCCTACTTGATCACCCAACTATTCCCTCATGGTGCGGTTGAGTTGGAGAACAAGGAGGGTGTGAGGTTCAAGGTGAACGGGCAGCGCATCAAAATCTATCTGGGGCATGCTGAAATGGCGAATGAAGTGATTGAGGGATACCATCTTGATGAAGTCTGAGTAATCAAGATTCCTCCGTCGTGCCGCGACGTTAAATCAAGCGCTGATTGGGAGGCAACCCAATATGTATCCTCTAGCCAACTATAGGTCTTTCGTGGTTTTCTAGGAATAGTTGCATTATTTTTGCTTTTATTACTTAATGTCCCGTTTGAATGTTCTTTTATTTTTCTTTAGAAGTGTTGGCTAGAGCGTAGTTTAGGATCCGTGTCCAAAAAGTGTCCAGAAAATACAAAAAAAATTAGCTTAATGGGTGTTAAATGTGCAGGGACCATATCAGCAGAAATCTGCAGAAAACTGGTCTGGTGCACCCATCGATGGACCATCGTCTCTGCGATGGACCGTCGGTAGGATCCGTCGTGTCCAGGAATGTTATTTCAATTTTTCTAAGTTAGGGCACTAATGACAGAGGCCTCGACGGACCATCGACCCACTTACGGTCTGTCTACGGGGAATCGTCGATCCCTTGCCCACCAACCCGACCCAACCCGTCCGGCTATATATAAAACTTTTTAAACTTTCAGTACCCACCTCTTCACATACCCCCTTAAACGGTTTTCCTCTCTATTTCCTCTCATTTTTCCCCCACTTCATCACCCATTAACTCCCAATTACTCCTCAGATTCCCACACTTCCCCCAAACCACAAGAACTCCTTTCTCTCCCAAATCTCCCATTTTCTTCAGTCTCTTTGCCGTTCGGTGTTCGTGCTGGTTGTTGCTGTTGTTCAACTACTAGTGTTCATACTATTATTCCTCTACTACAGTTGTCAGGTATGTTGTTCTGAGGCTAGATTAACTGTTGTTAATTTTCCTGATTACCTTGATGTCTAACTGTGTGGGTACTGAATTTTGGACCCTTTTGCATGCTTAAACTTACACCCACAAGTCCTAAGTCCCTTAGAACACTGAAATTGAAAAGGTTTGGGGTGTATTGCTAAAAGAATATGGCGTGTGTTTACATGATTGTGTTCCTGACCTAGGGTTTGATAGGCTGTCGAAAATGCATGATAAAACTAGGAAATTTCATACCCTACGAATGATGGGATGCTGGGTAAATATTAGGTAAACTTAGGCTTCTAAGAATACTTTGAATTAGTAAGAAGGGGGAACCAAATTGGCTGCAAAACTCTGTCCCTAAAGGATAGTACGAGACCCCATCGACGGACCGTCGGTTCCTCGACGGACCGTCGTTGGGGTTCGTAAACCCCAACTTCCCTTTCCTAATCTAAGTGTCCGTCGACGGATCCCTTTGACGTACCGTCGTCCCTTCGACGGTCCGTCCTGCACAACCGTCGACGGTGTCAGAATCTTTGCTTCTGATTTTCTGTAAATATAATCTAACTGTCCCGCGACGGACCCTTATGACAGATCGTCGTTCCTTCGATGGTCCGTCCTGCACAACCGTCGACACTGTCAGAACCTTTGTTTCTAACATTTTTAAAATCTATTCTAAGTGTCCTTCGACGGACCCCCATGACGGACCGTCGTGCCTCCGATGGTCCATCCTGCATATCCGTCGACACTGCCAGAACCTTTGTTTCTGATGTTTTGAAAAAACAATTCTAAGTGTCCCTCGACGGACCCCCATGACGGACCGTCGTCCCTTCGACGGGCCATCGATAAGTCCGTCCTACACTCTGTACTTCTGCACTGCCATTCCTTTTCTGTATTCTGCTTTTGTGTTTTCAGCTTTTGCATGTGTTGCAGGCTTCCACTGGTACTAACTACTTCTCTTTGCAGGTACTAATGGCACCTAAACAAGACCGGGTCTACTCACGAGGGCGTTCCAAGTCTGTCGCCCCGTTGAACCGACTGGTCATAGGCTCAGACGATGAGCGTAACCCGAAGTACGTGCCACCAGGCACCCACACTGCTACCCCTGCTGCTCGCCCCACCAGAGACACGCCCACGAGGGTGGCGCCCGGCGTAGTCACTGCCTCCCAATTTGACGAGGAGCGCATACTGACCGGCACACCTTCTGGGTCAGCTGCACATTCAGAGGGAGCGTCTGGCTCCGTGGAGGCATCCAATTCTGAGGAAGCTTCCCGCTTTGTGGAGGCTTCCGGATCTGAGGAGGCTTCTGCTTCTGCCTCGTCTGATGAGGCTGACAGTGCTGACTCTACTCCAGCACCCCAGACTGGTATCCCCGCTCCGGTTGCTGATCAGCCCAACCGGTGGTTGTCGAGGGGCAATACCAAGTCTATGCTGATACCAAGGTGCCCAATGACAAGGGGGTCATGACCCAGACCCTGACACTCGAGCGGCAGGTTCTCACGGGGAGTCTTTCCGCCATGCCGGCCATTCATGAGTTATTCACCAGACATCGGCTGGAGTGGACGGCTCGAGATGTAGGCCGCTATAGCGATAAGATGGACCGAGAGTTCTATGCCTCTTATGTGGCGACTCTCCGATCTCAGCTTGACAGGCGGGCAGCCCCCGCCAAATATGCACCGTTGAGTACGTCCGAGTCCGCGGTAAGCGGGTTGATATTTTCGTGCAGGCCATTCGCAGGTTTCTCTATGGCGCAGATGTAGATGCCACCCGGACCCCTCTCACCGCCAAGTTTGGCTACCGGTGGAAGTCGATCAAAGATGGACGGTTCCAGCGTGAGCCAGAGGTGAGAGAGACCACCAAGCGGTGGATTGCACAGAACCTCTCCGTAGATGGTGAGGCTGCCGATTGGGTGCGGGAGCCCAATGGGATTATCAAGAAGGCCAACCTCACCTTCACAGCCAAGTTCTTATGGATATTAGTCCGACACTGCCTTTTCCCCACTGCTGCTGATAACATTGTCACTTGGGATCGTGCAGTGCTGATGGCTGCCATGATTGCGGGGTTCGAGGTGGACTTCGCATGGCTATTGCAGGCGGTCATGCATAAGAGGGCCTTTAAGGCCACTACTACTTACCCCTTCCCGTGCATGGTTTTTGCATTGTGCAGGTCTGCAGGAGTGCCCGTGTGGCACATTGATGTGATCAAGACCCCGCCTGGCCAGGTTGATATCGGTCTCATCCGAGATGAGGCAAATGAGTTGGCCCCCAACAGAGGGCCCCTTGTAGAGGTGCAGCCGCTAGGTGAGAACCTGGCAGCCACGGTAGAGCAGGCCCAAGGGGCTAATCCGGCTACATCTGAGCCTACCAACACCACTCCGGTCGAGTCTATCTTGGGTGGTAGCACCACTCCGAGCTCCTCCCGCTCTATCCCATATGCTACACTGGTCCCGCTTGCTAGGGTCCAGAAACTAGAGGCCCAAATGGCCACACTTCTGCATCACATCCAGCCTCGGATGCAGAGGTCCATCGCTGAGGCAGAGGAGCGTATAGAGAGGAAGATGGCCCAGCATACTGAGCGGAAGATCATGGAGGTTCACCAGCGCTTGGATGCATTTGAGTTGCGGGTTCTCGCTCGGCCAGCCCCTATAGTAGATGTGACGACTCTCCAGACTGCTGTGGAGAGTCTGAGAGTAGACTTGGATACTATACTGGAGGCTCGGGTGCCTGAGTCTGAGGCCCCTTCTGCAGAGCCTGTTGAGGACACGGTGATGGCTGCCCTGTTCGCCACTACTGATGTGCCACCACCTCCACCACGAGATCGTGCCAAGAGGCACTGGACCAGAGATGAGGATGAGTCCCGGGCACGGAAGAAGGAGCGCCATAAGTTGGAGGCTGCGAGGAGAGCCTCGCTGATTGATGAGGAGGCCCACCGGTTGAGGGTTATAAGGTGGATACTGGGGCGTATAGTTCCAGAGTTGCAGAGGCTGAGAGGAGCACTACTACTGGTGCTGTCATTGCTGAAAGGAGCACTACTGATGGTGATGTCATTGTTGAGGACACTATTGATGGTGTCCCTAATACAGAGGGAGCGGGTTCCGGGAATCCGGACCCGCCAGCTTGTTGATCACCGGCGCTTTGCGCCTCAGGTTTGGTTCACCTACCACTCTATTTTATATACTTTTATGCATTGGGGACAATTGCATGTCTTTTTTGTTGAGGGTGGGGTAAATGGAAAGTGAGTACTAGGGTGAAGTCTGAGTAGCCCAACTCACGATCCTCTCTTGGTTTTTTTTTGCCTGTGTTCTTTTTCCCCAAGAGACTGGTTATTTTATTGTTGAACCGGCATGTTGGTATGTATTGTACATAGTATAGGAATGGAATCTGAAGCATGATGGCTAAACAAAATGATATCCTGATTTAAAGAAAATGTTGCATGACTAGGCACAGTAACTGATAAATGTATGGCTCTAAGCATGACATAGAGATACACCACTGCATGACCCTAAATCTAAGACTCGAACTAGGTTTCTCATTATTTGGTAGAGTAATGAGATGTCAAATGAGTGTGAGGAAAATTTGAATATTTCACCATTGGTACTGAGCTAGAACTTGCCTGGTTAGTCCTGCTAAAAGTAAGCCGTGATAGACAATTAGGAAAGGATCATAGGCCCTTATTCAAGATAGCCAATCTTTAGCCTAGATAATAGAAAAACAAACGAAATTAATCCCTTCTTGATCCAAATGATTTGAGCTTATAATAGACCTTTCCTTTTCACCCCAACTGATCTTTTCTGGGAACAATGTGTTGGCCCTGGTCCCTCCTTGGACATGTGCACCTCAGCTTATGCCAAAAGCATAAGTTGAGGGTGGCTAATGCAGAAAAACAACCTTGTCGTGGCCCTGACTCAACTTTGGGTATTGTGTACCTTGACTCATGGCAAAACCATGAGTTGAGGGTGGCTATTATGAGGAATGCTCCGGAAAGTGGGGTTGAACGAATAAAGAGAGAGAAAGAACAAAAGAAAAGTGACTCAAGAAAAGTTGAAAGAAAAGTGAAAAATTTGCAAATTTGAAAATACAAGTAAGAAAAGAAAAGAGTCACTTACACAAAAGGAGAAAGAAGGGAGAACAGCAAGGTGAAAGAATACAAGAAAATCAAGAAATAGGGCGGAATAAAATGATGAAAAGGTAGGACGCTTAGCCGTTATGTCAAGGAGGGCAATAAGTCACTAAAATACATCTAAATATATCCTACCTGACCCCGAGACTAGGTTACAAGCTAAGAAAGTCCTATCGTGATCCTAAAAGTCTATTATGGTGAACTTAAAGCAGTGAAAATAAGGGCAAGCCTATGGAAATAAGTATAAATGAGGTGTGAAGTTGTTCTGAGAGTGAGTGTTGAAAAATAATCCTTATACTCAAACTGAATTCATTGTGTGAAAAATGAGGATGTTGTTTTGGAGCGAGGACACTAGTTGCAATACCGGAAAATTGGTACCTTGGTGAGAGATCAAAGAGGATAGGTGTCGGTGTGTGGTGAGTCTGTGTCATGGTCTGATTCACATGAGCGAGCCTAATAGTGATAGCATGCATAAACATAATGAAAATAATTGGGATTGATAGCCAGATGATTGGAAAGTTAAAATAAGGATACTCTTGTACAAAGATTTTGTGATGAGTCATAGTGCGTCGCTTGAGGACAAACAACGAATTTAAGTTGAGGGTGTTGATGTACCGTGATTTCACGGTACTTTCAATGCTTTTTCCTTAAGTTTAGGGTGTGTCTAAGGCCTTTAAGTATTAGTTTTAATGTATTTTTCGCTTTGTTTGCAGGAAATCTGTCCAGAATGAAAACGCGGAAGAAGTGTGCTGAAATTGCAGAAGTGACGACCTACGGAGCCATCGACGGTCCGTCGACCCCTCGACGGTCCGTAGGTGGCCACCGTCGTATGAAGGAAATGCTGATACAGGAAGATCGGGGAATTCTGACTAAGTGTGAGGCTACGCAGGCTCTCGACGGACCGTCATCTCCACGACAGACCGTCCTGCACATCCGTCATCGTTAACAGAAAGTAGTTCTAGTACCCGACTTGAAAAGATTCTAAGTGTGGAGAAACGGAAGCCATCGACGGTCCGTCGTGGCCTCGACGGTCCGTCGTGGCCTCGACGGTCCGTCATCCAGGTTGTCAACTCAAACGCGGTTTTTGGGTAGATTTTCCTTAAATAGATTTCCCTTTTTATGTTAGGACTCTATTATCATAAATACTTGTAAAAACCTCATTTTTCAGGTTAGACTCTTTGGTATTTTTCAGTTTTATTGTTCTAGTTGTTGAACTTGAGATTTTGGAAATTAATCTATTTTCCGCAATCGTTTGTTGCAAGATTATTGATTAATACAAGTAATTTTCTGGGTTTTCTTCAATATCATCAAAGTAAGTACATGAATTCTTATCAAACTAATATGAATTGTGTGATTATTAACATGGGTAACTAAATCCATAACTAGGGTTGGGGAACCATGGGTAAATAACAAGGTAAAAACTAGCTAAAATAACAATTCTAGAATAGTATCTTGCATGTATTGATAATTCTTTCGTTTAGAAGTCTTTTCAACGTGTGCACGCGTTAGAACTCGTCTTGTTTCTACTTGCCGGACCAAGGAGGTAGATAATTAGAATAGAATTATCAACGTAGATTTAGTATACACTATCTAATAGGCTAGTGTCGATTGGTGCGAAGTAACAACTAAGCCAAACATCAATTATGATGCTTAATATGAGGTAAAGGTAAGGTTTAGTAAAGCATACACACGTAGCCGGACCAAGGTGCGGAGTGAAATTTCCTAGTTGCCGGACCAAAGAATTAGGGATACATAACTTACCACTTTGCATGCAAGATATTAGGAAAGGATTGTTATAGCTAGAATTACCGAGTTATGAACCTGTGGGGAACACTTCAGCCCTAGTTACTCTCATTACTTGATAAAAATCAAATCTTTGAACTTGTCTATTTAGAAATAGCTAATTATATTCGTTACTTAATACCTCCCTTTTTGTTACTTGTTTTCGGAAAGGACTTGACTAAATAGAACTAATCGTAGGTTAAAGTTAAGTCTAAATCATTTTCCTCATGGGATCGACCCCAACCTCATAGTTCGGTTCTTTACTTGATACGACCGCTTATACTTCTTTTCGAGAAGTAAATTTGAGCGTATTACTAAGCCCTCGTTTTGTATTATTATTTTTTGCTAGAGGTTTAGAACAGGTACAATTGAAGTGGGTCAAAAACCCAAAACAAAATGGATCCAAATACAGGTCCAGGCGGACAGAAACCGGATTTGGGCCCAACACACTCTCTCTCTCTTTCTCTCTCTCTTTCTTTTATTCCTTTGTTTATTTGTCCGCTATTATTTGTTGTTAGCTTTAGGGTCGGAAATTCCAAATTCCCCGTAAAACGCCGTAATGTTTTAACGACTTAAAGTTGAGCCAAGTTTGATAGTTTTAAAATAGTAAAATTTTTCAAGTTAAGATGATAAAAAGCTAAAAATTCATTTCCAAACAACTCTAAATAATTTTTATCCCAAAATAATTTAAGTTAGATCATTTTAGTCAAATAGAGGAGTTATCGGATAACCGCAAGTAAGCGAACGTCTTAGGTGCTTTCAAAATCTTCCAAAGACGTTAATGAGAATCCCCGAACCCCTTTAAAGTTTTCAAAATGATTTTTCTGTTCAAGTCATTTGAAAACATAGTTTTTCTTGATTTTTTTAAAAATTAAGTGGCGACCCTAAAAAAGTCTCAAAACGATAAAAAAATATATTTTTCCAAAAATGTTAAAACACAGATTTAGAGAACACATCTTAATATTCAAATGTGTATTCAGATCAAAACACCCGGATCTTAATTCAAATCTTAATATTCAGATGTGTATTCAGATTCATACCTCTTAATCTTAATGAAAACAAATGAGGCCTAAAAATGCACCATTTAATTAAAGAATTAGGACAATTAATGCTCCACTAAAAAGAAATAAGACTATTTTGAGTCTAAACTAAAAATAATGGACTATTTTGAGCCTTTTGTGATGTCCCGCCATGATTCCAGTCAGATTTTTCATCCGGAGAGGCGTAGAAGACTCCAGAGTTAAGAGGAGGCTTGTGGAGGATTCTAGAGAACCTTAGATATTTCAAGAATGTGTAGAATTCTCTAGAAAAGGGGACCAAAGTGTAAATATTTTAGGGACTAGTAAAGTAAATATTAATTGTACTTTAGTCCCTAGGAAGTAGTATAAATAGAGGTGCCCCTCATTTGCAAAGGCACCAAGCAAGTTGTAAAACAATCTTCCAAAACAATACAAAAGCCTTCTTCAAAGCTATCTTTCTTGTTCTTTCTAAGTCTTTCCAAACATTCTCTTAGCGTTCCAAGTCTTAAAGGCTTCCTTGAACTTACAAGATCTTGAAAGATTAGTGAGTAAGTCATTGAAGGCTGCACGGAGTCTTAGCAAATAATCTAAGTCCGTGACAACGTGGTATCAGAGCGAGGTTTGTTACTAAGGGAATGACTACCGAAGGAGACGTAAACGGCGTTAGCACCACCAAAGTCCGTATGGATGGTGGAAAAAAGAACCAAAAGGGGAAGAAACATCAAAAGGGTAATGAGCAGGTGTTTCCCGATCCCACACCTTGCGAGGTGCTAACATCTCATCCGCCCTCGACTGCTGAAGCAAGTGACGATGAATTGGGCGAAGACGCCATACACGTCACCACTAGAGAAGAATGGGTCGCAAGGGTGGAAGTGGCAAGGCAGGCCGTGTAGATATTAGGCCGGCACATGAATGTGGCCAACGACAAGTTCAAGACCCTTGAGGACTTCACCCTTGAGGAGAACGAGAACATTCGTAAGGGGTTGGAGGGTCGCCAGCGGGCCGAGTTCGAGATGAAAGAGGTCATGACTTCCTTGGAGTGTCGGCTTATGGACGCGCTTAGCACGTCCAGACGCCGAAGGCCGAAGTGAGAACACTCAAGGAAGGCATGGAGGTTGGAGGATCTATATCATCCGACCGTGATAGGGAGGCCAGGGTCGAGGCTCCCAAGACACCCATATTCAAGGGCGTCTGTGACGCTCAAGAGGTGGAAAACTTTCTATGGCACTTGGAGAATTACTTCAAGAGTTGTCAGGTGAGAAGCGACGATAATAAGATCAACACCGTCGTGTTGTATCTGTCCGAGATGGCTATGCTATGGTGGAGGTGCAAAGAGGCTGAGATTGGGAAGGGGACGTGCACCATCAACACGTGGGAGCAATTCCGCGAAGAATTTAAGAAATCCTTCTTCTCTAACAACATCGTGTACGAGGTGCGCAAGTTCCGGGAATTGAAGGAAACGGGAAGCATTCGGGTGTACGTGAAGGAGTTCACAACTCTAATGCTTCAAATTCCCAACCTCACAGACGAGGACATGTTGTTCCACTTCATGGATGAACTGCAGAATTGGGACAAGACGGAGTTGGAGCTGCGACAGGTCAAGACCATAGATGAAGCCATCACACAAGTTGAGTCCTTGACGGACTTCAAGCATGAACGACATAAAAAGGCGAAGGGCAAGGCTACAAGAAGTATTTATGCCAAAGGTGGGGGAGACCGTGGCCGAGGCAAGGAGCAGCAGGCACACCCCAAGCAGCACGAACCCCACAAGTTGGACAACAAGCGGTTTGTTCGCCAGAATTACATGGAGAAGCGGGCGCAGACCAACAAAGGAGATGATTGCTACATATGCGGTGGACCGCACGGTTATGCCAAGTGCCCCGAGATGAAGAACCTTGGTGCCATCCTATGTGAACGGAAGCAGAATGACACACAAGAGCAAGAGCAACATGCGGGACAACGTAGTTAGGCATGGTTGGATTGTACGGTGCGATTGCCAAGCATATCAAGAAGCCAAGAGACTTCAGCACAAAGTATGTAGACATCTCCATAAATGGACGACCAGCTCGTGCCATGGTAGACTCCGGGGCCGAAGCAAACATCATGACCAAGACGGCAGCAGAGAGGTTAGGGCTGACCTATGTGCCAAGCAACACCCGCCTCAAGACTGTTAACGCCCCACCGACTCCCGTGTGCGGGGTCGCCCAAGGAGTAAGCATCACGTTGGGGAAGTGGCAAGAAAGACAAACTTTACCGTCGCTCCTCTAGTTATATATGATATCATTCTCGGGCAAGAGTTCTTCCAGCTCTGCCACACGATGATCGACCCCTACCTCCAACGACTCATGGTCATGGAGCGGGAAGGGTCAGGCATGGTATCTCTAGTCAAAGTGCCGAAAAAGGAAGGACACGCCACTTATCGGTCATGCAGATTGTGAAGGGCCTAAAGAAAGGAGAACCGATGTTTCTAGCTACCATTGCAAGTTCGGGAGAAGACAATGGTACTATGGAGTCCTTGCCACCACTCATAGAGAAGGTCCTTGAAGAAAACAAGGACGTGATGCTAGACGAGATGCCAAAGACTCTACCTCCGAGGCGCGAGGTAGTTCACCGGATAGAGTTGGAGGTCGGAGCCAAGCCACCCACACATGCACCTTACCGTATGGCTCCACCCGAGTTAGAGGAGCTAAGGAAGTAGTCTCCTTGAGGTCGGTCACATCCGTCCATCCAAGGTACCTTATGGCGCGCTAGTGCTGTTCTAGAAAAAGAAATACGGATTGTTGCGCTTATGCATCGACTATCGGGCGCTCAATAAGGTCACAATTAAGAACAAATATCCTATCCTGCTAATTGCAGATTTGTTTGATAAACTTAGTCAGGCCAAGTACTTCACCAAAATGGATCTCCGGAAAGGCTACTACCAAGTGCGCATCGCGGAGGAGGATGAGCCGAAGAAAGCATGCATGACAAAATATGGAGCATACGAGTGGTTGGTGATGCCATTCGGCTTAACCAACGCACCCGCCACCTTTTGCACGCTGATGAACAAGATATTTCATCCCTACTTGGACCAGCTCGTGGTTGTGTACTTGGATGACATAGTCATCTATAGCAGCACATTGGAGGAGCACGTAGAGCACTTGACGAAAGTCTTCTAAGTCTTACGGGAGAACCAGCTCTATGTCAAGCGGGATAAGTGCGAGTTCGCCCAGCACGAGGTGCACTTATTAGGCCATGTTATCATCCAGGGCTAACTACGGATGGACGAGATGAAGATTAGGGCGATCTAGGAGTGGGAGGCACCCACGAAGGTGACCGAGCTACGATCTTTCCTTGGACCTGCGAACTACTACCGCAGGTTCATCAGTGGCTTCTCCGCTAAAGACGCTCCACTGACCGAGTTATTGAAGCAGAATAAGCCGTAGGTTTGGAGCGAGGAGTGCCAAAGAGCGTTCGAAGGTCTTAAGGCCGCAGTGATGGAAGAGCCAGTCTTGACGCTGCCCGACTTCTCCAAGACCTTTGAAATACATACGGATGCATCAGACTTTGCCATTGGGGGAGTCTTAATGCAGGATAGACACCCAATAGCATTCGAAAGCCGCAAGCTAAACGATATCAAATGACGTTACACGATGCAGGAGAAAGAGATGACGGCCATTGTACATTGCCTATGCACATGGAGATACTACTTACTAGGCTCCAAGTTCTTGGTCAAGACCGACAACGCGACCACTAGCTACTTTCAATCACAAAATAAGATCACACCGGAGCAAGCTAGATAGCAAGATTTTCTAGCCGCGTTCGACTACGTCTTGGAATACAAGCCAGGAAGAGGCAACGTCGTGGCCGATGCACTAAGTAGGAAGGCCGAGCTTTCTACCATCACTACAACTCACTGTGACATTCAAGATGCAATCAATGATGGCATGCAACACGATCCAGAGGCCAAGAAGCTGAAGGAACTGGCTGCCAAGGAAAAACCAGTCGCTTTTGGGTAGAAGATGGCTTTTTGCTCAGTACTGGTCGAAGGGCCTATGTGCCCAAATTTGGGTCTATCAGGCGGCGCATCATTAAGGAAAGCCACAATACACCGTGGGCTGGGCATCCGGGGCAGCGACCTACGAGGGCGCTGATCGAGGCTATTTACTTCTGGCCACGCATGCGGGACGACATCGAGTGCTATGTGCAGACTTATCTTGTGTGCCAACAAGACAAGGTAGAGCAAAGGCAACCGAGAGGGTTACTATAGCCACTACCCGTAGCAGAACGCCCATGGGAGAGCGTGACTATGGACTTCATCACTTCCTTGCCGAAGTCCGACGGGTTTGGTACGATCATGGTCGTGGTGGACAGCTTTTCAAAGTATGCTACCTTCATGCCCGCCATAACCGGTTGAACCGCAAAGGAAGTTGCTCGATTATTCTTGAAGAACGTTGTGAAATATTGGGGGCTGCCGAGACATATCATTAGCGACCGAGACCCCTGCTTTACCGGGAACTTTTTGGAGGAAGTTGTTTGAGATACTTGGTACGGAGCTTCACTTCTCCATAAGTTTCCACCCGCAGACCGACGGCCAGACCGAATGCGTCAACGCCCTATTGGAGTGCTATCTAAGGCAATATGTTAGTGCGCATCAGAAGGATTGGGCCAAACTCCTAGACATGACACATTTCTCCTATAATTTGCAGAGGAGTGAATCCACCGGGCGCACACCATTTAAGTTGGCGACAGGCCAACAACCCCAAACTCCGTATTCGTTGCCGACTGCTTTTAAGGGAAAGAGTTTGGGTGCCTACCATCTAGCCAAGGGATGGGAGGAGCATCTTGACACTGCCAAGTCCTACTTGGATAAGGCAGCCAAGAAGATGAAAAAGTTCGCCGACCGCAAGCGTCGTCCCACAGATTATAAATAAGGCGACATGGTCTTGGTGAAATTCAACCCAAGACAGTTCAAGGCACTAAGAGGCGTTCATCAAAACTTAGTGCGCAAATATGAGGGTTCGTTCAAGATCGTTGCCAAGGTGGGCAAGATCTCGTACAAGATAGAGTTACCTCCACACTTCAAGATCCATCCGGTGTTTCATGCGAGCGTTCTCAAGCCACTCATGCGGACAAGGAGGATCATAGCCGGAACCGATCACAACGGGCACCTATTACTATCACCGCCTCGCACGACTGGGAGATTGAGGATATCATAAATTATCAAGCCAAACGGAAGCGAGGTCAACAAGCCAGCTCCATGTTCCTAGGGACAAACTCCTGAGGAGGCCACATGGAGAGATATGAAGACTTGTGGCAATTCAAAGACAAAGTCTAGGAGTTTTTGCAGCAATGCGCCGCGGTCGTCGCATCATCAGGTGGGGAGCGTGTGACGTCCCGCCACGATTACAGTAAGATTTTTCATCTGGAGAGACGTAGAATACTCCAGAGTTAAGAGGAGGCTCGTGAAAGATTCTAGAGAACCTTAGATATTTCAAGAATGTGTAGAATTCTCTAGAAAAGGGGACCAAAGTGTTAATATTTTAGGGCTTGTAAAGTAAATTGCAATTTAGTCCCTACGAAGTAGTATAAATAGAGGTGCCCCTCATTTGCAAAGACACCAAGCAAGTTGTAAAACAATCTTCCAAAGCACTACAAAAGTCTTCTTCAAAACTCTCTTTCTTGTTCTTTCTAAGTCTTTCAAAACATTCTCTTAGCGTTCCAAGTCTTAAAGGCTTCCTTGAACTTACAAGATCTAGAAAGATTAGTGAGTAAGTTGTCGAGGCCGCATAGAGTCTTAACAAATACTCTAAGTCCGTGACACTTTACTCTGAAATGATAGTACAAACTTATGGGTATTTTAAATAATTCTTATCATTTGTGGATATAAATCATATTTCTCTTAAAAAGTTAAATATTTCTCCCAAAACATATGGCCGTGCATAATAAAACATCACCCAAAAATAAGTTGCCAAAAATATTTGAGAATTTATGGCCAAACGCTTGATAATTGATCAATCTTTTTTCAATCCATATGTATAATAAAGCTAGAGTTGGAGAAAAGATCTGACATACTGTTAAATCCAAAAATGATATTTTATCTTTTTTTTCTCAATTTTTTTCTTAATTGTTCCTATTTATATCATATATTAATTTTTTTTTAAAAAAATTCTTAATTACATTCTCGTAATTGTTGATCTCTTTCTTTAGTTTAAAAAGCTCAAAAGTCACTGTGACTTATTTAATGATACAATTATTATTTTTTTCTAAAATTTTGAACATTTCTCTTTATTATATTGTGATAGAATATGCAGAGAAGTGAATATACTCAATATTTTTTTATTCCTGAAATTGCTCCGCAATGCAATGTGTATCTTGTAGACTGTAGTGTATACTGAATTATGAAGAACATGATTAGAAGGTCTGTATATTACATGCTTAGTGTATTGAAATTTTTTATTATGGATGAGGCATAACTTACACTAGTTGTCTCAAGTTGTACTTTATTATTATTAAATTTGGATTCGTATTTTATATTGTATTGTATTTGAGATTCATTTTACTAAATCAGTGCATTAAGTTTGTGCTAAAAATCAAACATAGTGGAAGAAGTGATTATCAAATATATATCATCAATTTTGTCTTTTTTCATATTAAATTACTTTAAATATTTTAATAGGTAGCTGAAAAAGACATTTTTTAGTATGAACAATCAAAAAACTATTACTCCCTCAATTCTTATTTATATTCACCAAATCAATTTCTACTTCATCATTCATATTTGTCAAATTTAAAGTAATAACAAATTTTATATTTGTGAGAATAACAAATTTTAAAAAGTGATGATGTGATTATTAATTTTATTTATATATGAAATAAATGATTAATAGATATAAAAGTGCAATTTTTTTAACATAATATAAACTCGTGGGTCAATTTTTATATGCAAAAATCTCAAATTTTGACATGGAATTCCCTTACTTGACTTTTGGAGAATATGATATAATTTTTTTTATAAATTTAATTATACATTATAATAAACTATCCAAAAAGTATAAATACTTTCTATCTAATTTTAGTTGAGTATATACATTGACATCCTTGAGCACAATCTTCTATGGAGTGGGCTTCTTGGTGGGCTAAAAGGCTTCAAAACAGAAAGGCATAATTTTACCCAACACATCATGTGGATTTTCGCAACTCAAAAGCATCAAATCACAGAAAGAGCGAGGAAAAATTAAAAGTAACATTCATCACAATTGAGAATCTTGAAACAAACATTGAGTGAGCATCATGGATTCATCAAACCTTACATCACTTCCAGAAGAAGGCTCAGAAGACACCCATCACCCTTCTGCCTTTTCTTCTGCTCCTACTCGCCCTCCCATTCAGTAAGTTCATTTTCCCCAAATTTTTAAAAATTGTAATTTTGAGTGCTGTATGGATTGTGGGTTTCTAATAAGTTTGATTTGAAACATGTGATTCACATTCTTGTAGTTGTTTCCTGTTGAAAGTTCAATCTGTGTTAAAGAAAACTAGTAGCTTGTTCTAGTGTTTAACAACTTCTATTATGAAAAAATTTACTTCATGCTAGCATATTTAAGGGTTTGCCTTTTGGTTGAGCTCGTCACACCGGGCTTGCCTAGTGTAGGTTATCCTATGTGGTTTGCGAGTTATTACATAAGAGCGGAGTTTTTACCTGCACCCAAAGGCTAGCAGCTGCGGGTTTCCTAGTCGTAAAAAATATATTAGTTGGGGGTTGGGAGTATGGGGGAGTTCTTTTAGTGCTTTAGGTCAGATAAAGGTGTCTCTATTTGCAATTCAAAACCAGAATTCTAGAACTGTAGAGATTTATTGTTTTTGATTAGTTGTATTAAAGTATTATTTGGCTGAAAATTTTATCTTAATTATCTCTGCAGGACTTCTTCACAAAAATATGCACCTTTAGACTGGTCACATTATTTCGATCAAGAGGATGACATTCAGATCCCAGATTCAGATGATGTTTGTGCTCACTTCTGTTGAATTTTGCTTAGTGAATATTTTCCCTCTGCACTTTGTTACCCCCTAAGAAATAACAACTACATTTCTTTATGCTCTTCTTTTTGAAGTCAAGTAGCAAGATCATCTTTTATTTGCTTTGTCATTTCAGGTATTTCATGTTTATATGGCAGGGACAGAAGGGCCTGTTATTTTTTGCCTGCATGGTGGTGGTTATTCTGGGTAGGTATTCTTTTGGTGCAACTTTCTAACATCTAATCCAAATTTTTCTGTTGTAGCAGTTGTGGTTACGAAGTGTATAACCATATTCCATTTTAGGTTTTGTTCCAGATGAATTTCGATCATAACAAATGCATTTAATCCTGATGACTTTTTCCTTTTTTTGAACATTTATCCTTATGACACTTTGGTCTTCAAACAAAAAGTGATATGGGAGCAACTTACATTTGAGCCCTTCTTTTCCAACTTTTCTCTTAAAAGAATTGAAGTTCGACCTTCTTATTAATAATCATAGCCAAATAAAATCCGAGTTAAGACATCCAAATAATGGAGTATTCCTCACTCTGCATGTTTGTTCTGATGTGTCTTGTATCTATAGGGCAATCCTTTTGCGCTAATTGACCAATAATACATCAAAGTCCAACAAAAAGGAGCTTTGCCTGAGTAGAAGCAAGTGACTTGGAGGGAAGAGGAGAAGATCAATTTTATGGCCTAGCCTTAAAAAAGATGCAAAAGATGTATAGCAACTCCTTTATTTACATAATAGTCGTTTAGTTTGACTTGGTGCATACTGTGCTGAAGTTGCTTCATTTTCCCTGTGCTTATGCCAACTGTTTAAGAATCATCTGACTGCAGAAGATGCCAGAGAGATCAAGAAAAAGGGGAATCAGGAAGAGCCAAATAGGAAAACTTGCACTTCCTTGTTCTCACATTTTGGTAGAAAACAGTAATTTGATTGCAGAGTGGCTTGGTTAAGGGTGGAGAATGATATGATTATACCATTTGAAGGGGAACCTTGTCCTTCGTATAACTGCTGTATCTTGATGTACAAGCCAAAATCCACTGCTTACATAGAAAAGATTAATGAAGAAAGAAGTATCTTTTGTTACTCCTAACATCATTCTGACTAGTATGGAACAATCTATTGTTTCTCTCATGCTAAATAAGTTTTTTGTTCAAAGGACATGAGGTAGTTGCCCTTGGATTCTGTCTAGGGGTAAAACCGCACGCATTATATGTAGGTTAGTTGCACGTTACTGGTTTGAACCCTTCCACAGCGTAGACAAACACAGAGATGAGAGGAGTGGAGGTAGGCTCATTAACCATCTAGTTTTGAACTCCATGCCAGCTAGCCCTTGGGGATTTCTCGGTTATCAAAAGAAAAGAGAGACATAGGGACGTATTCCTCCAAGCTGTGTTTCTATCCCTGCCAGTTTAAAGACATAGTGAGGTAGTCCTCCAAGCTGTGTTCCTAACCCTGCCAATTTTCTAGATCATCGATCTAGCTAAAACTCAATCAGCTATTCTTGAGAGAATCTATGAGATGTTGAACAAGGGAAACCCAAAGTCCACAGCTGTTATTGTGGTTGTGCCACAAATTTGTATTTTATATGGTCACAAGCTTGGCGTGCTATAAAGAATCTTTTTGTAGCTTTGTGTCAACTCTCCAGGGAATGGACTTGGGAGTTCAAGTGTCTTCTAGCTGAGAACTTGCGTGGAAGAGGAATTTGTGCAACTTTCTGAAGATATTTGGAAGCTTTCATCTTACAGTTTAGGAAACTCAGTGAAGACAAGGAGCTGGGTAAAAGCCTAGGTGGTGGATTTGAAAATAAAATTAAATGTAGTGCTCTACTTTATGTTTTATTTTTTACTTGAATGCTAGGTATCTTGCTTTGCCAGGAGCCTTTTGTTCAAGAAGTTACTTCAGTGACTCCCTTTTTTTTTATAGGTCAGTCAACGACCTTAAAAAAATCTTGGTGTCCATGCTCTTATACCGTTTAGTCAGTTTATTTAGTGAATTCTTTAGTTAATTCAAGATGCTTGGAAATTTTCTTTCTGTTGGATGGTACAGAGACTGTTGGTGAATGGATTTGCTTGCTTTCTTCCTCTATCTGTAAGTAGTTGAACATCAATTTTGAAATTCAAAACAGTATGCTAAATCTATTCAGTTTTATTTTCTCAGGCTTTCATTTGCATTGGCAGCAAGCAAACTTAAGGAGAAAGCTAGGATAGTGGCCATGGATCTAAGAGGACATGGAAAGACATCTACACAAAATGATGTAGATTTGTCTATTGAGGTACCTAAGAGCGATGTATCTTGCTACTATGAGCTTCAGCATTTGATGCTTTTGAGAAACTTTTTTTCCCCAATTCCCATGTTATGGTGGACTAATTGTTTGCAGAGGCTATGCAGTGATGTGTTTTCTGTTTTGAAGACCATGTATGGAGATGCTACGCCTGCAATTGTGCTTGTTGGCCACAGGTTGTACTTTGCTCATGAAGTTAGTTCATATTCAATTGTTTACGCCTTTATTTGACTAGTTACTACGTTGTGAGTAACTTTGTGAATAGATAAATATCTACTTACAGCACTAAAGGTCTATGCGATGCTGGGAGCTGAACAACCCATAGGAGATCAGTCCCAAATAAGTATTATATGCTAATCAAAAACATAGTTTTGAGGATCATACAGTTTTAGGACTAATAAAGGATCAATTCTTTGGAGACTCTATATACAGCGCTTTAGATTGCATTCAGCCTTGGTACATGAATCTAAAGTAGCCATTTCCGTTCATGCCAAAATGTTTGGAGGATTTCTTTGTAGTCATCTCTGCTGTGTTAAGCTAAATAAAAGATTCTATGTTATATCATTGCTAAGTAGCGGCAAGCTAAGAGTCACAAAGCTTTTTAGTTGGATGCAATTTCCCTGAACAATTTTTTTTTTTTACATTAGCTCAGTAATTCTATAACAGAATGACTTGTATTAGTGTAGCAGTGGTCTGTAAACCAAATCGATCTCTGTCACAATGATCAGACTGATGATTACTTTGAATTTTAACTCATTGATTTGCCACATTTCTTTGCCTTTTTCCATTTTATCTTCCAGTCTGAAGAGTCATGAAATGTATCTTTTGTTGTTTTACTTTTTCAATTTTTTTGGTTGGTCTGAATTCCTGTCATTTCTTCCTAGATATTTGTTACCAACATTGAAAATGGTTTGCAAGCATAAGAAATAAGGAAAAAACCTTTACATGTTTTCCCTTGAAAGAAGTTTTTGTCCTGCTATGAATTAACTATTTTAGCTTTATATCTTAATCACCTGCATGCTTGGGTTAAATGTTTTCTGTACCACAAATAAGAGGTGGTGCTTAGAGTTTTCTGTTAATGTCACAGTATGGGAGGTGCAGTTGCAGTTCATGTTGCTGCAAAGAAATCACTTCCAAGTTTGGCCGGCTTGGTGGTTGTGGATGTTGTTGAGGTTGTCAGTCTTTCTAACTTTTAGGATATGCTTTTTATTTCATCATGTACTGATTTCCTAATATATCAGGGTACAGCAATGGCATCATTGATTCATATGCAGAAGATACTATCGAACAGAATGCAACATTTCTCGACCCCTGAAAAAGCGGTACCCAATGCTTAAAACTCCTTCCATTTCTGACAGCATTCTTGCGCACCTCTTACCATATTGAGCAAAGTTTTATTATTTTGTGTTTAGTCAAGTAGCCTTTTTCTCAGGTAGGGTTTGGTTTATATTCAATCTACCCAGTCCAACCCAAAAATAACTTATTTTCCATGAAAATATAAAAATCACTATCAGAGGGAGTACTCTGCAATAGTCTATATTTTGATTATGTATATTATGTTACTGCTGTTTGCTTCGTGTCCTGTGCCTGTTAAACAAAAATTGTTTCTAATTTAATAAAACTAACACATTGTTTTTTGCTATGGAGCTAGCTCAGTTTTATTTTTGGATGTAATATCTTTTATAATTTTGCATCTTCTTGATGCCATCAATGAAATCATTTACTTCATCAAAGAATAAGTAAATGTCATTGAGTAAACAATCTAGTCACTTATTTTTGTTATTTTTTTGTTGACAAATACAGTCTTGAGTGTCTGACCACCAATGTCACATAGTCAGGTGAACGATTTTCCATATGACATCTCCTTGTCATCTTAAGTAACTTTCACACCATAACATTGTGAAGTTTAACTCACAAACCTTTTTCCTACCCTCTAACATAGCATGATTTATCTGTTATATCCAGAAAACATCCTGGTTTATACTTATTTTTTCTATATGTAGCTTCCACTTTGTTAGGATTTGAGTTTTACTGGAGCTCCTCTTATCCCTCAGATCTTTTGCAGCTCTCATGTTTTTCTTTGGAAATTTTATGCATCTACAGATTGAATGTAGTATCAAATCAGGCTCTTTGAGAAATATTGACTCTGCCTGTGTATCAATCCCCAGCACGTTGAAATATGATGACTCAAAAAAATGGTGTGTAACCATGTATATTTTATGGCATTTCTTTCCTTTCCTTTCCTTTTATTTTTATTTTTATTTTAGGGATGGTAATGGGAAGGGGGAGTTTTGTCTTTCAGCTTTCTTTTTCAGACTTGTAATTAGTATGCAGGTTTTCTAGATGTAATAATTTTTTTTTGGTATTGGCTTTTGATGCTTCTAATTACCCATTGACAAACACTTATACTGCAGTTACACGCATAGAGCAAGACTTGAAGAAACTGAACAGTTTTGGAGAGGGTGGTATGAGCTATTCTTTCTGCTTATCCAGTCTAGATCTTTTATTTATCCTGACATTTTGTGCTGCTTCAAAAATCGCTGTATCTTTGATTTAGGGTCCTAGGAGACCATGGGGGACTGTGTTGCATCAGTTGTCTAGCAATTAGCCTCCATTTTATAGGGAAAAACTGTTTTTTGGTTCTCTGTGCAATTTCAAATAATTTTATTTTTTCTTCTCCCTTGCCTGTGATCGTGAAAGTTATGGTAGATCAATTCATTCAGTAAGATAGCAGTCACTTTAAATTACTACGCCAACCGAATGAATATTTAGTCTTTTTTAATCAGTAAGGTATGAATTACCTTTCCTTGCACACTCAACCTTATTTTCCGGAGGGAGGGTACAATTGTAAAGAGTGAAGTTCATATAGTTTCGCTTATTACCCTCTTACTCGCACACCTACCAACTAGAATGAAGTCAGACTAACCCCAAAAAGTAACTATCACTTGAGAAATGGGATCTGGCCTTTGGGTTCAGTTCAGACTTCTACCTTCTGGTCTTCTTCCTTAATCAGGAAAAGCGTTTATGCAGGTATGAATCAAAAAAAAAAAAGTGAATCCAATCAGTACCAAGACAAAAAGAAGGCTCTGAGAGGTTACAGATTTTGATGGACCTACTCCTTTAAATATTTATGGAGTCTGTGAAGTCCAATACATTAATAAAATCATGAATTATTTTCTTATTACACTGCAAATATCCTACAGTTAAACACATCTAAATCTACACATTGCTTCTGGATTTCTTAAAGCACCAATGATTTCTTTCTGATCAAACTGACCATAGGATGCACATTGGCACCAATGATATTACAGGTATGAAGGCCTATCAGAGAAGTTTTTGTCATCTCCTGTGCCAAAGATATTGCTTTTAGCTGGGACAGACAGACTTGACAGGTTGTGTACTTTTACCTGTATCAAAGGTTGTGCTGAATTCTATATTGATGCTAGTATGCATGTGAAGCTTAACCACTATGTAGTTATGTATGCAAGATGTATCTGTATATTCCTTTTCTGATATGTGGTTCAAGTACACCTGATGGTTCCTTATATTCCTTTTTCTGATCCAACTTAATAATGAGTCATGTCGAAACAATTTATGTGCATGGCTTTCCTAAACAATATAATGCTTGCAGTCTCACTTGTAATGAGGGATTGCATGGCCATCCCTCTCGCAAAAGTATCTCTAAATGACTGCCAATTTTATCCTAGTTAACTATCTATTGGTTGGGAATGTGTATAATCCTTAACAGAAAGTAGAATTGCCAAAGTCTGCTTAGAATCTCTGGAGACTTGTCATTGTTCAGTATATGATAACACGAGCATCAAACAGCGGACATATCAATGGAGGCAGTAGAGGACTGCCATTTATCTATCAATTCCATAAATGATTACCTTTCTGGCATTGTCATTATATGTCTATGAACTAAGAATAGAGTCTTGTAAAAACAATAGTGATGTCATTTGGTTTCAGAGAAGTGTATTATCCTTTAGCACTCTCCTTTACTACCTCTAATGGAACTGAAACAGACATACAAAGATATTAGATAAATAAGTGTGTTTATGCTCAACACTCTAACCCTTTTATATAGGGTTCTCCAACTATATCCAACACAAACTATCAATATTCAGAATATGTACGGGGGAACTGCCAGTTTCCAAGTAAATAGATGTCACTATGATTTTTATTGGATAACAATTTTCTTGTGGAAATACCCTTCATTATATCTACCTAACTTTCTCTCTCTTCATTGTAGAGATTCGATATACCATTGGATTTGTTACTGTTGAGTTTGTTTATATTTGTGTTCTCCATGATGCTTGTTTTGTTCAGAGGACTCTTTCAAGATTCCTTTACCAGATATAATGTACTTTACAACCCAATGTCTTAAGAGATGCTACGAAGTAGAATCTCTATCCGGATAGAGGTTAAGATTATTTTTTTCCGGTGAAAGATTCTAAAAGCTTATTTCATAAAATTTGGGGATGTTTAAAGCTAGAAGCATGAACTATGTTATCAGTTATAAAAAAAATGCTAGAAGCATGAACTACATCTCTCTAGCTTGTGTTTTGATAAAACATGAGACCAATTTGTCAATAGTTTCTCTTTATTGTCACAGAACACTCACAATAGGTCAAATGCAAGGGAAGTTCCAAATGGTGGTCGTCAGACACACAGGCCATGCTATACAGGTCCATTTTTATTTTCTTTAGATGCCAATTGGTTTAAATTTGGATTGTACTTCTGAATGTTTGTTTGTCCTTTGAACATTGCAGGAAGATGTGCCTGATGAATTTGTCACATTGATACTCAATTTCATTTCCCATAACCGAATAGGCCCACATGGAATTGAGGTTAGTTTGTGGAACTTGCTATTGGACTACTCTGAAGTGTCTAGCATGATATTTTAACATCCAAAAAGATTTTTTTTCTTATTTAATCTTTTTCGGGTACTGTAGACTCCGGACTCTAGGGATGGCAAATGGGATGGGGGTGGGGGGTGGGGGGGCAAATCCACATTAACCCGCAAAGACTTCTACCCTGCCCCGCCTAACAATTTTTTTCTTCTAATTTTTCCCTGCTCCGCTCTGTCCCGCATGAACCCGCCCACATAATGGCTTCACCACCGTCTAGTCCATATAAAATGGCTCACCCACCATCCAGTCCAACTCAACCCATAATTCTTATTATAACCACCGAAACATAGCCTCGTCAGGTACATCCACAATGTTCCAATCATTTTGATTTTATATAGAAGGAAATTGTATGGGTTAGAAAGGAAAAATAAATACTAAACATTAATTTCACAACAAAAGAAAGAAGAACCCCGCTCTGCATCCACCCCGCCCTATTGTCATCCCAACTGGACCTTATGTATCACTTCATGACTCAAAACCCTGACTTTGTTTTAGAGGCAGAAGGTCTATCACCAGGCTATTCTTGGTCGAAATACAAAAACTTGTGTTCTTCGATATCTTAGTTACCTTTTAGAATAAAACATATTTTTGATGTTACTTGTAAGCACATATGTTCTTACAACTTTAGTGAAAATGCATTATGATGGTAACTTTGTTTGCAGATTCCTGGACTTCGTCGACCTCCTCAGTCAAAACCTTGAATACTGGAGTGATGCAAAATAATAATTGATTAGCTTGGCTCAGTAACTTTTAGTATCACGAAACAAAGCTTTAGAGATGTTTTAATGGAGATTGTACATAAAGGTGTCAACTGTAATAAATGTTCTATTTGGTAAACAAGAACATTTAAAATAGTTTAACCTTATGTTTCTTATCAATGCAAGGATTAAAAGTACATGCTCTTTCATGATTCAACATTATGGCACTAGAAATGCTTTTTATTATCTGTCTATAAAGTAAAAAGGGTTAAAATGTTCTTTTAAATTGGTAGTTATTAGATCAGATTTGTCCTTTCTTTGACCAATTTGATTGAAAAATGATCTCGTTCCATTTATTCGATCAAATTTGCCCCTAATTGTTTATGTGTCCATGTATGATATTTTTGTGAATATTTGTATCTCCAGATTGTGATGACTATATGAGACTGTTTAGTCCGTCTAAATACTTTCTGAATTATAAGGGTGTTACATAGGTCTTGAAATTTACTTTTATGTTTCTTTCGTTCTTTTAGGTTCTTATCTCTATTTTGTTTTTATCTTTATGCCTGCTTCTTCAACTCATGTGTCCTTTTCATACTGTTGTATACCTTCCTACGCGCTTCTTGAGGAACTATCGGTAAAAACTAGACAAATCATACCCGTTATTGTAGCTTCTTCTTCATGACAAATTTTATCCCTATGTGGAACTTTGCCAATTCCTTGGAGGTCTACTTTGAATATTCACAAAATTTTTTGGCTATAAATGAGTTTTTGTGCATAAGCGGAATAATATTGTAAGGTACAAGGCACACCTTGTTACACAAGGATTTCTCTCAAAGACCCGCATCAACTATGAAGAAACATATTCACCCATTATGGATGCAATAACTTTTCAATCCCTCATTAATTAAGTTGTACATGAAAATTTTAAAATACATTTAATAAATTTTACAACACATCTTTATGATTTACTTGATAATGAAATTTATATGAAAATTTGGGGGCTTAAAATATCTGAAGCATATAGTTCAAAATCTTGAAAAATGTTCTCAATCAGATTACAAAGATCATTGTATGGTCTGAAGCAATCAGTGTGTATGTGTTATAATTGTCTTAGTGAGTACTTAATAAATAAATGATATATAAATGATGTCATTTGTCCTTGTATTTTTATTAAGACAACGGCATCAGAATCCGTTATACTTGTCATTTATGTTGATGACATAAATCTTATGGGAACCCGAAGAGGTTCAAAAGACAAATGAATATCTAAAGAATGAGATGAAAGATCTTGGAAGGACAAAACTATGTCTCGGTTTGCAAATTGAACATTTAGCAGACGAGTTCTTCATCCACCAATCTGCCTACACTGAGAAAATTTTAAAGCGATTTTATATAGATAAAACACATCCATTAAATAGTACTTCAATGATTGTTCGATCACTTCAAGTGAATAAAGACACGTTCCGACCTCTAGAAGAGAGTGAAGAAATTCTTGGTCCTAAAGTACCATATCTCATTGCTGTTGGTGCACTTATGTATCTTGCTAATGCTACGAGACCTGACATAGCATTTTCTGTTAATTTGTTAGCGAGATATAGTTCTTCTCCTACATGAAGACATCAGAACAAAGTTAAACATATATTGCGATATCTAAAGGGGCCAGTTATATGAGTCTATTTTATAGTAACAAAGATAGTGCAGATTGTTGCTCCCCAGTATACACGCAAGTGTACGTGGTCGCACAAGTAATATAGTTTCTTTTGAAACGAGTTATCGTTCCCAAGGGACTTATGATCAACGTATATCTACACTTAATTCTACAACTAAAGAGAAAAGTAACTATTTCGCAGATTGAATGGTTTATGATTAACTAAAACTATTATGGTTTGAATGTAAAGTAAACAATAGTGAACGACTTTGATGTAATGTTTCAGGAAAGATTAAAAGTAATTCCAGAGCTACGACATATATCGAATGTCATGCATCATATGATTGGCTTAGAACTAACTTCAGTTGTCAAATTACTGGTTTATAAGGTTGATAGTATGATCCGTGTTAACCACCTCTTGTCGCCTACCCCAGTTAGCTATCTAACGACATCGTTGAGCAGGGATAAATAAACTAACTGGCGAGCATTTATATTACATCCTATTTTGTAACCAAGCAAGGTATTCACTCCTGAACACTAATCACCTCAAGTTAATGGGCTGACCGAGCTCTCTATATTCTTCGATCTATCTAACCTCTCCTATGATCAATTCGAGATTAGAAACTAGATTTTCCTAGATGGCCAGTCAATAATTAGTAAAACAAGAATATAAAATAATTTGAATTGACAACCAAAGATTAATTCATAAAGCTTCAAATATTCAACAATCGATTCGTAGCTGCAGCCCCAGAACTCGGGCGTTTAGCTACTCATGCTCATACTAATCATGAAAAGATAATTGTTCATAAACAAATACATAAAATAAAAGAGTTAAGATGATTACAAACTTGATTCTTGCCCTTGCATACTCAACAAAGATCAAACCCTCATAACGGCAGCCCTAGGATCTATTTATAGAAGTAGATAAAGTTCAATACAAATCCTATTCAAATTGGAACTCCTATTTAATGTTTAAAACTTGGAAAAGTTGGAATTCTCTTGGGGCGGCGCACCTCCATCGCGCCTAGAAGCATCTGGCACTCTGCACATCCTGGCGCGGCGCGCCATCATTGCGCCTGAAAACCATCTCTCCGTATAGGGCTTTGGCGCGGCCCGCCGTGCAGAGCGCCTCAACTATGGCTCTGAGCGACAAGCCTTGGAACGGCGCGCCTGCCAGTGCGCCTCGCCTAGGTGCATCAACACTTAGTCATTTTCACGTCCATCTCTTCTCCTTATTTTTCTTCGCTCCAGCTCCAAATTCTCCGAGAGTTCCTGAAATTACTAATCATGTGTGTAAATGCTTAATCAACACAACCAACCACAACATCAAGCTAATAACTAAAGATCGTCCTTAATCAACACTAGAATATGGGAAATTATCGACTACTTAGGCATATAAATATGCCTAAGATCACAGATCTTGTTGGTCATGCATATGCATGTTAATTATCTGATCCACATAAAACTCGATCTCAAACAAGTTATTTGTTAACATATGGTGGTACTGTTACATCATGATGATTACGAAGGTCGCTACTTCTTTAAATCATGCTGATATAATAGCTATTCATGAAGCCAGTAGAGAATGTGTGTGGTTGATATCAATGATACAATTCATCAAAGAAAGATGCATCTTGGAGTATGATGTAACTACCCACAATCATCTTACCATGCATGCATAACTCAATTAAGAGGAGGCTTCATAAAAGAAGAAAGAAAGAAACACATTTCATCAAAATTATTCTGCACACATGATCTACAGAAGAATGGTGATATTGATGTATAACAAATTTGTTCAAGTGATAATCCAGCAGATTTATTTACCAAATTTTTACCAACCTCAATTCTTGAGAAGGTGATACACAAGATTGGAATGAGAAGATTTAACCATCTGATGATCTTCATCAGGGCGAGTAGAATACACATTATACTCTTTTTTTCCTTTGTCTATGTTTTATCCCATTTGAATTTCCTGGCAAAATTTTAATGAGGCAGTAAACAATGCATATTAAGAATGACCATATATATTTTTATTTCTTCAATTGTTCTTTTTACATGAACATCCATGGGAGAGTGCTGTGAAGGTGGTGAATGCCTATATGTAAAATGGGATCCACTCAGCTTACTTTAAACCAATTATGATACTTCAAGAAATAAGAACAATAGATCTCTCTCTTTTGCTTGTTAATTGAATTCAGTACTCTCTTTCTCTTCTTCTTCTTTTATATACATTAGTTTTAGTTTTTATGTTATAACACATACCACAAAACACTCATGAGAAAATTATGATATTAAAATTGGCCTTGTTTATAAAGTGTTTTTCCTATGAACCAGTTCTTTGGAAAATAAATGAGTCACCCCATAGATAAGAGGTCTATTTATTATTATTATTTTTTTTTTAAAAAACAATTAATTTATCTTTCACACATGGTAAAACATGCTATGAAACTATATAATAAAAAAATAATGTCATTTTCCTCAAGCAGTAGCAGATTTCAGGTAGGCAATGAGGTCTGCACGCTCTTGTGGCTTCTTCAATCCAGGAAAAACCATCTTTGTTCCAGGTATGTACTGTACAAACAGTCAACAAATTTTATATTAATTAGGAAAACATAAATTTATTATTAATTGATTCAAAAACGAAAATATTACTAGTTTAAATTTGTCGTTCAATTCAACTTGATTGAATTATATAACCTTATATGTCTGGTAAACACGAAAATGTGAAGATAAAATGTTGCATACGTGTACACGTTACTATTTATAATGATGCAATATTTATGATGTCCACGTGGACATATATATACCTTTAAAATACAATATTAAATAGTGTAGAGGATAAAATATGCTTTTCAATATTCGATATTGTTACAAAAATTTTGATCAATATTCGAATATATTTCAAACCTTTTCGCATAACAAAAAGATAAAATGTACCTTCTTGGGGTTGAGCAAATAGTCATACAAAGTGTTTTCTCCCCCAAGTGACAGCCATGTTTTTATTGGCAGCAGAGTAGGAGTAACCAGCAGTTGTTCCAGATTGCCTTCCAAAAAGTCCATTCAAATTGGGTCCTGTTTAAATAAATATTTTCTTAAAAGAAATGTTTGTAATTTAAATTTAGAAATTTTATAACACCTCATCACTCTGCTTCACCTAAAATTTTTCTACAAAAATTATTGTAACCCGCTCTACCCCCTTGCTCTGCACCAATCCCGCCTTATTATCATTCCTAATTACTTACATAATAGCCACCTACGACTCATTTGTTAACCATTCAAAAGAAAAAGAAAGGAAAGAGAAATTGGAAAAATATCGTGAAATAAGCTAATAAAAATATCTTAAGAGAAGAAGATGAAAATAAATTAAAAAAATTGGTCAGATCAGATCGAATGGATGGTTCTAGAAAGAAATTAAAGATCAAATTAGATGTGATTTATTTGATTATGAGTTAGACATGTGTTCCTCCATAAAAAATAACGAAAAATTTGTTTCAAATTATAATGGAAAGGAATATATATTTGGACCACTTTCCGTTAAGTATATCGTGATTAAATGATTTTTAGGCATCCAACTAATCAATAATAACAAAATCTCACAAAAAAAAATTCATAAAAATCCAGTACATGTATGTTAAACAACATATAGAATGCTATTTGATCTAAACTTATGATCACAAACCAATCACTAGTTTATGTGTGGAAAAAATTCCTATAAAGCCATCTTTTTGTCTAACATATAAAGTGAAAATCAATAACAAAATATTACTCCATCTTTCAATTGAAGTGACACATTTCAAATTTCGAGATTCAAATAAGTGTATCCTTGAATAGTGATTTTTTCATATATTTTAAAAATATTTTGAATTATCAATTATTGTGACATATAATTTTTTTTACATAGTTTACAAATGTATAAATTTAATTTTAAAAAAATTTAAATTCTCTTTGTAAATTCTCGTTCAAACTTAAATTAATTTACTCTCGTAAAAAAACAAAATATGTCACATAAATTAAGATAGAAAGAGTATTAGTATATCTATTAAATTGCCAAAAGAAAAAAAAGTTGAAGTAAAATGAATTTACAAATTGCAGATCTGGTAGAATATATATAGGCACCAAGGAAATAAAGAAAAAAAAGAATTACAAATAAAAGACAAAAGAGAATAGATGTGTCAAAAAATGTTTAAAGAAAAAAATAAAAATATATGAGGAAGCTAAGGTACCTTGTTTATGACCGGCACCTTTTTCAACGGTATGACATTGAGCACATTTAGTCTTGAAGATCTTCTCTCCTGCCTTTTCATTTCCTTGTGGTGCCTCACCAAAAGATGCCAATTTTTTAACAAAATCTTTTTTGTGATTTCAATGTAGGGAGGACAAGTAAGCCAAATATGTTTTGTTACAACAAACCGACTTTATAGCCCTTTTTCGATAAAATGATCAAAATAGATTGAATTATTTATGTCCTTTATATATATCAATTTATCTAAATAGTCCTTAATGTATACTCCCTCCGTCCCATTTTATGTGGTACAATTTTCTTTTTGGTCAGTTACAAAAAGAATGTCACACTTCCTTATATGGTAAGTATTTAAAGGTACAATTCATCTTTTATCCTTGTTGATCCCACTTAATTTTAAAAATATTACTTAATACATTTATGAGGAGAGAGAAAAGTGAGTCTACTTTTAAAGGGCAATTTGGTAAACATTTCAAAGTCTTCATTTATTTCTTCAACTCCGTGCCAGGTCAAATGTTGCCACATAAAATGAGACGGAGGAAGTATGTAAAAGGAAAAATGGTATGCAGATATCCCCGTCATATTTTTGGGACATCGGTGCCCCTGCCGTTCAAAAACTAGAGCATATAAAGGATATATATGCTCTAATGTTTTGACGACAAGCGCACCAATGTCTCAAAAGTATGACGGAGGGTATATATATACAATTTACGATAGTTCGGGGCTATATTTATCCATTTCCCTATATAAATTGAGGATCATATTGGTTTTAGTCCCTAATAAATAATTGAAAAATAATTAAAAAGAGTGTTAAACTTAACTGTGGCTCCGATGTTTCGTGGACCATTTCTTCTTCCCTCTTTCTTCTTCTTCTCCTTTTTCTTTTTTTTTTTGGCCATTTTTATCCAATTTTCAATTGATCTAGTATGTAAGAGAGGATTTTGATGGTGAATAGATGAATAAATCAATTGGAAATTGGAGAAAAAAGGGTGGGAGAAAGAAAATGGAGAAGAAGAAATAGCAAAAGAAAGAGTTAGGAAGAAAAACTCCACCAACCGTGGGACCCATTATTAAATTTAACGATTTTTAATTTTTCAGTTAGTTTTTAGTGCTAAGGATCGAAATGATCCTCGTTTTATATACATTAAGGACTATTTGAAAAAGGTGATATATATAAACGACCAAAATAATTCAACCTCGGTATATGAAATACCATTTTGATCATGTTCTCGCCCTCTCTCCCTTTTTTCATACTATTAATTTTGGAGATACCAATGTTATAGCATGTCACGACCAAAGGGTACCCCCTAGATGTAACATGACGTATAGAACCCCGAAGAACTCCATACAAGCCACATAGTCATCATAACATAAGAAATAGAACAATAAGAGGAAAACACATTTCAAGTAAAAAAAATTCATAAACGAAAGCGGAAGTCCAGACACTTAGTCTCAACATAACCATCTTTTACATTGTTTGAATGAAATACTGCGTAGCCCATACAACATGTCCGAAAATGGAAAGTAAATAAAAGGAACTACAACATAGGAAAAATTTATCCTAGAACCATGAAGACTCACCGACAAGGTCGGAAGATACTAAGTCCAAGTCCTAGCCACAAGAATAATCACCTCGAGAATGGAACCTACACTTGAGGAAAATATAGGAAAAATAGGCGATAGTAAAAAAATGCACTAAGTATGATAGCCATACATAAAACATTGAATTCATGCAAAAATGTACATTTCATTTGAAAGCATGCAATTTACCATGTTTAAACATCATCATAAAGAGAGTGGAAAAACATAAGTCATAAACATAGTCATCACCATCTTTAAAGCCTTAAAACTCATATAAAAGCTTCTTGGTAACCATAATTCATAATTCATATTCTTGTTCTCGTTATTGTGGGAATAAGCCTCAACCAACATGAGACCATGTGAGATAACATGGTTTCCCAATGTTACCCACACCTAAAAGGGGTGTCCTACTTGCCTAAGGTAGAACCATACTTTAAGCTTAGATAAATTCACTAGCTAAATAACCTATGGGGGCATATAATTTATGGGATAAGGAGATTGCTAATAGAAACTCGGACTCAACTTGCGTAAAAGGTCTCCATCTCATGAGACATACTTAGGGAACCCAGACACAACTAGTGTAAAAGGATCCTATTGGGAAGCCAGACTCAACTAGTGTAAAAGCTTCCATGTCATATTAAATAGCAGACAGTTCTATGAAATAATTTAGACAGAGTACATATTAAGTCGTAACTTGAGTCATTAAGATAACTTATTAGATCATGTGTGCAAATAACCTTTCACCGTCCATGGTGAGAAAGACTTTCAACCTTAGAATCTTCATATTATGAGAAAACCTTTCACATCATATCATATTCATGCATAACTGTTTATATGAGAAATCTTTTCAACAACACAACAACTACATCATAATCATAGACACTTTGCCCTCAAAGTGTTCCTAAAACAAATACATAGATTCCATAAAAACATGCATCATTCTCATACTTTATCCTTTCAAGGTTCAAATCTCACATCAAATCATAACATCTAGAACTTAATACATTAGACATGGATATCATCATAATTCAAGTAACACAATCACTACATGCATAATTTCATAACATTCTTCGTTCTTCAACAAAGACCAAGATCACAAATTACAATTGAATGATATGGGGATTTCATGGGTTCTTGGGGATTCATCATAAAAACCATAATGAATCATCAATTTATACTTAATAATACCATAATTCAAGCAGTAGAATCATTTTTGAAAGGAACCCATGACTTTGGAGTTAAACCCTATTTGGGGATTTCTACCTTTGAAATTAGGTTTTTGAAGGGACTCCATGGATGAAAGATTTCCATGGATGAAATACTACCATACCTTGATCACCAAGCCCTATGAATTTGGTGTGAAAACCTTGCTGCTTGAACCCTAGCTTTCACTTTCGTCTTCTTTTTCTTCTTTGAGTTTTCTAGAGAGAGACTTTCTGAAAAGGATGAACTTTGGGAATTAACTTGGGTTTTGTAAATAATTAGTTGAATAGGTTGGTTTTTGAGTAAAAATGACTTATATAGTGACCCTAAGATAAGGCAAAATGACCTCAGTTAAGTTGGACTAAAACTCGAATTACCTAAAATACCCCTCACTTTAAGTGAGCTGCTAGGTATCATGTGAGGCCCCATGAGCCATTGTCCCCTTCGTGGAATTGAGGCAGTGGCTAGGCAACATGTGCCTTTATATCAAAAGCCCAAGTCATCTTCACGAGGGGCTCCACGAGCCGTGGTCCCTCTCGTGGGCCTTGAGGCAGTGGCTAAGCCACCCTCCGTCAACCCTCAAGTACCAAGGCATGATCAAGGCCACTCCCACGAGCCTTCTAAGGCTTCACGAGCCGTAAAGTGGCTCATGTGGAGGAATCTAGTTTGGGGAAGCCTTGGGAGGCTACTGCCTCACCACCACGAGTGGCATAATGAGGCGTGGTGACCACCACGAGCCGTGAAGGCTCACGTGGCATGGTGGGTAGTTTCTTGGGATATTTGGGCTACCTTGGCCCTTCACTTGGATCTTTCCCTCTTCCCCTTGTCCCTAGGCCACCTTCATGACTGTAACTCTCACGTTTAGCTGTAGTTTAGCCTACTAATTTCCAGGGTGTTACAATATCTCCCTCTTGGGATCATTCATCCTTGAATGAAGATCTAGACACCTTACAGAGGTAAAGACTCAAGACTAGCAGTTAATCATGCATGCAACATCATAATAATGCACAATTCAAAGGAGGAAACATCAACTCCAACTTAAACATATATTCAATGCATCACAAGAAAGTAGGAACTACACCTAACAATCCATTATGCATGGAATCTTAAAATTTCTCATGTTCATAGGAGTTATTACCTTCTCTAAACTAAAAAAATGCTCAACACAACCTCATGGAGTCTTTATGCAATATACTACTAAAAAGAAAAACTAAAGCATGTTCAACAATTCATATCATGAAGCACATAAGCAACTCTTACTCAATGCACAACAACATGAGGACAATCAATCATAAAAACTCACTTTCTTACTAAACATAATTCCTCAAGAACATGCATAACATGAGAAAATCATGGAAAAACACATATAACACATATGAGTACCAAAAACAAGATAAACTCAAGAGGAACTACTTACCTCAAGCTAGAGTAGAAGTAGAAGGAAAAAGATGAGGATAGCGGGACTTCATATCGACATTGGTATCCCAAGTAGCACCCTCAACTACGTGATTTCTCCATAAAACCTTTACTTAATCTATTTCCTTGTTTCTCAATCTCTTGACTTGCCAGTCTAGGATCTCTATCGAAACCTTTTCATATGAAAGACTTTTGTGAACACCCAACCCTTCTAGGGGAGTTATGGATGTAGGATCTCAAATACACTTCTTAAAATAGAAACATGAAATACCGGATGAATCAGAGCCAATACATTTGACAAATCTAACTCATAGGCAACTTTACCAACACGCCTTAAAATTTGGTATGGGCCTATATATCGGGGACTAAGTTTCCCCTTATTACAAAACCTCATCACACCCTTAATGGGTGAGATTTCTAGATAGACCCAATCATTAACCTCAAATTCTAGGTCCGAACGTCTCACATCGGTATAAGACTTTTGCCGACTCAGAACCGTTCTCAACCTTTCTATTAAAACCGAACTTTCTCAATGACTTCATAAACTAGCTTGGGATCTATTAAAGCAACTTCACGCACCTCAAATCAACCAACGGGAGACACACATCTCCTATCATATAAGGGTTCAAAGGGATCCATACCGATACTAGAGTGATAACTATTATTCTAGGCAAACTCTATTAATGACAAGTGGTTATCCCAATTAGCTTTGAAGTCTATTATACATGCCCTTAACATATATATATTCTAATATTTGGGTGGTAAACTCTTATTAAACATCATTTTGGGGAGAAAAGTTATGCTAAGCTTAACCTTAGTGCCAAGACCTCTTTGGAACCACTTCCAAAAGTGAGAAGTACATTCGGTACCCCGATTGGAAATAATGGATAAAGGAACCCCACAAAACTTCACCATTACTTTTATATATAGCTTGGCATAGTAATTTGCCAAAAATGATGTAACAACCCTAAAAAAAATGAATATGCTAAGTAATGTTTAGTGTGTTTAGAATGCCTATGATTAGATCGGGTTCACACGGATTGATGCGCATGAAACCAGACCTCTAAACCCTTGCGATCTCCAAGCCAACTAACTTTGGGAGTTAGTTGAGCTAGGAAAGGTTGGGTCCAGTCATGCAGGACTCTCGAATACGAAGATTTACTCGAATGAGTCTTTACAGGACTTAAAAAGGAAAAATCTTAGATTTGGAGGGTCTAGGGGTAAAATGGTCTTTTTCCAGGCTAAGGGTAGTATCGTAATTATCCTAAATATGTAATTAATTATTTAATTAATAAGGTGGAGGGCATTTTGGGGAGAGAGGGCCGAAAATTGGCCTTTGAGGCAAAATCTTGCTCCACCCGGGTTCGAACCTAGGTGGGAGCAATGATTTAATGTGATTTTTTTTAATTGGTGAATTAATTTAATAAATTAATAATTAATGGCTGATTTAAGAAAAAGGAAAAATCAGATTTTTCTTATTAATTATTAATTATTTATTAATTAATGTGTTTTATTTGGCTAAGTCTCCTAGTTGACTAAGTCTAAACTACTTCACCTCTTTTAACTCTCTTTCATTCTCTTTTCTTTCACATTTTATCTCTGCCTAAACAACTACAAGAACAAAGAATTTATTAAAATTCTTCACACTTGACGAACTCACACGAAAATATAAGAAAACAAGCTAAGTGAAGACGTTAGGCAAAAAGGGAAGATTTTCGTTGAGTTTGGTGTTTATGCTTTCGATGTTGGACGTGAGTTTGGAGGAGTTTTTAGGCAGCAAGTCAAGGTTTGAACGTCATAAAAGGTATGGGTTCTCTTCTCTCTTGGTCCCTTTCCCAAGAGACCCCTAAGTTCAGTTTAAAATATATTCCGGAAACTAGGGTTGTTCCCCGTTGCATGTCCCTGTCACTAGCTCCCATCGATTCATAGGTTGGGTATGTTTGCTGGTAGAAAACTAGGTCTGAAACGTGTTTTTGTGATTATTATGTGTATATATGTATGTTTGGAGTTATGTGAGTAATGAATGGTGATTTCCGAAAGTATGACTTACGTTGTGTGGGTACATTGCCGTGACTCTTGGTCACGGATTGAAGCTTTAGAATGGCATGTTGATTCTTGTGTATTACGTGCAAAAACTTATGTAAGTCGTGATGTTAATGTGAAGTGTAATGTGGCTGATTTGTGTGAGAAACTCTTGGCTAAATGAATCCATGAAAATGCACCTAAGGATGTTCTAAACGATCTATGAATTACCCTAAGAACTAACGTGTAATGTTGATTAAAATGAGCTGAAAAACTACACAATTTCCAGCACCTTATTGATGAGTTTCGGTCAAGATAAATGGTTCAATATGCTATGACTAATAAATTTAAAATAGGTGAGGTCAATGAGGATCGAACCCGTGACCTCACCATGTAAAAAGTCATATAAATAATTAAGTTAAAAAGAATGTGGCAAGGGGGAGTCGAACTCATGACCTAGATTGAAATGAAATTCAAAAAAATAAATAAATAAGAAATGAGAGGAGTGGGGTTTGAACCCACCACCTCTCGGTCAGGTCTAAGGAACAATTAAAAGAAAAATAAAAGTTGAGGCGTGTGGGAATCGAACCCACGACCTCTAGGCAGAATAAAAGAAATTAAGGAGAAAATGAAGTGAGGCTGTGGGGATTCGATCCCACACCCTCTCGGTCAACACGGAAAAGTCAAGAAAAATAAAATAAAATAAATGAGGCTGTGGGAGATCGATCCCACAACCTCTCGGTCCCAAGACAAACGAATAAGAAATGAAGGAGTTGGGGCTCGATCTCGGGTCCCCAAGCCGTGCGAAAAAAAAATTAAAAAAATGTAGGTGTTGTCCAAGGGATTCAAAATCGGGTTCCCTTGCCCAATTCCGTATTGACACATAAGTCATACGTGAATAAATGTTCAAAATAATGTTGCCTAGTTAGATCGAAAACGAGATCTTGGCATATATACAAGATGCATAGGTCTTGTACCACATAATCTTAGGAAGATATGAATCACTTGAACGAACTATGAATGAAGCCACATGGCTTGTATGTATAGACCCATAAGTCTAGCATACATTTTGAAGTAAGTGAACCTAAGATGTATGTAATGAAATGATGAAGTGAACAATGAAATGATGAAACCCTAGAAGGGTTAAGTATGAGTGTGAAACACACTAATGGCCAAGTGCATTGGCATATGATGAAATGAACATTCACGGAAAAAGGGGTGAGTAAATATGAAGAGCAAATGTGCTAAAGTTAATGAATGTGGTGACAACATGATAAGAGGCTAATGTGAAAGATGAGAGCAATCTCAAATGAGCCTAAGTAAATGTTACCAACACGTACTCACCTATGAGAATGTAAAGTTAATAAAGAGACTAGTCTTTATGAACACTCTAATGAAAGTATTGAGAATAATGTATACTTAATACTAATGATGATATGAGAAATCATCTATTGAGCTATGATGTCCTCATATTAGAAGCCAGCTTCCATGACGTATGAGTTGAATGTAATGGAACTTTATACTGAGCACCGATAGGCTAGATATGAGCGGTGATGCCTTCTTTAGGGAATGGCGTAGGTTCACGTAACTCTCATGAGATGAGACTTTCTGGCATGCCGGGTATGGGTCTCCTTATATCTCCTAGTCTTTGAACCTATACTGTCAATATAGGGATCTAGCAGGGTTCAATCCCCTATATACACTAGCATGTTTTGGGTCACTTTGGCCGGTGATTCCACCTCTTTTCGGTGTGGGGAAGACACTGGATTTCATGATGCTCACATGATCTATGTCGGTTAAAGTTAAAGTTCCCAAAGAATAAATGAGGCCAGCCTCTAAGGATGCACATAATGAAATGAACGATACCAAAGGTGTTAGGATAGGATAATCAAGAGGTGAGCTAGACTCAAGTAATGACACTAGGTTATTCTTGATCATTGCACAACAAACCCGATGAGAGTCTTAAACTACATCCTAGGTATGTCTAGTGTTTACACTAGCTTATGAATGAGTGAAATGAAGTACGTATGAATGAATGAAGCAGACCCTGTGTTTCCTAAAGAAGGATCCCTAGTTGAGGTCCCATATGTTGAGCCCTCATTTTGGGAAGTCTTAATGTGAAGTCCATGATTCCGAGGTCTCATGGCATATGAACGAATGATATGAAAGATGTTATGTGCTATATGCAATATGTTATGTGCTATGTGTAAGATGTTATGTGCTGTGTGCAATATGATACGTATGATGATGCATGTTACTTTCATGGCATGACTTTCCTAATCCAAATTTGGCAAGTCCCCTGACTTTCCTAATTCAAATTTGGCAAGTTCCCTGACTTTCCTAATCCCAATTTGGCAAGTCTACTGACTTGACTTTCTATAAATCATGTTGTTAGGAAAGAGCTATTCTTACTCATGCATGTCTTTGGTGTGTGCTTGCATATACCCATACTTAGTACAAGTGTGTACTAATCCCATACAACTCTACATTTTTAGGTGCAGGCACAGGTGGACGTTAAAGCTTACAGTATGACGTTGTCTCTATCCGGACGTGAAGCTTTCATCCAGATTTTGTAGGCCCTCATGCTTTCGAGAATGTCTACTGTTATTATCTAGCTTAGATGTAGGCTTTAGCTAGTGGAGCATGTTCCACTAGTGTTTCTTTCCCATTTTATTTCAGACATTGTATTGGTGCCATTTTGGCAAGTATACACTTAATTCAGTATTGAACTATTTCTTTCAGTTAATGATCTTAATGTTATATGGTTGATTGTGAACGTATATGAATTTAAGTAGAATGATATACATGCATGTTAAGGAACAAAAAGTTCAGATTTTCCGCTAAAATTAACCTAGATGAAGTAAGGATGACGTATGTAGGCTTGTCTGCGACCTCTGAGAGGTCAACGTCGCCGGTCTCGTCTGGGGTCTAAACTTTGGTCGTGACAAAGTTGGTATCAGAGCGCTAGGTTAACTTCCGAGGATAATAAGTTCACATCAACCACATTGAGTAGTTTCTAAGTCATGGTAGTGAAGTGCACCACTATCCTGAATTAGAGACTGCATGATGCGTAGGAAAATTTCCCTTCTTCTATTCTTATCGTGCTTTTCCTAATGTCTAATTTCTTGGTGTTATGAGCGTGTCTAACATCAATTCTTATTGTTTTCAGAGAATGAATACTAGGAGTAACATTGGTCAGAGGAGAGGAGGAGCAGCTGCTGGGGGCAATCAGGTTCCACCCCAGGCTCCAGCTAAAGGAGTGGCTATATCGGTTAACCCAGCTGGTTTGACTGATGCGGAGGTGCGGGCATCTCTGGCCCAGATGGCACAGGCCATCACTATACAGGCCCAGGCCATGACTACCCAGGTTAACCGACAAAATGTTCAGAGGGAGAACCCACCGGTACGTAGCATGGCTGACAGGCTGCGAGAATTTATGAGGATGAATCCTCCTATTTTCACAGGGTCCAAGACTTCAGAGGATCCAGGAGTTCATGGATGAGGTACACAAGATTTTGGTGGCCATGGGGGCCACAGATACTAAGAAGGATGAGCTGGCTTCCTATCAGCTCAAGGATGTTGCACAGACTTGGTGCAAGATGTGGCAGGATAGCCGAGCTTTGGGCGGAGTTCCGATCACTTGGGAGCTGTTTAAGACAGCCTTCCTGGAGAGATTCTTCCCCAGGGAGATGAGGGAGGCCAAGGTTGAGGAGTTTATCAACCTTAAGCAGGGATCAATGACAGTCAGGGAGTATTCCCTGAAGTTTGTTAAATTATCCACGTATGCTACTTCCCTTGTATCTAACAACAGGAATGAGATAAGTACTGAAGTTTGTTAAACTGTCCAGGTATGCTACTTCCCTTGTATCTAACAGCAGGGATGAGATGAGTAGGTTCCTCACAGGAATCACAGGAGATCTGGAGGAGGAGTGTCGGGCTGCGATGTTCCATGATAACATGGACCTCTACAGGTTGATAGTGCATGTCCAGCAGGTGGAGGACAGCCGGAAGAAGAGGGGCGTCCGTGATGCTAGGAGGCCTAAGCCTCATGATCAGGCAGGTCCTAACAATGGAGGCAATAGGACCAATTTTTGTGTCCGTGAGCAGCCCAAGATCAAAAAGGGGCAACAAAGTTCAGGGAACTCTAACTTTCAGAGGAGTACAACACCTAGAGAAGGCAGACCCGAGCCCAAGAAGGGCAATGGAGGTGATATGCAGCGTCCCAGAAAGGACTGTGCTAAGTGTGGCCATTCTCACAGTGGAGAGTGCAGACAGGGCATTAATGCCTGCTTCGGTTGCGGTAAGAGCGGGCACATGGTTAAGGACTGCCCACAGAACAGGGGTCAGGCTGGAGGTAATGCTCAACCTAGGCCTAATCCACAGGGTGCAGCAACAGCCGAGCCTCCTATGAGGAACAGATTCTACGCCCTGAAGGGCAGGGAGGAGCAGGAGAAGTCTGCTGATGTGGTCACAGGTATGCTGCAAGTATTCTCAACTTCTGTTTATGCTTTACTTGATCCAGGGTCTACGCTTTCCTTTGTAACTCCTTTGCTTGCTCTCACTTTTGAGATATTGCCTGAAGTTTTTCATGATCCTATAGTGGTTAGTACACCCTTAGGAGAAAATATAAGAGCTGATAGAGTGTACAAGGATTGCCCAATAGTTGTATGTGGTAGGATTATGTGTGCAGACTTGGTTGAGTTACCTATGAACGATTTTGACATCATTCTTGGCATGGACTGGCTTCATAGTTTTTATGCTTGTATGGATTGCCGTAGTAGGGTTGTGAGATTTTGTTTCCCTAATGAGGTAGAGCTGGTCTGGGAGGGGTACAACTCGAGTCGTCCTAATCCTTTGATTTCGAACCTTAAGTCCAATAAAATGATGTCCAAGGGGTTATTGTTTCATCTTGTGAGTGTTAATATTTAGATCATGACATTCCTTCCATAGACTCAGTGCCTGTAGTGAATGAGTTCCAAGATTTATTTCCTGATGATTTGCCTGGAGTCCCTCCCCCTCGAGAGATTGACTTTGGTATCGACTTAGAACCCGACACTAAACCAATTTCAATTCCTCCTTACAGAATGGCTCTAGCTAAACTCAAAGAGTTGAAGCTGCAGTTACAAGATCTCACTGATAAGGGTTTCATTCAGCCGAGCATATCCCCTTAGGGCGCTCCAGTGTTGTTTGTGAAAAAGAAGGATGGAACCCTTAGAATGTGTATCAATTATCGGCACCTCAACAAAGTCACTATAAAGAATAAGTATCCACTTCCCAGAATAGATGACCTGTTCATTCAGCTCCAAGGGTCTAGTTTCTTTTTGAATATTGATCTTCGTTCAGGGTATCATCAGCTTAGGGTTAGGGATAGAGATATCCCAAAGACAGCCTTTCGTACCCGTAATGGTCATTATGAGTTCTTAGTCATGTCATTTGGTCTCACTAATGCACCAACTGCATTTATGGACCTCATGAACCGAGTCTTCCGTGAATACATTGATTCTTTTGTCATAGTATTCATTGATGACATTTTCATCTACTCTAGGACCAAGGAAGAGCATGAACAACATTTGAGACTAACCTTGCAGGTACTTAGACAACATCAGCTGTATGCCAAATTCAGCAAGTGTGAATTCTGGCTTAGATCAGTGACCTTCCTGGGTCATGTTATGTCCGATTAGGGTGTGGAGGTGGACCCCAAGAAGACTGAGGCTGTGAAGAACTGGCCAAAACCTCTTAATCCCACTGATATCCGTAGCTTTCTGGGATTGGCTGGTTACTACCGCAGGTTCGTGGAGGGTTTTTCTTCCATTGCTGCCCCACTAACAGCTTTGACTAAGAAGAAAGCCAAGTTCGAATGGACGGATACTTGTGAGAAGAGTTTCCAGGAGCTCAAAGACAAACTCACTTCAGCCCCGGTGCTTACTTTGCCTAAGTGTGGTGAGAATTACACTATTTATTGTGATGCATCTAGGGTTGGTTTGGGTTGTGTTCTTATGCAGGTTGGTAAGGTGATAGCTTATGCGTCCAGACAGCTCAAGGTTCATGAGAAGAATTATCCCACTCATGACCTGGAGTTGGCAGCTGTGGTATTTGCACTGAAGCTGTGGAGGCACTACTTGTATGGAGTGTATGTGGATGTGTTCACAGACCATAAGAGTCTCCAGTACGTGTTCACGTAGAGGGAGTTGAATCTACGTCAGCGGAGATGGTTGGAGCTGTTGAAAGACTATGATATGAATGTCCACTACCATCCAGGTAAGGCTAATGTTGTAGCTGATGCTTTGATCAGGACGAGCATGGGAAGTACAGCCCACGTTGACGATGAGAAGAAGGAGTTGGTGAAAGATGTACACAGACTGGCCGGACTGGGTGTGTGGTTGGTTGACTCTACTAGTGGGGGTGTTTCAGTTCATCCTAGTTCTGAATCATCCTTGGTAGTTGAAGTCAAGCAGGGTCAGCATCTCGATCCTGTGTTGATGGAGCTGAAGGACTCAGTGTTGATAAAGATGAATGAGTCTTTTGCTTTGGGAGGTGACGGTGTACTTAGGTACCAGGACAGGCTGTGTGTACCATATGTGGATGATTTGCGGACCAGGATTGTTGCAGAGGCCCATAGTTCCAGATATTCCATACATCCAGGTTCCACCAAGATGTATCATGATCTTAAGCAGATTTATTGGTGGAATGGCATAAAGAAGGACATTGCAGAATATGTGGCCAAGTGTACTAATTGTCAGCAGGTTAAGGCAGAACATCTTAAGCCTGGCGGTCTTACTCAAATTATTGAGGTTCCAACTTGGAAGTGGGAGGCCATTAATATGGACTTCGTGGTTGGTCTTCCGAGGACTAGGAGACAGCATGACTCCATATGGGTTATTGTGGACAGGATGACTAAGTCTGCCCACTTTATCCCTGTGAAGTCTACTTACAGAGCCGAGGATTATGCGAGACTTTACATTGATGAGATTATGAGATGGCATGGGATTCCCTTGTCTATCATTTCAGATAGAGGAGATCAGTTCACTTCACATTTCTGGAGATCCTTCCAGAAGAGCTTAGATACGCAGGTGAAGCTTAGTACTGCCTTTCATCCTCAGACTGATGGGCAGGCAGAGCGCACCATTCAGACATTGGAGGACATGTTGAGAGCGTGTGTGATTGACTTCAGAGGTAGTTGGGACAACCATCTGCCTTTGATAGAGTTCTCGTATAATAACAGCTATCACTCCAGCATTGGGATGGCACAGTTTTAGGCACTGTATGGTAGGAGATGTAGATCTCCAGTTGGGTGGTTCGAGGTTGGAGAGTCATCCATTTTGGGTCCAGAGATCATTCATGAGGCCTTAGAGAAGGTCAGAGTGATTAGGGACAGGTTGTCTACTACTTACAGTCGACAGAAGTCTTATGCAGACAACAGAAAATGGCCCTTAGAGTTTGATGTAAGTGATCATGTTTTTTGAAGATATCACCTATGAAGGGGGTGCTGAGGTTTGGCAGGAAGGGGAAGTTGAGTCCGAGGTATGTTGGGCCATATGAGATCCTACAGCGTGTGGGTGAGGTGGCCTATGAGTTGGCATTGCCTGCGGAGTTAGCTTTTGTCCATCCAGTCTTTCATGTATCCATGTTAAAGAAGTTCCTAGGTGATCCAGCATCGATTCTACCTCTCGAAGGTTTGGGGGTTGATGAAGACTTGTCATATGAGGAGGTACCTGTTGAGATCTTAGACAGACAGGTCAAGCGGCTGAGAAACAAGGAGATTGCCACAGTGAAGGTATTGTGGAGGAATCATCTTGTTGAGGGTGCTACGTGGGAGGCCGAGGCCGATATGAGATCCCGCTACCCTTATCTTTTCAGCTCTTGAGGTTAGACTTACTACTTTTAAGTCTAAGTTTCCTTATCTCTCCATTCTTTTATGCTATTGCTTATTTGTGAATAGTAATTATGTTGTGATCTGACTGACATTACGCTAGATAGTTAGTAGTGTCATTCGGGGACGAATGTTCCTAGGGGGGGGGGGGGAATGTAACAACCCTAAAAAAAATGAATATGCTAAGTAATGTTTAGTATGTTTAGAATGCCTACGATTAGACCGGGTTCACACGGATTGATGCGCGTAGAACCAGACCTCTGAACTCTTGCGACCTCCAAGCCAACTAACTTTGGCAGTTCGTTGAGCTAGGAAAGGTTGGGTCCATCCATGTAGGACTCTCGAATATGAAGATTTACTTGAATGAGTCTTTACCAGACTTAAAAAGGGAAAAACATAGGTTTGGAGGGTCTAGGGGTAAAATAGTCTTTTTCCAGGCTAAGGGTAGTATCATAATTACCCTAAATATGTAATTAATTATTTAATTAATAAGGTGGAGGGGCATTTTAGGGAGAGAGGGCCAAAAATTGGCCTTTGAGGACAAATCTTGCTCCACCCGGGTTCGAACCTAGGTGGGAGCAATGATTTAATGTGATTTTTTTAATTGGTGAATTAATTTAATAAATTAATAATTAATGGCTGATTTAAGAAAAAGGAAAAATCAGATTTTTCTTATTAATTATTAATTATTTATTAATTAATGTGTTTTATTTCACTAAGTCTCCTAGTTGACTAAGTCTAAACTACTTCACCTCTTTTAACTCTCTCTCACGCTCATCTCTCTCTCACGTCTCTCTCATTCTCTTTTCTTCACACTTGACGAACTCACACGAAAATATAAGAAAACAAGCTAAGTGAAGACGTTAGGCAAAAAGGGGAGATTTCCGTCGAGTTTGGTGTTGAGGCTTTCGGTGTTGGACGTGAGTTTGGAGGAGTTTTTGGGCAGCAAGTCAAGGTTTGAACGTCATAAAAGGTATGGGTTCTCTTCTCTCTTGGTCCCTTTCCCAAGAGACCCCTAAGTTCAGTTTAAAATATATTCCGGAAACTAGGGTTGTTCCCCGTTGCATGTCCCTGTCACTAGCTCCCATCGATTCATAGGTTGGGTATGTTTGCTGGTAGAAAACTAGGGATGAAACGTGTTTTTGTGACGATTATGTGTATATATGTATGTTTGGAGTTATGTGAGTAATGAATGGTGATTTCCGAAAATATGACTTACGTTGTGTGGGTGCATTGCCGTGACTCTTGGTCACGGATTGAAGCTTGAGAATGGCATGTTGATTCTTGTGTTTTACGTGCAAAAGCTTATGTAAGTCGTGATGTTAATGTGAAGTGTAATGTGGCTGATTTGTGTGAGAAACTCTTGGCTAAATGAATCCATGAAAATGCACCTAAAGATGTTCTAAACGATCTATGAATTACCCTAAGAACTAACGTGTAATGTTGATGAAAATGAGCTGAAAAACTACACAATTTCCAGCACCTTATTGATGAGTTTCGGTCAAGATAAATGGTTCGATATGCTATGACTAATAAATTTAAAATAGGTGAGGTCAATGAGGATCGAACCCGTGACCTCACCATGTAAAAAGTCATATAAATAATTAAGTTAAAAAGAATGTGGCAAGGGGGAGTCGAACTCATGACCTAGATTGAAATGAAATTCAAAAAAATAAATAAATAAGAAATGAGAGGAGTGGGGTTCGAACCCACCACCTCTCGGTAAGGTCTAAGGAACAATTAAAAGAAAAATAAAAGTTGAGGCGTGTGGGAATCGAACCCACGACCTCTAGACAGAATAAAAGAAATTAAGGAGAAAATAAAGTGAGGCTGTGGGGATTCGATCCCACATCCTCTCGGTCAACACGGAAAAGTCAAGAAAAATAAAATAAAATAAATGAGGCTGAGGGAGATCGATCCCACAACCTCTCGGTCCCAAGAAAAACGAATAAGAAAGAAAGAAAATAAGAAAAAAATGAAATGAAGGAGTTGAGGCTCGATCTCGGGTCCCCAAGCCGTGCGAAAAAAAATAAAAAAAATAAAAAAATGAAAGTGTTGTCCAAGGGATTCGAAATCGGGTTCCCTTGCCCAATTCCGTATTGACACATAAGTCATACATGAATAAATGTTCAAAATAATGTTGCCTACTTAGATCAAAATCGAGATCTTGGCATATATACAAGATGCATAGGTCTTGTACCACATAATCTTAGGAAGATATGAATCACTTGAACGAACTATGAATGAAGCCACATGGCTTGTATGTATAGACCCATAAGTCTAGCATACGTTTAGAAGTAAGTGAATCTAAGATGTATGTAATGAAATGATGAAGTGAACAATGAAATGATGAAACCCTAGAAGGGTTAAGTATGAGTGTGAAACACACTAATGGCCAAGTGCATTGGCATATGATGAAATGAACATTCACGGAAAAAGGGGTGAGTAAATATGAAGAGCAAATGTGCTAAAGTTAATGAATGTGGTGACAACATGATAAGAGGCTAATGTGAAAGATGAGAGCAATCTCAAATGAGCCTAAGTAAATGTTACCAACACGTACTCACCTATGAGAGTGAAAAGTTAATGAAGAGACTAGTCTTTATGAACACTCTAATGAAAGTATTGAGAATAATGTATACTTAATACTAATGATGAGATGGGAAATCATCTATTGAGCTATGATGTCCTCATATTATAAGCCAGCTTCCATGACGTATGAGTTGAATGTAATGGAACTTTATACTGAGCACCGATAGGCTAGCTATGAGCGGTGATGCCTTCTTTCGGGAAGGGCGTAGGTTCACGTAACTCTCATGAGATGAGACTTTCCAGCATGCCGGGTATGGGTCTCCTTATATCTCCTAGTCTTTGAACCTATACTGTCAATATAGGGATCTAGCAGGGTTCAATCCCCTATATACGCTAGCATGTTTTGGGTCACTTTGGCCGGTGATTCCACCTCTTTTCTGTGTGGGGAAGACACTGGATTTCATGATGCTCATATGATCTATGTCGTTTAAAGTTAAAGTTGCCAAAGAATGAATGAGGCTAGCCTCTAATGATGCACATAATGAAATGAACGATACCAAAGGTGTTAGGATAGGATAATCAAGAAGTGAGCTAGACTCAAGTTATGACACTAGGTTATTCTTGATCATTGCACACCAAACCCGATGAGAGTCTTAAACTCTATCCTAGGTATGTCTAGTGTTTACACTAGCTTATGAATGAATGAAATGAAGTACATATGAATGAATGAAGCAGACTCTGTGTTTGCTAAAGAAGGCTCCCTAGTTGAGGTCCCATATGTTGAGCCCTCATTTTGGGAAGTCTTAATGTGAAGTCCATGATTCCGAGGTCTCATGGCATACGAACGAATGATATGAAAGATGTTATGTGCTATATGCAATATGTTATGTGCTATGTGTAAGATGTTATGTGTTGTGTGCAGTATGATACGTATGATGATGCATGTTACTTTCATGGCATGACTTTCCTAATCCAAATTTGGCATGTCCCCTGACTTTCCTAATTCAAATTTGGCAAGTTTTCTTACTTTCCTAATCCCAATTTGGCAAGTCCACTGACTTGACTTTCCATAAATCATGTTGTTAGGAAAGAGCTATTCTTACTCATGCATGTCCTTGGTGTGTGCTTGCATATACCCATACTTAGTACAAGTGTGTACTAATCCCATACAACTCTACATTTTTAGGTGCAGACACAGGTGGACATTAGAGCTTACAGTACGACGTTGCAGCTATCCGGACGTGGAGCTTTCATCCGGATTTGGTAGGCCCTCATGCTTTCGAGGATGTCTACTGTTATTATCTAGCTTAGATGTAGGCTTTAGCTAGTGGAGCATGTTCCACTAGTGTTTCTTTCCCATTTTATTTCAGACATTGTATTGGTGCCATTTTGGCAAGTATACACTTAATTCAGTATTGAACTATTTCTTTCAGTTGATGATCTTAATGTTAGATGGTTGATTATGAACGTATATGAATTTAAGTAGAATGATATACATGCATGTTAAGGAACAAAAAGTTCAAATTTTCCGCTAAAATTAACCTAGATAAAGTAAGGATGACGTATGTAGGCTTGTCTACAACCTCTGAGAGGTCAACGACGCCGGTCTCGTCTGGGGTCTAAACTCCGGTCGTGACAAAAGAAACCTTGACGGGAACAAAGTGAGCTGATTTTGTTATCTGATCTATGATGACCCAAATAGAATCATGTTGTCTTCGGGTGCGAGTAAAACCAACAATAAAGTCCATGTTTACATCTTCCCAATTCCAAGTGGGAATACCTTTATCTTGGGATTATCTCCCAACCTTTGATGCTCGACCTTAAATTGTTGACAACTAGGACACTTGGCCACAAATCTCTCAATATCTTTCTTTATCCCATTTCACCAATAAACTTCCCATAGATCACGGTACATCTTGGTGGCTGCCGGGTTAATAGAATACCGAGAACTATGGGCTTCCCTATAATTTGTGCCCTTAAATCATCAACATTCGCAACACATAACCGACCTTGATACCTAAGCATCCCATCTCCCCCTTGGGAGAAAGCCTCAACAGACTTCTTCAGTACCACCTCTTTCAACTTAACTATTATAGGATCAAGACCTTGCTTAGACTTTATATCCATCACAAAGGACGATTCAAAACCATTATGGATCATGACACCACCTTTGGTGGAATCCACTAGTTGAAAATCTAGTCAGGCCAACCTATGCACATCACAAACCAATGCTTTGTTTTCATCCTCTACATAAGCCACACTAGCCATTGATAACCTGCTAAGAGCATCCACTACCACATTAGCTTTACCGGGGGTGATAAAGGACACTCATGTCATAATACTTCAATAGTTCTAACCATCTTCTTTGGCAGATATTCAAGTCCTTTTGACTAAACACATATTGTAGGCTCTTATTATCGGTGAAAATATCCACATGGACCTCATAGAAATAACGCCTCTATATTTTCAAGGCAAACATAACCGTCGCTAACTCAAGGTCATGGTAGAATAATTCTTGTCGTGGATCTTAAGTTGACTTAAAGCATAGGCAATCACCTTACCATTTTGCTTAAGCACACATCCCAATCAAACTCTAGAGGCATCAAAATACACCACAAAACCATCCGTACCTTCCGATAAGGTCAACACCAAAGGGGAAGTAAGTCTATCTTTTAACTATTGGAAACTCTTCTAACAAGCTTCTGACCACATAAACTTAGCCTTCTTTTGAGTCAAAGCCGCCACAGGAGAAACAATGGAAGCAAATCCCTCAACAAACCTTCTATTGTAGCCGACCAAACGGAAAAAACTTCTAATGTTGGAAGGTGTAAGAGGTCTAGACCAACTCTTGACCGCATCCATCTTCTTAGATTTACCTCAATCCCCTTGCTTGACACACTATGACCAAGGAAAGCTATGGACCTTAACAAAAATTTACACTTTCTAAACTTCGCAAAAAGTTTTTGGTCCTTAAGAACTTACAACACAATTCTCAAATGATCCACATGTTCATTCTCACTCCTTGAATAGATCAAAATATCATCAATAAACATAATTACGAACATATCAAGGTCTTGTCTAAGTACCCTATTCATCAAAACCTTAAATTCCTCCAGAGCATTCGTTAACCCAAACAACATTACTAAAAACTCATAATGACCGTACCAGGTTCAAAAAAATATCATTGGAATATCATCGTCTCTCACCCTCAGTAGGTGATAATCTGAACGAGGATCAATCTTAGAGAAATAACTAGACCATTGAAGTTGGTCAAACAAGTCATCAATTCTTGGAAGAGTATAATTCTCCTAATGGGCACTTTATTCAATTGACGATAATCGATGCGCATTCTAATAGACCCATCTTTCTTTATAAAAAACAACACAGGAGCACCCCATGGAGAGACAATTGGTCAAATGAAACCCTTATCCAACAAATTCTTTAATTGTTCCTTCAACTTCTTTAACTTGGTCGAAGCTATCGTATAAAGAGGAATAGAGGTAGGTTGCGTATCTCATAGAAGGTCAATACCAAAATCTATTTCCCGCTCGAGAGGAATACCGGATAAATGATCAAGGAAAACTACCAGGAACTCATTAACCACGAGAACCAACTCAAAAGAAAGGGTTTCAGAGTCTACATCCCTCACCCTAACCATATGGTAAGATCAACCTTTTGAGATAATCTTTCTAGCTTCAAGGTAAGATACAAATTGAACTCTAGGTATAGAATTTCCTCCCTTTCACTCTAATATAGGCTTATTCAAAAATTTGAATCTAACCACCCGAGTTCTACAATCAATAGAGGCATAACATGTATATAACCAATCCATGACAAGAGTCACATAAAACTCTAACATGTAAAACTCTACCAAGTAAACAAGAGTAACTCTATGGGATAAGGAAAAAAGACATATTCTATAAACCCTCTTAGCCACCACAGAATCACCAATAGGATTAGAGACATAAAAAGTTCTAAAACACTTTCGAAGGAACATTGAACTTCATTGCCACATAGGGCGTCACAAAATATAAAGTAGCACCGAGATCCAATAAGTCATACACATCAATATAAAGACTTTTAACATACCGGTCACTACATCCGGGGAACTTTCTTGGTCACCTCAAGTTTGGAGAGAATAAAAGCGGGTTTACTTGGGAGCATTGGAGTTTGAACCTCTAGGACAAGCTTTCTTGCCCTCTCTTCCTTGAACCTTAAGCATCATACAATATCTTATCTTGTGAACACTTTTTCCACAACCAAAGCAACCATCTATGCCCACTAGGCACCACACTTTGCACAAATAGGCCTAGTCACATAACATCCACTATCATTGCTTCCTTGAGGTTTAGGATTGGACACCCTATCCTTGTTGAACCTTGGAGGAGCGCTAGAGGAACCTTGGTTGGAAAACCTTTGACTAAACCTTGATCGACCTTATCTATCGGACCTAGTATTTGAAAAGTTCCCTTTATCGGTCCTAGCTCTTTTCACATGGCTATTCTTTTCCTTGAGTTTCTCTTCCTCCTTTTGTTAGGCATACACCATGAAACTTGAAATATCCATATCTTGAACAAGCATTGACGGACGACATTATTTGACAACTATGTCAAAATCTCCCATCATAAATTTGTTCATCATAGCTCTTGAATTTGCCAAATTAGTTGGAGCATACTTGGATAGTTGGGTGAACTTTAGAGCATATTTCTCACACTCATACTTTCCTGACAAAGGTTAATAAAATCTTGTATCTTAGATTCCCTCAACTCAAGGGGAAAAATATATCAAGAAACACCAATTTAAAAATCTCCCACTATACAATACCCGCTCCTACCGGCCTCCCCTACTTCCATTGGTTATACCACACTTGAGAAGAACCTTTCAATTGGTAATCATCTAAATCTACCTTTACTTCCAGAGTCACCCCATAATAGCAAGTACCTTATAGACCTGGTCGATAAACTCTTGAGGGACTTTATCAATTGGGAGCCATAAAATTCTCGGGGTGGGTGGGTGGGTGGGTCAATCTCGATAAATCCCTCACTCTTGAAGACGTCGAATTCATATTAGGATTCACTGGAGCTACGACCTCTCTATTTGCTTGAGCAATTACATCTTGAGCCTATACTTGAAAAGTCTCCCTACACTCCGCATGAGTAACATTCTCGACCAAAGGATCAACCATAACTTGATGATCTTGTGGAGGAGTTGCTTGTTCCACATTGTCACCCTCAATCTTTCTAGCAATATCCCTTACACTAAATAACATAGGAGAAGGATTAGGAGAGAGATATTATAGAGTTAAACTCTATGGCACGACTTCGAGTAAAGAAGGAGTGAAGTTTCCTAATCATCTTGTAGACTCTCATTCATAAAAGTGGCGCGCTTACCACTCATGAACAAGACTCTAGTAGAAGTGACTTATGAGACATCATCCTAGGATCATTATAAACCTTGTGCTCTGATACCAAGTTTGTCATGACCCATGTACCCCCTAGATGAAACATGGCGTATAGAACCCCGAAGGACTCCATGAAATCCACTTAGTCCTCATAACATAACAAATAGAACAATAAGAGTAAAAACACATTTCAAGTCCAAAATTTTCATAAACGAAAGTGGAAGTCAAGACACTTAGTTTCAACAGAGCCATCTATTACAATATTTGATCAAAATAGGGAAAAAACCATGCAACATGTACAAAAAGCGAAATTACATAAAAGTAAATACAACATAGTAATAAGCCATCCTTAAACCATGAAGACTCACCAACAAGGTCAAAAAATACTCAATTCCAAGATCTAGCCACTAGAATGATCCCCTCAAGAACTAGACCCTACACTTGAGGAAAATGTATAAAAAGTAGGCGTTAGTATAAAAATGCACTGAGTATGATAACCTTGTATGAAAACATTGAAATCATGCAAAAAAGGACATTTCACTTGAAAGCATGCAATTTACCATGTTTAAACATGTAACACTCCAAAAGTCTAAGACGTGTTCTAGAGCCTAACATAGGTGTCAAAAGGTTTAGACACTGTTTTAAGGTCATAAATAGTGAATATAAGTCATTTAGGAAGTTTGGAAATCAAAATGTTAAAGAACGTCCATGACGTCCGAAAACTAGTCCAATGAGATACTAGTGTGCCTTAGCCTATTTGACTAAGTTTAGGAGTTGAAAAATGTGAAATTTAGTGGAAGAGTGTCTAAATTGTATTAGACTTAGTTCATAGTCAAAACGTCCGGGTACCTCTCCAAGGACCAAGCAAGGGCCCTTGAGGAGGATCCTTGCAACTGGGGCAAAAGCTGCCCAAGGCAGTGTCCACAAACGGAACCAGTCAAGGGATCATGGTCCAAATAATAGGGCGTCAGTTGCCTCCATCGATGGACACTTAGAATATTTGGAAAAGACGGGATTTTAACCTGTCTCTAACCAAACCGACAGACCAACAGGACAAAGGGTCCTGTGGTCGTCGATTGAGAAATGAGGCACTCTCATCTGTGAGACCACTGGTTTTGCTGCTCGTTTTTAGTTTAGTTAAATTAATTAATTAGGTGGTTAGTTAATTATTTAGGGTTTTAGGGAGTTCTAATTAAGCGGGTTAATGACCTAATAAAGACCCTAAGCTAATTAAACTAACCTAAGCCCTCATAATTCCCAAACCCAAATTGCTTTTCCTTCTCTCTTCTTTTTCTCTCCCAAGTTGAAGAACACCATAGAAGTCAAGGTCAAGGGTTTCTATGGCTGCTAAAGATCAAAGTTTCTCCATCAAACTTCATCAATCAACAAGGTCTTGGATTCCTTTCACCTTTGGGATTTCTTTTCCCAAAGGGTTTCTTCAAATTGATTTCAAAAAGATGAGTTTTCTTGTGGGTTTCTTCCAATCTCGAAATTGATCTTTAAATTTGATTTGTTTATGGTTTATTTTGATTGTATTGATTAGATTATGATGTATTATGACTATATTACAATACTTATTGATGGATTGGTCTAGTTTGTAGAAGATGACCTTTTCCCCTTAACCCTAGGTTGTGATCTTGAATTGAAATATCTAGTATTGATGTAATTGGCTTGGTTATTGTGTGAATTACTAGCCTATGTTGATATTATGCCAATTTATGAATAGATTGATATGAATTGTAGTCCTACCATGCTATTTGTTTGAGTAATTGATCTAGGTTGTGAAGGAGATTATGAATTTGACCTAAGTCTCTAATCTTAAGCTATGAACTAGTGATGGATTGTTGTATAGTGCTCAAATTGACTTCATTATCTTGTTGGTTAGTATTGTGTGATGATATTACACGCATTGTTGGGTTGAGTTTGAGGGTTGATGGTAAGACCTTGATGTTGGCTTGTGAAGGAGTCTTGGTAAGTCTTGTGATCTCAACTCTTCACTTTAATTATGGTTACTTGTTATTAAGTGATGATGTTGTATTGAAGTATACCTTATATTAAGATTGATATGGTTGGTATGATGTTTAATTGAAATGTCTTGACTATGGTTTGTGAGGTGTTGTCTAAGATGTAAATGTTATAAGGATGGTGATAACTTACTAATGTGCCTTATCATGAATGATTATGTTAATGTGCTAACCTCATATGTATGAATTGTAATGAAAGGAAAATACTCATGCAATTCTTATTGAGCTATGATGATGATGATTATATAAGGGATAGACCCTATGACCTAACTAAGCTATGATAATTAATAAAGGCATTAAATACATTTCAATAGGGGCTCTAACTTAGCACCGAGCGAACTTGTAGATAAGGGGTGGCGCCTTCCCAAGGAGGAAAGGTAGGGTTCACCATAGTCCTCACGGGGTGGATAGCCTCATAGTCCAAAAAGGGCATAGAGTGATGTTTCCATGACATCCACAAGGATACATAAACTATGTCTTCACCAAAGGAATACTAGCTAGTGGATCCACCTAGACTCTATGTTCATGTTTGGTCCTTCCTTGGCCGTTAAAACACCTTCCATCGGTGTAAGGTTTTGCAACACCGGATTCCACATTAGCTCATATGGTTTATGTTGGCTAAGGCAAGATGTTTCCAAAAAGGTAAAATAAAGTAATGAATGAACTCTAACTAGGATGACCTAAGGGTTTTAGCTTAGTCTAGGTAGGGGTATGGGACTCTACCTATACATTGCACTAGTTAGCCTTGAAGGGAGTCTTAGGAGGATTTTCTTATGTATGTATATGATTATAAATGTAAATGAGATTTATATGATGATCTTAGATGTTGATGGTATCTTATGATGTTGAATTCACTTATGAATATATGTTTGGTCTATATTGCTAAAGTGTGATGTTATGTACCCATAATCATATGATATGTGAAGTTCGAAATTGGTTATGGTTCTTGTTAGGTTTACTTGATTGAGTAAGGTTATGGGGCTTTGCTTAGTCAAAATGGAGTTAATGAGGGTTCATGAGTAATTGTCTTGCTTTGGTTATGTTGTAGTGAACTCTCATTCATGCTTGTTGAAGTTATACTTGATGATTGAGTTGTCTCGATTATACGTTCAAGTATGTTAGTATGCATGATTGGTTTGGTTAGACTTAGTATGATGAACATGGTCTTGACTTGATGATTATGTATAAATGACCTGTATTGATCCTTGAATGTGCATAAGGCTTTCCAAATGTAAAATGGAATGCTTTAAATGAAATGTCCCCTTTTTAGCTTGATTTGATATTGTGTGTGCATATGGTCTCATACTTAGTACAAGTGGTGTACTAAACCCATTTTCTCCCTTTTTTCCCCAACATTTTAGGTTCCAGTCGTTGAAGGCTTTTGAGACGACTTTGAAGAATACTTGGAATTCTCACTAATCCAAGTGGGTAGGTCCTCACTTTCCGATGGCAATGCCACTATTAAGCTTTTGAATGTTGTTCTAGTTTTAAGACTTTTAGTTCTTTCCTTTTCGTTTGAGTACTAAAGATTGTATAGCCTATATGTGGATTTATTACATTGATGTATGGGATATGCCCAATTGATACACTCTTGTTTTAGATGTTTATGAGATGAGACACTCTTTTAAGAATATGTTAAGTATCTTATATATCTATGTGTAATAAAAGTATAAGACTATGTAATCTTCTTATACGAATGGTTTATGTATACTCGATATAAATATATATTATGTGTATGCGAGAGGTCTATGTAAAACTCAAGATAGATATAGAAAAGTTTTGAATTTTCTGCATTTTTAACCTATGAATGTAATGATGTAAACTAAGAGGCTAGTCTTAGTCCTCTCCGAGGAAGACGACGCCGGTTACGTCTAGGGGGTGCTCCCCGGATGTGAAAAACTTGGTATCAGAGCATGAGGTGGAATATCTTTAGAGTCGATGTATCACTCAACCACGTCTATGTAGATTCTTACTTATAATTGTGAAGCGCGCCACACTTATGAATAGGAAATTCTATAATGCTTAGGAAACTCTCACTTTCTTGGAAATCCAATATCGTGCCTTTATGTGCCTGTAGCATCTAATCCTTTTATTGTGATTATAGGCAATGAATACTCAAAGAACAGCCGCTCGAAGACTTGATGAAGAGATTGCCAATGCGGGAGCTCCTTCCAGTAGCAATCAAGTCCCTCCTCTTGAAGAAGTTGCTAATGATGACCAAGCTCCGGTCAATCCTCCAGCTATGACAGATGGTGACATAAGGGCTGCCTTTCTCCAAATGGCCCAATCCATTACTACACAAGCACAAGCCGTCACTACTCAAGCACAAGCCATGACGGCCCAATCTAATCGGGAGGTGGGACCCCTAAGAAACCAACATGTTGGCACCATGGCCTCCCGTTTAAAAGATTTCACTAGGATGAATCCCCCTACTTTCTATTGGTCCAAAGTTGAGGAAGACCCCCAAGAGTTCATTGATAAAGTCTACAAGATTCTCTATGCTATGGGGTTGACTACTAGTGAGAAATCCGAGTTAGCCACTTACCAACTCAAAGATGTGGCCCAAACTTGGTATGTCCAATGGAGAGACAATAGGCCTTTAAGGGGTGGACAAGTGACATGGGAGATCTTCAAGAAGGCTTTTCTTGATCGGTTCTTTCCTAGAGAGAAGATGGAAGACAAAGTGGAAGAATTAATCAACCTTCGTCAAGGAGGTATGAGTGTACTTGACTACTCTTTGAAATTTACTAAATTGTCAAAATATGCCCCTTCTTTGGTTTGCGATCTTAGAGATGAAATAAGCCACTTTGTGATGGGAGTGTAGGATGACTTGAAAGAAGAATGTCGTTCGGCTATGCTACATGACAATATGAACATTTCTTGTCTTATGGTTCAATTTGAACAAGTTGAAGAGACAAGGATCAAGAGAAATAGTAGAGATGCCAAAAAGGCAAGGTCTTTTGATGGTGGTTCTACAAAGGGTAGGCTTGATATCCAAGACAAGCCTTGGTTCAAGAAGAGATTCTCTAATCAAGTTCCTTCCAAGTTCCCTAAGGCTCGTGATGATAGGGTGTCTAACCCTATGTCTCAAAAGGGAAGGGGTACTAGTTCACCAACCAAGAAGCCAACTTGTGGAAAGTGTGGCAAGAAGCATTATGGTGATTGCCTCTTTGGGATGGACATATTGCTTTGGTTGTGGAAAGAGTGGCCACAATGTAGGGATTTCCCTAATGTGAAGGGTCAAGACAAGGTTAGTGGTCAAGATCAAGCAAGTGGTTCTAATTATGCACCGAATGAGAATCGGTTTTATGCTCTCCGCTCTAGAGGTGAGCAAGAAACTTCTCCCGATGTGGTGACCGATATGTTAAAAGTCTTCTCTATTGATGTATATGCTTTACTTGATCCCGGTTCTACCTTTTCATTTGTTACTCCTCTAGTAGCTAAAAAGTTTGACATTTTACCCGATATCTTGAATGAACATTTTATGGTGACTACACCGGTGGGTGAGTCGGTTGTTGGTAAGAGAGTACATAGAAATTGTCCTACAATATTGCCCAATAGAGTTACTCATGTGGAGTTAGTAGAACTCGATATGGTTGATTTTGATGTTATTTTTGGTATGGATTGGTTGCATGCTTGTTTCGCTTCCATAGATTGTAGAACAAGGGTGGTGAAGTTTAACTTTCCAAATGAACCTGTTTTAGAATGGAAGGGGGGAGATTCTATTCCTAGAGGTCTTATCATTTCTTGTTTGAAAGCTTGTAGGATGATCTCTAAAGGGTGTTTATACCATATAGTAAGAGTCCAAGATTTAAACTCTGATATTCCTCCCATTGAGTCGGTCCCCATAGTGAGGGAATTTCCGAAGGTCTTTTCTAATGATCTTCCTGGTATTCCTCCCGAATGGGAAATATATTTTGGTATCGACTTGCTACCGGATACAAATCCCATTTCAATTCCTCCTTATCGGATAGCTCCGTCCGAATTGAAAGAGTTGAAGGCTCAATTCAAGGACTTACTAGACAAGGGATTTATTCGGCCTAGTATTTCTCCATGGGGTGCCCCGGTATTGTTTGTGAAAGAGAAGGATGGGTTCCTTAGAATGTGTATTGATTACCGTCAACTCAACAAAGTCACAATCAAGAACAAGTATTCTCTTCCTCAGATTGATGATTTATTTGATCAACTCCAAGGTGCGAGTTACTTTTCCAAGATCGACTTGAGATCGGGATATGACCAACTTAGGGTGAGAGGCAAAGATATTCCCAAGATGAAATTTCGAACAAGATATGGTCACTATGAGTTCTTAGTAATGTCCTTTGGTCTCACTAATGCTCCGGCGGCGATAATAACCTAATGAATAGGGTGTTTCAAAGTTACCTAGATTCATTTGTCATTGTCTTCATTGACGACATCTTGGTATATTTGAAAAATGAGGGTGAACACATGGATATTTTGAGGATAGTGTTGCAAGTGATTAAAGAACACCAATTGTTTGCCAAGTATAGCAAATGTGAGTTTTGGTTGAGGTCGGTAGCGTTTCTTGGTCATATCATCTCTAGTGAGGGTGTTAAGGTTAGAAAGATCGAAGTATTGAAAAATTGGCCTAGGCCCTTGGATCCTACGGATATTAGGAGTTTCTTAGGCCTAGCCAGTTATTTTAGAAGGTTTGTCGACAGATTTACGTCTCTTCCTTCTCCCTTGACAACATTGACTCAAAAGAATGTGAAATTCGAGTGGTCGGAGGCATGTGAAAAGAGCTTCCCAATGTTGAAGGATAAGCTTACTTCCGCACCAGTATTGACACTACCGAAGGATACTAAGGTTTTGTGGTTTATTGTTATGCATCTCGAGTGGGGTTGGGGTGTGTTCTTATGAAACATGGCAAAGTTATAGCCTATGCTTCTAGGCAACTCAAAGTTCATGAGAAGAATTATCTAACTCATGACCTTGAGTTAGCGGCCGTGGTATTTGCCTTGAAAATATGGAGGCATTATCTCTATGGGGTTCATATTGATGTGTATACAGACCATAAAAGTCTTTAATATGTATTCACTCAAAAGGAGTTGAATCTCTGGCAACGGAGATGGTTAGAGTTATTGAAAGACTATGACATGAGTGTTCTCTATCACCCCGGCAAGGATAATGTGGTAGCGGATGCTCTAAGTCATTTGTCCATGGGAAGTGTGTCCATGTGGACGAAGCTAAGAGAAACCTAGTGAAAGATGTTCATAGGTTGGCTTGTTTAGGGGTTCGAATTGAAGATTCTCCAAATGGTGGTATGGTGGTACATCATAACTCTGAGTCGTCTTTGGTGGTTAAGGTGAACTCTAAGCAACACCTTGATCCACTATTGATGGAGTTGAAAGAATTGGTTCTTTGAAAGATGAATGAGCCATTCTCCCGGGGGGATGTTTTTCTTGGGTATCAAGGTAGATTGTGTGTGCCTAATGTGGATGATTTAAGGAATAGGATCCTTGAGGAATCTCATGGGAACCGTTACTCTATTCATCCGGGTTCTACAAAGATGTACCATGATCTTAGAGAGGTGTTTTTGTGGGATGGCCTAAATAGGGATATTGCGGAGTTTGTTGCAAAGTGTCCCAATTGTCAACAAGTGAAGGCCGAGCACCAAAAGCCGAGTGGTCTACTACAAGAAATCCAAATTCCTACTTGGAAGTGGGAAGATATTAACATGGATTTCGTAGTAGGTTTGCCTCGAACTCAAAAGCAATATGACTCTATATGGGTGGTAGTGGATAGATTGACAAAATCCGCTCACTTTATTCCCGTTAAGTGTACTTATTCGGCGGAAGATTATGCAATAATCTATATTGACAAGATAGTGAATCTTTATGCTTTTTTTGTCCATCATATCGGATAGAGGTGCTCAATTTAGATCTAGATTTTGGAGATCATTTCAAAGAGGTTTGGGTACTCAAGTGAAGTTAAGCACCACTTTTCATCCTCAAACAGATGGTCAAGCGGAGCGAACTACTCAAACTCTTGAAGATATGCTTAGAGCTTATATCATTGACTTTAAGGGAAATTGCGATGAGCATTTGCCTTTGGTGGAGTTCTCATATAATAATAGTTTTCATTCACCTATATCTATGGCTCCTTATGAAGCTTTGTATGGTAGGAGGTGTAGATCTCTTATTGGGTGGTTTGAGGTTGGTGAGTCTTCGCTTCTTGGTCCCGATTTGATTTATAAGACTTTGGAGAAAGTTCATATCATAAGGAAACAGTTGCAAATAGCCTATAGTCGGCAAAAGTCTTACGCTGATCATAGGAGAAGAGATGTTTGAAGAAGGTGATAATGTATACTTGAAAATTTCGCCTATGAAAGGGGTGGTTAGATTTGGCAAGAAAGAGAAGTTGACTCATCGTTATGTGGCTCCCTGTGAAATTTTGCAAAGGGTTGGTCAGGTTGCTTATGAATTGAAACTTCCTAGTGAACTATCTTTTGTTTATAAGGTTTTCCATGTTTCTATGCTTAAGAAGTTTATCGGTGATCCCGAGTCTATTCTTCCTATTGAGGGTCATGGTGTGAAGGATAACCTCTCCTATGAGGAGGTTCTGGTTGAAATCCTTGAACGTCAAGTGAAGAGGTTGATGAACAAAGTGGTGGCCTCCGTAAAAGTGTTATGGAGAACCCACCTAGTTGAGGGAGCAACATGGGATGCCGAGGCCGACATGAAGTCCCGTTATCCTCATCTCTTTCCTAATGAAGGTTAGTTGTTCTTACTAATAATGAAAATAATGACTAAATTTGAAGTTGTTTTGATTTTTGATAAAGTTTTTAAAATATTCTCATGTTACAGTGAATTACAGTAAAGTTGTGCATATATACTTGAAAATTTGCAATTCTTCTTATTTTGGGTTATTTTGTGCATTTTGATATGTTGAGTATTTATGAAATGATAATGAACATGTTGATAGCTTTAGTTTTGACATAATTGACTCCTTAATGGTATGTTGAGCTCATGTTATTGTGAGAAGGAAATTTCTCATATTGTGATGTTGAGCTTTATGTGTAGTAATTAAAGTTTTGAATTGCTATATGTAATATGCCATGATTGATGTTGTAACTCATGTTATAATGTATTGTTGTTGGTTGAGCTCCTAGTATTGAGTCTATTCCTTCCTTCCAAAATATTTTAGTGTCATTTGGAGACGAATGTTCCTAAGGGGAGGGGGGGGGGGGATAATGTAACACTCCGAAAGTCTAAGACATGTTCTAGAGCCTAACATAGGTGTCAAAAAGTTTAGATAATGTTTTAAGGTCATAAATAATGAATTTAAGTCATTTCGGAAGTTTGGAAATCAAAATGTCAAAGAACGTCCATGACGTCCGGAAATTAGTTCAATGAGGTGCTAGTGTGCCTTAGCCTATTTGACTAAGTTTTAGGAGTCAGAAAATGATGAAATTTGGTGGAAAGGTGTCTAACATGTATTAGAGTTAGTTCATAGTCGAAATGTATGGGTACGACTCCCCAAGGACCATCCAAGGGCCCTTGACGAGGACCCTTGCAACTTGGGGCAAAAGCTGCCCAAGGCAGTGTCCACAAATGGAACCAGTCAACGGATCGTGGTCCAATCGACGGGGAGTCGGTTTCCTCCGTCGATGGACACTTAAAATATTTAGCTAAGACTGGATTTTAACCAGTCTATGACCAAAACAACGGACCAACAGGACAGAGAGTCCTGTCGTCGTCGATTGACAAACGAGGCATCAACGTGGTCTCGTACGTGAGACCACTGGTTTTGCTGATCGTTTTTAGTTTTGTTAAATTAATTAATTAGGTGTTTTTTAAAGCTTTACAGCACCCCAATTAATTAGGTGGTTAGTTAATTAGTTAGGGGTTTAGGGAGGTCTAATTAAGTGGGTTAATGACCTATATAAAGACCCTAAGCTAATTAAACTAACCTAAGCACTCATAATTCCCAAACCTAAATTGCTTTTCCTTCTCTCTTCTTTTTCTCTCCCAAGTTGAAGAACACCATAGAAGTCAAGGTCAAGGGTTTCTATGGCTGCTAAATATCAAAGTTTCTCCATCAAACTTCATCAATCAACAAGGTCTGGGATTCCTTTCACCTTTGGGATTTCTTTTCCCAAAGGGTTCCTTCAAATTGATTTCAAAAAGATGGGTTTTCATGTGGGTTTCTTCCAATCTCGAAATTTATCTTTAAATTTGATTTGTTTATGGTTTATTTTGATTGTATTGATTGGATTATGATGTATTATGACTATATTACAATACTTATTGATGGATTGGTCTAGTTTGTAGAAGATGACCTTTTCCCCTTAACCCTAGGTTGTGATCTTGAATTGAACTATCTAGTATTGGTGTAATTGGCTTGGTTTTGTGAATTACTATCCTATGTTGATATTATGCCAATTTATGAATAGATTGAGATGAATTGTAGTCCTACCATGCTAGATCTTGAGTAATTGATCTAGGTTATCAAGTAGATTGTGAATTTGACATAAGTCTCTAATCTTAAGTTATGAACTAGTGATGGTTTGCTGATAGTGTTTCAATTGACTTCATTATCATGTTGGTTACTGTTGTGTGATGACATTACACCCATTGTTGGGTTGCGTTTGAGGGTTGATGGTAAGACCTTGATGTTGGCTTATGAAGGAGACTTGGTAAGTCTTGTGATCTCAACTCTTTTCTTTAATTATGGTTACTTGTTATTAAGTGATGATGTTGTATTGAAGTATACCTTATATTAAGATTGATAGGGTTTGTATGATGTTGAATTGAAATGTCTTGACTATGGTTTGTGAGGTGTTGGCTAAGATGTAAATGTTATAAGGATGGTTATAACTTACTAATGTCCCTTATCATGAATGATTATGTAAATGTGCTAACCTCATATGTATGAATTGTAATAAAAGGAAAATACTCATGCAATTCTTATTGAGCTATGATGATGATGATTATATAAGGTATAGACCCTATGACCTAACTACGCTATGATCATTAATAAAGGTATTAAATACATTTCAAAAGGGACTCTAGCTTAGCACCGAGCGAACTTGTAGATGAGGGGTGGCGCCTTCCCAAGGAGGAAAGGTAGGGTTCACCATAGTCCTCACGGGGTGGATATCTCATAGTCCAAAAAGGGCATAGAGTGATGTTTTCATCACATCCACCAAGCTCCATAAACTATGTCGCCACCATAACAATACTTGCTAGTGGATCCACCTAGACGCTATGTTCATGTTTGGTAATACCTTGGCCATTAGAACACCTTCCATCGGTGTAACGTTGTACAACACCGGATTCCACATTAACTCATGTGGTTTATGTTGGCTAAGGCAAGATATTCCCAAAAAGGTAAAATGAAGTAATGAATGAACTCTAACTAGGATGACCTAAGGGGTTTAGCTTAGTCTAGGTAGGGGTATGCGACTCTACCTATACATTGCACTAGTTAGCCTTGAAGGGAGTCTTAGGAGGATGTTCTTATATATATATATATGCTTATAAATTTAAATGAGATGTATATGATGATCTTACATGTTGATGGTATCTTATGATGTTGAATTCACTTATGAATATATGTTTGGTCTATATTGCTAAAGTGTGATGTTATGTACCCATAATGATATGATATTTGAAGTTGGAAATTGGTTATGGTTCTTTTTAGGTTTACTTAATTGAGTAAGATTATGGGTCTTTTCTTAGTCATTGGACTAGTGGACTTAATGAGGGTTTATGAGTAATTGTCTTGCTTTGGTTATGTTGTAGTGAACTCTTATTCATGCTTTTTGAAGTTATACTTGATGATAGAGTTGTCTCGATTATACGTTCAAGTATGTTAGTGTGCATGATTGGTTTGGTTAGACTTAGTATGATAAACATGGTCTTGACTTAATGATTATGCATAAATGACTTGTATTGATTCTTGAATGTGCATAAGGCTTTTCAAATGTAAAATAGCTTGCTTTAAATGAAATGTCCCTTTTTTTTAGCTTGATTTGATATTGTGTGTGCATATGGTCTCATAATTAGTACAAGTGGTGTACTAACCCCATTTCCTCCTTTTTTCCCCAATATTTTAGGTTTCGGTCGTTGAAGGCTTTTGAGACGACTTTGAAGAAGATTTGGAATTCTCACTCATCCAAGTTGGGTAGGTCCTCACTTTCCGAGGTCAATGCCACTATCAAGCTTTTGAATGTTGTTCTAGTTTTAAGACTTTTAGTTCTTTCCTTTTCGTTTGAGTACTAAAGATTGTATAGAATATATGTGACTTTATTACATTGAGTATGGGATATGCCTAATTGATACACTTTTGTTTTAGATGGTTATGAGATAAGATACTCTTTTAAGACTACGTTAAGTATCTTATATATCTATGTGCAATAAAAGTAAAAGAATATGTAATCTTCTTATACGAAGGGTCTATGTATACTCGATATGAATATATATTATGTGTATACGAGAGGTCTATGTAAACCTGAAGATAGATATAGAACAGTTCTAAATTTTCTGCATTTTAACCTATGAATATAATGATGTAAACTAAGAGGCTAGTCTTAGTCCTCTCCGAGGACGCCGAGGACGCCGAGGCCGGTTACATCTAAGGGGTGCTCCCTGGATGTGACAAAACATGTTAAGACCCTCAAAATGAACTAGGATAAACTATAGCCTCACATGTGTTGTATCAGTTAATAAACTTGTTTATAAGGTGAGAAACAACTTTTAATAGTTGGTTTGAAGAGGTTTGAGGTCAAATGTCAAAGGACGACCAAGACGTCTGAAAGCTAGTCTTTTGTGTGCTAGTGTGTCCTTATATGTTTGCCTTGTTTTTATGTGTTGTTTGGATTTTAATGTCAGTGGGAAGGACCCCAACACCTAGAGGGATATTTTTAGGGTCAAAACGTTTGGTTACGACTCCCCAGGTACCAACCTAAGGGTCCTTGAGGAGGACCTAACCATTGGCCAACAAGCTGCCCAAGGCAACAGGAAGTTGTGCATGGGAGAAACAATTCTGCGTCGCGGACTAGGTTCACCATGGGCCAAAAGTGTTGGTCTGTGTAGCAGACATGTCTCGGACTCTACTGTCCCAAAATTTAATTTCATAGATCTTGTGGGAATAGCTTCGCGACGCGGACTAGGTCCCCAACGAAAATTCCGAAAATGAAAGTTAGTTTAACTTATTTAAAAAGGTCCAATTAATGTGGGGGTATTTTAGGTACTTTGGGGTTGGTTTTAAACGCATTTGAGTTCATTTTTACCCCCATTCGTATATAAAAACACAATTACCCATTTAGAAATCAAAAACCCAAAACCCTCTTCTCTTCTAAAATTCTCTCAGTACTCCATTGGAGGCCAAGCTCAAGCTCAAGCTAGAAGATGGATTTTAACTGATTTCTTCTCCAATTTCATGGGTTTTAAATCAATAAGGTATGGTAACCCTTGATCCTATGTTTCTATGATCAAATTCCCTAATTTCCAATCTAAACATGGGTTCATTGTCAAATGGTTTTCAAAGTCATTGTAATGGTAAATTGATGTTTGGTCAAGGGATTTAAGATGATTTTCAATGCAATTCCTCGAAGAACCCACGATCTCCTTAATCACTCAATTTAGCCTATAAAGTGAGTTTTTTGATATTTATTAGATTTTAATGGAATTATGCTTAGATTGTTGGTGTATTGTTGAATGCAATTACAATCTTTAGCTATTGATTATGAATTGTTGAAATCAATCTATGATGATGATGTCTTGGAAAATTGGTAAGTTGACCTAACTTCTAGTCTATAGTGTCTGAATTGACGTTGTATGGTTTGGTTCTTTTATGGTGGCAGTGTTTACTTCTTGTCTACCTATTCGTGTTGTGATCATGGACTTGAGGGCAATAGATGTAAAGTGAATTTTTGTTATGATGATCATGACTATGAAGGTTATGTGTGTAGTCCTCAATGTTAGTATCATGATTTAGGTGAATTGATAACGTGAAGTATATTGTGAATGATGAATGTTAGGGTAAGGTATGGTCTACATGCTTGATTGTGATAAGTTTTATCGTAGAATGACCCCTACCTATATAAACCTATATGGATGCGTGATCTTATAAATGTTAGGAGTTTTCTATTCAAATATAGAATGTGCTTTTGTCTCCTATGATGAAATGTGGGTGTGTGGTTTAGAGTCCCCAAATGTTCTATATTTTAGAGGTCTTCATGACTTGGAGGAATTTGAAATGTGTTGTGATCCTTTGAAGAGAGGTTTCCTCAATAACAATGTTGTTGCTATTATATGATTATGAGGACCAATAAGCGCGTACACACACTCCATGCATAACTATGAGTATGGTATGTTTATGGTGTTAATTAAAAGCATAATATCATATGAACCTTTATATCTTATTATGCATGAAAATTATATGATTAGTGAAGTATGAACATGTATTGTGTAAAGTTGTTTATGTCAAATTCTTTCTCACATATGTATAGACACACCCATGAATGTATGAATGAAGAAGGTTAATTATAATCTAGTGAAAGAGATTCTCTTGAAAGGATTACTCAATTGTCATCTAATCTAGACTATGTTATGAATGTTATGATTATGTGAAAGGACATTCTCACATTATGTTGGTTCTGATGAAAGGACATTCTCATCATATAACCTATGAGCTATGTACATGTTATATAATGGGTTGAGGCCCTAAGACCTATCTTATGAACAAATGTTTAATAAAGATTTAAAGTCTCTTCAAAAAGGGAAGTTAGCTTAGCACCGAGTGAATTTTACAATGAGAGGTGAACCATTCCAAAAGAAAGGTAGGTTCACCCGATGTTCTCATGAGGTGAAAATTACAGTGAGAATTAGCATAAAGAGGGTTTCTAGTAACAACCTCCTAGTTCCTTAACTTTGTGCCCCTATAGGAACCTTAGCTAGTGGATCCACCTAGATTCATTATCATGTATATGTCCTACCTTGGCAAGTAGGATGCCCTCCTTTTGGTGTGAGGGGCTGACACCAGATTCCATGTTTAGCTCACATGGTCTAATGTCAGTTATGGTGAAGTTTCCCGAATGCAAAATGAACAAATGGAAGTAAGACGATGAACACCAACTAGGACTACCTAAAATATGTTACTTAGTGTAGGTAATGGAATGGGACTTCACCTATACATTGCACAAGTAGGTCTTGAAGGGAATTGTAGGGTGAGTTCTTTATATATATATATATATATATATTTATTTATTTATGTATGTGTCTCATGCATGGCATTATGATGTTAACATACTTGTTATAACTAATATGCATGATGTAGTCTCACTTGATGTACATGATAATAGTCTTACGTAGTATGAATGATGTTTGCTATACTTGTCATGGTGATGTATGAAGTATATGGCAATGCTTGTGATCTCCTTGTTGGTTTACTTGGTATTGGTGAGGTTATGGGGCTTCACATATACGTTGCCCTAGTAGACTTAGATTGGGGTTATTAATAATGGTCTTGTGACGTATTGATGAAATGAACTCTAAATATGCAATGTTGACTATTGTTTCATTATGGTGATATTTATAGTATTGACTTCTATGTTGTCTTGAGATGTGCATAAAGACTAAATGGGTTATGAATATGATGTAATTAATGAATGAGTTCTTATATGAGGTCTATGAAGTATTTAGGTCTTATGTCTAATGTTAAATGCATATGTTGTGACTTATTGAATATGATGTGCCTAGTCTAAGGTGACTTTATAGGAACACTTGGTGTGAATATTATTATGGGATTCTACTTGAACATTGCACTAGTGTGACTCGGAGTTGTGTTAGGTGTTCTTATGTGAAGGTTTTGTCTATGACATTCTTGTGTCCTTATGAATGTATGTGCTTGAATTGATGAAGGTTGTATGAATGTTCACCTTCGTTACCTTAAGGTGATACTTTGGTATGGATGGTGGAATGTGATACTATTTATGCATTGCACTAAGTATTACTTAAGGGTTGTTTGAGGTTAGGAGTCAAGGTAAAAAGAGAAGGTACTGTATTGGAGATATTGAATGTGATTTAATGTGATAAATGGCTTTATGTGTGGTTGGGAATGGTATCCATGTCGAGTATAATGTATGAGAACTATATTGTTCTTATTGTATCAAATGCTTATGAAGTTTCACTAAAAAGACATGATGCATGGTTTCTAACTAAATGTTACCATTCTTCTTCATCTTTTTACATAAAGTGTAAGTGGTGATGACTAAAGGATCTTTCCTAGAATGAAGATCTTGGATTACTATTCCCAAGTTCAAGTGTGTCCTTAATGATTTAAGGACCTTCATGTCAAGATTTTAAATTAAGTTCGTGTAATAGTATAGAAATATTCTTTTGTATTGTTAGAGCCGTGTCCCTATTCTATTGGAATCTTGTCTAAGATGGCAAGACGAGACTTAGTATCCTAACTATGTACTAATGGTTTTTAAATGAAGTGACATTTTAGTCTTGTGTTATGGCATGAAAAAGTTTTAAATTTTCCACTAATATTATGACAATGTGATTAATGATTGCTAAGGTATTGTATAAGACCTATGAGAGGTCAAGTACGTCGTGTTACTTCTAGGGGGTAGTCTCTGGTCGTAACAAACATGGTATCAGAGTATGAGGTTATAAAACTGGTCTTAGGTTTCAAAGTCTCATAATGCCACGTCTAGTAGAGTCTTGCTCATCGATGTGAGTCGCGACACATCTATGAGAGAGAGGCTATAGGATGATAGATGTTTCACTTTCTTTATTACCCTTGTGTCATGCCATAGAGCTTAACTCTATATGATCTCTCTCTTATTTTCCCTTGTCCGGTGGTCTTTTAGATGTGATTGCTTGGAAGGGTGATGTCTCAAGGCTTGATGGAGAAAAAGGTGATTTTTGATGCTTATTATGGTTTTGTGACTAGATGAGTATATGTGAAGGTGGAATTGGAAGATATTGTTGTGATAAAAATTATGGCTATACGTGACATATGATATTTGAGATATTATTTTGAGAAGTTGTGTTGTGATGTAGTTCTAGCATGGTAAGAATTGCTATGGCTAAGTGAAATCCTTTTTGGGATGATAGTTACTTTATGGTTATGTGCAACGATAATAGAAAGTTATGGTGTAGACTTATATATATATATATATATATATATATATATATATATATATATATATATATATATATATAGTAAGAGTTGAAAGTTCCCTTTGTATATGAGTAATGCTTCCTAGTTTTCCTTGTGTTGAATTGGAGTTCTTTTGTAGGCTTACTCCTATGAAGGAAAGATAGTGTGTTTCTCCTTGTAAGGTAATTGTGAAGTATGCTAGTTAATAGGAGAATCCGCATGACTAGTTGATTAGTTTCCACATGAACCTATTTTAAGAGTGGAAAAAATGGAAGAAGGGTTTTTATTCCATAAGTTGGGTTTATGTTCTGCTCTAAGGTTGACTTAGAGGGATGTATGTACCCCTTAGTTCACGGGAAGAATAAGAGAATTGATGTTGACCAACTTTAAAGAGGTTAGTTGTCTTCTAAGATTGATCTTAAGTGTGGTCATTTGAAAAGAGTGCGTAGATGATACCTAGGCATGGTTGGTTGGAAGATTCCACCAAAAGTGATGATAAGAATTGAAATGGTCTAAGTGTTGACTTGAGAAATGAGATATGGTGAATTGTTTGGGTTTAGTTATGACCCTAGGTAGTTGAGATGTATAACCCAACTTGAATTCTTATGAGTTTCTTTAAGTGATGGACTTGGAGGAATAGTGGTGCTTGGGTGATACCTATTGATGTTGAATTGGTAAGCTCCTTTTATGAGGGTAGGAGTGAAATCCTCAATAGTGTACAATCATATTATGTGAGGAATATGGAGGTTTAGTCTTAGACTTGCCTCGACCTTGGTATTTAAGGGAATAAAGTGATGAAAATTTGACTAAGCTCACCCCAAGTGGGGATAATGTGCCTATATGGTAAGGTTTTGAGTGCCCTTAATGTTCATACATCGAGTTTCTTTCAACATCTCCATGTTGAGAATCACTTTGAGTGGTGGATGTGAAGTGGAGTGATTTAGATACTCATTTTGGGTATCTTGAAATTCTCACCTAATGGAGTGTAGTGAAAATTTAGTGAGAAAGGGTTCCTCCTTTAGAGTGGAATAAGGTGATGTTTAAAAAGGGTTTGCACAAACTAGATCCCAAGAGGGGGATGCTGTGCTTGATTAGAAGGGTTGGTAAGTAAAATTTCTCTAGGATGATATGAGTTTCTCTTTGATGGGTTTACCCTAAGTGGGGGATGATGAGTTGAGTAGTAAGGTTGTTGATATCCCTATCTTTTCCTTCTATTTTTACTCAAGCTTGAGACCAAAGAGTTCCTAGTAGCTTGTTCATGTTTTGGAGTCTTTCTTATGTGTATAAGTTGCATGTTCTCCATATGTTATGGATGTCCTAGATGACACTATCTTATGCATGTTTTGTAAGATTTTTATTACATGAAAAAGGATTTTTGATAAATTCCATGATTCTCATGTTGTATGCATCTTAATATGGTGAATGCACATTTGACTTCATGAGATGGTTTAATGAACATGCTTGGTTGTGCTTGTGATGTAATGGCATTTTTACCCCATATGGAGGTGTTGGGATTTCTTTAAATGAAAAAAGATAAGTTCCCTCTATGAGTATGCCATTTTGTGTTGTTTGGAAGTGTTAATATAGACTCACTCTTGAGAATTGATAGTGTATTTAGCCAATATTATTGATGTGTGCCTATGAGTTGTAATAACTTACCTAAATGATGCATGCTCATGGAAACTAGAGTTATCCAAGAAATTGAAATTTTGTGAAATAAATTCCTAATGTTGTGATGTGTTTGGTATGATCTACCATTTTGACTTCATGACTAAGGGAGTATGAGCATGTTTTGGTTAAAAATGCAAAATTTATCCTTTAAATGAATTGACCTTTGTGAAATGCTTTCATATGAACTTCATGATGACATGTGAGTATGTCAAGGAGAAGGTAATTCCTCCTTAAACATAACTAAACATGGTGATGCTATGTATGTCCTCGATGGTATTATGTATAAATGGTAAAGATTGTGGTTGATATACATTACTCATGATTTATGTGCATTTAGTATGAGTTACTTATTTGCCTCATGAGTTATAATGTTGAACATGCCTATGTGTGATTTAAAGGTTATTGAATATTGAGCTTTTGATGAGATGAAAAGTAAAGGTCATGTAATGATTTGGAGAAGGTAGTTCCTCCTATGAACATGGGAAATGTTTATGTGTTTGATGCATTAGGAGTGAGTGCATGAAGTTTCTACTTGCTAATGTTGCATTGAGTGCATAATATATGAAGTTGGTGTTCCGTGTAAGTTTGGTGCATTGACTACTATGTTGTATTAATGTTGAATGTTGTGAGTTGCTAATTGGGTCATTGAGTACTTGAAAGTGATGAAAGTATTATAAGTGTTATTCGAAAAAGAATGTTCCTAAGTGGGGGATAATGTTAAGACCCTCAAAATGAACTAGGATAAACTAGAACCTCACATGTGTTGTATGGGTTAATAACTTGTTTATAAGGTGAGAAACAACTTGTAATAGTTGGTTTGAAGAGGTTTGAGGTAAAACGTAAAAGGACGACCAAAACATCCGGAGACTAGTGTTTTCTGTGCTAGTGTGTCCTTGTATGTTTGCCTTGTTTTTATGTGTTGTTTAGAGTATAATGTCAGTAGGGATGACCCTAACACCTTGAGGGAAACTTTTAGGGTCAAAACGTCCGGTTACGAATCCCCATGCACTAACTTAAGGGTCCTTTCAAGAAGTTGGCAAGGCAGAAACAAGTCCGCGTCATGGACTAGGTTCACCATGGGCCAAAAGTGTTGGTTCACGTCGCGGACTCTACTATCCCAAAATTTAATACCTGAATTCTTGTGGGAACAGCTCTGCCACGCGGACTTGTTCCTCGGTGAAAATTCCAAAAATGAAAGTTAAGTTTGAGTTATTTAAAAAGGTCCAACTAATGTGGGGGTATTTTGCGTACTTTGGGGGTTGGTTATAAATGGGTTTTAAGTAATTTTTACCTTTATTCCTACATCAAAAAACAATTACCCACTGAGAAATCAAAAATTCGAAACCCTCTTCTCTTCCAAAATTGTCTCAAAACTCCATTGGAGGCAAAACTCAAGCTCAAGGTAGAAGATGGATTTTTAACTGATTTCTTCTCCAATTTCATGGGTCTTCAATCAATAAGGTATGGTAACTCTTGATACTTGGATAAAATTTCATCCAAGGAGTTTTATCAAAGATTTTCCAATGTGTTTTTATGATCGAATTTCCCAATTTCCAATCTAAAAATGAGTTCATTGTCAAATGGTTTTCAAAGTCATTGTAATGGTAAATTTATGTTTGGTCAAGGTTTTAAATGTTATATTTAATGCAATTCCTTGAAGAACCCATGATTTCATTAATCTCTCAATTTAGCCTATAAAGTGGGTTTTGTGATCTTGATTAGACGTTAATGGAATTTTGCTTAAATTGTGGTGTATTGTTGAACGCAATTACTATTTTTATCTATTGATTATGAATTTTTTCAGAATTGATCTATGATTATCATGGCTTGGAGAATTGATAAGTTGACGGCTGGGAGAATTGATAAGTTGACCTAACTTCTAGTCTATAGTGTCTGAATTGACGTTGTATGGTTTGGTCCACTTATGGTGGCGGTGTTTACTTCTTCTACCTATTCATGTTGTGATCATGGCCTTGAGGGCAATCAATGTAAAGTGAATTGTTATTATGATGATCATGACTATGAAGGCTATGTGTGTCATCCTTAATTTTAATATTATGATTTAGGTGTATTGATGTTAGGGTAATGTATGATCTACATGCTTGATTGTAATAAGTTCTATTGTAGAATGACCCATACATATATAACCCTATATGAATGTGTGATCTTATAAATGTTAGGAGTTACCCATTAAACTGTAGAATGTGTTCTTGCTCCTATGATGAAATGTGGGTGTGTGGTCTATAGTCCCTAAATGCACTATATTTGTGAGGTCTTCATGACTTGGTGGTATTGTAAATGTGTTGTGATCCTTTGAAGGGAGGTTTCCTCAATAACATTGTTGTTACTATTATGTGATTATAAGGAATTATATGTGCGCGAACACACACTCCATGCATAACCATGGGTTTGATATGTTTATGCTGTAAATTGAAAGGATAATTCTCATATGCGCCTTTATATCTTTTATGCATGAAAAGTGTATGATTAGTGAAGTATGAACATGGATTGTCTAAAGGTGTTTATGTAAAAGGCTTTATCACCTATGTATACACACACCCATGAATGTATGAATGAATAAGGTTAATGATAATCTAATGAAAGTGAGTCTCTTAAAAGAATTACTCAATTGTACTCTAAGCTAGACTATGTTATGAATGTTATGATTATGTAAAAAGACATTCTCACATTATGTTGGTTTTGATGAAAGGACAATCTCATCATATAATCTATGAGATATGTACATGTTATATATGGGGTTAAGACCCTAAGGCCTATCTTACAAAGAAATGTTTAATAAAGACTTAAAGGCTCTTCAAAAAGGGAAGTTAGCTTAGCACCGAGTGAACTTGACAGTGAGAGGTGTCCTTTCCCAAAATGAAGGTAGTTTCACCCGATGTTCTCAAGAGGTGGAAACTACAACGCGAATTAGCATAAAGAGGATTTATAGTAACAACCTCCTAGTTCCTTAACTATGTGCCCCCATAAAAACCTTAGCTAGTGGATCCACCTAGATGCTATTATCATGTAAATGTCCTACCTTGGCAAGTAGGATGCCCTCCTTTCGGTGTGAGGGGATAACACCGGATTTCATGTTTAGCTCACAGGGTCTAATGTCGGTTATGACAAAGTTTCGAGAATGTAAAATGAACAAAAGTAAGAAGATGAACACTAACTATGAATACCTAAGAGATTGTACTTAGTGTAGGTAATGAAATGGGAATTTACCTATACATTGTAAAAGTAGGTCTTGAAAGAAATCCTAGGGTGTGAGTTATATATATATATATATATATATATTATGCATGACATTATGGTGTTAACACACTTGTTATAACTAATATGCATGATGTAGTCTCACTTGATGTCCATGATGATAATCTTACTTAGTATGCATGATATTTGTTATACTTGTAATGATGATGTACGAAGCAAATGGCAATGCTTGTGATCTCATTGTTAGTTTACTTGGTATGTGTGAGGTTATGTGGCTTCACATATACATTACACTAGTAGACTTAGATTGGGGTTATTAAATAATGGTCTTGTGTCATATTGATGAAATGAACTCTAAATATGCAATATTGACTATTGTTTCATTATGGTGATATTTATAGTATTGAATCATATGTTGTCTTGAGATGTGCATAAACACTAAATGGGTTATGACTATTATGTAATACATGAATGAGTTCTTATATGAGGTCTATGAAGTATGGTGGTATTATGTCTAATGTTAAATGCATAAGTTGTGACTTATTAAATATGATGTGCCTAGTCTAAGGTGACTGTATAGGAAAACTTGTTGTGAGTAGTATTATGAGATACTACTTGCACATTGCACTAGTGTGACTTGGACTTGTCTTAGGTGATGGTTCTTATGTGATGGTTATATCTATGATATGCATGTGTCCATATGTATTTATGTACTTGAATTGATGAAGGTTGTATGAATGTTCACCTTGGTGACCTTGAGGTGATACTTTGGTATGTATGGTGGAATGGGATACTATTCATGTATTGCACTACGTATTACATAAGGGTTGTTTGAGATAAGAAGTCAAGGTAAAAAGGAAAGGTAATGTATTGGAGATATTGAATGTGCTTTAATGTGATAAATGGATTTATATGTGGTTGTGAATGGTATCCATGTCTAATATAATGTATGTGATCTATATTGTGCTTATTTTATCAAATGCTTATGAAGTTCACTAAAGAGACGTGATGCATGGTTTCTAACTAAATGTCCTCTTCAAAATCATGTTTTTGCATGATTATCAAAGTTTTTGCATTCTTTTACTAATACCATTCTTTTTCATCTTTTTACACAATGTGTAGGTGGTGATGCCTAAAGGATCTTTCCTAGAATGAAGAGCTTGGATTACTATTCCCAAGTTCAAGTGTGTCCTTAATGATTCAAGGAACTCCATTTCAAGAGTTTAAATTAAGTTTATGTAATAGTATAGAAATATTCTTTTGTATTGTTAAGGGCCATGTCCCTATTCTATTGGAATCATGTCTAAGATGTCAAGCCAAGACTTAGTATCCTAACTATGTACTAATGGTTTTTAAGTGAAGTGATGTTGTAGTCTTTTATTATGGTATGAAAAAGTGTTAGATTTTCTGCTAATTTTATGACAATGCGATGAATGAATGCTAAGGGCTTGTATAAGAGCTCAAAGAGGTCAAGTACGCCGTGTTACTTCTAGGAGGTAGTCTCCGATCGTAACAAATATCATCATAAAGAGAGTGGGAAAACATATCATAAACATAGTCAACATCATCGTTGAAGCCTTGAAAACTCATATAAAAGCTTCTTGAGTAACCACATTTCATCATTCATATTCTTGTTCTTTTTATTATGGGAATAAACCTTAACCGACATGCGACCATGTGAGCTACTTACCTAAGGTAAGACCATACTTTTACCTTAGGTTAACCCACTAGCTAAATAACCTATGGGGGCACATAGTTTGTGAGATAATGAGATCACTACTAGAAACCCAGACTCAACTTGGGTAAAACGTCTCCATCTCATAAGACATACTTTGGGACATGGACTCAACTAGTGTAAAAGGATCCCATTGAGAAGCCAAACTCAACTAGTGTAAAATCTTCCATCTCATAATCAATATCGAATTAGTGCTAAGCATTAATTCCCACAAAGTACATATTAAGTCGTATCTTGATTAATTAAGATAGCTCATTCGATCATGCGTGAGAATAATCTTTCACTGCCCATATCTACATATATATTCAATAGGTTAAAAATCCTTCCAACCTTAAAATCTTCATATTGTGAGAAAAACTTTCACATCATATCATATTTATGTATACGTGTGCATATGATTTTTTTTCAACAACACAACAACTAAATCATATAGACACTTCACTCTCAAAGTGTTCTTAAAACATTTGCATTGATTCCATAAAAACATACATCATTCTCATACTTTACCCTTTCAAGGTTCAAAACTCATATCAAATCAACACATCTAGAATTCAATACATTAGACATATATATCATCATTATTCAAGTAACCCAATCACTACATGCATAATTCAATAACATTCTTCTTTCATCAACAAAGACCCACATCAAATATTATAATTAAAATATATGGGCATTTCATGGGTTCCTTGGGATTCATCATAAAAACCATAGGAAATCATCAATTTATACTCAATATAACAGAATTCAAGTATGATTGTTTTTGAAAGGAACCCATGACATTGGAATCAAACCCTAACTTTTGGGGATTTCTATCATTGAAATTGGGATTTTGAAGGGACTCCATGGATGAAAGATATCCATGGATGGAAGATTACCATACCTTGATCACAAAGCCCTATGAATTTGGTGTGAAAACCTTCCTTCTTGAACCTTAGCTTCTGCTACTTCTTCTTCTGCTGCTGCTCCTTCTCCTTCTCCTTCTCCTTCTCCTTTTTCTTCTTTTTCTTCTTCTTCTTTGAGTTTTATTGAGAGAATTTTGGGAGAGGATGAACTTTGGGAATTGATTTGGATTTTGGAAATAATGAGTTGAATAGGTTGATTTTAGAGTATAAATGACTTTTATAGTGAACTAATTTAAGGCAAAATGACATCACTTAAGTTGGAATAAAATTGGAATTACCTATAACACCCTCACTTAAAGTGTGCTGCTAGGTCTCACGTGGACTTAAACCGGAGTTATTCCAAAACTGCTCTTATTTGTCAGTTTTTATTAGAATTTAACTTCTTATATATTAACACTGTCACGACTGGAATCTAGACCCCAGACGAGATCGTCGTCGTTGACCTCTCAGAGGTCGCAGACAAGCCTACTTACGTCATTCTTACTTCATCTAGGTTAATTTTAGCGGAAAATTTGAAACTTTTTGATTTCTTAACATACTTATAAGAACATTCTCATTAATACGTAATTGTTCACCGTCAACCATCTAACATTAAGAGATAAGCAACTAAAAGAAATAGTTCAATTCTTATTAAGTGTATAATTGCCAAAATGGCACCAATACGTAGTCTGAATAAAAATAGGAAAGAAACACTAGTGGAACATGCTCCACTAGCTCAACTCTAAAACTAAGCTAGAATAGAAAATAGTAGCATCCTCGAAATCATGAGGACCTACCAAAACCGGATGAATGCTGGACGTCCGGATAACTGCAGCGATGATCCTGTAGCTCTATCGTCCACCTGTGCCTGCACCTAAAATAGTAGAGTTTGTATAGGGTTAGTACACACTTGTACTAAGTATGGGTATATGCAAGCACACACCAAGGACATGCTTGAGAAAGAATAGCTCTTTCCTAACAACATGATTTTTGGAAGTCAAGTCAGTGGACTTGCCAAATTGGGATTATAAAAGTTTCCAAATTTGGATTAGGAAAGTCAATGAGCTTTCCAAATTTGGATTAGGAAAGTCAGTGGGCTTTCCAGATTTGGAATAGGAAAGTTATGCCATGAGAATAACATACATCATCATACTTAACATTCTGCACACAGCACACAACAGCGTACACATAACACATATTATAATTCATGTAACACATAACGTTGTTCATTTCGTTCATTCGTATGCCATGAGACCTTGGAATCATGGACTTAACATTAAGACTTCCCAGGAATGAGGGCTCAACAGATGGGACCTCAACTAGGGAGTCTTCATTAGCAAACGCAGAGTCTGCTTCGTTCATTCATACGTACTCCATTTCATTTCATTCGTGGGCCAGTGTAAACACCAGCTATACCTAGGATGTAGTTTAAGACTTTCGTTGGGTTCGTTGTGCAATGACCAAGAATGACCTAATGTCATTACTTGAATCTAACTCACCTTTTGATTATCCTACACTAACACCTTCGGTATCATTCATTTCATTATGTGCATTATTTGAGGATGGCCTCATTCATTCATTGGGAACTTTAACTTTAACCGACATAGATCATGTGAGCATCATGAAATCCAGTGTCTCCCCCACACCGAAAAGAGGTGGAATCACTGGCAAAAGTGACCCAAAAAATGCTAGCGTACATGGGAATTTAACCCCGCCAGATCCCTATATTGGCAGTATAGGTTCGAAGACTAGGAGATATAAGGAGACCCATACCCGGCATGCCGGACAGTCTCATCTCATGAGAGTTACGTGAACCTCCGCCCTTCCCGAAAGAAGGCATCACCGCTCATAGCCAGTCTATCGGTGCTTAGTATAAAGTTCCATTACATTCATCTCATACGTCATGGAAGTTGGCTTCTAGTATGAGGACATCATAGCTCATTATATGATTTCTCATCTCATCATTCGTATTGAGTGTGTTAAGCTCAATACTCTCATTAGAGTGTTCATAGAGACTGGTCTCTTCATTATCTTACACTCTCATAGGTGAGTACGTATCGGTAATATTTACTTAGGCTCATTTGAGATTGCTCTTATCTTTTACATTAGCCTCGTGTCATGTTGTCACCACATTCATTAACATTAGCACATTTGCTCTTCATAATTACTCACCATTTATTACGTGAATGTTCACTTCATCATATGCCAATGCACTTGGCCATTTAGTGTGTTTCACACTTTTACTTAACCCTTCTAGGGTTTCATCATTTCATTTCTCATTTCATCATTGTTCATTTCATCATTTCATTTTTCATTTCGTCATTTCATTGTTCATTTCATCATTTCATTGTTTATTTCATCATATCATTGTTCATTTCATCATTTCATTGTTCATTTCATCATTTCATTGTTCATTTCATCATATCATTGTTCATTTCATCATTTCATTGTTTATTTCATCATTTCATTGTTCATTTCATCATATCATTGTTCATTTCATCATTTCATTGTTCATTTCATCATAGGCCAATGCACTTGGCCATTTAGTGTGTTTCACACTCTTACTTAACCCCTTCTAGGGTTTCATCATTTCATTTCATACATCTTAGGTTCACTTATATTTAAACGTATGCTAGACTTATGGGTCTATACATACAAGCCATGAGGATTCATTCATAGTTCGTTAAGTGACTCATATCTTCCTAAGATTATGTAGTACAAGACTTATGTATCTTGTATGTATGCCAAGATCTCGATTTCGATCTAAGTAGGTGGCATTATTCTTGAACAATTAATTCACGTATGAATTATGTATCAATACGGAATTTGGGCAAGTGAACCCAAGTTCAAATCCCTTGGACAACACTTAATCTTATTTTAAACTTGTTAATTACATTTTTCAGATTTGGGAGACCCTAGTTCGATTCCATCAACCCCATAATATTTCCATTCTTTTTCTCCTCCTTTTTTTCCGTTTAAGTCAAGGAGGTTGTGGGATCAATCCCCCACAAGCTCATTCTTTTTTTTCTCTTAAATTATCTATTAACTTTCTCACCTATCCAAGAGGTTGTGGGTTCAATCCCCATTCACCTCATTTTATATTTCTCCTTTATTTTCCTCCTAACTCTCTCATCTATTCAAGAGGTTGTGGGTTCAATTCCCACTCTCCACATTTATTTTTCCTTGCATTTTTCTCACAAAAGTTTTATGAAATTTTCTTTTAGTGAGGTCATGGGTTGAATCCCCAATGACCTCACATTTTAAATATTTTTTTTTTAAACAAAGCTCATTTTCTTAAAAATTGGCCGAGACTACAATTTCCAGCAGGCTGGAAATTTAGTCTCTTCCAATCCATTTTTGTCTTAATCTTTTATTATTTTTTTGTAGCTTTCATGTAATGATGTCTTGGATTCAATCCTTACTGATTTCACTTATTTTACATTCATTTTTCATTGCATTTTGTACCACTTTGTTTGGCTGAACCCAACCTATCAAATGCTGGAAATTTGTTCACTATTTTCAGCTTCTTTTTATCATCATTCATACGTTTATTCTTAAGGCATTTCGTGGATTATTTGGTGCATCTTTAAGTGTAATCTTTTTATGATTATATTCATCCAAGAATTACTATTACATACAGCAACATTACATCACTTTTACACCTCATGATTTACACAAACATTCGCACATAAAATTCAACCATAAAAACATATCATTTTTCACATACTTTCGGTTGACATAACTTAACATGCTTACAATTCTAAACACATAATCATGAACACATTATCACGAACATCAATCTTCATACTTAAACTACCAGCAAACATACCCAACCTACGATTCATTGGGAGCTAGTGACAGGGACATGCAACGGGAACAATCCTAGTTTTCGAATTAGAATTTATTGAATCTTAAGGGGTCTCTTGGGATAGGGACCAAGAGAGAAGAAAACCCATACCTTTTATGTAGTTCAAACCTTGACTTTCTGCCCAAAACTTTCTCAAAAAATCACGTTCAAATCCCCTCAACTTCAACACCAATTCGACGGAATAATCCTCCCTCTTGCGTAACGTTTTTGATTAGTTGTTTGTTTGTAATTTTCGTTGTGAGTTCTTCAAGTGTGAAGAAATTTGGTTTACCTACTGTTTTTGAAGTTATTTTGGCAGAGAAAAACGGGAATGAGAGAATGGGAGAGTTTTAGCGTGAGAGTTGAGAGATAGACGTGAGAGAGTGGGAGTCATATTAGGCTTAGGAGTCTAATTTAGGACTTAGTCAAATAAGGTTTAGTTAATTATTAAAAATCTGATTTTTATTTTTATTTTAAATCATCTAATGAATAATAATTATTAATTAATTACATTAATTCAATAGCTTAAATAAAAAATCACATAAATTCATTGCTTCCACCTAGGTTCGAACCCGGGTGGAGCAAGACTTAACTTCAAGAGCTCCATTTTGTCTCTCTCTCCCCAATTTGCCCCTCCACCTTATTAATTAATTAATTAAATATATATTTAGGGTAATTACAATATTATCCTTAGCCTGGTAAAAGACCATTTTACCCCTAGACCCTCAAACCTTAAGATTTCCTCTCTTTAAGTCCGGTAAAGACTCCTTCGAGTAAATCTTCGTATTCGAGAGCCCTACATGGTTGGTCCCAACCTTTCCTAGCTCAACTAACTCCCAAAGTTAGTTGTCTTGGCAATACCAAGGGTTCCGAGGTCTGGTTCTACGTGCATCGATCTGTGTAAACCCTGGTCTAATCGTAGGCATTCTTGGCACATTAAGCATTACTTAGCATATCTATTTTTAGGGTTGTTACTTTATCCCCCCCTTAGGAACATTCGTCCTCGAATGACACTACACATCATTTTAAGATAAAGAGGGTGATTTTCGAAGATATCTAAACATACTTGAGACTTTACTTTTTGTGAATTTGTGTTTCACACTTACTCTGGATAATGCATATTACACAATCTTATCTGAAGCTTCATATTTGAGATTGAGGAACTTCCTTCTCAATCGCACTTAACTTGATGCACCTCACAACTCATGCAACACAAAAATCATGTCCACGCTATACAAAAACATTTACATGACATTCGAGCATGAATTCATTTTAACTCTAACTTATTTGGAAACTTAACCTTACTACCATGTTTCGATAGTCTATGCTAGTCTAGCATTTATGAAGTAATCCATACCTAAGCCATCTCCTTGAGATAGTAAGCAGCCAACTTAGCCTTCTCCTCTTCATCAATACTCATAGCAGGCTTTAGAACCTACCATGCACTCACCTTCATGCGAACAACCACTCTTATCAAACGTCTTTCGTTCACGCTGGGCATTTCTATCACTGCCCCTTCTTGGGAAGGCCAGATCTTGAATCTAGCACCTTAGACCACTTGGTAATCCTAATTCTTGTGTGTATTCTTCTAAGCGCGCACACAAGAACGAAGTTAGATATTTAGAGTGACACAAAGTGTCAAGGCTCTAGATAGCACAATAAAGAGTAGAAGAAGGGAAATTTTCCTACGCATCATGCAGTCTCTAATCCAGGATAGTGGTGCACTTCACTACCATGACTTAGAAACTACTCAATGTGGTTGATGGAACTCATTATTCTCAGAATTTAACCTAAGGCTCTGATACCAACTTTGTCACGACTGGAATCTAGACCCCAGACAAGACCAGCGTCGTTGACCTCTCAGAGGTCGCCGACAAGCCTACTTACATCATTCTTACTTCATCTAGGTTAATTTTAGCGGAAAATTTGAAACTTTTTGATTTCTTAACATACTTATAAAAACATTCTCATTAATACGTAATTGTTCACCATCAACCATCTAACATTAAGAGATAAGCAACTAAAAGAAATAGTTCAATTCTTATTAAGTGTATAATTACCAAAATGGCACCAATACGTAGTCTGAATAAAAATAGGAAAGAAATACTAGTGGAACATGCTCCACTTGCTCAAATCTAAAACTAAGATAGAATAGAAAACAGTAGCATCCTCGAAATCATGAGGATCTACCAAAACCGAATGAATGCTGGACGTCCGAATAACTACAGCGATGATCCTGTAGCTCTATCGTCCACCTGTGCCTGCACCTAAAATAGTAGAGTTTGTATAGGGTTAGTACACACTTGTACTAAGTATGGGTATATGCAAGCACACACCAAGGACATGCATGAGAAAGAATAGCTCTTTCCTAACAACATGATTTTTGGAAGTCAAGTCAGTGGACTTGCCAAATTGGGATTATAAAAGTTTCCAAATTTGGATTAGGAAAGTCAATGAGCTTTCCAAATTTGGATTAGGAAAGTCAGTGGGCTTTCCAGATTTGGAATAGGAAAGTTATGCCATGAGAATAACATACATCATCATACTTAACATTATGCACACATCACACAACAGCGTACACATAACACATATTATAATTCATGTAACACATAACGTTGTTCATTTCGTTCATTCGTATGCCATGAGACCTTGGAATCATGGACTTAACATTAAGACTTCCCAGGAATGAGGGCTCAACAGATGGGACCTCAACTAGGGAGTCTTCATTAGCAAACGCAGAGTCTGCTTCGTTCATTCATACGTACTCCATTTTATTTCATTCGTGGGCCAGTGTAAACACCAGCTATACCTAGGGTGTAGTTTAAGACTTTCATTGGGTTCGTTGTGCAATGAGGAAGAATGATCTAATGTCATTACTTGAATCTAACTCACCTTTTGATTATCCTACCCTAATACCTTCGGTATCATTCATTTCATTATGTGCATCATTTGAGGCTGGCCTCATTCATTCATTGGGAACTTTAACTTTAACTGACATAGATCATGTGAGCATCATGAAATCCAGTGTCTCCTCCACACCGAAAAGAGGTGGAATCACTGGCCAAAGTGACCCAAAACATGCTAGCGTACATGGGAATTTAACCCCGCCAGATCCCTATATTGGCAGTATAGGTTCGAAGACTAGGAGATATAAGGAGACCCATACCCGGCATGCCGGACAGTCTCATCTCATGAGAGTTACGTGAACCTCCGCCCTTCCCGAAAGAAGGCATCACCCCTCATAGCCAGTCTATCGGTGCTTAGTATAAAGTTCCATTACATTCATCTCATACGTCATGGAAGTTGGCTTCTAGTATGAGGACATCATAGCTCATTAGATGATTTCTCATCTCATCATTCGTATTGAGTGTGTTAAGCTCAATACTCTCATTAGAGTGTTCATAGAGACTGGTCTCTTCATTATCTTACACTCTCATAGGTGAGTACGTATCGGTAATATTTACTTAGGATCATTTGAGATTGCTCTTATCTTTTACATTAGCCTCGTATCATGTTGTCACCACATTCATTAACATTAGCACATTTGCTCTTCATAATTACTCACCATTTATTACGTGAATGTTCACTTCATCATATGCCAATGCACTTGGCCATTTAGTGTGTTTCACACTTTTACTTAACCCTTCTAGGGTTTCATCATTTCATTTCTCATTTCATCATTTGATTGTTCATTTCATCATTTCATTTTTCATTTCGTCATTTCATTGTTCATTTCATCATTTCATTGTTCATTTCATCATATCACTGTTCATTTCATCATATAATTGTTCATTTCATCATTTCATTGTTCATTTCATCATTTCATTGTTCATTTCATCATATCATTGTTCATTTCATCATTTCATTGTTCATTTCATCATAGGCCAATGCACTTGGCCATTTAGTGTGTTTCACACTCTTACTTAACCCCTTCTAGGGTTTCATCATTTCATTTCATACATCTTAGGTTCACTTATTTTTAAACGTATGCTAGACTTATGGGTCTATACATACAAGCCATGAGGCTTCATTCATAGTTCGTTAAGTGACTCATATCTTCCTAAGTAGGTGGCATTATTCTTGAACATTTAATTCACGTATGACTTATGTATCAATACGGAATTTGGGCAAGGGAACCCAAGTTCGAATCCCTTGGACAACACTTAATCTTATTTTAAACTTGTTAATTACATTTTTCAGATTTGGGAGACCCTAGTTCGATTCCATCAACCCCATAATATTTCCATTCTTTTTCTCCTCCTTTTTTTCCGTTTAAGTCAAGGAGGTTGTGGGATCAATCCCCCACAAGCTCATTCTTTTTTTTCTCTTAAATTATCTATTAACTTTCTCACCTATCCAAGAGGTTGTGGGTTCAATCCCCATTCACCTCATTTTATATTTCTCCTTTATTTTCCTCCTAACTCTCTCATCTATTCAAGAGGTTGTGGGTTCAATCCCCACTCTCCACATTTATTTTTCGTTGCTTTCTCACAAAATTTTTATGAAATTTTCTTTTAGTGAGGTCATGGGTTCAATCCCCAATGACCTCACATTTTAAATAATTTTTTTTTAAACGAAGCTCATTTTCTTAAAAATTGGCCGAGACTACAATTACCAGCAGGCTGGAAATTTAGTCTCTTCCAATCCATTTTTGTCTTAATCTTTTATTGATTTTTTTGTAGCTTTCATGTAATGATGTCTTGGATTCAATCCTTACTGATTTCACTTATTTTACATTCATTTTTCATTGCATTTTGTACCACTTTGTTTGGCTGAACCCAACCTATCAAATGCTGGAAATTTGTTCACTATTTTTAGCTTCTTTTTATCATCATTCATACGTTAATTCTTAAGGCATTTCGTGGATCATTTGGTGCATCTTTAAGTGTAATCTTTTTATGATTATATTCAGCCAAGAATTACTATTACATAAAGCAACATTACACCACTTTTACACCTCATGATTTACACAAACATTCGCACATAAAATTCAACCATAAAAACATATCATTTTTCACATACTTTCGGTTGACATAACTTAACATGCTTACAATTCTAAACACATAATCATGAACACATTATCACGAACATCAATCTTCATACTTAAACTACCAGCAAACATACCCAACCTACGATTCATTAGGAGCTAGTGACAGGGACATGCAACGGGAACAATCCTAGTTTTCGAATTAGAATTTATTGAATCTTAAGGGGTCTCTTGGGAAAGGGACCAAGAGAGAAGAAAACCCATACATTTTATGTAGTTCAAACCTTGACTTGCTTCCCAAAACTTTCTCCAAAAATCACGTTCAAATCCCCTCAACTTCAGCACCAATTCGACGGAATAATCCTCCCTCTTTCGTAATGTTTTTGATTAGTTGTTTGTTTGTAATTTTCGTTGTGAGTTCTTCAAGTGTGAATAACTTTGGTTTACCTACTGTTTTTGAAGTTATTTTGGCAGAGAAAAACGTGAATGAGATAATGGGAGAGTTTTAGCGTGAGAGTTGAGAGATAGACGTGAGAGAGTGGGAGTCATATTTTGCTTAGAAGTCTAATTTAGGACTTAGTCAAATAAGGTTTAGTTAATTATTAAAAATCTGATTTTTATTTTTATTTTAAATCATCTAATGAATAATAATTATTAATTAATTACATTAATTCAATAGCTTAAATAAAAAATCACATAAATTCATTGCTTCCACCTAGGTTCGAACCCGGGTGGAGCAAGACTTAACTTCAAGAGCTCCATTTTGTCTCTCTCTCCCCAATTTGCCCCTCCACCTTATTAATTAATTAATTAAATATATATTTAGGATAATTACAATATTATCCTTAGCCTGGTAAAAGACCATTTTACCCCTAGACCCTCAAAATTTAAGATTTCCTCTCTTTAAGTCCGGTAAAGACTCCTTCGAGTAAATCTTCGTATTCGAGAGCCCTACATGGTTGGTCCCAACCTTTACTTGCTCAACTAACTCCCCAAGTTAGTTGTATTGGCAGTACCAAGGGTTCCGAGGTCTGGTTCTACGGGCATCAATCTGTGTGAACCCTGGTCTAATCGTAGGCATTCTTGGCACATTAAGCATTACTTAGCATATCTATTTTTAGGGTTGTTACATTATCCCCCCCTTAGGAACATTCGTCCTCGAATGACACTACACATCATTTTAAGATAAAGAGGGTGATTTTCGAAGATATCTAAACATACTTGAGACTTTACTTTTTGTGAATTTGTGTTTCACACTTACTCTGGATAATGCATATTACACAATCTTATCTGAAGCTTCATATTTGAGATTGAGGAACTTCCTTCTCAATCGCACTTAACTTGATGCACCTCACAACTCATGCAACACAAAAATCATGTCCACGCTATACAAAAACATTTACATGACATTCAAGCATGAATTCATTTTAACTCTAACTTATTTGGAAACTTAACCTTACTACCCTGTTTCGATAGTCTATGCTAGTCTAGCATTTATGAAGTAATCCATACCTAAGCCATCTCCTTGAGCTAGTAAGCAGCCAACTTAGCCTCCTCCTCTTCATCAATACTCATAGCAGGCTTTAGAACCTACCATGCACTCACCTTCATGCGAACAACCACTCTTATCAAACGTCTTTCGTTCACGCTGGGCATTTCTATCACTGGCCCTTCTTGGGAAGGCCAGATCTTCAGTTTAGCACCTTAGACCACTTGGTCATCCTAATTCTTGTGTGTATTCTTCTAAGCGCGCACACAAGAACGAAGTTAGATATTTAGAGTGACACAAAGTGTCAAGGCTCTAGATAGCACAATAAAGAGTAGAAGAAGGGAAATTTTCCTATGCATCATGCAGTCTCTAATCCAGGATAGTGGTGCACTTCACTACCATGACTTAGAAACTACTCAATGTGGTTGATGGAACTCATTATTCTCGGAATTTAACCTAAGGCTCTAATACCAACTTTGTCACGACTGGAATCTAGACCCCAGACAAGACCAGCGTCGTTGACCTCTCAGAGGTCGCAGACAAGCCTAATTACGTCATTCTTACTTCATCTAGGTTAATTTTAGCGGAAAATTTGAAACTTTTTGATTTCTTAACATACTTATAAAAACATTCTCATTAATACGTAATTGTTCACCATCAACCATCTAACATTAAGAGATAAGCAACTAAAAGAAATAGTTCAATACTTATTAAGTGTATAATTGCCAAAATGGCACCAATACATAGTCTGAATAAAAATAGGAAAGAAACACTAGTGGAACATGCTCCACTAGCTCAAATCTGAAACTAAGATAGAATAGAAAACAGTAGCATCCTCGAAATCATGAGGACCTACCAAAACCGGATGAATGCTGGACGTCCGGATAACTGCAGCGATGATCCTGTAGCTCTATCGTCCACCTGTGCCTGCACCTAAAATAGTAGAGTTTGTATAGGGTTAGTACACACTTGTACTAAGTATGGGTATATGCAAGCACACACCAAGGACATGCATGAGAAAGAATAGCTCTTTCCTAACAACATGATTTTTGGAAGTCAAGTCAGTGGACTTGCCAAATTGGGATTATAAAAGTTTCCAAATTTGGATTAGGAAAGTCAATGAGCTTTCCAAATTTGGATTAGGAAAGTCAGTGGGCTTTCCAGATTTGGAATAGGAAAGTTATGCCATGAGAATAACATACATCATCATACTTAACATTCTGCACACATCACACAACAGCGTACACATAACACATATTATAATTCATGTAACACATAACGTTGTTCATTTCGTTCATTCGTATGCCATGAGACCTTGGAATCATGGACTTAACATTAAGACTTCCCAGGAATAAGGGCTCAACAGATGGGACCTCAACTAGGGAGTCTTCATTAGCAAACGCAGAGTCTGCTTCGTTCATTCATACGTACTCCATTTCATTTCATTCGTGGGCCAGTGTAAACACCAGCTATACCTAGGATATAGTTTAAGACTTTCATTGGGTTCGTTGTGCAATGACCAATAATGACCTAATGTCATTACTTGAATCTAACTCACCTTTTGATTATCCTACCCTAACACCTTCGGTATCATTCATTTCATTATGTGCATCATTTGAGGCTGGCCTCATTCATTCATTGGGAACTTTAACTTTAACTGATATAAATCATGTGAGCATCATGAAATCCAGTGTCTCCCCCACACCGAAAAGAGGTGGAATCACTGGCCAAAGTGACCCAAAACATGCTAGCGTACATGGGAATTTAACCCCGCCAGATCCCTATATTGGCAGTATAGGTTTGAAGACTAGGAGATATAAGGAGACCCATACCCGGCATGCCGGACAGTCTCATCTCATGAGAGTAACGTGAACCTCCACCCTTCCCGAAAGAAGGCATCACCCCTCATAGCCAGTCTATCGGTGCTTAGTATAAAGTTCCATTACATTCATCTCATACGTCATGGAAGTTGGCTTCTAGTATGAGGACATCATAGCTTATTAGATGATTTCTCATCTCATCATTCGTATTGAGTGTGTTAAGCTCAATACTCTCATTAGAGTGTTCATAGAGACTGGTCTCTTCATTATCTTACACTCTCATAGGTGAGTACGTATTGGTAACATTTACTTATGCTCATTTGAGATTGCTCTTATCTTTTACATTAGCCTCGTGTCATGTTGTCACCACATTCATTAAACTTAGCACATTTGCTCTTCATAATTACTCACCATTTATTACGTGAATGTTCACTTCATCATATGCCAATGCACTTGGCCATTTAGTATGTTTCACACTTTTACTTAACCCTTCTAGGGTTTCATCATTTCATTTCTCATTTCATCATTTGATTGTTCATTTCATAATTTCATTTTTCATTTCGTCATTTCATTGTTCATTTCATCATATCATTGTTCATTTCATCATATCATTATTCATTTCATCATTTCATTGTTCATTTCATCATATCATTGTTCATTTCATCATTTCATCATAGGCCAATGCACTTGGCCATTTAGTGTGTTTCACACTCTTACTTAACCCTTCTAGGGTTTCATCATTTCATTTCATACATCTTAGGTTCACTTATATTTAAACGTATGCTAGACTTATGGGTCTATACATACAAGCCATGAGGCTTCATTCATAGTTCGTTAAGTGACTCATATCTTCCTAAGATTATGTAGTACAAGACTTACGTATCTTGTATGTATGCCAAGATCTCGATTTCGATCTAAGTAGGTGGTATTATTCTTGAACATTTAATTCACGTATGACTTATGTATCAATACGGAATTTGGGCAAGTGAACCCAAGTTCGAATCCCTTGGACAACACTTAATCTTATTTTAAACTTGTTAATTACATTTTTCAGATTTGGGAGACCCTAGTTCGATTCCATCAACCCCATAATATTTCCATTCTTTTTCTCCTCTTTTTTTCCGTTTAAGTCAAGGAGGTTGTGGGATCAATCCCCCACAAGCTCATTCTTTTTTTTCTCTTAAATTATCTATTAACTTTCTCACCTATCCAAGAGGTTGTGGGTTCAATCCCCATTCACCTCATTTTATATTTCTCCTTTATTTTCCTCCTAACTCTCTCATCTATTTAAGAGGTTGTGGGTTCAATCCCCACTCTCTACATTTATTTTTCCTTGCATTTTTCTCACAAAATTTTTATGAAATTTTATTTTAGTGAGGTCATGGGTTCAATCCCCAATGACCTCACATTTTAAATAATTATTTTTTAAACGAAGCTCATTTTCTTAAAAATTGGCCGAGACTACAATTTCCAGCAGGCTGGAAATTTAGTCTCTTCCAATCCATTTTTGTCTTAATCTTTTATTGATTTTTTTGTAGATTTCATGTAATGATGTCTTGGATTCAATCCTTACTGATTTCACTTATTTTACATTCATTTTTCATTGCATTTTGTACCACTTTGTTTGGCTGAACCCAACCTATCAAATGCTGGAAATTTGTTCACAATTTTCAGCTTATTTTTATCATCATTCATACGTTTATTCTTAAGGCATTTCGTGGATTATTTGGTGCATCTTTAAGTGTAATCTTTTTATGATTATATTCAGCCAAAAATTACTATTACATACAGCAACATTACATCACTTTTACACCTCATGATTTACACAAACATTCGCACATAAAATTCAACCATAAAAACATATCATTTTTCACATACTTTTGGTTGACATAACTTAACATGCTTACAATTATAAACACATAATCATGAACACATTATTACGAACATCAATCTTCATACTTAAACTACCAGCAAACATACCCAACCTACGATTCATTGGGAGCTAGTGACAGGGACATGCAACGGGAACAATCCTAGTTTTCGAATTAGAATTTATTGAATCTTAAGTGGTCTCTTGGGAAAGGGACCAAGAGAGAATAAAAGCCATAACTTTTATGTAGTTCAAACCTTGACTTGCTGCCCAAAACTTTCTCCAAAAATCACGTTCAAATCCCCTCAACTTCAACACCAATTCGACGGAATAATCCTCCCTCTTGCGTAACATTTTTGATTAGTTGTTTGTTTGTAATTTTCGTTGTGAGTTCTTCAAGTGTGAAGAACTTTTCTTTACCTACTGTTTTTGAAGTTATTTTGGCAGAGAAAAACGTGAATGAGAGAATGGGAGAGTTTTAACGTGAGAGTTGAGAGATAGACGTGACAGAGTGGGAGTCATATTAGGCTTAGGATTCTAATTTAGGACTTAGTCAAATAAGGTTAAGTTAATTATTAAAAATCTGATTTTTATTTTTATTTTAAATCATCTAATGAACAATAATTATTAATTAATTACATTAATTCAATAGCTTAAATAAAAAATCACATAAATTCATTGCTTCCACCTAGGTTCGAACCCGGGTGGAGCAAGACTTAACTTCAAGAGCTCCATTTTGTCTCTCTCTCCCCAATTTGCCCCTCCACCTTATTAAATAATTAATTAAATATATATTTAGGGTAATTACAATATTATCCTTAGCCTGGTAAAAGACCATTTTACCCCTAGACCCTCAAAACTTAAGATTTCCTCTCTTTAAGTCCGGTAAAGACTCCTTCGAGTAAATCTTCGTATTCGAGAGCCCTTCATGGTTGGTCCCAAACTTTCCTAGCTCAACTAACTCCCCAAGTTAGTTGTCTTGGCTGTACCAAGGGTTCCAAGGTCTGGTTCTACGCGCATTAATCTGTGTGAACCCTGGTCTAATCGTAAGCATTCTTGGCACATTAAGCATTACTTAGCATATCTATTTTTAGGGTTGTTACAAACACTTTCTCAATTTGTAGAAGATTATACGAAATGATATGTGATTACTTGATATATTAAAATAAAATATAAAACTTCCTGCCATGTGCATCTATTAACTAGGCCACATCTGTAGATTGCAATCATAGATGTAACAAATTTACCCTTGAAGCATTATATGAAAAATCTATTTCTTACCCTTTTTATCAAAAATAAATTTTGTTTCTTAATCATATTGAATGGAGTTGCTATACATATATAGGGTTCATTTTCTAACAGTCTAACCAAAATATATGCGAAAGTGATGATGAAAATAAGATAAACTACTTCAAACAATAAACGTGTTAAATTTATATATTTTAAAAGGCACAAATAATTTTCAATTAATTTAATTTCATACTTTTGAAGTTCTTGCTTGTAAACAATTATATTTATCAAAAAATTTAATCATTCCAAAGATAAATACATGTATTAATTGTTAAACTAAATTTATACTGCTATTTGTAATGAACTCTAATATAATCATGGGCCATTAAAATATTTTAAACTTTATTTTTAAGTAATAAAATATTGTATGAATAGCCCATTTTATGTTTTTATTAAATAAAATAATTTTATTTGTTGATAAATTAACACCGATCTTCTGATCATAGTAGTTCGCTAGTTGAAGAGCTTTCCCAAATCAAGGTTGGCAGACGCAGAAAAAATCAAATATGTAGGTATCTACCAACCTTGAACCCTTGACCTTGTGGTCACGAGAAAACACTCTTCAACAAGTGAACCATTATGATCAAGAAGACCGTTGTTAATTTACCAACAAATAAAATCATTAATATTTACTAAAATTATTAAATGGGCCAAGCAAATAATATTTCATTATTTAAAAATAAAGTTCACAATATTTTAATGGCCCATGATTATATTAGAGTTAATTAAAAATAACACCATAGATTTAGATTAACAATTAATACATGTTATTAAGTTATGGAACGATTAAATTTGTTGATAAATATAAATGTTTATGTCACGACCTAACAACCCAGGACGTGCGGGCACCTACATACTACCACCTAAGTAGGAGTTACATCAGTTTATTTTGTATTCTACATACATCTCAGAGTTAATTGTATATTTTCATATAGAGAATTGAAAACCATGTTTTAAAATGCTTTTCTTTATATTGCACATGTCTTTAAACCTCTATATAATGAAATGATTCATTTATATTAAGTTATGTTATTCATGAGTTGACCAGAGCCAAGGTAAGTGTTCCTTCTTACACTCTTCAAGCTTAAGGTATTTTAGCATTCCAACTCACATATTCATACATTCAATGTACTGATGCCAGTTGACCTGCATCGTATCATGATGCAGACGTAGGTAACTACGTCATTCGGCGTACCTTTGAACAAGGGAGAAGCTCAGAATCAGTTGGTGAGCCTCCATTCATTCTGGAGGATATCTTTATCATTCCGTTATTTACTTTTAGTTTTCTGTTGTTAGGATGATTGGGTGTCTTGTCCCAACACCCCTCTTAATTTTAGATGTTTCATAGACAGATAGTGTTAGTTTTTTTGGTATTTTCATTTCACTTGTAAACGTTTAAGACATGAGTTGACACATTGGCTAAGTTAACACTTTAAAGTTATTTTCCCTTGAGTTAATTCTCTTGTGTTTAAGTCTTTCGCTGAGTTAAGAAAGCCAGGCCAAGGGTTCTCTTGGGCCCTACAATGGTCTTCTAGTGCCGGTCAAGTCCAGGGTGTAGGCTCGGGGCGTGATAAACTTGGTATTAGAGCACATAGTTTAAGAGTCCTAGGGAGTCTATGAATATGTGTCTGGAAAGTCTTAGTTATCGGTGTGAAGCGTGCCACATCTATAATTAGGAGGCTATAACATTTACAAATTTCTCACTTATTCATATTCCTTTTTGTTTGTTAGAGTTTATCTCTAAAAAGTTTCCTTCTAATCCGTGCCTATGCGTGTTTTCAGAGAATCATGTCTCCACGAAGAAAAGTTAGAGGTCGTCCTGCTAGGAGGAATGTTGAGGAACAAGTAAACCAAATGCACCTGAAGTGAAACCAAAAGGATAAGTTACTAATGCTGAGTTTGAAGAGGCAATTAGGATGCTGAGGCAAGCTGTGACTGATTAGGTTGGTCAACAAAGAGGAGCTCAAAAAGAAGGGGCCGACACTTTGATGATTCTTGAGGATGAATTCCCCGAGTTTTACTGGTTCGAGCACTACTGAGGATCCAAGAAACTTCACTGAGGAACTGAAAAAGGTGTTTGAGGTGATGCATGTTGTTGACATAGAGAGAGTTGAGCTAGCTGCATATTAACTGAAGGTGTTTCTAGGACTTGGTTTGATCAGTGGAAGGAGGGTAGAGACGAGGATGTACCACATCCTAGTTGGGTTTGTTTCGAAGAGGCCTTCTTGGGGTGTTTTGTTTCCCCGAGAACTGAAAGAGGCTAAGGTACGAGAATCCCTCACACTTAATCAAGATTCTCTAAGTGTTCATGAATATGGGTTGAAGTTCACCCAACTATCCCGTTATGCTCCGGAGATGGTTAAAGACATGAGCAGTAGAATGAGTTTGTTTGTTTCTCGGTTTGTCCGTCTATCAAGAAAAGAGGGTCGGGCAGCAATGCTTATTGGGGACATGGAAATTTCAAGGTTAATGGTCTATGTGCAGCCCGTAGAGGAAGATAAGATTAGGGATATAGAGGATTTCAAGAAGAAGTGGACCATGACGGGGAATGAATCAGGGCAACAAAAGAGTAATGCCTACCTGTCATCTTTCCATTGGGAATAAAAGGGACTTGCTCCATCATCTGGTGCACTTGCACCCACAAATAATGGTGAGTATACTGGACAGAATTCACAGAACTTTAGATCTAGATTTGCACAGTCTCAGCATAGTGTGGCACAAGGAGGTGACTGGGCTCCTTCATGTGCTAGGTGTAGTAGAACCTACCCTGAAAAGTGTTATCAGGGCCAGGAAGGTTTACTCAAGTGTGGACAGGAGGGTCACTTCATAAAAGAGTGTCCAAAGAACATGCAAATAAATGGTACGAGCTGAGGAACAAACCGTCTATACGCTATCAAAGGTCGCCAAAAGCAAGAGGATTCACCAGATGCTGTCACTGGTATGATTCAAGTCTTTGAATTTAGTATTTATGCTTTTCTAGACCCTGGAGAGAGTTTATATTTTGTAACTCTATATGTTGCTATGCATTTGATGTTATTCCTGAGCAACTTAGTCATTCAGTGTTTCCACACCTGTTGGTGACTCCATTCTAGCAGAGAGAGTCTATCGTGATTGTACCATTTTCGTCAATCACAAGAGTTCCATGGCTTATTTAATTAAGTTAGACAAGGTAGAGTTTGATGTCATTCTTGGTGTGGACTGGCTTCATGCTTGTTATGCCTCAGTTGATTGTAGAACTCGAGTAGTTCAGTTTCAATCTCCAAATGAGCCAGTCTTAGAATGGAAAAGCAGTTCAGCAGTGCATAAGTGTCGTTTCATATACATACCTTATGGAAAGAAAGTTAGTTTCTAAGGGTGTGTCTATCACTTAGTCCGAGTTAATGATTCTAGTGTTGAGATACATTCTATTCACTCAGTTTTAGTTTCATTAGTAAAAGAGTTTCCAAAAGTCTTTCCTGATGATCTACCCGGAGTTCCTCTTGAGAGGGAAATATACTTCAACATAGAAATCATTCTAGATACTCGTCCTATATTTTCCGCCATACATAATGGCACTAGCAGAGTTGAAAGTTCATGAGCACAATTACCCAACCCATGACTTAGAGTTGGTTGCTTTTAGAATTTGCTTTGAGAGATGACGCCATTATCTTTATGGTGTTCATGTGGAAGTGTTCACCAATCACAAGAGTTTTCGGCATTTGTTTAGTTAGAAGGTTGTCTATGGGTAGTACCGCCTATTGTGAGGAAAATAATAAAGAGTTAGTAAATGAGGTGCTTAGACTTGCACGATTAGGAGTTTGATTAATGAATTCCATATAAGGAGGAACAGAGGTGATGAATGGGTTTGAATCATCATTAGTGTCAGAAGTAAAAGGCGAGCAAGACCAAGACCCTATCTGGCTTGAATTAGAGGCAAGTGTTCATAAGCAAAAAGTGATGGCTTTTGAACAAGGGGGAGATGGTATATTGAGATATAAAGGTAGGTTGTGTGTACCAATGGTAGATGACTGAATTACTTTAATGTTTTACCAATGAAGGGTGTTATAAGATTTGGTAAGAAGAGAAATCAGTTTGTAGAGAAGCTATAGGAAGAAGAGACACCCACATCTCCTCGAATCTGGAGAAGTTCCAAATTGAGGTACTAATCCTTTTCTTGGCATTGATATTAAGTTTGCATGTTGTGTTTATATTTTGCTGTTGGTTGTTTAAGCTGAATGTAAGATGTTACACCATAAGCATAGTAAGAAGTAATCTCATTCGAGGAAGAATGTTCCCAAGAGAGAGATATTTTAACATCTTGCAAACTGAAATAGCTAGGAAGAAGCTTAGAAGTTGAAATAGTAAGTTTTGGAAAGAATTAAAATCTGGACATTTTCTAAAGTTAGGAAGAAGTGATTTTTTGGTCAACTTCAACTAGACATAACTCCTAGATCAGGAGGAGTTAGAGTTACTTCTTGATATGTTTGGAAAGCCCTTGGATAGATCTTTCCAACGCCACCAAGTTTTCACGATTTCAATATCGTATGAGTGAGTTATGCCTTCCAGAAGTTGGGCTATTGGATTAATGATAGTCCAATCCGAATTTGGGAAGGGCAAATTTATCGTTTCCTTACCCAATTATTTTATTTCATTTTTGGGTAATAAATTGGGGTTTAAACTGATCTTATTCAGTTCACGCTTTTAGAAAACAAGTTAGGGTTTTGAGAGAAGAGAAAAGAAGAGGAGAAAAGAGGAGAAAGGAGAAGAGGAAGCAAGAACGTTCAAGATCGTTGAAGTTTGGCTTGTGGAATTTTTCGGGGGTGATCCCTAAAAGTTATGTGAGATCTTTTAGTGTTGGGTCAGTTCACGCACACCAAACTTGTTTCAATGCATTGATTTTTGAGTTGGTTGAATGATAAAAAAGTGAAGTTCTTTGAAGAACATTGTTGAATTCTTGTTGGTTGAGTTGTTGGATGCCTAGTGTTAATTTGATTCGTGTTTCCGGATTCTTTTTTGAGTTTAATCTATGGGGTAGAATACTAATGATCCTAAGTGTTTGCGGAAAGAACCATGAATTTTTAGAGGGTTTAGAGATGAAAAACGGAGGAGAAAAATCGAGAATACCTGTCAGTAGGGCCTTGGGGTGCCACGCCTCCCATATCCCCACAAGACAATCTTTGTGTGTAGGGCCTTAGGACGGTGCGCTAGCCAGAGCACCCCAACTTGGTGACTGAAGTTTGGGGCCTGGCACCCCACGCTTCTCAGAGCGCCAAGGACGCCAGTGTACCCCATTCATTCCCAATCTTTTCGTATTAGTTCCTAAGTGATGTACCCATGTTTCTTAGTTGATTCGAACACTCTAAGGTACATCTAAACATCATGAAATCATCCATAAACATGATATCATGAACCTTAAATCCATAATCTAATTCAAGGAAACTTAAGATCAAAGTCAAAGAAGTAAAGAGTTAAGTTTAGAAGTTAAGAAGTAAGTCAAAACAAACTTTCTTAAAGTTTCAAGAGTCTTTAATAAACGTTTTAACTTTGTTTTAAGACTCAAGTTTCAAGTTAAGTAAATATTAAAGAGTTGAAGTTCTTTCTTTAAAGAAATATACGGGAACTAAGTATTTCTTAAGATTTGATTTAAGACTCAAGTTTCAAGCTAAGTAAACAGTAAAGGGTTGAGTTCAGTTCTCAAAATTTCTAAGGGAACTAAGTATTCCCTAAGAGTCTATAAATGTTTTCACATTTAAGTTAAGGGGAAACTAAGATTTCCAAAAGAATTTTGAGGAAGAAAAGGGAACATCGATTCCAAGAAAGATTTTAAATCTATGTGTTGAGCAATTATCTCAACCTAAAGAAAGAAGTTGTTCTAAAAACACATGAGCTAAGTATATTTTTGAGAGTAGTATTAAGCACCGATATGGGGATGCGAGTTCAAAATAACTCAAGTCTCCATAAATCATGCAGACTTCATGGGTATTAATGGGTTATACTTTTTTGATAATCACATAAGTTAAGCTAGTGGTCCACTAAGTTAAGTTAGCTTTCTATACTGATGGCAAGGTATATTTCGGTCCTTGGCAGCGCGAGGTGAAGTGATGTATCATCACTATAGCTCTTAAGTGATGGTTGATGGTTAGAGAAAATCCCATAACAGTAATTGCATGGTTCCTCAAGAGGTTCTGCTTAGTATGAATGGGGGCATGAGACTTCATTCAAGCATTGCACAATTAGACTTTGAGAGGAAGCTTGATATTTCTTTTATTAAGATTATGAGTTTACATCAGTTTATTTTGTATTTTATATACATCTCAGAGTTAACTGTATCTTTTCATACATTGAGTTGAAAACCATGTTTTAAACATCGTTTCTTTATCACATGTCTTTAAACTGTTATATAATGAAACGAGTTAGTTATATTGAGTTATGTTATTAATGAGTTGATCAGAGCCAAGGTAAGTATTCCTTTTAATATATTTAAGCTTAAGTTGTTTTAGCATTCCATCTCGCATACTCATAAATTCAATGTACTGATGTCAGTTGGCCTGCATCGTATCATGATGCTCACGCAGGTAACTAGGATCAGCATTCGGCGTACCGTTGATCCAGTGAGCAGCTCAGAGTTAGTTTGTGAGCCTCCATTCATTCTGGAGGACATCTTTATCATTCCATTTTTGGTTTTTAGTTTTTTCTGTTTTTAGGATGATTGGGTGTCCTGTCCCAACATCTCTCTTTATTTTAAAGGCTTCATAGACAAATACTGTTAGTTTATTTGGTCTTTTCATTTCACTTGTAAAATCTTAAGACATGAGTTTCCAGTTTGGCTAAGTTAATACGTTAAAATTATTTCCCCTTGAGTTATTTCTCTTGTGTTTAAGTCTTACGCTGAGTTAAGAAAGCGAGACGAAGGGTTTGCTTGGGGCCAACAATGATTTTCGAGTGTCGGCCATGTCAAGGGTGTAGGCTTGGGGCGTGACAAAAATCATTGGTTAATATAGATATTCTAAAATACCTTTTAAACTTTTTTTTTATTTTTCTTTAATTACATACTGTTATTGTTTAATGTTATTTTTAAAAGAATTATAACATAGTATATATCAATATTGTTAGGTCTTTTCTGTTTACCAGCCTTAATCTCTTGACCTAGTGGTCAGAGTAAATGCCTCACTAGTCCACCACTATGAACAAAAAATTTGGTGTTTATTTACAAACAAATAAAATTATTTATATATACTTATTTCAAATTATCTTAATTGCCAATAGGCCTACCAATATTTTGCCTTCATATTTGAACAAAATTTCAATGCTTCACTTAATTTAATCAAAGGATTAGAAAGAAAATTAAAAAATGTTACCATTTTCATTATTTGACATAGTAAAAAGAGTAAATGTTTATTTTCTAATTTATTTATAATATTTTGATAGTATGATGACAGGGAGGTTCTTAGATCCATTCTTATGGTAGAGACAATTTTTTTTTTCATATAGTGAAAATGTCATTAAACACAACCCAAGATTCATAATATGAAAATCAAAACTAGAATAATGATGAAAAACCATCGTAATCTAAGTCTGGTATTCCTTGATGATAGCTGTTACTGCATCTTGAGATCCTAATTGCCATGGTTCAGCTACATCAGAAAGAGCAATTATGAGAAATATCCATTCTACAACAATCATTTGATTTGGTGCATTATTTGAGTGCAATTATGTATTATTAAAATCTATTTGTACTTTTGATATATGTTATCATTGATTTTTTATTGTGTTTTGCTTATCATATTATGTTGCAGTTGTTACGATTCATTTTCTGAATATTCAATAATGCTTTTTTTAATAGTTTCCACAAATAAAGAGATTTTGGTGGGACAAAAATATGTTGGAACCCTAAGTTTCAAGTTATGATACTAATGATAGGATTGGAAATAATCTGAATATATGTAAGTAAGAGGAACTACTAATTCTCCCTCTCAGTAAAACCCTACCAGATGGTGGTCTAGATGGATGGCCGATGTTGAGAAGCATAGGGAGAAACAAGATCAACTAGGCACATTAAAAGATAAGATACAGGGGCAAGCCAATCAAGGATCTGAATGTTTTGCAATAATGGAGATTCCAACAATAATTGAAATGACAAACCAGTAGCATGGGTGTTATGGTCCCTTGATATGGATCGGGTTATGGGGTGTTTAATGTGAAATCAAATGTTTTCTTCCTTGTTCCGAGAGAACCTGCAATCTCTTGAGTATGAAGTACTCAAAGACTTGAATAATGTTTCTGCTTATCTTCCATTGAATTCAAATAACTTAAATACAATATTGGTGATTAACCACCTACCTAATAATAAGGAAATAACTTCCTACTACTACTGAAATGAGAAAGTGGAGGAATAACCTCCTTACTGCAAATAACTACTACACAGAAAAAAACTGCTACAAGGAAAACACTATTACAAAACCTATTATAGAGAAAACTGAAAAACATAATTAATAGCTATTGATGATCTATTACAGAGAAAACAGGAAAACATAATTAATAAATATTTTTTACTTAATTTCCATGCATAATACTGTTGGTAGACTAACAAGGTACTAACATTACTCCCCTCCTTCAAATCACGCTTGTCCTCAAGCGCTAAGTGTGGAAAGTAATTCTTCTTCATCATTAATGAAATCAATCCAGAATAATTTCTTGCACTGATGGCCCCGAGTGAATAGTTTGTCGCATTTGAACAAAATCCCTTCAGTCGCCTTTTATCCATTTCAGATCTTGTCAATTTCTTCACAAATCTATTGGGTTGTTGCAGTGAGAAATCTGTTATCTTTGATTTACATGCATCTAACAATTGCAAACCAAGGGGTTGTTCTTTGCCTTCATAAAGTCGAGAAATACTCATAGCCGTAGCTAAATCTGGAGGATTATGCAACTCTAACTCAATTGCTATATAATCATCAAAACCACTAATGTAAAATTCAATTTTTTGCGCTTGTGTAAGAGTACCAGCATGTGAAACCAATTGTTCAAACTTTTCTTGGTAATCTACATAGATCCAATTTGGCATAACTTAGCCAATCCTCCAAACTTTTGACTTCTAAATGGTGGTCCAAAACAAAGGTTGCATTGACGTTTGAACTTCTCCCAAGTGCATTGAGTCATATCTTTCTCTAGTTGAAGAAACAATAGTTGTGCAATTCCTTCCAAATGAAAAGAAGTGAGTTCAATTTTTTCTTCTTCTAGTGTATATTGGTGTCGAAAGAAATGCTCACACCTATTAAGCCATCCCAAGGGATCTTTGTGGACACGAAATCAGGCAAAATCCAACTTTGTATATTTAGGAATCATGGAATTCCTACCTGATTCTGATCCCGAGCCTGCAATCGCTGTATCATAACAAGCAATGAAACACATGCGATATATGAAAAAATTTATAAAATAGTAAAAGCAAGTTAGTTCGTCAAAGAAAATGCAATAAACAACTCAACTTTACTGATATAATAAAGTGACATAGTTTCCGTGGGAGACTCTTTAACCAAGAACCACAATTATGAGCCTAAGTGGTGATACAACGTCTTGCCCACGCTACTAGAACTGTTCTATAATTTGCCGTCATATAGAACACTTAACTTAGAGGATCCAATAGTCTATGCTTAAAGTATCTTAAGTAGTCATATAAAAGTATGATCCTTTTGCTACACATGATGGCTATATGATTTGTGAAAACTTGAGTTAATATGAACTCGCACCCCCATATCGATACTCAACTCTAAAAATATACTTATCTTCTTTTTTTAATTTGAGATAATTAATCAAAACTTAGCTTAAAATCTCTCTTGAAATTGATGTTCCTTTTGTTGCTCAAATGTGAAAACATTTATGAACTCTTTCAGAATACTTAGTTCCCTTATAGATTTTGAGAAATGAACTCAACTCTTTATTCTTTACTTAACTTGAAACTTGAGTCTTAAAACAAAGTTAAAACGTTTGTTAAAGATTTTTGAAAACTTTATAAACTTTTCTTTGACTTGCTATTAACTTCTAGACTTGACTCTTAACTTCTGTCGACTTAGATCTTAACTTTCCTTGAATTCTATTATGGATTCAAGGTTCACGATATCATTTTTATAGATGATTTCATGTACCTTAGAGTGTTGAATTGCTAAAGAACAAGTACGAAAGGGTGGGGAAGGAATAAGGAGAACTAGCATCCTTGGCGCTCTGAGAGACGCGGGGTGCCAACCCTCAAAGTTCAGAGAGCTTGCTGTGGCGCTCTAGCTGGTGCGACACCCTAAGCCTTGCATAGAAAATCCCTAATTTTTCTCCTTCGTTTTTCATCTCTAAACCCTCTAAACTTCAATTGTTTTTACCCAAACACTTGGAATCACTTATACCCTCAATATAGGATAGATTCAACCCGCAATATCACATGGAAACATGAATCAAACCTCAAGAAACTTTATCAACACAACCCACAAGAATTCAAACATATATCATCAATAACTCAACAAATTTACTTTCAAATCAAACATATTTCACTGAATTGAATCATGTTTGGTGCGTGAGTGAACTAATACAACGCTATGTGATCTCACATACCTCGTAGGGATCCCCCTGATGAATCCATAAGCTAAACTTGACGATCTTTGCGAATCTTTCTTCTCTTATCCTTTTTCCTCTTCTTTTCTCTTTTCTCCACGTCTGAGTGTATTTTAGTTAAAGTGTAAGCTGATCTATTTTTAATTAGAGCCTAAATTAATTTCCACAAACAAAATAAATTAGTTGGGTCAGAAAAATACTAAAATAACCCTTTAAAAATCCAGTTTGGACTTTTTTTATTCCAACCACCCAACTTCCGAAGGGGATAACTCACTCATACGAATTTGGAATCCCGCAAACTCGTCGGCATTGGAAAAATTATTCCAATAGATTTAAAAATATATATATAAGTTCACCTAATTCATCCAGATCTAGGAGTTATGGCCGTTTGAAGTTGACCAAAAACTCAACTTTTCCTTAATTAGACAAATTTCCAAATTTCAACTCTATCCAAAAATCACTATTCCAATTCTTAGCTTCTTCATAGTTATTTCAAATTACGAGATGTTACACATTTATGGATTCTTGCCTTGATAATTATGTGGAAAACTCTTCTTGGAACAAAGTCAATAATTGTGCTAATTGTTGTTATATTAGATCTCCCATAACTTCCGTCTCTGATACCAAGTTGGTATGGTCCCCTGATATGGATCGGGTTATGGGGAGTTGTAGTGTTAAATTAAAGTTTTCTTCCTACAACCTATGGTGATGGTTCGTTAAGAGAGAACCTGCAATCTCTTGAGTTTGAAGTACTCAAAGACTTATGTAATTTTTCTGCTGATTTTTCCATTGAATTCAAATAACTTAAATACAACATTGGTGATTAACCACCCACCTAATAACAAAGAAATAACTTCCTACTACTGAAATGAGAAAGTAGAGGAATAACCTTCTTACTACTAATAACTGCTACATAGAAAACAACTGCTAGAGGGAAAACATTGCTACAAAACCTATAATAGAGAAAAAAAAAATAAAAAATTAATAGCTATTGATGACCTATTACAGAGAACAGAAAAACATAATTAATAGCTATTGATTTAATTTCCATGCATAAAATTGTTGATAGACTAACAGGGCACTAAAAATGGAAAAATTAATGGTACTTCGCCTAAAAGAGATGTTATATGACATTGTGTCTCATTTTATAGTTGAGGACTCCCCTCAGAAATAAGCACAATCAAGCATCACAGATCACAAGAAAGATAATACTATAAATAGTGAAGGAGTAGATAGTATATATGACAGAAAATGTCAAAGAAAAATCAATAAAACAGTCGGAATTGGGAAGAATGATGGCAATACAGTAGGCTCTCAGCCTACGAGAACATTGCCAAAGAGGGGGTTACAAAAGAATAATTCTCAATGATGAAATATTTCTTTTGGAGAATTATGTCCATAAAGACTCAAAAAGCATTTCACAGAGTTTAAATGTTGAATAGAGCACATAAATTCAATTTTATTGCTTTAATGGAACCTTTTCAAAATGCTAGTCACATCAACAACTATATAAGGAGATTGGGGATGGATTTTGCAAAAGCTAATTTTATAGCAAAAATTGTTTTTTAGTGAAGGAGGGATATCATGTGGATATTGTAGTGGATTTAGCCAAATAAATTACTCTAAAGCTTAATGATCATTTAAACAAAGATTCCTATATTACTGCAGTTTATGCCAAATGTGATAGCTTGCAGAGATTGAACTTGTGGGAGGATCTATATCGATTGTAAAAGTCCTCTACTTTTCCATGGATAATTGGTGGGGATTTCAATGTGGTATTGAATGAGGAAGAGTAGATGGATGGGTCCCTTTGCAGCCAGCCAGGTGATACTGAAAATTTTGCAAATTGCATTGAATTGTGTGACCTTACATAGGTAAATTACAAAGGCAACCAATTTACTTTGTGGGTTTGTAGAGCAGTGGGAGATTACGTTTTTGAAAGGCTAGACAGAATCCTAGTAAATCAAGAGATACAATTTTTTTAATGAATTGGAAGTTGAACATCTTTCAAGAATTGGATTTGATCATGCCTCTATACTTCTATCTCGTGAAGAAAATTTGGTAAATATTATCAAGGCCTTCAGATTTGAATTTTTGGGTAAAACATGAATAATTCAAGCGACTGGTTGCTCAGACTTGGCCAGTTCTCAATTTCATAACCTTTTCTTTGATTTTACGATAAAAATTTAAAAAAGTAAAAGTTGTCTCAAGTCATGGAGCAGAGATGTGTTTGGTGATATTTTCAAATAATTAATTATCTGAGAAGAACACTGTCAATATCAAGGAGATCTGTTTGTAAATGACCCATCTAGTGGGAATAGAGAAACCATATAGAAGGCACAAGCAGAGTTGAAGAAATATTTATACTATGAGAAGAATACTGAAACCAAAAATAAGATACTATGTAGTTTGGAAAAGGAGACATAAATACTAGATTCTTTTTTAGTCTGGTGAAGAGGAGAAGGAAAAAATTAATTTGAAAAAAGTCATAATGCACAGGGTGATCTGCTCGAGGATAAATAACTTTTGATGAAGCTCTTAAGTTTTATCAAACTCTGTTTATTTAAGAAAGGGATGCTACATAGTTTTCTCTTCTAAATCACATTCCACTTATTTCGATAGAAGAGGATAGTGTTTCTCTTGACATTATTCCTACAAAGGAAAAGGTGAAAAAAGTTGCATTTAATCTTAGTGCAGAAAGTGAAGGGGTCCAGATTATTTTACAGGTCTTTTTTATCACTATTACTTTGATACAGTTGGTGATGATGTATGGAAATTTGTCTATGCCTTGTTTGAAGGAAATACATGACCAAGAATTATTATCATACTTACTTTGTGTTGCTGGGTAAAAATATTACGTGCATTTTTTCTCTGATCTAAGGTCTAAAAGTTTGAGTAATTTCATCAATAAAGTTATTTCCAGGGTGGTGCATTAAATATTGGAGATGGTAATTCCAAGGTTGATTTCCAACCAATCGTGATTTGTAAAAGGAAGGAACATTATTGAGAACATTTTGCTTACTCTGGAGAATGCATCTGATATCACCAAAAAGGAAAAACAAACAAATATTATTATAATCTTGATATGATCAAGGCTTATGATACGTTATGATGGTTCTTTAGATGAAAGTCTTAAGGAAAATAAGATTCTTAGAGAGCTTTGTTGATATCATCCGGAGGATTATAGCTAACAGTTGGTACTTTGGGTTTGTTAATGGGTAGACTAAAGGCTTCTTTCACTCCACCAGGGGTTAAAACAGGGGACCTTTTGTCTCATGCTTAATTTATTCTCAGTGCTGAAGTTGTGTCTAGGGTTTTTAAATTCTTTATTTGATGATAGCCAGTATGTTGGTTATGGTATTCCTAATTGATACTCTCAAATTACACTTCCTTACAGAAGTATAAGCGGTCGTATCAAATAAAGAACCCAACAAGTAGGTTGGGGTCGATCCCACGAGGAAAATGGTTTAGACTTAACTTCAATATCCAATTAGTTCTATGTAGTCAAGTCCTTTTCGAAAACAGTTAACTAAAAGTTTTTTTTTTTGTGAAACTGAAATTGTTCAATTATTTCTAAATAAAACAAGTAGCAAGATTAAAACTGTGGTTTTTATCAAGTGATGAGAGAAACTAGGTGTAAGTGTTCCCCATAGGTTCATAACGCAGTAATCCTAGCTATAACAATCCTTTCCTAGTGTCTTGCATGTAAAGTGATAATTTATGTATCGCTAAATCCTTGGTCTGGCAGTTAGAGAATTTCACGTCGTACCTTGGCTGCATGTGTCTAAGTTACTAAACATTACCTTTACTTCATATTAAGCATCATATTCGATGTATGGCTTAGTTATTACTTCGTACCAATCGAAACTAGCCTATTAGATAGTATTTACTAAATCTATGTTGATAATTCTTTTCCTATTAACTACCCCCTTGGTCCGGCAAATAGAAATATGGTAAGTTCTAACGCGTGCACTCGTTAAAAAGACTTCTAAATGAAAGAATTATCAATACATGCAAGAACCTATTCTAGAATTGTTATTTAGCTAGTTTTACCTTGTTAATCACCCATGGTTCCCACAACCCTAGTTGTGGATTTAGTTACCCATGCTTAGAAATACACAATTCATGATTGTTTGATAAGAATTCATGTACTTACTTTGATAAGTTTGAAGTAAATCCAGAAATCACACTTGAAATAGCAAAATTCACTTGAGAATCGATTCCAGAAATTTGAATTATTCCCAAAATCCAAAGTGTAGTCTCCAATAACAAGAGTATGAAAATTAATAAAAAGTCTAATCCCCCAAACGAGGTTTTTAACCCTGTTTTTAATAATAAAGTCCTAAATTAAAAGAAGTTCTAAATAAGGAAAATCTGTCCCAAAACGTGTCTTCAGTCAACGACCTAACTGACGGTCCATCGATGGAACGACGAACCGTCGATTGCCTCCTTCGGTCTACACTTAACTTTTTCTTCAGCCTTCACTTTTTCATCCTCTCTGTTACAATCGACGGACCAACAACACGGTCCGTCGTCTCACTTACGGTTCATCGATCCCTCCGTCTTTCCATACTTCGTGATTTCTTCAAGTCGGGTACTGGGACTACTCTCTGTTAGAAACGACGGTTTGCCAGGACGGTCCGTCGATCAGTCGATGGACCATCGATCCTTCCGTAGCCCCACACTTGGTCAGATTTCCCCGAGTTGCTTCCAAATGCTTGAACCTCTAGTTGACGATCACTACCTACGGACCGTCGATGGCTTCGTAGGTCATCACTTCTGCACTGATTTCAGCACAGCCTTCTGCATTTCCGTTTTGGAAAGCTTTATTGCAAACATAGATAAAAATATATTAAAATTACTACAAAAAGGCCTTAGACAGACACTAAACTTAAGGAAAAGGCATTGAAAGTACCGTGAAACCACGGTACATCAACACCCTCAACTTAAATTCGTTGTTTGTCCTCAAGAGACGCACTATGACTCACCACAATCCTTTTGTACAAAAGTATTCTCTTTTTTTGCTTTCACAATCATATGACTATCAATCCCAAATTTGTATTGCTTTTAGTGCATGCTTTTACTCTTAGGCTCACTAGGCTCCTTCATGTGGATCAGACCATGACACAGACTAACCACGCACCTCTCTTCTCCTCTTTTATTTCTCACCAAGGCACCAACTTTCCGATATTGCAACTAGTGTCATCACTTCAAAAAAAATATCCTATTATTTCACACAGTGATTTCAAATATGAGTATAAGGATTATTATTCAACACTCACTCTCAGAACAACTTCACACCTAATTGATACTTGTCGTCATAGGCTTGCCCTTATTTTCACTCCTTTAAGTTCACCATATTAGACTCTTAGGATCATGATAGAATTTTCTTGGCTTGTAACGTAGGCTCAGGGTCAGGTATGGTACATATAGATACATTTTAATGACTTGTTGCCCTCCTTGACATTACGGCTAAGCGTCCTACCTCTTTCATTGTCTATTATGACCTATTCTTCCTTTTCTTATGCAAATGACTCTTCTTTTATTTTTAATTAATTATTTTATTTATTTTCTTTCAAATTCTTTACTTGATTTCAACTTTAATTGAGTCACTTCTCTTCTTCATTCTTTCTTTTCTCTTTTTTTTTTGAAATAATCTTCTCAACCCCACTTTTCGGAACATTACTCATAATAGCCACCCTCAACTCATGGCTTTGCCATGAGTCGAGGTACACAATACCCAAGGTTGGGTCAGGGACAAGACGAGATTGGTTTCTGCATTAGGCACCCTCAACTTATGCTTTTGGCCTAAGTTGAGGTGCACATGTCCAAGGAGGGACCACGACCAACACATTATGCCCAAAAAAAATTTGTTGGGGTAGAAAAGAAAGGTTCATTGTAAGCTCAAGATATTTGGATCAAACAGGGATTAATTTCATTTGGTTTTCTTTCATTTAGGCTAAAAATTGGCTAATTTGAACAAGGGCCTATGATTCTTTCCTAATTGACTAACACAAATTACTTTTGCAGGACTAACCGGGCAAGTTCTGGATAGGTACCAACTGTGGACTATGCAAATTTCCTCACACTCTCTTAACACGTCATTACCCTACAAGATTATCGGACACCTAGTTCGAGTTTAGATTGAGGGTCATGCAATGGTGTATCTCTATGTCATGCTTAAAGACAACACATTCACATTCACTATGCCTAATCATGCAAGAATTCTCTTTAGAACGGGATATCGTTGTATTTAGCCATCATGCTTCAGAATTCACATTCATACTTTGTACAAGATACTAAACAGGCCGGTTCAACAGTAAAATAAGCAGTCTCTTGGGGCAAAAGAACACATCCAAGAAAACCCCAAGAGAGGATCGTGAGTTGGGCTACTCAGACTTCACCCTAATACTCACTTTTCCTTTACCCCACCCCCAACAATAAAGCATGCAATTGTCCCAAAATGTATAAGAAATATAATAATAAGGTGGTAGGTGAAGCAAACATGAGGCGCATAGCGCCGAAGATCAACAAGCAGGTGGGTCCGGTTGCCCAGAACCCGCTCCATCAGTAGTAGGGACACCATCAGTAGTGTCCGCAACAATGTCTGCACCCTCAGTGGTGCTCCTCCCAACATCCTCAAGCCTGGAGCTAGACACCCCGGCAGCCAACTCACGAGCCCTCATCTGCCGGGCCTCCTCATCTACCAAAGAGGCTCTCCTCGCGGCCTCCAACTCAATGCACTCCTTATTCCTAGACCGAGCCTTATCACTCTCTCTGGGCCGGTTCCTCTTGGCACGCTCACGTGGAGGAGACAGTGGCATAGCGGTGGTATAGAACAATTCACTAAGCACCGTATCCTCAGCAAGCTACGCAGGTGTGGCCTGAGGCTCAGGTACCCGCATATCCAGAATGGCATTCACATCATCTCTCAGACTCTCCACATCAACCCGGAGAGTAGTCAAATCAATAATAGGGGCTGGCTGGCCCAGAACTCTCAACTTGAATGCATCAAGGCGCTGGTGGACTGCCAGAATCTTCCTCTCAGTCTGCTGGGCAATCTTCTTCTTGATCCGATCCTCCACCTCAGCAGTGGACCTCTGTATCCAAGGCTGGATATGATGCAGAAATGTGGCCATCTAGGCCTCTAACTTCTAGACCCTAGCAATCGGGACCAGTGCTGCTGATGGTGTAGATCGGGAGGAACTCGGGCCTCTGCTAGTGCCCGGGATTGACTCAACAGGGGTGGTGTCAGTAGGATCTGATGTAGCCTGATCCCCTTGGGCTTGCTCAACCATGTCCGCTAAGTTCTCACCTATCGGCTGCACCTCTACTCTGGTCCCTCTGTTAGGTGCCGCCTCATTGGCCTCATCCCGGATAAGACCGATGTCCACTATCCAGTAGGAGTCTTGAGAACATCAATGTGCCAAATGGGCACTCCAGCAGACCTGCACAACTCAAAAATCATACAGGGAAAGGGGTAAGTGGTCGAGGCCTTAAAGGCCCTCTTATGGATGACTGCCAGCAACAGCCTCAGAAAATCAACTTGAACCCCGCAACCATAGCAGCAACCAATACTGCTCTATCCCATGTAAGAATATTGTTAGCGGCTGTGGGAGATAGGCAGTGGTAGACCAATAGCCAGATGAACTTGGCAGCAAATGTGAGGTTGGCCTTCTTGATAAGGCCTCTAGGCTCCAGCACCCAGTCTGCACCCTCACGATCCACGGAAATGTGCTGGGCTATCCACCTCTTGGTGGTCTCTCTCACAATCTTGTCTTGATGGAAATGGCCCTCCTTAATCAGTTTCCAACAGTAGTCGAACTCGGGGGTAAGAGGGTTTCTTGTGACATCTGTATCAGGATCGTATAAGAAACGGGGAATGGTGGGCAAAGATATATCCACCCTGCGGCCATGGACACGAACAAGGGTAAGTGGTGCCTGTTTGGCGGGATTAGACCGCCTATCCAAATAATCCCGGATAGTCACTACGTAAAAAGCATAGAAATCTCGCACCAACTCCTCACTGTAGCGTCCCACGCTCCTAGCCATCCATTCGAGCTGATGGTGGGTGAAGAGATCATGTATAGCAGGGACCGTGTGGAGACTCCCTGTATGAACCCGCCGCTCAACTGTCAGAGTTCGAGTCATGACCCCCTTATCATTGAGCATCTTAGCTTCCCTGTAAACTTGGTATTGGCCTTCTACGCACCACCGTTTGGGGTGATCAGCAATCAGTGCAGGGACGTCAAACTAGGGTGCTGGAGTAGAATCCGCACTATCGGCCTCATCAGACGAGGCAGAGTGGGCAGGTGCAGTAGCAACAGTGGTACCATGCGATCCTGAAGAGTAGGCCGACTCAGACCCGGAAGCCTCCTCGGAGCTAGACGCTCCCCCAGGATCCGCGGAAGACCCAGACGGTGTGCCGGTCAGTGTTTGCTCCTTATCGGACTGGGAGGCAGTGACTACACCAGACGCCACCTTCTTGGGCGTGCCCCGAGTGGTCCTAGCAGCAGGTGTCGGTGTCCGGGTGCTTGGTGGCATGTATTCGGGATCAGTCTCATCGTCCGATGAACCTATCACCAACCGGCGTGAAGGGGCGACGGACGTGGATTTTCCTTGAGAGTAGACAATATCAAGCTTGGGGGCCATTTCTATCTGCAAAGGAGGGTTATTAGTTCCAGTATAATCATTCAACATACTCGAAAGAAGCAAACACCAAAGTTGGAACATAAAACACAATGAAGTGCAGAAATGCAGAACTGAACGACGGGCACTATCGACAGTCCGTCGATAGAACGAGGGTCCGTCGATAGGGTCCGTCGGTGGAAACTTAGTACATTTCAGAAGTTATAAGTCCACAGTAGTTGCAGTTAGAAACCACGGATGTGCAGGACGGCCCATCGATAAACCGACGGACCGTAGTCCACTTTCCTCGTTGGACACTTAGAAAAAATTTTAGAAATCTTTAGAGACAGGTTCTGTTAGAAACTACGGATGTGCAGGACGGTCCATCGATCAATCGACGGACCATAGTCCACTTCCGTCGTTGGACACTTAGACAAGATTTTAGAAAGGGAGAAATGGTTTGGTGGACCCTTATACTTGTATCGATTTGTATTCTGAACTCTTCTACTTACCATTTTGTCATGTGGACCCTTCAATTCAATAAAACACAATTTACCGAATCCCTCTGACCATTGACCAAGCTTATGTGTCTTTAAGATGGCTGAGTTGGCGAAATTGTGTGATTTCACGCACCATGAGGCAAGTGAGTGCTATATTTTAGTTGTAAAATTATTAAAAATAAAATAAAATAAAATAAAAATTCAGTGAAAAGCCTCCATCTTCTTCACCCATCTTTCTTCTTCTTTTTTTTTTTTTAATTGAAACAATGTATTATTTATTGGTATGAAAAGCTCAGTTAATGCATAAATTTGAGTTCAATCAAACAACATAACCATATTACATAAGTAAATAGTGTATTGGACAACAAAATCGAATTAGTAGCTTTGCATTTGCTATTTTCCAATCTGGACAAGAAAATCGAATCAGTAGCTTTGCATTTCCTATTTTCCAATCTGTATGCTTCAAAATCACACATAGATACCAACAAAAGAGTGCAATCCACACAATACCTACAACAATCAACACCAACACATTCAACCAAACATGAGTACAATCATCGCATACTTGACCCGAAAGTAGCTGAGATTTCGCTTGACCTTATATGTGAAATTGCTGACGGAAATAGGTAGGGTATAAGAAGACAGATGGGTCAATAAATCTCTCCATGGAAGATGACAGAGGGAGAGGTCACCGGCAGAGGGAGAGGTCGACAGTGGCGGTGCTCGTCGGGCAGATCTGATGGTACGACGGTGGCTTAGGTTGATAGTTTTGTGATGATTGAAGGAGTAGGAAAGCTTCTAGAGTGCTATGTGCTATATACATCCTTCATCTTCTTCAGCATTTGAATGATGAAGATCACCCAGAAAGAAGGAGAGGAAGAAATACAGGGGAAAGTCATAAAAACAAAGCCACAAAAGTGCAACCACAAAATCAAACCCTTACATGACAAAATTGTACAAAAATAAAGGAAATAACCCAATTTTGAAGATTCAATCATCAAGGAAATACGTTTTTTTTGCTGTTTTAAGTTGGGAATGGGGGAGTAGATGAAGGAGTTTCATAATTTTATTTTAAGAAATAAATATAAATTTAAATGGTTTCCTTTTTATTAAATAATTTTGATTATTAATTTTTAAAAAATATTTAATAAAGATATTATGACATGTCATTGATATAAGTGACATGGATTTGACGTGTCACCAATTTAAGGGAGAGTGGACTACACACATGATAAGAAGGGTTTAAAAATCTTATTTTGATAGAATTTAAGGTTCCACATGATAAAAAGTTAAGTAGAAGGATCCAAAATACAAATCGATACAAGTACAAGAGTACACCAGACCAATTTGCCTTTAGAAAGCTTTAGAGATAAAGGTTCTTTTAGAAACGACGGACGTGCAGAACGGTCCGTCAATTAATCGACGGACCGTAGTCCACTTCCGTCGTTCAAGAGTTAAACTAGGTCGAGGTCTGGCTATCGATGGACCCAATCGATGGTCCATCGATTGACCGACAGTCCATAGACGGTGTCTCGTACTGTCGGTCAGAGACAGAATTGTCTCTACACCCTTTGCACCCCACACATACACAAATTCAAGCACATCAATTAACAACATGTTCTATAGCAATCAAAACACCATTTTGTCATTCCTAGGGCTTCGATTATTCCAATTGCAATCATAGATTATAAGAGACTAAAAAGCCCTAAGTCGGAAAACTACAAAACTAACCCATTCAAAATTCATATCAGCCCCACCCCATACATTTGCCATTATTTTTAGGAAAAGAAACTCTCAAATTACAGTTAAATCAGGGAAGGTTGTCCCTATGTCAAGACCCACATGCTAGCACTTCGGTTTCCAAACAAATGACATGACATTAAGGAGCAGATGAGAAGGACATACTTGTATTCTGTAGTGGAGTGACTGTGAGGGTGAACTTTGCAATGATCAACACTAAGGCCGCCTTTGAACACCGACCGGAAAGATGAAAGAAAAGGATGGGAATTTGAGGAATGAGGGTTTTGGGAATGTGGAGATGATGAGAGAATATGAAATCAGAGAGGATTAAGGGTGATTTAGTGTGTGAGTGAGTGGGGGAGTAAGGAAATATGGGGAGGGAAACGGTTGGGGGGAGAATATGAAAAAGTGGGGAAGTAACTGAAGAGTTTAAATTCATTATATAGCCGGTTGGGTCGGGTCGGGTCCTTGGATCTGGGGAACATACGATTCCCCGTCAACGGACCGTAAGTCAATCGACGGTCCGTCGACTGCTCTGTCGGTTGTGCCCTAACTTAGACAATATTGAAAAATAAACCTGGGATCCATGGACCCCATCGACGGTCCGTCGATGGGACGACGACCCGTCGATTGGTCCATCGATCAGTGCACCAGACTAATTTTTGCAGATTTCTGGTGATTTGGTCCCTGCACATTTAACACCCAATAAGCCATTCTTTTTGTGTTTTCTGGACACTTTTTAGACACGGACCCTAAACTACTCTCTAGCCAACAAACTTAAAAGAAATAAAAGAAATTTACACTGGACAATAAGTAAAAATCGAAATAATGTGACTATTCCTACTAAGACAAGAAAAAACTAGTGTAGGCTAGAGGATACATATTGGTTTGCCTCCTAATCAGCGCTTGCTTTAACGTCGCGGCACGACGCAAGAATCTTGATTACTCAGACTTCATCAAGATGGTATGCCTTAACCACTTCATTCACATTCTCCACATGCTCAAGGAAGATTTTGATTCTTTGCCCATTTACCTTGAACCGTGCACCCTCCTTGTTCTCCAACTCAACCGCACCATGAGGGAACGCTTGAGTGATCAAGAATGGACCAGTCCATTTGGACTTGAGTTTGCCCGGAAATAAGCGCAACCTAGAGTTGAACAAAAGCCCTAAAATCTCTAACCGCAAATTTGCGCTTTTCAATCTTTTGGTCATGATACTTCTTCATATTTTGTTTATAGAGGGCTGAACTTTCATACGCCTTCAAGAGAAACTCATCAAGCTCATTCAACCCATTTAATTTCTGTTCCGCAGCTTCATTCCAATCCATATTCAGTTTTTTCATCGCCCACATGGCCTTGTGCTCTAACTCAACTGGTAAGTGACAAGCCTTCCCATATACAAGTTGGTAAGGAGAAATACCTATGGGAGTCTTGTATGCTCTCCGGTAGGCCCAAAGAGCATTATCAAGCCTCCTTGACGAATCCGTTCTACTAGCATTCACCGTTTTCGCCAAAATTTGGTTGATTTCTCTGTTTGACACCTTTACTTGACCACTAGTCTGTGGATGATAGGGAGTGGCTACATTGTGGCGAACCCCATATTTCTCCAATAAACCTTTGAACAACTTGTTGCAAAAGTGGGATCCCCCATCACTAATAATGGCCCTAGGGTGCGAAATCTGGAAAATATGTTCTTTTTCAAGAACGCGGTGACACTCTTCCCTTCATTGTTTGCAAGTGCTATGGATTCCACACACTTTGACACATAATCAACCGCCACAAGAATGTACTTTATCCAATGAGAACTCACAAAAGGGCCCATAAAGTCAATGCCCCACACATCAAACAACTCAATTACATGAATGAGATTTAAAGGGAGCTCTTGCCTTCTGGAAACACCTCCATCTCTTTGGCACCTATCACATGCCTTGGCGAACTCATGAGCATCTTGGTGGATGGTTGGCCAATAGTAGCCACATTGCAAGATTTTATGGGCAGTTCGGACACCACTATGACGCCCACCCACAGGCGAGGAATGGAATGCCTCCAAAACACTAAGCATCTCAACTTGCGGCACACAACGGCAAATAAGCCCATCGGCACAACTCCTATATAAATATGGCTCATCCCAAAAGAACTTTTTCACGTCATGCATGAACTTTTTCCTTTGATGAAAGGACAAGTCCGATGGGACGATATCACTAGCCAAGAAATTCGCAAAATCGGCGAACCATGGAATCAAGTCATGAGAAGCGGCCGATACATGTTCATCAGGGAAAGTATCATCAATTTTAGCCTTTTCACCCAATTATCGCATAGCTTCATCCTCTAATCTGGACAAGTGATCGGAAACTTTGTAACAACCCTAAAAATGAATAAGATAAGAAATGCTTAATGTGTCAAGAATGCCTTCGATTAGACCAGGGTTCACACAGATTGATGCGCGTAGAACCAGACTTCGAAACCCTTGCTATAGCCAAGCCAACTAACTTGGGGAGTTAGTTGAGCTTGGAAAGGTTGGGTCCAACCATGTAGGGCTCTCGAATACGAAGATTTACTTGAAGGAGTCTTTACCAGACTTAAAAAGAGGAAATTTTATGTTTGAATGGTTTAGGGGTAAAATGGTCTTTTTCTTGGCTAAGGGTAGTATCATAATTACCCTAAATATATAATGAATTATTTATTTAATAAGGTGGAGGGGCAAATTTGGGAGAGAGAGACGAAATGGAGCTCTTGAAGTTAAGTCTTGCTCCACCCGGGTTCAAACCTAGGTGGGAGCAATGATTTAATGTGATTTTTTTATTGGTGAATTAATTTAATAAATTAATAATTAATGGCTGATTTAAAAAGGAAAAACATCAGATTTTATTATTAATTATTATTTATTTATTAATTAATATGTTTTTATGACTAAATCTCCTAGTTGACTAAGTCTAAACTACTTCACCTCTTTTAACTCTCTCTCACGCTCATCTCTCTCACGTTTCTCCATTTGTTTTTCACGATTGATCTTTGCCTAAACAACTACAAGAACAGAAAAATTACTATAGTTCTTCACACTTGAAGAACTCACACGAAAATATAAGAAACAAGCTAAGTGAACACGTTAGGCAAAGAGAGGGTTTTTTCGTTGAAAGTTTTGTGTTGAAAACTTGGATTGGACGTGAGTTTTGGAGAGGGTTTGGGCAGCAACTTCAAGGTTTGAACGTCAAAATAAGGTATGGGTTTTCTTCTCTCTTGGTCCATTTCCCAAGAGACCCCTTAAGGTTCATGTTATTCATTCAAAAACTAGGATTGTTTCCCCTTTTGCATGCCCCTGTCACTAGCTCCCAATGAATCGTAGGTTGGGTATGATTGCTGGTAGATTTAGGTGTATGTTATGATTTCGTGATGAACATTATTTTGTTTGTATACTTGAAATCTTAGGAAAGACAACTATGTATTCGAAAGTTTGTGCAAGTGTGTGTGTGCAAAAGTATGTTACAGTGAATGAAGTTCTCTGTGTAATGCTCCAAAAAGTTTAATGTATTATGGTTGTATTTTTACGTGTATAAACTGAGGTAAGTCATGATGTTCATATGAAATGTTATGTGGCTTGATTGAGGGACGAATTATTGGCTAAACGAATCCATGAAAATGCACCTAAAACATTATAAATGAACCATGAAATTTCCCTAAGAACTAATGCGTAATTTGATGAAAAAGGTGTAGAAAAATCATGGAATAAATTTCCAGAACCTGGAAATAGGTTTTAGAAAGAATCTGGAAATTTTGGACGTCAAAAAGATAAAAAAAAATAAGTGAGGCCTGCTGGGATCGAACCCAGGACCTCACTAAAGCTTACCTAACAAATAAACAAAAAAAAGGGGGTGTTAGGCGGGGCTCGAACTGGTGTAGTGATCAGAGAATTTCGCCAGGCAAAAAGGGATAAAATAAATTGCTGTTGTGGGGTTTTGATCCCACAACACGGATGACCCTTGTTAATTTTTTTTTAAAAAAAATATGGGGTCGTGGGGGATCAATCCCACGCCCCTCAGCGAATGCAGAAATTAATAAAAAAGGAAAGGGGTCGTGGGGAATCGATCCCACGCCCCTCAACGCCTGTAGTAATAAAATTAAAAAAAGGGGGGGGGGGGCTGTGGGGGATCGATTCCCACAACCCCTTGGTCAGTAGCGAATAAGGGCATATGAGAAGGATAGAAAAAATCTTTAAAAACTATGGGGTCGTGGGGAATCGATCCCACGCCCCCAGTAAGTTGTAGCAGTGTTCAAGGAGAACGAAAATGAAAATAAAAAGATTGTGAGGCGTGGGAATTGAACCCACGACCTCTAGGTAGCCTGCGAAATTGGAGAAAAATAAAGATAGGCTGTGGGGGTTTGATACCACAACCTCTTGGTCCATGCGAATTGGACAAGAAATTTAAGATGAAAAATAAAAGGGGCTGTGGGGGTTCGATCCCACAACCCTTCGGCCAACTAAGAGTAGAATCCAAGGAGAAAATAAAGAGAGAATGTTGATGTTGGGGTTCGATTTAGGGTCCCAATGTCATGAAGACTAAAAATAAAGTCAAGGAAAAATGTAAGTATTGCCCAAGGGGTTCGAACTTGGGTTCCCTTGCCCAAATTTCCGTATTGATACATAAGTCATGCGTGAATTAAATGTTGAAGAGTAATGCCACCTACTTAGATCGAAATCAAGATCTTGGCATACATACAAGATACATAAGTCTTGTACTACATAATCTTAGGAAGATATGAGTCACTTAACGAACTATGAATGAAGGTAAAAGATGACAACAATCTCAAATGAGCCTAAGTAAATATTACCAAAACGTACTCACCTATGAGAGTGTAATTTAATGAAGGGACCAATCCCTATGAACACTCTAATGAAAGTATTGAGATTAACACACTTAATACTAATGATGAGATGAGAAATCATCTATTGAGCTATGATGACACTCATACTAGAAGCCAGCTTTCATGACGTATGAGTTAATTGTAATGGGACTTTATACTGAGCACCGATAGACTAGCTATAAGCGGTGATGCCTTCTTTCGGGAAGGGCGGAGGTTCACGTAGCTCTCATGAGATGAGACTATCCGGCTTGCCGGATATGGGTCTCCTTATATCTCCTAGTCTTCGAACCTATCTGCCAATATAGGGATCTGGCGGGGTTAAATTCCCATGTACGCTAGCATGTTTTGGATCACTTTGGCCGGTGATTCCACCTCTTTTGGGTGTGGGGGAGACATTGGATTTCATGATGCTCACATGATCTATATCGTTTAAGTTAAAGTTCCCAATGAATGAATGAGGCCAGCCTCAAATGACGCACATAATGAAATGATTGATACCAAAGGTGTTAGGATAGGATAATCAAGAGGTGATCTAGACTCAAGTAATGACACTAGGTTATTCTTGATCATTGCACAGCAAACCCAATGAAAGTCTTCAACTACATCCTAGGTATAGCTGGTGTTCACACTAGCCTATGAACGAAATGAAATGAAGTACATATGAATGAATGAAGCAGACTCTGTGTTTGCTAATGAAGACTCCCTAGTTGAGGTCCCATATGTTGAGCCCTCATTTTGGAAAGTCTTAATATCAAGTCCATGATTCCAAGGTCTCATGGCATATGAATGAATGTTATAAAAGATCTTATGTGCTATATGCTATATGATATGTGCTATGTGTAAGATGTTATGTTTTGTGTGCAATGTGATAAGTATTATGATGCATGTTACTCTCATGGCATGACTTTCCTAATCCAAATTTGGAAAGCTCACTGACTTTCCTAATCCAAATTTGGAAAGTTCACTAACTTTCCTAATCCTAATTTGGCAAGTCCACTGACTTGACTTTCCATAATCATGTTGTTAGGAAAGAGCTATCCTTTCTCATGCATGTCCTTGGTGTGTGCTTGCATATACCCATACTTAGTACAAGTGTGTACTAACTCTATACAACTTTACAATTTTAGGTGCAGGCACAGGTGGACGCTAGAGCTACAGGTTGACGCTGAAGCTATCCGGACGTCGAGCATTCATCCGGACTTGGTAGGCCCTCATGCTTTCGAGGATGCTTGCCCATTTATATTCTAGCTTAGTCTTAGGATTGAGCTAGTGGAGGATGTTCCACTAGCGTTTCTTTCCCGTATTATTTCAAACATTGTATTGGTGCCATTTTGGCAAGTATTCAGTTATTGCTATATTAAACTATTTCTTTCTTTTGATGATCTTAATGTTAGATGGTTGATGGTGAACAAATTATGAATTTATTAGAAATGATTAGTATGTATGTTATGAGACAAAAGTTTCAAATTTTCCGCTAAAATTAACCTAGGTGAAGTAAGAATGACGTAAGTAGGCTTGTCTGCGACCTCTGAGAGGTCAACGACTCCGGTCTCGTCTGGGGTCTAGATTCCAGTCGTGACAAAGTTGGTATCAGAGCACTAGGTTGAATTTCGAGAATAATAACTTCACATCAACCACATTGAGTAATTTCTAAGTCATGGTAGTGAAGTGCACCACTATCCTGAATTAGAGACTGTATGATGCGTAGGAAAATTTCCCTTCTTCTGATCTTATCGTGCTTTTCCTAATGTCTGATTTCTTGGTGTTATGAGAGTGTCTAACATCAATTCTTATTGTTTCAGAGAATGAATACTAGGAGGAACGTTGGTCAGAGGAGAGGAGTAGCTGCTGGGAACAATCAGGTTCTACCCCAGGCTCCAGCTAAAGGAGTGGCCATGCCGGTTAACCCTGATGGGTTGACTGATACGGAGGTGCGGGCATCCCTGGCCCAGATGGCACAGACCATCACTATGCAGGCCCAGGCTATGACTGCCCAGGTCAACCGGCAGAATGTTCAGAGGGAGAACCCACAGGTACGTAGCATGGCTGACAGGCTGCGAGACTTTACGAGGATGAATCCTCCTATTTTCACAGGGTCCAAGAATTCAGAGGATCCCCAGGAGTTCATGGATGAGGTACACAAGATTTTGGTGTCCATAGGGTCCACAGATATTGAGAAGACTGAGCTGGCTTCCTATCAGCTCAAGGATGTTGCACAGACTTGGTGCAAGATATGGCAGGATAGCCGAGCTTTGGGTGGAGTTCCGGTCACTTGGGAGCTGTTTAAGACAACCTTCCTGGAGAGATTCTTTCCCAGGGAGATGAGGGAGGCAAAGGTTGAGGAGTTTATCAACCTTAAGCAGGGATCTATGACAGTGAGGGAGTATTCCCTGAAGTTTGTTAAACTATCCAGGTATGCTACTTTCCTTAGTATTTAACAGAAAGGATGAGATGAGTACTGAAGTTAGTTAAATTATCCAGCTATGCTACTTCCCTTGTATCTAATAGCAGGGATGAGATGAGCAGGTTCCTCACAGGAATCAATGGAGATCTGGAGGAGGAGTGTCGGTCTGCGATGCTCCATGATAATATAGACCTCTCCATGTTGATGGTGCATGTCCAACAGGTAGAGAAATGCCACAAAAAGAGGGGTATTCGTGATGCTAGGAGGCCTAAGACTCAAGATCAGACAGGTCCTAGCCATGGAGGCCACAGAAACAGTCCATAACCAGCCCAGGTTCAAGAAGGGGCAACAAAGTTCTGGGAACTCTAATTATCAGAGGAGTACAACACCTAAAAGAGGCAGACCTGAGCCCAAAAAGGGCAATGGAGGTGAGATGTAGCGTCCCAAAAAGAACTGTGCTAAGTGTGGCCGTGCTCACAGTGGAGAGTGCAGACAGGGCACTAATGCCTGCTTCGATTGCGGTAAGAGTGGGCATATGGTTAAAGACTGCCCACAAAATAGATGTCAGGCTGGAGGTAATGCTCAGCCTAGGACTAATCCACAGGGTGCAGCAGTAGCCGAGCCTCCTAAGAGGAACAGGTTCTATGCCCTGAAGGGAAGGGAGGAGAAGGAGAAATCTGCTGATGTGGTCACAGGTATGCTGCAAGTATTCTCAACTTCTGTTTATGCTTTACTTGATACAGGTTCTACACTTTCCTTTGTAACTCCTTTGCTTGCTCTCACTTTTGAGATATTGCCTGAAGTTCTGCATGATCCTATAGTGGTTAGTACACCTTTAGGAGAAAATGTAAGGACTGATAGAGTATACAAGGATTGCCCAATAGTTGTAAGTTGTAAGACTATGTGTGCAGACTTGGTTGAGTTAACCATGAATGATTTTGATGTTATTCTTGGTATAGACTGGCTTCACAGTTATTATGCATGTTTGCATTATCGTAGTAGAGTGGTGAGATTTCATTTCCCTGATGAAGAGGATCTACTCTGGGAGGGGTACAACTCGAGTCGTCCTAATCCTTTGATTTCGAACCTTAAGGCCAATAAAATGATGTCCAAGGGGTTATTGTATCATCTTGTGAGTGTTAATGATTTAGATCATGACATTCCTTCCATAGACTCAGTGCCTGTAGTGAATGAGTTCCTAGATGTATTTCCTGATGATTTACCTGGAGTCCCTCCCCCTCGAGAGATTGATTTGGGTATCGACTTAGAACCCGATACTAAACCAAATTCAATTCCTCCTTACAGAGTAGCTCCAGCTGAACTCAAAGAGTTGAAGCTGCAGTTAAAAGATCTCACTGATAAGGGTTTCATTCAGCCGAGCATATCCCCTTGGGGCGCTCCAGTGTTGTTTGTGAAAAAGAAATATGGAACCCTTAGAATGTGTATCGATTATTGGTAGCTCAACAAAGTCACTATAAAGAATAAGTATCCACTTCCCAGAATAGATGATTTGTTCAATCAGCTCCAAGGGTCTAGTTTCTTCTCTAAGATTGATCTTCGTTCAGGGTATCATCAGCTTAGGGTTAGGGATGGAGATATCCCAAAGACATCCTTTCATACCCGTTATGGTCATTATGAGTTCTTAGTCATGTCATTTGGTCTTACGAATGCACCTGCTGCATTTATGGACCTCATGAACCGAGTCTTCCGTGAATACCTTGATTCTTTCGTCATAGTATTCATTGACGACATCCTCATCTACTCTAGGACCAAAGAAGAGCATGAACAGCATTTGAGACTAACCTTCCAGGTACTTAGACAACATCAGTTGTATGCCAAATTCAGCAAGTGTGAATTTTGGCTTAGATCAGTGACCTTCCTGGGTCATGTTGTGTCCGATCAGGGCATGGAGGTGGATCCCAGGAAGACTGAGGCTGTGCAGAACTGGCCAAAGCCTCTTACTACCTCTGACATCCGTAGCTTTCTAGGATTGGGTGGTTACTACCGCAGGTTTGTGGAGGGCTTTTCTTCCATTGCTGCCCCATTGACATCTTTGACTAAGAAGAAAGCCAAGTTTGAATGGACGGAGACTTGTGAGAAGAGTTTCCAGGAGCTCAAGGACAGACTCACTTCAGCCCCGGTGCTTACTTTGCCTAAGTGTGGTGAGAATTACACTATTTATTGTGATGCATCTAGGGTTGGTTTGGGTTGTGTTCTTATGCAGGTTGGTAAGGTGATAGCTTATGCCTCCAGACAACTCAAGGTTCATGAGAAGAATTATCACACTCATGACCTGGAGTTGGCAGCTGTGGTTTTTGCACTGAAGCTGTGGAGGGACTACTTGTATGGAGTGTATGTGGATGTGTTCATAGACCACAAGAGTCTCCAATACGTGTTCAGACAGAAGGAGTTGAATCTACGTCAGCGGATATAGTTGGAGCTGTTGAAGGATTATGACATGAATGTTCACTACCATCCAGGTAAGGCTAATGTTATAGCTGATGCTTTGAGCAGGATGAGCATGGAAAGTACAGCCCACGTTGAGGATGAGAAGAAGGAGTTGGTGAAAGATGTACACAGACTGGCCAGACTGGGTGTGTGATTGATTGACTCTACTAGTGGGGGTGTTTCAGTTCATCCTAGTTTTGAATCATCCTTGGTAGTTGAAGTCAAGCAGGGTCAACATCTAGATCCTGTGTTTATGGAGCTGAAGGACTCAGTGTTGATAAATATGAATGAGTCTTTCACTTTGGGAGGTGATGGCATACTTAGGTATCAGGACAGGCTTTGTGTACCAGATGTGGATGATTTGTGGACCAGGATTGTTTCAGAGGCCCATGGTTCCAGATATTCCATACATCCAGGTTCCACCAAGATGTATCATGATCTTAACCAGATTTATTGGTGGGATGGCATGAAGAAAGACATTGCAGAATATGTGGCCAAGTGTCCTAATTGTCAGCAGGTTAAGGCAAAACATCTTAAGCCTGGCGGTCTAACTCAGATTATCAAGGTTCCAACTTGGAAGTGGGAGACCATTAATATGGACTTCGTGGTTGGTCTTCCGAGGACTAGGAGGCAGCATGACTCCATATGGGTTATTGTGGATAGATTTACTAAGTCTGCCCACTTTATCCCTGTGAAGTCTACTTACAGAGCCGAGGATTATGCGAGACTCTATATTGATGAGATTGTGAGATGGCATGGGATTTCTTTGTCTATCATTTCAGATAGAGGAGCTCAGTTTACTTCACATTTCTGGAGATATTTCCAGAAGAGTTTGGGCACGCAGATAAAGCTTAGTACTGCCTTTCATCCTGAGACTGATGGGCATGTAGAGCGCACTATTTAGACATTGGAGGAAATGTTGAGAGCGTGTGTGATTGACTTCAGGGGTAGATGGGATGACCATCTGCCTTTGACAGAGTTCTCGTATAATAATAGCTATCACTACAGTATTGGGATGGCACCGTTTGAGGCACTATACGGTATGAGGTATAGATCTCCAGTTGGGTGGTTCGAGGTTGGAGAGTCATCCATTTTGGGTCCAGAGATCATTCATTAGGCCTTAGAGAAGGTCAGAGTGATTAGGGACAGGTTGGTTACTGCTTATAGTCGGCAGAAGTCATATGCAGATAACAGAAAACGGCCCTTAGAGTTTGATGTTTGTGACCAGGTCTATCTGAAGATATTACCTATGAAGGGGGTGATGAGGTTTGGCAGGAAGGGGAAGTTGAGTCTGAGGTATATTAGGCCATACGAGATCCTACAGCGTGTGGGTCAGGTGGCCTATGAGTTGGCATTGCCTGCGGAGCTAGCTTCTGTCCATCCAGTCTATCATGTATCCATGTTAAAGAAGTGCATAGGTGATCCAGCATCGATTCTACATGTGGAAGGTTTGGGGGTCGATGAAGACTTGTCCTATGAGGAGGTACCTGTTGAGATCTTAGACAGACAGATCAAGCAACTGAGGAACAAGGAGATTGCAACAATGAAGGTATTGTGGAGAAATCATCTTGGTGAGGGTGCTATGTGGGAGGCTGAGGCCGACATGAGATCCCGTTACCCTCATCTTTTCAGCTCTTGAGGTTAGACTTCCTACTCTTAAGTCTAAGTTTCCTTGTCTCTCAATATTTTGTTGCTATTGCTTGATTGTGTATAGTGATTATGTTATGATCTGACTGGCATTACGCTATATAGTGGTAGTGTCATTCGGGGATGAATGTTCCTAAGGGGGGGGGGATAATGTAACAACCCTAAAAATGAATAAGATAAGAAATGCTTAATGTGTAAAGAATGCCTTCGATTAGACTAGGTTTCACACGGATTGATGCACGTAGAACTAGACTTCAGAACCCTTGCTACAGCCAAGCCAACTAACTTGGGGAGTTATTTGAGCTTGGAAAGGTTGGGTCCAACCATGTAGGGCTCTCGAATACGAAGATTTACTCGAAGGAGTCTTTAGTGGACTTAAAAAGAGGAAATCTTAGGTTTGAAGGGTCTAGGGTAAAATGGTCTTTTTCCTGGCTAAGGGTAGTATCGTAATTACCCTAAATATATAATTAAATATTTATTTAATAAGGTGGAGGGGCAAATTGGGGATAGAGAGACGAAATGGAGCTCTTGAAGTTAAGTCTTTCTCCACCCGGGTTCGAACCTAGGTGGGAGCAATGATTTAATGTGATTTTTTTTATTATTGAATAAATTTAGTAAATTAATAATTAATGGCTGATTTAAAAAGGAAAAAAATCAGATTTTATTATTAATTATTATTTATTTATTAATTAATATATTTTTATGACTAAGTCTTCTAGTTGACTAAGTCTAAACTACTTCACCTCTTTTAACTCTCTCTCACGCTCATCTCTCTCACGTTTCTCCATTTGTTTTTCACAATTGCTCTCTGCCTAAACAACTACAAGAACAGAAAAATTACTATAGTTCTTCACACTTGAAGAACTCACACGAAAATATAAGAAAACAAGCTAAGTGAACACGTTAGGCAAAGAGAGGGTTTTTCCGTCGAGAGTTTTGTGTTGAAGACTTGGATTGGACGTGACTTTTGGAGAGGGTTTGGGCAGCAACTTCAAGGTTTTAACGTCAAAATAAGGTATGGGTTTTCTTCTCTCTTGGTCCCTTTCCCAAGAGACCCCTTAAGGTTCATGTTATTCATTCAAAAACTAGGATTGTTTCCCCTTTTGCATGCCCCTGTCACTAGCTCCCAATGAATCGTAGGTTGGGTATGATTGCTGGTAGATTTAGGTGTATGTTATGATTTCGTGACGAACATGATTTTGTTTGTATACTTGAAATCGTAGGATAGACAACCATGTATTCGAAAGTTTGTGCAAGTGTGTGTATGTACAAAAGTATGGTACAGTGCATGAAGTTCTCTGTGTAATGCTCCAAAAATTTAATGTATTATGGTTGTATTTTTACGTGTATAAACTGAGGTAAGTCATGATGTTCATATGAAATTCTATGTTGCTGGATTGAGGATGAATTCTTGGCTAAACGAATCCATGAAAATGCACCTAAAACATTATAAATGAACCATGAAATTTCCCTAAGAACTAATGCGTAATTTGATGAAAAACGTGTAGAAAAATCGTGGAATAAATTTCCAGAACCTGGAAATAGGCTTTTGAAAGAATCTGGAAATTTTAGACGTCAAAAAAAAAATAAAAAAAATAAGTGAGGCCTCCAGGGATCAAACCCAGGACCTGACTAAAGCTTACCTAACAAATAAACAAAAAAAGGGTGTTAGGCGGGGCTCGAACTGGTGCAGTGATCAGAGAATTTCGCCAGGCAAAAAGGGATAAAATAAATTGTTGTTGTGGAGTTTCGATCCCACAACACGAAGAACCTTGTTAAATTTTTAAAAAAAAATATATGGGGTCGTGGGGGATCGATCCCACGCCCCTCAGCGAATGCAGAAATTAATAAAAAAGGTAAGGGGGCGTGGGGAATCGATCCCACGCCCCTCAACGCCTATAGTAATAAAATTAAAAAAAGGGGGGGGGGGCTGTGGGGGATCGATCCCACAACCCCTTGGTCAATAGCGAATAAGGGCATAGGAGAAGGATAGAAAAATTCTTTAAAAACTATGGGGTCATGGGGAATCGCTCCCACGCCCCCCAGTAAGCTGTAGCAGTGTTCAAGGAGAAGGAAAAATGAAAATAAAAAGATTGTGAGGCGTGGGAATTGAACCCACGACCTCTAGGTAGCCTGCAAAATTGGAGAAAAATAAAGAGAGGCTGTGGGGGTTTGATCCCACAACCTCTTGGTCCATGCGAATTGGACAAGAAATTTAAGATGAAAAATAAAAGTGGTTGTGGGGGTTCGATCCCACAACCCTTCGGCCAACTAAGAGTAGAATCCAAGGAGAAAAATAAAGAGAGAATGTTGAGGTTGGGATTCGATCTAGGGTCTCAATGTCATGAAGGCTTAAAATAAAGTCAAGGAAAAATGTAAGTATTGCCCAAGGGGTTCGAACTTGGGTTCCCTTGCCCAAATTTCCGTATGATACATAAGTCATGCGTGAATTAAATGTTCAAGAATAATGCCACCTACTCAGATCGAAATCAAGATCTTGGCATACATACAAGATACATAAGTCTTGTACTACATAATCTTAGGAAGATATGAGTCACTTCATGAATTATGCATGAAGCCTCATGGCTTGTATGTATAGACCCATAAGTCTAGCATACACTTAAAGATAAGTGAACCTAAGATGTATGTAATGAAATGGAGAGACCCTAGAAGGGTTAAGTAAGAGTGTGAAACACACAAATCGCCAAGTGCATTGGCATATGATGAAATGAACATTCACGTAAAATAAGGTGAGTAATTATGAAGAGCAATTGTGCTAATGTTAATGAATGTGGTGACAACATGATATGAGGCTAAGGTAAAAGATGAGAACAATCTCAAATAAGCCTAAGTAAATATTACCAAAACGTACTCACCTATGAGAGTGTAATTTAATGAAGGGACCAGTCCCTATGAACACTCTAATGAAAGTATTGAGATTAACACACTTAATATTAATGATGAGATGAGAAATCATCTATTGAGCTATGATGACACTCATACTAGAAGCCAACTTCCATGACGTATGAGTTGAATGTAATGGGACTTTATACTAAGCACCGATAGACTAGCTATGAGCGGTGATGCCTTCTTTCGGGAAGGGCGGACGTTCACGTAACTTTCATGAGATGAGACTGTCCGGCTTGCCGGGTATGGGTCTCCTTATATCTCCTAGTCTTCGAACCTATACTGCCAATATAGTGATCTGGAGGGGTTAAATTCCCATGTACGCTAGCATGTTTTGGGTCACTTTGGCCGGTGATTCCACCTCTTTTCGGTGTGGGGGAGATACTGGATTTCATGATGCTCACATGATCTATGTCGTTTAAAGTTAAAGTTCCCAATGAATGAATGAGGCCAACCTCAAATGACGCACATAATGAAATGAATGATACCAAAGGTGTTAGGATAGGATAATCAAGAGGTGAGCTAGACTCAAGTAATGACACTAGGTTATTCTTGATCATTGCACAGCAAACCCGATGAAAGTCTTCAACTACATCCTAGGTATAGCTGGTGTTCACACTAGCCTATGAACGAAATAAAATGAAGTACATATGAATGAAGCAGACTCTGTGTTTGCTAATGAAGACTCCCTAGTTGAGGTCCCATATGTTGAGCCCTCATTTTGGAAAGTCTTAACGTCAAGTCCATGATTCCAAGGTCTCATGGCATATGAATGAATGTTATAAAAGATGTTATGTGCTATATGCTATATGATATGTGCTATGTGTAAGATGTTATATGCTATGTGCAATGTGATAAGTATTATGATGCATGTTACTCTCATGGCATGACTTTCCTAATCCAAATTTTGAAAGATCACCGACTTTCCTAATCCAAATTTGGAAATTTCACTAACTTTCCTAATCCCAATTTGGCAAGTCCACTGACTTGACTTTCCATAATCATGTTGTTAGGAAAGAGCTATCCTTTCTCATTCATGTCCTTGGTGTGTGCTTGCATATACCCATACTTACTACAAGTGTGTACTAACCCTATACAACTTTACAATTTTAGGTGCAGGCATAGGTGGACGCTAGAGCTACAGGTTGACGCTGAAGCTATCCGGACGTCGAGCATTCATCCGGACTTGGTAGGCCCTCATGCTTTCGAGGATGCTTGCCCATTTATATTCTAGGTTAGTCTTAGGATTGAGATAGTGGAGGATGTTCCACTAGCGTTTCTTTCCCGTATTATTTCAGACATTGTATTGGTGCCATTTTGGCAAGTATTCAGTTATTGCTATATTAAACTATTTCTTTCATTTGATGATATTAATGTTAGATGGTTGATGGTCAACAAATTATGAATGTATTAGAAATGATTAGTATGTATGTTAAGAGACAAAAGTTTCAAATTTTCCGCTAAAATTAACCTAGGTGAAGTAAGAATGACGTAAGTAGGCTTGTCTGCGACTTCTGAGAGGTCAACGACTCCGGTATCGTCTGGGGTCTAGATTCCAGTCGTGACAACTTAATTTCGGTCCCTTTTCTATCTTTCACTTCAAAGTCAAACTCTTGCAACAATAATACCCATCTAATCAACCTCGGTTTTGCATCCTTCTTTGCCATCAAATATCTCAAGGCAAAATGATCAGTATGCACTATAACTCTCGTGCGAAGAAAATAGGAGCGAAATTTTCGAAAGCAAATACTACCGCAAGGAACTCTTGTTCAGTCACAGTATAATTCTTTTGAGCTTCATTAAGGGCCATACTGGCATAATAAATGGGGTGAAGGATTCTATCCCTTCTTTGTCCCAATACTACACCAAGAGCAACCCCACTAGCATCACACATCACCTCAAATGGTTTGCTCTAATCCCGGGAAATAATAATGGGCGCAGACACCAACTTCTCCTTCAACTCTCCAAATGCCTTCAGACAGGATTCATTAAAATAAAATTTACACTCTTTCTCAAGTAACTTTCACAGAGGATGTGCAATTTTTGAAAACTCCTTGATGAACCTCCGGTAGAAGCCCGCATGCCCAAGAAAACTCCTCACACCTTTTACAAAGATGGGTGGAGGAAGTCTCTCTATCACCTCAACATTGGCTCGATCAACCTCTATATCCTTCTCTGAGATGCGATGGTCCAATACAATACCCTCTTTTACCATGAAGTGACATTTTCCCCAATATTTAGCATAAGGTTGCAATCTTCACATCTTTTGAGAACTTCGGCCAAGTGACTCAAACAATGATCAAACGAGTCACCAACAACAGAAAAATCATCCATAAACACCTCAATGGTGTCCTCTACCATATCGGAGAATATAGACATCATACATCTATGAAAAGTAACAGGTGCATTACACAACCCGAAGGGAATTCTCTTGAACGTGAAAGTTCCATAAGGACAAGTAAAGGTGTTTTATCCTGATCTTCCGGTGCAATAGAGATTTGGTTGTAACCCGAATAATCATCAAGAAAACAATACCACCCCTTTCCTGCAAGGCTATCTAACATCTGATCCATGTAGGGCATAGGAAACTGGTCCTTCTCAGTCCATGCATTCAATTTCCGGTAATCCATACACACTCTCCATCCGGTCACCGGCCTCATTAGAACAGTCATTCCCCTTTCTTAGGCACACACTGAACAGGGCATACCCAACTACTATCAGAGATCAGATATATGACTCCGGCATCCAACCACTTAATAATCTCCTTCTTCACTACCTCTTGCATAGGTGGATTTAAACGTCTCTGGTGCTCAATAGTTGGCTTATGATCGGGCATGAGTTGGATTTTTTGTGAACAAATACCGGGAGAGATCCCAATAATATCCGCAATAGTCCACCCAATAGCTCTCTTGAACCTCTTCAATACTTCCACCAAACACTCTACTTGATGCGCATTCAAATATGACGCAATAATTACCGGTAAAGTGTCACCTTTTCCCAAGAAAACATAACTCAGATCAGGTGGTAGAGCCTTAAGCTCCAATTTTGGGGGCTCCTCAATAGATGGTTTCACGGATGTAGACTCGCGATGCTTCATATCTAACTCAAACTTATTTGGTTTAAACCAAATATCACCTCGATCAAGTGCCGCAACCAATGACCCATACTCTACAATACCACCACTCTCAAAATTCATAATCACTGCCACTAGTGCCTCAACATTAAGACGCTCTTCTATTTGTACCTCCGACGAACTTTCAACTCTGTAAGATATCGCAGATACTGACTGGAGCTCACCACTCTGCCTCATGGACCTACAAATGTTGAAAGTATCTTCTTTAATGTTCAACCGAAACTTCATCTTCCCTTTCTCCATGTCAACCAAGGCGCGACCAGTAGCAAGGAATGGCTTCCCAAGAATAATAGGCACCTCAAAATCCACCTCACAGTCAAGAATCACAAAATCGGCCAGCAATATGAATGACGACACCTTCACTAACACATCGTGGAGTATCCAGTAGGCCTCTTCCCTGTTCGATCGGCCATCAGTAATCGCATCGCAGTGGGCTTTGGGTTACCCAAACCCAACTTCTTGTAAATGGAGAGAGGCATAAGATTTATGCTTTCCCCAAGATCACATAATGCTTTAGCAAAGTGTAATAATCCGATTGTACATGGAATAGTGAAAGCACCCGGATATTCTTTCTTTGCACAAGAGACCTTGTAGAAATATCACTACAATGTTGCATCCGATCATCATCCTCAAAAATAACCGATCTCTTCTTAGTGACCATATCTTTCATGAACTTGGCATAACCGGGCATTTGTTCAAGAGCTTCTATCAAAGGAACATTGATGGTAAGCTGTTTCAACATATTAATAAAATGCTGATATTTACCATCCTCGGTCTTTTTCACCAACCTTTGCGGGAATGGTGGTGGTGGTCTTCAAATGAGACTCACCTTTTGGGGCATCTCTCCTTCTTTCACCGCTTCATTTACCAACTCACCACTAGCTTCTACTACCTCATTTTCTCTTCTCATCTCATCTTCTACGCTAGACGGCATAGGTGGATCAATAGTTTGCTTACCACCTCGAGTAGTGACTGCCATACAATGTCCATCATTTTTCAGATTTGAAACAGTATTGCTAGGAAGAGTACTCAGTTGACGTGGGTTCCCAGTAAAAGACAATTGATCCATTTGCAACTCAAGATGCTTGATTGAGATTGCATGTGCATCCACTTTTTGCCCAATATTTGCTAAATGACCTCTCAACTCTTTGGCGTGCTCATCACTAGCATCAAACCTCCTCCTCATCTTCTGCAACATATCGTCAACTCGCGCCATACTACCTCCACCATCCTAGGAGCAACTTCCCGATTTTGAGGTAGAACACAGGGCCCATTCCCATCGTTTTTGTTACTATAGTTACCCCGGTTGAAGTTGTTGTCGCGGTTGAAGTTTCCATCTCGAACATAGTGACCCTCTCGGTTTGACCTTGGCGCCAATTCTCTTGATTGGAGCCTCGGGCGTTTGGCCAGAAACCCCCCGTTTGCTCATTCACTGCATAAGAATCTTCCTCATAGTAGTAGTCATCAACCAGCGGTGGTGGTTTAGCCAAATAGTTCACCGCATTTACTTTTTCCGCACCCCGGTCACATGTTTCAACAATAACCCAAGCTTAGTTCTCATTTGAGCCATCTCTTCATAAATCTCATCTGCGGCTGGATTGTGTGAAGATTGCACCGCAAAAGTGTTTCTCCTAGTATCTGACTTCCTAGTGCTCCAAGCTTTATTATTTTGGGAGATTTTCTCTAACTTCTTAGCGATCTCTGCATAAGTACACTCCCTATAGGAACCACCCGCAATGGTATCAAGAACTCTTTATTATTATCATATTGCCCCCGATAGAAGTACTCTTTCAATGACTCATCATCAAAGCGGTGGTTTGGGACACTTCTCAAGAATGAGGTGAACGTATCCCAAGAACTGCTTAGTGACTCCCCTGGTAATGCCACAAAGTTGTTCACCCTATCTTTGTGGTTGAGCTTCTTAGACACCAGATAGTAACGTGCTAGGACCACATCCCTCAATTGGTTCCAAGTATAGATCGAGTTATAAGAAACCTCAGTAAACCATATAGCAGCCTCTCCCGTCAGTGAGAGAGGGAACAATCTTAACCCAATGACGTCTATGTCCAAGTCAGGCCTCGCTACACAACTCTTACACACCGACCTTAGTTTGGCGATGTGAGCATGTGGTCCTCAGATGGTAGCCCCGAAAACAAACCTCTAGCAGTGAGCATCTACAACAAGCTACTAGTTACCACGAAAGTATGACCATGTGGTAGAGGAGGTAGGACAAGTGGCCCGTCAGAGTCAGTGATGTTAACATTTCCCCTATAGTACTCTTGAGAGCGTGGGGCAGGAGGTTGCCTCCTCAGATCACCTTCACCAGGGTTCTCAACCATCACTTGATTATGAACATCAACCGGTGGAGGAAGTTGACGGTTGATCTCATCACCAATATTAGCAGGATTTATGGATTGTTCATTCTGCGAACTGTACGGTTTAGTTCTGGATCAAGTGAAAGTATTGGTTCTCCTCGACTCCGTGTACTTGACATACACTAGAGCTACACCTGCGACAAACAAAAACAAAAAGAAAAAGTAAAATTAGGAATTGTTGACTAAAATTCGGTAATGTGCTTAAAGTTAATCTAAAAGCCACTTTCCCCGGCAGCGGCGCCAAAATTTGATACGCTCAAATTACACTTCTTTACAGAAGTATAAGCGGTCGTATCAAGTAAAGAACCCAACAAGTAGGTTAGGGTCGATCCCACGAGGAAAATGGTTTAGACTTAACTTCAATATCCAATTACTTCTATTTAGTCAAGTCCTTTCCGAAAAGAGTTAACTAAAAGTTTTTTTTTTTTGTGAAACTAAAAATGTTCAATTATTTCTAAATAAAACAAGTAGCAAGATTAAAACTTTGTTGTTTATTAAGTGATGAGAGAAACTAGGGTGTAAGTGTTCCCCATAGGTTCATCACGCGGTAATCCTAGCTATAAAAATCCTTTCCTAGTGTCTTGCATGCAAAGTGATAATTTATGTTTCTCTATATCCTTGGTCCGGCGTTTAGAGAATTTCACCCCGTACCTTGGTTCATCTACGTGTGTCTAAGTTACTAAACATTACCTTTACTTCATATAAATATCATATTCGATGTATGGCTTAGTTATTACTTCGCACCAATCGAAACTAGCCTATTAGATAGTATTTACTAAATCTATGTTGATAATTCTTTTCCTATTAACTACCCCCTTGGTCCGACAAATAGAAATATAGCAAGTTATAACGCGTGCACTGTCACGACTGGAATCTAGACCCCAAACAAGACCGGCATGTTGACCTCTCAGAGGTCACAGACAAGCCTACATACATTGTCGTTACTTCATCTAGATTAATTTAAGCGGAAAATTTGAACTTTTGTTATTTAAACTTTATATTGGAAAACATTGATCTCGCATAATACTATCTACGTAAACTCATAAGCGTTTACAACAACCATCTAACTCAAGATAATCAAATGAAAGATATAGTCATAAATATAGAGTAGCCAAAATGGCACCAATACAATGTCTGAAAGTAAATACGAAAGAAACGCTAGTGGAACATACTCCACTAGCTCATGCCTACGTCTACGCTAGAATAAGCCAGTACCACGTCTGGAAAAATTCTGCGTCGACTCGTAAGCTCTAACGTCCAGCTGTACCTACACCTAAAAGTAGATAAATGTATGGAATTAGTACACACTTGTACTAAGTATGGGTATATGCAATCACACACCAAGGACATTCATGATTAAGAAAAGCTCTCTCATAACGATATGAGTTATGGAAAGTCAAGTCAGTGGACTTGTCAAAATGGGATTAGGAAAGTTATGCCATGAGACTAACATGCATCATCATACGTATCATATTGCACACAGCACATAACATATTGCATATAGCACATAACATATTACATATAGCACATATCATATTTCATTTCATTCGTTCATATGCCATGAGGACTTGGAATCATGGACTTAACATTAGGACTTCACAAAATGAGGGCTCAACATATGAGACCTCAACTAGGGAGCCTTCTTTAGCAAACGCAGAGTCTGCTTCATTTATTCATACGTACTTCATTTTATTTTATTCATAGGCTAGTGTAAACACCAGCTATACCTAGGATGTAGTTTAAGACTCTCATTGGGTTCACTGTGCAATGACTAAGAATGACCTAGTGTCATTACATAAGTCTAGTTCACCTCTTGATTATCCTAACCTAACACCTTTGGTACCGTTCATTTCATTGTATGCATTATATGAGGTTGGCCTCATTCTTTCTTTGGGAACTTTAACTTTAACCGACATAGATCATGTGAGCTCTATGAAATCATGTCTACCCCACACCGGAAAGAGGTGGAATCACCGGCCAAAGTGAAACCAAAAACATGCTAGCGTATATAGGGAATTGAACCCTGCTAGATCCCTATCTTGGCTGCATAGGTTCAAAGACTAGGAGATATAAGGAGACCCATAACCGTCTGGATGGACAGTCTCATCTCATGAGAATTACACGAACCTCTGCCTTCCCGAAAGAAGGAATCGCCACTCATAGCTAGCCTATCGGTGCTTAGTATAAAGTTCTATTACATTCATCTCATACATCATAGAAGCTGGCTTCTAGCATGAGGACATCATTGCTCATTAGATGATGTCTCATCTCATCATCTAGTATTAAGTATGCGTTAACTTTAATACTTCTATTAGAGTATTCAGAGAGACTGGTCTCTTCATTAACTTTACACACTTATAGGTGAGTACGTTTTGGTAACATTTACTTAGGCTCATTCGAGATTGCTCTCATGTTTCACATTGGCCTCTTATCATGTTGTCACCACATTCATTAGTCTTAGCACATCTACCCTTCATAATTACTTACCCCTTTTTACGTGAATGTTCATTTCATCATATGCCAATGCACTTGGCCTTTTAGTGTGTTTTACACTCTTACTTAACCCTTCTGGGGTCTCATCATTCATCACATAACATCTTAGGTTCACTTTCTTTATAAACGTATGCTGGACTTATGAGTCCACACACACAATCCATGAGGCTTCATTCATAGTCCATTTAGGTGATTCATATTGCCCAAGATTACGTGGTACAAGACTTATGCATCTTGTAAGTATGCCAAGGTCTCAATTTGATTTCTATAGGCAACATTTATTAATTATTTAATCACGTAAGACTTATGTGTCAATACGGAATTGGGCAAGGGAACCCGATTTCGAATCCCTTGAGCAACACATAATCTTATATTAAACTTGATTATTGTTTTTTTTCCAGATTTTGGGGGCCCTAGTTCGATCCCCATCACTCCCATAATATTTCATTTCTTTTCCTCCTCTCTTTCTCATTTAAGGCAACCAGATTGTGGGATCAATCCCCCATAAGATCATTCTTTTTCTCTTAGTTTATCTCTTAACTTTCTCACATATCCAAGAGGTTGTGGGTTCAATCCCCACTCACCTCATTTTATTTTTCTCCTTTATTTTTCTCCTAACTCTCTCATCTATTCAAGAGGTTGTGGGTTCAATCCCCACTAATAACATTTATTTTTCCTCCTTTATTTTTCTCCTAACTTTCTCAACTATTCAAGATGTTGTGGGTTCAATCCCCACTCACCACATTTAATTTTCTTTTCGTTTTTCTCATGAAATTTTTATGTAATTTGCATTTGGTGAAGTCTTGGGTTCAATTTCCAATGACCTCACAATTTTTAAATTTTTTTTAAAACATAGCTCACTTTTTAAATTCTTGGCTGGAAATGTTGGTCTCTTTCAATTCATCTTTCTCTCAAGTTTTTATGCTGATTCTTATATTAATTCGGGTGACATTTTTCCAGCAACATTACCCTTATATGAACATCACAGTTGTAACATTTTCATACACGAAAATACAACATTTTAACACACAAATTTCAGTCAGCAACATAGTTAATTTAGAGCACACACATGCTCAAACAGTTAACTTAAAACGCTTTTCCGGAATACGTCTTTCATTCCTCACATAATTTCCAAAAACACATTCAACACATAATCACAACCAGACCTAAAATTATCTGCCAGAAGACATACCAACGCATGCTTTGAATCTTTCAAAGGATCTAATGACAGGGGCATGCAAAGGGGTACAATCTTAGTTTTTGACTAGAATTAAGCTGAACTTAGGGGTCTCTTGGGAAAGGGACCAAGAGAGAAGAAAACCCATACCTTAATGTTGTTCAACACTTGTTTCAATGCTGCGAATTCCCACGACACCACTGCCTCACCACCAAAATCCCTAGTACAATCCGTCGAGAAGAATTTCTTTTTTTTTAGCTTAGCTTTTCGTTTGAGTTTTTTTTTTTGGTAAGTTCTTCAAGAGTTGATGAACTTTATTTTCTGTTCTTTTACTAATAAAAAACGTGAGAGAGAGTGGAGAAAGCCGTGAGAATGTGATAGCTTAGGATTAGGAGATTTAGGTGGAGACTTAGTCAAATTAGGACTCCTCATTATTTATTAATTTTATTATTAAAAATCTGATTTTACTTTACTTAAATCAGAAAATTAAATATTAATTAGTTCAACTAATTCACTAATAACAAATTAATTCATTTAATTCGTTGCTTCCACCCAGATTCGAACCCAGGTAAAGCTTAAATTTGCATAGGGGTCAAATTCGGTCAACCCCTACCCGAATTGCCCCTTTATCAGATTAATTAATTAATTAGTACTTAGGGTAATTACAATACTACCCTTAGCCTAGAAAAGACCATTTTACCCCTAGACCCTCCAAACCTAAGATTACCCCTTTTAAGTCCGGTAAGACTCATCCGGGTGAATCTCTCCAATTCGGTTGCCCTACATGGTTGGTTCTCACCTTGCCTAGCTCAACTAACTCACCAAGTTGGTTGGATAGGCTAGTGCATAGTCTGGTTCTACGCAAAACAAGTCGTGTGAACCCGGTCTAATCCATGCATTCTAGGTACGTTTAAGCATTACTTAACATAGTTATTTTTCGGGTTGTTACATTATCCCCCCCCTTAGGAACATTCGTCCCTGAATGACACTACTCTTTACTAGCAACAAGTAAGTCATCTATAGAACATATGCATACATAGGCAATTCAATACACCTTATTGGTGATTATCTGATTCACGTATTAACATGATGGTGCACATCCTTGAGACCTACTAGCAGCTTTACATTAATAGACTAAGGAACTCTTTCCTAACTATTCTCATCAAAGTATACAACATAAGTAAACATATAAGTCACACAAATCAGCAACCAACATGATGACTCAAACATATTAACCTCATACTAGTGCATAAACACCATACACAGTCAAATACATGAAAGAATAATTAAGGCTACGCACCCGAGACTTCACCAGAAGTGCCTTCCCTTGCACACCTAGACTTGAGTGCGAAGAATCGTTGCCTTCTTAGAGCCTCTTCACTTGGAGAATTAGGCTGAACTTTCTCCTTCCCTTGTTCTTGACTTTTCCTATTCGGACAATCATTCACCATGTGACCCGGTTTGCCACAACTGTAACAAGCGTTAGAGCCCATCATACACTCTCCTCCATGCAGTTTGCTACACTTCCTGCAAGGTGGCCTCTCCTGAGGTGTATCTACTTCATTGTTTCTCTTAACTCTGGACTCGAAATCCCTATCATAGCGACACTTGGATGAACTTGACTCCCCTTGGTGGGAGAGTCCCTTCTCAAATCTGGGCTTATCCCTGATTTTAGTACCACTCTTTTTGGAAAAATTCTCCTCATCTTGCCTTTATCTGTTCCCTGCCCTAGTGTGCTTCCTCCACTTGCTGGACATGGACCATAAGCCTGGAAAGGTCCATGCTGTCATGCAGCATAGATGCCCTACACTCCTCCTTGAGATCCTCAGCAATCCCTGTCAAGAATCTACTCATACCATCTCTGCTGTTAGACACAAGAGAAGTGGCATACCTGAAAAGTTTTACGAACTTCAGGGAGTAATCCCTGACTGACATCGAGCCCTGCTTAAGGTTGATGAATTCCTCAACCTTAGCCTCCTTCATTTCTCTGGGAAAGAACCACTCCAGAAAAGCCGTCTTGAAAAGATTTAAAGTAATATGACCTCCTCCTAAGTCCCTACTATCCTGCCACATCTTATACCAGGATTGAGCTACACCCTTTAGCTCGTAGGATGCCAGCTCAGCCTTCTCCATATCAGTCAAGCCCATTGCACACAGTATCTTGTGGATCTCATCCACAAACTACTGGGGATCCTCCGCAGTCTTAGATCTAGTGTAAACGGGAGGATTCATCCTCGTGAAGTCCCTTAACCTGCTAGTCATGGTGCTGGCAGGTGGGTTTTCTCTGGGAACACCTCGTTGCTCCTCCTGGGCTGTCATAGACTGAGCTTGTAAAGTGATGGCTTGGGCCATCTGTGCCAGGGCTGTCCTCACTTCTCCATATGTCAACCCAGCTGGGTTAACATGAATCTCCATTCCAGCAGCTGGAGCCTGGGTGGAACTTGGTTGTCCCCACCAACTGCTCCTACTCTTCCCCGATCAGCGTTCCTCCTTGTGTTCATTTTCTAAAAGATAATAATTGAGGATAGATACGCTTATAACACCAAGAAATCAGACATTAAGGAAAGCACGATAAGATTAGATGAATGGAAATTTTCCTATGCATCATGCAGTCTCTAGTTCATGATAGTGGTGCACTTCACTACTATAACTTAGAAAGTACTCGATGTTGTATATGTGAACTTATTATCCTTGGAATTTAACCTAATGCTCTGATACCAACTTTGTCATGACTGGAATCTAGACCCCAAACGAGACCGACGTCTTTGACCTCTCAGAGGTCGCAGACAAGCCTACATACGTCATCGTTACTTCATCTATGTTAATTTTAGTGGAAAATTTGAACTTTTGTTGTTTAAACTTTATATTGGAAAACATTGATCTCGCATAATAGTATCCACGTAAACTCATAAGCGTTCACAACAACCATCTAACTCAAGATAATCAAATGAAATATATAGTCATAAATATAGAGTTGCCAAAATGGCACCAATACAACGTCTGAAAGTAAATACGAAATAAATGCTAGTGAAACATACTCCACTAGCTCATGCCTACATCTACGCTAGAATAAGCGAGTAAGCATCCTCAAAAGCATGAGGACCTACCAAATCCGAATGAAAGCTCCACGTCCAGAAATATTCTGCGTCGACTCGTAAGATCTAACGTCCAGTTGTACCTGCACCTAAAAGTAGATAAATGTATGGAATTAGTACACACTTGTACTAAGTATGGGTATATGCAAGCACACACCAAGAACATGCATGATTAAGGAAAGCTCTCTCCTAACGATATGAGTTATGGAAAGTCAAGTCAATGGACTTGCAAATATGGGATTAGGAAAGTTATGCCATGAGACTAACATGCATCATCATACGTATCATATTGCACACAGCACATAACATATTGCATATATCACATAATATCATGCATATTGTACATATCATATTTCATTTCATTCGTTCATATGCCATGAGAACTTGGAATCATGGACTTAACATTAGGACTTCCCAAAATGAGGGCTCAACATATGGGACCTTAACTAGGGAGCCCTCTTTAGCAAACACAGAGTCTGCTTCATTCATTCATACGTACTTCATTTCATTTCATTCATAGGCTAGTGTAAACACCACCTATACCTAAGATGTAGTTTAAGACTCTCATTGGGTTCACTGTGCAATCACTAAGAATGACCTAGTGTCATTACATAAGTCTAGTTCACCTCTTGATTATCCTAACCTAACACCTTTGGTATCGTTCATTTCATTGTGTGCATTATATGAGGCTGACCTCATTCTTTCTTTGGGAACTTTAACTTTAACCGACATAGATCATGTGATCTCCATGAAATCCTGTGTCTACCCCACACCGAAAAGAGGAGGAATCACCAGCCAAAGTGAAACAAAAAACATGCTAGCGTGTATAGGGAATTGAACCCTGCTAGATCCCTATGTTGGCTGCATAGGTTCAAAGACTAGGAGATATAAGGAGACCCATACCCGTCTGGATAGACAGTCTCATCTCATGAGAATTAAACGAACCTCTGCCTTTCCTAAAGAAGGAATCGCCACTCATAGCTAGCCTATCAGTGCTTAGTATAAAGTTCCATTACATTCATGTCATACATTATAGAAGCTGGATTCTAGCATAAGGACATCATTTCTCATTAGATGACTTCTCATCTCATCATTAGTATTAAGTATGCATTAACTTTAATACTTTCATTAGAGTGTTCATAGAGACTGGTCTCTTCATTAACTTTACACTCTCATAGGTGAGTACGTTTTGGTAACATTTACTTAGGCTCATTTGAGATTGCTCTCATGTTTCACATTAGCCTCTTATCATGTTGTCACCACATTCATTAGTATTAGCACATTTTCCCTTCATAGTTACTCACCCCTTTTTACGTGAATGTTCATCTCATCATATGCCAATGCACTTGGCCTTTTAGTGTGTTTCACACTCTTACTTAACCCTTCCGAGGTCTCATCATTCATCACATAACATCTTAGGTTCACTTTATTTATAAATGTATGCTGGACTTATGAGTCCACACACACAAGCCATGAGGCTTCATTCATAGTCCATTTAGGTGATTCATATTGCCCAAGATTACGTGGTACAAGACTTATGCATCTTGTAAGTATGACAAGGTCTCAATTTGATTCCTATAGGCAGCATTCATTAATTATTTAATCACGTAATACTTATGTGTCAACACGGAATTGGGCAAGGGAACCCAATTTCGAATCCCTTGAGTAACACTTAATCTTATATTAAACTTGATAATTGCTTCTTTTTTTTCCAGATTTGGGGAACCCTAGTTCAATCCCCATCACTCCCATAATATTTACTTTCTTTTCCTCCTCTCTTTGTCGTTTAAGGCAAGGAGGTTGTGGGATCAATCCTCCATAAGCTCATTCTTTTTGTCTTAATTTATCTCTAAACTTTCTCACTTATCCAAGAGGTTGTGGGTTCAATCCCCACTCACCTCATTTTATTTTTCTCCTTTATTTTTCTCCTAACTCTCTCATCTATTCAAGAGGTTGTGGGTTCAATACCCACTCACCACATTTGGTTTTTCTTCTTTATTTTTCTCCTAACTCTCTCATATATTCAAGAGGTTGTGGGTTCAATCCCACTCACCACATTTAATTTTCTTTTCATTTTTCTCATGAAATTTTTATGTAATTTGCATTTGGTGAGGTCTTGGGTTCAATTCCCAATGACCTCACAATTTTTATTTTTATTTTAAAAACATAGCTCACTCTTCAAATTCTTGGCCGAGCTGGAAATGTTGGTCTCTTTCAATTCATCTTTCTCTCAAGTTTTTATGCTGATTCTTGTATTAATTCGGGTGACATTTTTCCAGCAACATTACCCTTATATGAACATCACACTTGTAACATTTTCATACACGAAAATATAACATTTTAACACACAAATTCCAGGCAGCAACATAGTTAATTTACAGCACACACATGCTCAAACAGTTAACTTAAACCACTTTTTCGTAATACGTCTTTCATTCCTCACATAATTTCCAAAAACACATTCAACACATAATCACAACCAGACCTAAAATTATCTACCAGAAGACATACCAACGCATGCTTTGAATCTTTCAAAGGATCTAATGACAGGGGCATGCAACGGGGTACAATCTTAGTTTTTGACTGGAATTAAGCTGAACTTAGGGGTCTCTTGGGAAAGGGACCAAGAGAGAAGAAAACCCATACCTTAATGTCGTTCAACTCTTGTTTCAATGCTGCCAATTCCCACGACACCACTGCCTCACCACCAAAATCCCAAGCACAATCCGTCGAGAAGAATGTCATTTTTTTTTCGTTTTTAGCTTAGCTTTTCGTTTGAGTTTTATTGTGTGTAAGTTCTTAAAGAGTTGATGAACTTTATTTGATGTTCTTTTACTGATAAAAAACGTGAGAGAGAGTGGAGAAAGACGTGAGAATGAGATAGCTTAGGATTAGGAGATTTAGGTGGAGACTTAGTCAAATTAGGACTCCTCATTATTTATTAATTTTATTATTAAAAAACTGATTTTCCTTCACTTAAATAAGAAAATTAAATATTAATTAATTCAACTAATTCACTAAATACAAATTAATTCATTTAATTCGTTTCTTCAACCCAGGTTCGAACCATGGTAATGCTTAAATTTGCATAAGGGTCAAATTCGGTCAACCCCTACCCGTAATTGCCCCTTAATCATATTAATTAATTAATTAATTAATACTTAGGGTAATTACAATACTACTCTTAGCCTGTAAAAGGCCATTTTACCCTTAGACCCTCCAAACCTAAGATTACCCCTTTTAAGTCCGGTAAGACTCATCCGGGTGAATCTCTCCAATTCGGTTGCCCTACATGGTTGGTTCTCACCTTGCCTAGCTCAACTAACTCACCAAGTTGGTTGGCTAGGCTAGTGAATAGGTTCTGAGGTCTGGCTCTACGCACAACAAGTCGTGTGAACCCGGTCTAATCCATGCATTCTAGGTACGTTTAAGCATTACTTAACATAGTTATTTTCGGGTTGTTACATTATCCCCCCCTTAGGAACATTCGTCCCTGAATGACACTACTCTTTACTAGCAACAAGTAAGTCATCTAGAGAACATATGCATACATAGGCAATTCAATACACCTCATTGGTGATTATCTGATTCACGTATTAACATGATGGTGCACATCCTTGAAACCTACTAGCAGCTTCACATTAATAGACTAAGGAACTCTTTCCTAACTATTCTCATCAAAGTATACAACATAAGTAAACATATAAGTCACACAAATCAGCAACCAACATGATGACTCAAACATATTAACCTCATACTAGTGCATAAACACCATACACAGTCAAATACATGAAAGAATAATTAAGGCTACGCACCCGAGACTTCACCAGAAGTGCCTTCCCTTGCACCTCTAGACTTGAGTGCGAAGAATCGCCCAACACTTATCCATTGATGGAGAGGCTGCTGACTGGGTCATGGAGCCGAAAGGAGCCATCAGGAAGGCCAACATGACCTTTACGACAAAGTTTCTATGGTTGATAATCCGCTACTGCCTTTCCCCCAATGCTGCAGATAATATAGTCATATGGGATCGTGCAGTTCTGATGGCCGTAATGATGGCAGGGTTCGAGGTTGACTTCGCTTGGCTTCTACAGGCGGTCATGCACGAGAGGGCCTTCAAGGTCACCACGACTTACCCTTTTCTTTGCATGGTTTTCTCTTTATGCAGGTCCGCAGGTGTGCCCAATTGGCACATTGATCAGCTCAAGACCCCGCAGGGCAATGTTGACATCGGCCTCATCAGGGATGAGGCCAATGAGTTGGCTCCACACGGAGGGCCCCGCCCAGAGGTGGTCCCACTTGGTGAGAACCTGGCAGATACTATAGAGCATGCTCATGCAGCTTCCCAGGCTGCTTCTGCACCCACTGACACTACCTCGGTCAAGTCTATCCTGGGTAGTAGCACTGCCCCGAGTTCCTCTCGCTCGGCTCCTTCTGCCACTCTGGTCCCACTTGCTAGGGTCCAGAAACTCGAGGCACAGATGGCTACACTTCTGCATCACATCCAGCCTTGGATGCAGAAGTCTATTGCTGAGGCAGAAGAGCGCTTCGAGCGCAAGATGACACTGCACACAGAGAGGAAGATCGCAGAGGTGCATCGGCGCTTAGACGCTTTTGGGTTGCGAGTGCTAGCCCGACCAGCACCTCCGGTGGACATGTCGACCCTTCAGGCTGCGGTTGCGAGTTTGCAGGCTGATCTTGATATGATCTTAGAGGCTAGGGTGCCTGAGTCTGAAGCCCCTTCTGCAGAGCCTGCTGAGGACACAGTGATGGCTGCTCTTTTTGCCACTTCTAATGTTCCACCACCTCCCCCACGAGAGCATGACAAGAGGCGCAGGGGTCGAGAGGAGGATGAGGCTAGGGCGCGAAAGAAGGAGCGCCGTGCGATGGAGGCTGCGAGGAGAGCCTCGATTGCTGACGAGGAAGCCCGTACGTTGAGGGCTGTAGAGTTAGTTGCCGGGCGTCTAGCTCCAGAGTTGTGGATACAGTGAGAGGCACTACTGATAGTGCTGTTGCTGCTGAGGACACTACTGAGGGTGTCCAGACTACGGAGGGAGCGGGTTCCGGGGAACCGGATCCACCAGCTTGTTGATCGCCGGTGCTTTGCGCCTCAGGCTTGCTTCACCGACCATTCACGTACTTAAGTTTTTTTTATGCATTGTGGACAATTGCATATCTTTTTTGTTGGGGGTGGGGTAAATGGAAAGTGAATGTTAGGGCAAAGTCTGAGTAGCCCAATTCACGATCCTCTCTTGGGGTTTTCTTGCCTGTGTTCTTTTTCCCCAAAAGACTGCTTACTTTTATTGTTGAACCGGCATGTCATATCTTATGTACATAGTATAAATCTGAAGCATGATGGCTAAAACAAATATGATATCCCGATAATCAAAATGATGCATGACTAGGCATAGTAACTGATAATTGTGTGGTTTGAAACATGAAATAAAGATACACTACTGCATGATCCTGAATCTAAGACTCGAACTAGGTGTCTGATAATCTGGTAGTGTAACGAGATGTCAAGTGTGTGTGAGGAAAATTTGAATGATCCACCATTGATACTGAGCTAGAACTTGCCTGGTTAGTCTTGCTGAAAGTAAGCCAAAATAAACAATTAGGAAAGGATCGTAGGCCCTTGTTCGAAATAGTCAATCTTGAGCCTTAAAATAACAGAAAACCAAATGAAGTTAATCCCTTTTTGATCCAAATGAATTGAGCTTAAAATAGATCTTTCTTTTTCACCCCAAATGAGCTTCTCTGGGAACGTGTTGGCCCTGGTCCCTCCTTGGACATGTGCACCTCAGTTTATGCCAAAAGCATAAGTTGAGGGTGGCTAATGCAGAAAGCAACCTTGTTTTGGCCCTGACCCAACCATGGGTATTGTGAACCTTGACTCATGGAAAATCATGAGTTAAGGGTGGCTGTAATAAGGAAAACCCCGGAAAGTGGGGTTGAAAGAATGAAGAGAAAGAAAGAACAAAAACAGAAGTGACTAAAAAAAATAAATATGAATAAAGCATACATATGAAGCAAAATAAACACAAGAAAAAAGAAAAGCTACTTACACATAAGGATAAGAAAGGGAAAGTAGCAAGGTGAAAAGAAAATTGAGAAATAGGGCGAAATAAAATGATAAAAAGGTGGTACGCTTAGCCGATATGTCAAGAAGGGAGAACAAGTCACTATTGTATACCTAAATATACCCTACCTGACCCTGATCCTATGTTACAAGCTAAGAAAGTCCTGTTGTAATCTTAAGAGTTGTATGGCAAACTTACAGCAGTGAAAATAAGGGCAAGCTTATGGCAATATGTATAAATGAGTTGTGAATTTGTTCTGAGAGTGAGTGTTGAACAGTAATGCTTATACTCAAACTGAAATCATTGTGTGAAAAATGAGGATGTGTTTTGAAGAGAGGACACTAGTTGCAATACTGGAAATATTAGCACCTCGATGAGAAATTGAAGAGGATAGGTGTCATTGCGTAGTGAGTTTGTGTCATGGTCTGATTCTACATAAGTCAATGCCTAATAGTGATAACATGCATGAACATAATGAGAATGATCGGGATTGATAGCCAAATGATTGCGAAAGCTAAAAAGCGGATACTCGTGTAGAAAGATTTTGTAGTCAGTCATAGTGCGTCGCTTGAGGACAAACAACGAATTTAAGTTGAGGGTGTTGATGTACCGTGGTTTCGCGGTACTTTTAATGCTTTTTGCTTAAGTTTATTGTGTGTCGAAAGCCTTTTTATGTTGATTTTTATATAAGTTTCTCTTTGTTTGCAGGAAATCTGTCCAAGGATGAACGCGGAAGTTTTTGAGCAAGAAATGCAGAAGAGACCACCTACGGAGCTCATGATGGTCCGTCAAGGCTCTGACCGTCCGTAGGTGGCATCATAGTGAGGAGAAAAGCTGCTTATGGAAGATGGGGAAGTCTGACCAAGTGTGGGATTACGGAAGTCCATGACGGACCGTCATAGCCACGACGGTCCGTCCTGTTTGTTCGTCGTGATGATTAGAGAGTAGTCCCAGTACCCAAATTCCAAGAAGTTTAAGTATTTTGTAACTGAGACCCTCAATGGACCGTCATGCTTGAAACGGTCTGTCATACTTGTCTGTCGAAGGGAATGAAGAAAGCAGCAGAAGAATGTGTGAAGTATGGGATGACGGAGGCCATGACGGTCTGTCGTGTCCATGACGGTCCGTCGACCCAGACGCGTTTGGACAGATTTTCAGTAAATAGAATCCATCTTTGATTAGGTTTTGTTTTTATTATAAATAGTTCGAAAAACCTCGTTTTTGGGGTTAGACTTTTTGGATAATTTTAGTTCTCTTGTTCAAGTATTGAAGAATTAATTTCAGTAATTGATACAATTTTTCTGGAATTGATTGTTGGTGTTTTGTGTTGATTAATCAAGTTAAATTCTGGATTTTATTCTTTCTCATTAAAGTAAGTGCATGAATTCTTCCATTAAAAATATGAATTGTGTAATTATGACCATGGGTAACTAAACTCCATAGCTAGGGTTGTGGGAACCATGGGTGAATAACAAGGTGAAATCTAACTAAAATAACAATTCTAGAATGGTGTCTTGCATGTATTGATAATTCTTTCGTGTAGAAGTCTTTTTAACGGATGGCCAACGTTAGAACGTGCCTTAATGCTACTTGCCGGACCAAGGAGGTAGATAATAGGAAAAGAATTATCAACATAGATTTAGTGTAGGCTATCTAATAGGCTAGTATTGGTTGGTACGAGGTAATAACTTAGTCAAATACCGAATGCAATGCTTAATATGAGGTAAAGATAAGGGTTAGTATAGCAACACACGTAGCCGGACCAAGGTGCGGAGTGAAATTTTCTAGATGCCGGACCAAGGATTTAGAGATACATAACTTATCACTTTACATGCAAGATACTAGGAGACAATTGTTATAGTTAGAGTTATTAAGTTAGGAACCTGTGGGGAACACTTAAACCCTAGTTACTTTATTAATTGATTAAACTCCGAGATTTGAATCTGTTAGTTGATTACTTTAGTTTAGCTAGTCATTTTCTTTAATTCAGATATAAAAAACCCCCTTTTTGTCTTTTGTTTTCGTGGAAAATAGTTGGATAAATAGTAGTAATAATAGAATAAAGTTAAGTCTGAACTATTTTCCTCGTGGGATCGATCCCAACCTCATTAGTTGGGTTCTTTACTTGATACGACCGCTTTACTTCTTCTTTGAGAATTAAGTTTGAGCGTATCAGCCTCACCCCTTTAAAATTTATTAAATTTCCAGATTTCTTCATTATTATTTAGTCTAAATTAACACTCATTGTTGCTGGAAATTTTGGTCATTTTTCAGTTCATTTTTATCAACGTTTTTACTTGAACTCCTAAGGTAATTTGTAGACCATTTAACACATCTTTAGGTGCATCTTTCATAGGTTCGTTTGGCTAAAAGATTGTCACTCGAATCAGCCATATTTCATTACCATGAACATCACGATTTACATATGTTTATGCACGTAAACGACAACCAAAAACTTCACAAAATGAAGCCTAAGCCGAGGCCCTAGTCACAGTAACAAATTTGCGCACAATTGCACATAACTTCGAACGCACATGTGTTGTCATTTTCATGATTTCACGTACACAAATATATTCACATTCAGCACAAAAATATCACATATACCTAAATCTACCAGCAATCATTCCCAACCTACGAATCATTGGGAGCTAGTGACACGGACATGCAACGGGGAAACAACCCTAGTTTCGAACTGAATAACTGAACCTTACGGGGGTCTCTTGGGAAAGGGACCAAGAGAGAAGAAAACCATACCTTATTTGATTGTTCAAACGTTGAAGATGCTGCCCAAACCTTTCTCCAAAACCACGTCCAACTCACCGAAAGTTTCACCACCACTCGACGGAAATCTCCCCTTTGCCTTAACGTTTTTGGTTAGCTTGTTTTTCTTAAAATTTCGTGTGAGTTCTTCAAATGTGAAGAACTTTTGTTATATTTTACTGTTCTTCAACGTTATTTGGCAGAGAGAAAACAAGTGAGTTTGAACGTGAGAATGTGATAGACGTGAGAAAGTGAAACGTGAGAAATGGTTTAGGCTTAGGTAATGACTTAGTCAAATTAGGACTCTCCTTAATACTTAAAATCTGATTTAATTAATTATACGTGAAAGTACCATTTTGCCCTTACAAAAATCAGATTTTAAACAATAATTAAATCACCAATTTGTCGCTTCCATTGGGGCTCGAACTCCGGTGGAGTGACCTTTGCGAAATGGATTATTTCGGGTCGACCCGACCCTAACCGGTTCTTTAATTAAATTAATTAATTAATAAATTAATTCCTTAGGTTAATTATGATATTACCCTTGGCCTGGAAAAGACCATTTTACCCCTGGACCCTCAAAACTTAAGATTTCCTCTTTTTAAGTCTGGTAAAGACTCCTTCGATTAAATCTTCATTTTCGAGAGCCCTACATGGTTGGTTCCAACCTTTCCAAGCTCAAATAACTCACCAAGTTAGTTGGCTTGGCCGTAGTAAGGGTTCTGAGGTCTGGTTCTACGCGCATCAATCCGTGTGAACCTTGGTCTAATCGCAAGCACTCTTGACACCTTAAGCATTTCTTATCTTATTCATTTTTAGGGTTGTTACAGTCATTGATTTCAAGGGAAGTTGGAATGATCACTTACCTTTGATTGAGTTCTCTTACAACAATAACTATCATTCCAGAATCTACGTGGCACCTTTGAAAGCTCTTTATGGTAGAAGGTGTAGATCTCCGGTTGGATGGTTTGAGGTTGGTGAGTCGTCACTCTTTGGTCCCGAGATTATCTATGAGGCGATAGAGAAAGTTTGAATCATAAGAGATAGATTGAAGACAGCCTATAGTCGGCAAAAGTCTTATGCCGATAATAGAAGAAAAGATCTTGAGTATGAAATATGTGATCATGTCTACTTGAAGATTTCACCTATGAAAGGGGTGATGAGATTCGGTATAAAGGGGAAGTTAAGTCCCGGTATGTTGGTCCTTATGAGGTTTTACAATGAATTGGGAAGGTTGCCTATGAGTTGAAACTGCCTAGTGAACTAGCTTAGATTCATCCGGTGTTTCATGTTTCTATGCTCAAGAAATGCATAGGCGACCCAGTGTCCATTCTTTCTATTGAAGGTTTAGGGGTGGATGAGAACCTGTCCTATGAAGAGGTTCCGGTTGAGATCGTAGATCGCCAAGTCAAGAAGTTGAGAAATAAGAAGGTTGCCTCTGTAAAAGTTCTATGGAGGAACCATATTGTTTAGGGTGCAACATGGGAGCTTGAAGCCTACATGAAGTCCCGCTACCCTCATCTATTTACTCCTTGAAGTTAGATATTCCTCTTAATAGAGAAAGAAATGCATAATTATGAAATTAACTTGTTTACTAAATAGGTGCATGGTTTGGTAAAAGATAGTGCCAACTAGAGTTTTAAGAAGATGTTTTCATACTCTATTCTTGCACTTATGTGAAACTTGTATGCATATGTTTTTTTTGAGATTTTCTTGTTTTGTTGTTATCTTGAGAATATTGATAGCATGGTAACTCTTTGATGCATTTTGAGTTTATGATAAGGTTGAGAAGGAAATTACTCACTATGAGCTATGAAACATGTATCTCTTATATGTTTGTGTATCATGAATTGAGTGCTATGTGTAATGTTTTGGTATGTGTTGTTTGGATTTGTAACAACCCGAAAATGACTATGCTAAGTAATTCCTAAACGTACCTAGAATGCCTAGATTAGACCGGGTTCGCATGGCTTGATGCGCGTGGAACCATACCTAAGAACCTATGCACTAGCAAATCCAACCAACTTGGTGAGTTATTTGATCTAGGCAAGGTTGGGACTAGCCATGTAGGGCACCCGAATTGAAGAGATTCACCCGGATGAGTTTTTACCGGACTTGAAAGGGGTAATCTTAGGTTTGGAGGGTCTAGAGGTAAAATGGTCTTTTCTAGGCTAGGGGTAGTATTTTAATTATACTAAGTATTTATATTAATTAATTAATTAATATAAAGATATGGGCAATTCGGGTAGGGTTGGCCGAATTTGACCCTTTTTCGCAAGTTAAGCTTCACCCGGGTTCGATCCTTGGTGGAAGCAATGTTAAATTAATTAATTTATATTAATTATCTGATTTAAGAAAGGACATGATTAGTAATTTCACCTAAACCTTAAAAAATAATATTTTAAATTAATAAATAATAAGGAGTCCTAATTTGACTAAGTCTTCAACTAAAACTCCTACACTTACTCTCATCTCTCTCCACTCTCTTTCTCATGATCCTCCACTCTTTTCTCATGCTTATTTACTCTTATTCTCACGTTTATTATCAGTAGAAGAACAAAGAACTTGAATGCTAAAACTCAAAAGAAAAACTAAACTAAAAACGAAAAGAAAAAACATTGTTCTTGACGAGTTGTGCTTGAAGTTTGGTGGTGAGGCTTTGGTGTCGTGGAGTTGGCTGCCATTGGAGAAGATTTGTAGGGTGTTGATAGACAAAAGTTATGATTTTTATTCCTCTTGGTCCCTTTCCCAAGAGACCCCTAGGATTCAGTCGAATTCTATTCCGAAAACTAGGAATGTTCCCCGTTGCATGTCCTTGTCACTAGCTCCCATCTAACGTATAAAATATTGAGGAAATGGACTAGAAAGTTTGATCAAATTTCCAGATTTGCTGGAAATTTGGTTCGACCAAGTTACTCGAAAATTTTGAGTTTTAAAAAAAAAAATTAAAATGTATGAAGTCATTAGGGATTGAACCCAAGACCTCGCCATATGCAAGCTATAAAAAAATTCAATAATAAAAATGGGGTAAGGGTGATTCGAAATGGGGTAAGGCTCAAGTGAAGAGTTAGGAGAAAAATGAAAGAAAAATAAAATGAGTGGTGTGGGGATCGAACCCACAACCTCTCGGATAGGTGAGGGAGAGAGGATAAAAATGAAAGAAAAATAAAATGAGGTGTGTGTGTGTGGATCAAACCCACAACCTCTCGAATAGACAAGGAATTTAGGAGAAAAATTAAATAAAAGAAAAAGGAGGTTGTGGGGGATCGATCCCACATCCTCTCGGTCTAAAACAAAAAAGTCAAGGAGAGAAAAGTAAGAAAAGAAATGTAGGCGTTGGGATTCGAACTTGGGTCCCCAAGCTGAAATTTTAAATCAAAATTTAATATAAGACTAAGTGTTGCTCAAGGGATTTGAAATTGGGTTCCTTTGCCCAATTCCGTATTGATGCATAAGTCTTACGTGAATAAATACTTAATGAAAGCTGCCTATAGGAATCAAAATCGAGACCTTGGCATACTTACAAGATGCATAAGTCTTGTACCATATAATCTTGGGTAAGTATGCATCACTTAGAAGAATTATGAACGAAGCCTCATGGCTTGTACGTATGGGTTCATAAGTCCAGCGTACGTTTAAAAATAAATGAATCTAAGATGTATGTGATGAAATGATGTGACCCCTGGAGGGTTAAGTAAGAATGTGGAACACACTAAAAAGCCAAGTGCATTGGCATATGACGAAATGAACATTCACTTAATAAGGTGAGTAATTATGTTATACTATGATGCTAATGAAAATAGTGACAACATGATAAGAGGCTAGTGCAAGTGACACAAGCTGCATCTACGCCTAAAAATCAATGTCACTAAATGAAATTTCTAAGTGAGTATATTTATTCTAAACGATGAATAAATCAGAGAGAGTGGTTACGCGAGGATAGGCTAGTACAAGTGAGACAAGTTATATTTACGCCTATAATCAAAGTCCCTCAAAGTAAATTCCAAGAGAACATATGTATGTTATACGATGAATAAATAATGAAAGGTGAGTAAAGATGAAATGAAAAGATGTTATGAAAGAACAGGGTGGCATCACAATATGAGGCTAGTGCAAGTGAGACAAGCTGTACCAACGCCAATATAAGGTCACCAAAAGTACTCACCTAAGAGAGTGTTGAATATTAAGAGACAAGCCTCACTCACACTCTATATGTAAGTGTAAGGATAATTCACACTTAATACGTAAAGAAGAGATGATAAATCATGTAATGAGATATGACTACCTCATGCTAGAAGCAAGCTTCGACGATGTATGCGTTGAATGTAAATAGGAACTTTAAACGGAGCACCGATTGGCTAGCTATGAGTGTTGATGCCTTCTTTCGGGAAGGGAGGAGGTTCACGTAATTCTCATGAGATGAGACTGTCCACCAAGGTGGTTATGGGTCTCCCTAAATCTCCTAGTCTTTGAACTATGCTGCCAACATAGGGAACTAGCCTGTGGTTTTCCACCTAAGCGAGCTAGGGATGTTTTGGTTTCACCTTGGCCAGTGACTCCACCTCTTTTCGGTGTGGGGAATACACCGTATTTCATGATGCTCACATGATATATGTTGGTTAAAGTTGATGTTCGTCAAAGTATGAAAGATAATGAAATGAATTATACCAAAGGTGTTTGGATAGGATAATCAAGAGGTGAACTAGACTCAAGTAATGACACTTGGTCATTCTTGCTCATTGCATAGTGAACTCGATGAGAGTATTAAACAACATCCTAGGTATAGCTGGTGTTCACACCACCCTACGTACGAATGAAAATGAGGTAAGTATGAATGAATGAAGCAGACTCTCTGTTTGCTAATGAAGGCTCCCTAGTTGAGGTCCCATATGTTGAGCCCTCATTTTGGGAAGTCCTAATGTTAAGTCCGTGATTCCAAGGTCTCACGGCATATGAACGAATGATATGTAATATATGTATGTGCTATATGAAATATGTTATGTGTTGTATGCAATATGAAAAGAATGATGATGTATGTTACTCTCCTAGCATGACTTTTCTAATCTGATTTGGCAAGTCCAAATGACTTGGCTTTCCATAATTCATATCGTTAGAAGAGAGCTCTTCTTAATCATGCATGTCCTTGGTGTGTACTTGCATACACCCATACTTAGTACAAGTGTGTACTAATCCCATACATTATACTATTTTAGGTAAAGGTTCAGGAGGGTGTTGAAGACATTCATTGCAGCTGTTCGGACATCAGAGCTTTTCATCCGGACTTGGTAGGTTCTCATGCATTCGAGCATGCCTGCCGTTATGTTTCTAGTTTAGTAATAGGTTTACGCTAGTTGAGAATGTTCCACTAGTATTTTTTTCCTATTTTGTTCAGACTTATGTAATGGTGCTATTTTGGCAATTGTTACTTATGCTTAAGACTATTTATTTCCAGATTGAATGATTCTTTGTTATATGGTTGATACACGTGAGCAATGAAATTTTTTATACGCATATGCATGTTATAACTATGAAATCGATGTACACTTCAAACAGAACAAAAAGTTTCAAATTTTCTGCTAAAATTAACCTAACGAATGTAATAACGACATAAGTATGCTTGTCTGCGACCTCTGAGTGGTCAACGACGCCAGTTTCGACTAGAGTCTAGACCCCGGTCATCACAAACTTGGTATCAGAGCATTAGGTTAAATATCCAAGACGTCACGCTCATATCAACCACGTTAAGTAGTTTCTAAGTTATGGTAGTGAAGTGCACCACTATCATGAATTAGAGACTGCATATTGCTTAGGAAAATTCCCTTCTTCTGATCTTATCATGCCTTCTCTAATGTCCGATTACTTGGTGTTATGAGCGTATATAACATCAATTCTTATCTTTTAGAAAATGAACACAAGGAGGAACGCTGGTCGGGGAAGAGGAGGAGCAACTGCTGGGGGCAACCAAGTTCCACCCCAGGTCCCAGCTGTTGGAATGGAGTTGCTTGTTAACCCAGGTGGATTGACATATGGAGAAGTGAGGACAACCCTGGTACAGATGGCCCAAGCCATCACTTTATAAGCTCAGGCTATGACAGCCCAGGCGGAGCAACGAGGTGTTCCCAGAGAGAACCCACCTGCCAGCACCATGGCTAGTAGGTTAAGAGACTTCACGAGGATGAATCCTCCCGTTTACACTGGATCTAAGACTGCGGAGGATCCCCAGGAGTTTGTGGATGAGATCCACAAGATACTGTGTGCAATGGGTTTGACTGAGGTTGAGAAGGCTGAGCTGGCATCCTAACAGCTAAAGGATGTATCTCAATCTTGGTATAAGATGTGGGAGGATAGCAGGGCCTTAGGAGGAGGTCATATGACTTGGGATATATTCAAGATGGCTTTTAAGGAGCTGTTCTTTCCCTGAGAAATGAAGGAGGCTAAGGTTGAGGAATTCATCAACCTTAAGCAGGATTCGATGTCAGTCAAGGATTACTCCTTGAACTTCGTAAAACTTTCCAGGTACGCCACTTCTCTTGTGTCTAACATCAGAGATGAGATGAGTAGATTCTTGACAGGGATTGCTGAGGATCTCGAGGAGGAGTGTACGGCAGCTATGCTGTATGACAGCATGGACCTTTCCAGGCTTATAGTCCATGTCCAACAAGTGGAGGAACGCAGGAAGAGGAAGCACACTAGGGCAGGGAACATGTCAAGGCAAGATGAGGAGAATTTTTCAAGGAAGAGTAGTACTGAAATTAGGAATAAGCCCATGTTTAAGAAGGGACTCTCCTACCAAAAGGAGTCAAGTTCATCCAAGGGTCGTTATGATAGGGATTCTGAGTCCAGAGTTAAGAGAAACAATGAAGTAGATACAACTCAGGAGAGGCCACCTTGTATTAAGTGTGGCAAATTGCATGGAGGAGAGTGTATAATGGGCTCTAACACTTGTTACAGTTGTTGAAACTTGGGTCACATGATGAAGGATTGTCCGAATATGAGAGGTCAAGAAAAAGGGAAGGAGAGAGTTCAGCCGAATGGTCCAAGTGAAGAGGCTCCAAGGAGGCAACTATTCTTCGCACTCAAGTCTAGGGATAAAGGGGAAGACACTCTTGGTGATGTCTCGCGTGCGTAGCCTTAATTAGTCTTTCATGTGTTTGACCGTGTATGGTTTTATGCACTAGTATGAAGTTAATATGTTTGAGTCATCATGTTGGTTGCTGATTTGTGTGACTTATGTGTTTACTTATGTTGTATGCTTTGATGAGACTAGTTTAGGAAAGAGTTCCTTAGTCTATTAATGTGAAGCTGCTAGTAGGTTTCAAGGATGTGCACTATCATGTTAATATGTGAATCAGATATTCACTAATGAGGAGTATTGAATTGCCTATGTATGCATATGTTCTACATATGACTTACTTGTTGCTACATAATTAGAAGTGTCATTCGGGGACGAATGTTCCTAAGGGGGGCGGGGGGGATAATGTAACAACCCGAAAATGACTATGCTAAGTAATGCATAAACGTACCTAGAATGCCTAGATTAGACCGGGTTCAAACGGCTTGATGCGCATGGAACCATACCTCAGAACCTATGCACTAGCCAATCCAACCAACTTTGTGAGTTATTTGAGCTATGCAAGGTTGGGACTAGCCATGTGGGGCACCCGAATTGAAGAGATTCACCCGGTTGAGTTTTTATCGGACTTGAAAGGGGTAATCTTAGGTTTGGAGGGTCTAGGAGTAAAATGGTCTTTTCCAGGCTAAGGGTAGTATTGTAATTACCCTAAGTATTTATATTAATTAATTAATTCATATAAAGAGATGGGCAATTCGGGTAGGGTTGGCCGAATTTGACCCTTTTTCGCAAGTTAAGCTTCACCCGGGTTTGATCCTTGGTGGAAGCAATGTTAAATTAATTAACTTATATTAATTATCTGATTTAAGCAAGGGCATGATTAGTAATTTCACCTAAACTTTTAAAAAATCAGATTTTTAATTAATAAATAATAAGGAGTCCTAGTTTGACTAAGTCTTCAACTAAAACTCCTACACTTACTCTCATCTCTCTCCACTCTCTTTCTCACGATTCTCCACTCTCTTCTCACGCTTATTTACTCTTATTATCACATTTATAATCAGTTGAAAAACAAATAACTTGAACGCTAAAACTCAAAAGAAAAACTAAACTAAAAACGAAAAGCAAAAACATTGTTCTTGACGGGTTGTGCTTGAAGTTTGGTGGTGAGGCTTTGGTGTCGTGGAGTTGGATGCCAATGGAGAAGATTTGTAGGGTGTTGATCGACAAAAGGTATGGGTTTTCTTCCTCTTGGTCCCTTTCCCAAGAGACCCCTAGGATTCAGTCGAATACTATTCTGAAACCAGGAATGTTCCCCGTTACATGTCCCTGTCACTAGCTCCCATCCAATTTATAGGTTGGGTATGTTTTGTTGGTAGAATTTAGGGATGTGATGTGTTTTCATGATGATTATGTTCAATTATGTATGTTCGGATTTATGTGAGTAATAAGCATGCTTTCCGAAACTATCTGTTAAACGTGTGTGTGCATTGTGTATGCCGTGGATTTGGTCATGGGTTGAAGTGTGTAATATGCATGTTAAATTCTTGTGTTTTGTATGCAATTACTTGAAGTAAATCGTGATGTTCATAAGTGCTGTGATGTTGCTGAATTGAGTGAAAATCTTGATAAAATATAACCACAAAAATGCACAAAATAAACGTACGAAATGTCCAATGAATTGTCCAAAAATCTAACGTATAAAATATTGAGGAAATGGACTGGAAAGTGTGATCAAATTTCCAGATTTGCTGGAAATTCGGTTATGCCAAGTTACTGGAAAATTTTGAGTTTAAAAAAAAATAATTAAAATGTATGAGGTCATTAGGGATTGAACCCAAGACCTCGCCATATGCAAGTTATAAAAAAATTCAATAATAAAAATGAGGTAAGGGGGATTCGAAATGGGGTAAGGCTCAAGTGAAGAGTTAGGAGAAAAATTAAAGAAAAATAAAATGAGTGGTGTGGGGATCGAACCCACAACCTCTCGTATAGGTGAGGGAGAGAGGATAAAAATGAAAGAAAAGTAAAATGAGGTGTGTGTGGGGATCAAACCCAAAACCTCTCGGATAGACAAGAAAGTTAGGAGAAAAATTAAATAAAAGAAAAATGAGGTTGTGGGGGATCGATCCCACTTCCTCTCGGTCTAAAACAGAAAAGTCAAGGAGAGAAAGTAATAAAAGAAATGTAGGCGTTGGGATTCAAACTTGGGTCACCAACCTGAAATTTTAAATCAAAATTTAATATAAGACTAAGTGCTGCTCAAGGGATTTGAAATCGGGTTCCCTTGCCCAGTTTCGTATTGATGCATAAGTCTTACGTGAATAAATACTTAATCAAAGTTGCCTATAGGAATCGAAATCGAGACCTTCGCATACTTACAAGATGCATAAGTCTTGTACCATATAATCTTGTGTAAGTATGAGTCACTTAGACGAATTATGAACGAAGCCTCATGGCTTGTACGTATGGGTTCATAAGTCCAGCGTATGCGTAAAAATAAATGAACCTAAGATGTATGTGATGAAATGATGTGACCCCCGTAGGGTTAAGTAAGAATGTGAAACACACTAAAAGGCCAAGTGCATTGGCATATAACGAAATGAACATTCACGTAATAAGGTGAGTAATTATGTTATACTATGATGCTAATGAAAATAGTGACAACATGCTAAGAGGCTAGTGCAAGTGAGACAAGCTGCATCTACTCCTAAAAGTCAATGTCAGTAAATGAAATTTCTAAGAGAGTATATTTATGCTAAACGATTAATAAATCAAGAAAGAGTGGCTACATGAGGATAGGCTAGTACAAGTGAGACAAGCTGTATCTACGCCCCGAATCAATTTCCCTCAAAGTAAATTTCAAGAGAACATATGTATGTTATACGATGAACAAATAATGAAAGGTGAGTAAAGATGAAATGAAAAGATGTTAAGAAAGAACAGGGTGGAATCACAATATGAGGCTAGTGCAAGTGAGACAAGCTGTACCTACGCCAATATAAGGTCACCAAAAGTACTCACCTAAGAGAGTGTTGAATATTAAGAGACAAGCCTCAATCACACTCTATATGTAAGTGTAAGGACAATTCACACTTAATACGTAAAGAAGAGATGATAAATCATGTAATGAGATATGACTACCTCATGCTAGAAGCAAGCTTCGACGATGTATGAGTTGAATGTAAATAGGAACTTTAAACGGAGCACCGATAGGCTAGCTATAAGTGTTAATGCCTTATTTCGGGAAGGGCAAAGGTTCACGTAATTCTCATGAGATGAGACTTTCCACCAAGGTGGTTATGGGTCTACCTAAATCTCCTAGTCTTTGAACTATGCTGCCAACATAGGGAACTAGCCAGTGGTTTTCCACCTAAGCGAGCTAGGGATGTTTTGGTTTCACCTTGGCCAGTGACTCCACCTCTTTTCGGTGTGGGTAAGACACTGGATTTTATGATGCTCACATGATCTATGTCGGTTAAAGTTAAAGTTCCTCAATGTATGAAAGATAATGAAATGAATTATACCAAATGTGTTTGGATGGGATAATCAAGAGGTGAACTAGACTCAAGTAATGACACTAGGTCATTCTTGGTCATTGCACAGTGAACTCGATGAGAGTATTAAACAACATCCTAGGTATAGCTGGTGTTAACACCAGCCTACGTACGAATGAAAATGAAGTAAGTATGAATGAATGAAGCAGACTCTGTGTTTGCTAAAGAAGGCTCCCTAGTTGAGTTCCCATATGTTGAGCCCTCATTTTGGGAAGTCCTAATGTTAAGGCCGTGATTCCAAGGTCTCACGGCTTATGAACGAATGATATGTAATATATGTATGTGCTATATGAAATATGTTATGTGCTGTGTGCAATATGAAAAGAATGATGATGCATGTTACTCTTGTAGCATGACTTTCCTAATCTGATTTGGCAAGTCCAACTGACTTGGCTTTCCATAATTCATATCGTTAGGAGAGAGCTCTTCTTAATCATGCATTTCCTTGGTGTGTACTTGCATACACCCATACTTAGTATAAGTGTGTACTAATCCAATACATTGTACTATTTTAGGTGCAGGTTCAGGAGGGTGTTGAAGACATTCATTGCAGTTGTTCGGACATCAAAGCTTTTCATCCGGACTTGGTAGGTTCTCATGCATTCGAGGATTCCTGCCGTTGTGTTTTTAGCTTAGTAATAGGTTTAGGCTAGTGGAGCATGTTACACTAGTATTTCTTTCCTATTTTGTTCAGACTTATGTAATGGTGCCATTTTGGCAATTGTTACTTATGCTATAAGACTATTTATTTCCATATTGAATGCTTCTTTATTAGATGTTTGATACACATGAGCAATGAAATTCTTTATAAGCATATGCATGTTATAACTATGAAGTCGATGTACACCTCAAACAAAGCAAAAAGTTTTAAATTTTCCGCTAAAATTAACCTAATGAATATAATGACGATGTAAGTAGGCTTGTCTACGACTTCTAAAAGGTCAACGACGCCGGTTTCAACTAGAGTCTAGACCCCGGTCGTGATAGGAGTTGTGATTTACTCGTATGAGCTGTGACTCATTATGTTTTATGTTGTTGATTGGTTATGCTGCTAGTATGAGTCTATTCCTTACCCTCCTAAAGATTTTAGTGTCATTCGGGGGCGAATGTTCCTTAGGGGGGGGATAATGTAACACTCCGGAAATTCCATGACTTAGACTAGAGATTAATCTATTTAATAATGCTTAAAATGATGTTTGCATACCTATATTACTGTAATAAACATAATTGGAAAAGGTTAGAGCCAAAACGACAAAGAAAGACCCTGACGTCCGAAAACTAGCTAATTCGAACTAGTTGACGTCCCTATGTTTGGTGATGTCTTAGAGGTGTCAAATGAACTCTAAACCTTGTAATGAGACCTTGGATAGGTAGTATGTATAACAAAGGGTCCAAACGTCCGGTAACAACACCCCAAGGACAACCCGAAGGGTCCTTGGGGAGGACCCAAACATGCGTGGGCAGGTAGACTGGCAGCCTCGGAGCAGGCAGATTTGGTGGTATTGCTCGCGACACGAGCTAAACACGAGATGTTCTACCTCAAGATTTGAGAGGCAGCCTCGCGTGTTGCGAGGCTGACACGCACCTCACTGCCTCAAATCAAAATTAAAAAAAAAATAATGGGATTTGGCCCCGCGACGCGCAGCTACTTCCCAGAATCTCTAAAGTCGTATTTTTAGTAATTTAACTTATTAAAAAGACCCATTCAAGTGGAGGGTCTTTTGGGTTTTTCATAGGACGAATATATATTGATATTAATTCAGTTTTATACCACTTTTACACGTCCCAAATCAAATCAAACAAGTTTTCTCTCATCTCTCAAGAAACACTCTCTTTTCCAAACTCCGTTGAAGAACAAAAAGAGCTTAAGGAAGAAGACGAAGACTTCAAGTTCTTCATCCAAATTTCGTGGATTCTTCATCTATAAGGTATGCGTTTTTCACTTTTGGGATTCCTTGACCCAAGAGGTCCATTCAAAGATAAGTTTTCAAGACATTCAATTGTAGAGTTTTTACTCTACAAAACGGTTTTTTTTCATAATTCCAGATTTATGATTTTTGATGAAAAGAAATTGTTTTATATGGTTAATTATGCATGTATTGATTGAGTTCTTGACTTGTAAGGATGGATTTTCGTGTGAAACATTTGTATTATCAATTTATTGGTTTCGAATGGGTTCTACCCTGCTTGATGACACATAAGCGTAGGGATTGGAAATTTAGACTAGAATGAATTCTTAAATGACTCTTTTTCCTTACCCTACATTATGCATTGATATAGTATATGATTTGATGAGCTGTTCCTGATTATGCTATTGAGTATTTCACTGAGTATGGTTATGAATATTGTAAGATGAATAAGGTTATTGGAAGCAAAAGGTAAGTCTTCTAAGTGTGATTACTCTCAAATGTTTATGTTAGGCTATAAATTATGATGATATGTTATGAAAAGTATGTATGATATTGCTATGTGTGTATGTTGGGATGTGAACATGTTACTTGTGAAATCATGATAACAACACGATAAATGCAAGTTACGACATTCTCTTGTATGCTTTACACAAGAGGACCATGTTATGTTAATCTCACAAACGAAATGTTAGAATGAAAGGAAATTCTCATCTAATCATAAAGAGATCATGATCATGTTTATACAAGGAGTTAATCTCCTATGACCTATGATAAGTTTATGATAAAAGACACCTTAAAGTTTATTCAAGAAAGGGACTTAAGCTAAGCATCGATGAACTAGATATGAGAGGTGTCATTTCCCTAGTTGGAAGGTAGGTTCACAATGACTCTCATGAGATTGAGGCTGCCATGTAATGTGGAACTATGGGTCTCTAATACACCTCCTAGTTCTTGAACTACGTTGCCACCATAGGATACTAGCTAGTGGATCCACCTAGAAAGCTATGTCATGTTAGGTTCTACTTTGGCCGGTAAACCACCTTCTTTCGATGTGGGGTTTTATGACACCGGATTCCATGTTTAGCTCACATGGTCTATGTCGTTTAAGGGGAATGTTCCCTCATGTAAAAATGAAAGACAAGTAAATGAACGTTGACTAGGGTGACTTGAGTAGTCTACTTAGTAAAGGTAGGGTTATGGGACTCTACCTAGACATTGCACAAGTTGACTCTAAGGGAAGTCCTAGGAGATTGTTCTTATGTAATATGATAACATGAAAGGTATGATACTTATGATACATGATGTTACTCTTATATGAATGTTGGTTATTATGATGAATATGTTATTGGGTTATATTGTTTTATGAAGTGATGACTACTTATGTTACAAGTTTTATGAAGCAAAGCTTTACCTATGGTCTCCTATCTAATCTACTTGGTTGTGTGAGGTTATGGAGCTTCACATGACCATTGCACTTGTAGGTTGGAGATGAGATCATTGGTAAGTGTTTTGTATGTTATGTTCTATGATCTTTTGAATATGTAATGTTAACATGACTCTATGATAATATGTCTTTGATTATGATCATGCTTTAAGTTTATGGAATCCTTAACTTGTATATGTCAATTGGTATGTGCATTGAAGACTTTCACATGACTTAGCATGGTTTCTAAAGAGATGATAAATGATCATTTTTCATGCATGTCCTTATGTGTTATGTGCATATACCCATACTTAGTACATGTGGCGTAGTAACCCCATTACTTTATATTACTACAATTGTAGGTTCCAGCCATTGAAGTTTAAGGAGGTCGATTTTAAAAAGCTCAGATTTCTTTCTCCAAGTCTTGGTAGGTCCTCATTTTCGGGGATTCTATCTTCCATTTTCCAGCTTATGAAGACATTAGTAGATTTTAAGAATATTTAATTTCCATTTATGTTCTTTGGATTCTTTTGTATTAAGGCCTCTATGGCATATTGACTATATATTGGCTAAGTCCAGATTTGCACTCTTTATATGGTTTCATATATGTGAGACAATTTTTAGAATATCGTATGCTATTATGAATGTTAAGTATGAAGTCTAAGTATACTTCAAATATTACATAAAAGTTTTAATTTTTCCACAAATTTCACTAATCACATGTTATGACGAATCCTAAGGGCTTGTCTGAGTCTTCTGAGAGGACGCCGACGCCGGTGTCATCCGGGGTGTCCTCTTCGGGTGTGACATCACATTACCTTTAAATTGCATTATATTAAAATGAGTAGCTCTCCAGCTGTTACAACACATTACCTTTAAATTGCATTATATTAAAATGAGTAGTTATTCATGAGTTGAACAGAGCAAGGTAATGTCTCTTATTACTCCTTTCAAGCTTAAGTTTGTTTTAGCATTCCAACTCGCATACTCATACATTCAATGTACTGATGCCCGTTGGCTTGCATCGTATCATGATGCAGACACAGTTAACTAACGTCAGCAATTGGCGTGCTGTTGATCCAGTGAGCAGCTCTGAGTCAGTGGTGAGCCTCCTTGCATCTAGAGGACTCCTTTTTATTGTTTTCAAACATTTTCAGTTATCAAATATTGTGGGGTTCATCCCAATATTCATCTTAGTATATTTAGAGGCATCATAGACAAATTATGTTAGTTTTGGGCCTTTTAATTTCATTTAGAAACGATGAGACTCAAGTGCCATTCTACCCATACTATTATAGTTTAAGTATTTTCCTTGAAATGTTCCTTACTGTTTATATTGGGTTAAGTTAAGTCTTCCACTATGATAAGTAAGCCAGGACAAGGGTCTGCTCAAGTCCAACAATGGTTATTGGGTGCCGACCACGTTCATGGTGTATGCTCGGGGCGTGACAAACTTGGTATTAGAGTATAGAGTTCGAGAATCCTAAGGGGTCTATAATCGTTTCTGTAGAGTCTTAGTCATCGGTGTGAAGCGCGCCACATCTATGAATAGGAGACTAAAATATTCAGGAATTCCTCACTTTTTTCATATTCCTTTTCGTGCGTTAGAGTTTATCTCTAAAAGTCTCTCTCTAATTCGTGCTAGCGCGTGTTTCAGATAAATATACCTCCACAAAGAGAAGCAATAGGTCATCCATCTAGGAGGAATGTTGAACCTCAAGAACAGGATTTACCCGATACTCCTAGAGTGCAACCTCAAGGGGAGGTTACCAATGCTGAGTTCCTTAAGGCTATCCGGATGCTGAGTCAAGTTGTGACCAACTAAGTCAAGCACCAAAGAGGAGCTCGACAAGAAGGGGCTGACACTTCGAGGATTTAGGAATTCTTATGGATGAATCCCCCAAGCTTCACTAGTACAAGCACTACTGAGGATCCAGAAAACTTTGTGGACGAGTTGAAGAAGGTGTTTGACGTGATGCATGTGGTTGATACTTAAAGGGTTGAACTAGTTGCATGTCAACTCAAAAATGTGGCTAGGGCTTTGTTCGATCAGTGGAAGGAGGGCAGAGGTGAGAATGCACCACATCCGAGTTAGGCTTGTTTTGAAGAAGGTTTCTTGGGGCGTTACTTTCACCGGGAACTAAAGGAAGCAAAGGTATGAGATTTCCTTACTCTGAAATAGGACTCATTGAGTGTTCATGAATATGGGCTGAAGTCCCCCCAACTGACTCGCTATGCTCCTGAGATGGTTAAACATATGAGAAGTCGAAGAAGCTTGTTTGTTGCTGGCTTGGGTCGGACATCAAGTAGAGAAGGTAGAGCTGCCATGTTGATTAGGGACATGGACATTTCCTGGTTAATGGTCTATGTGCAGCAGATATAGGAAGAAAAGCTTAGGGATATAGAGGAATTCAAGAGTAAGAGAGCTAAGAGAGGGAATGAGTATAGACAGCAGAAGAATGATGCCATCTGCTTGTCCTTTTAACATGAACAGAAGGGTCCTACTCTATCATCTGCTAATGCACCTACACCTAAGAATAAGGGTGAGCACTATGGGCAGAATTCCAAAGTTAAATCTGCCTACTAACAAGGTAATGTGGCATAGGGAGGTAGTAAGCCTCCGTCCTGCGCCATGTGTGGTAGAGTTCACTCTAGTATTTATCGTGATGACTCCGCAGGTTGTTTCAAGTGCGGTCAGACCGGTCATTTCATGAAAGAGTGTCTAAGGAGAAACCAAGGCGTTGGTAATGGGGGAAATAAAGCTCAGTCTTTATCAGCTGCTTGACCAGACAGGGATGCATCTAGGGGAGCTACTTGTGGTGCTGGGGGAGGAACAAACCAATTGTATTTTCTCCATAATCTCTAGGAACAGGAGAATTCGCCAAATATTGTCACTGGCATGATTCGAGTCTTTGACCTTACTGCTTATGCATTTTTAGACCCTGGAGCGAGTTTATCTTTTGTAACTCCCTATGTTTCTATAAACTTTGAAATTATTTTTAAGCAACTTTGTGAACCATTTAGTGTTTCAAAACCTGTTGGTGTATCCATTCTAGCAGAAAGAGTCTATCGTGATTGTCCTGTTTGTGTTAGTCACAGGAGTACCATGGATGATTTAATAGAGTTACACATCGTATTTTTAATATTATTCTAGGTATGGACTGGCTTCATTCCTGTTATGTATTAATAGATTGCAGAACTCGAATTGTCAAGTTTCAGATTCCAAATGAGCCAGTCATACAGTGGAGTAGTAGTTCAGCCGTGCCTAAGGGTCATTTCATTTCGTGCCTTAAGGCGAGGAAGTTAGTTTCAAATGGTTGTATCTATCACTTAGTCCGAGTTAATAACTTAAGTGTTGCAGTAAAATCCCTTCAGTCAGTTCAATAGTAAAAGAGTTTCCAGAAGTCTTTTCTGATGATCTATCTGGAGTCCCTTCTAAGAGAGAAATAGACTTCCGCATAGATATCATTCTAGATACTCTTCGTATCTCTATTCCGCTGTATAGAATGGCACCAGCAGAGTTAAAAGAGTTGAAAGAACAGTTGAAACATATATTAGATAAAGGTTTATCCGACCAAGTGTCTCACCTTGGGATGCTCCGTTCTTATTTGTGAGAAATAAGGATAGTTCCCTTAGGATGTGTATAGACTATCGTCAATTAAATAAGGTGACCATCAAGAATAAATATCCTCTCCCAAGGATATATGATATTTTTTACCAACTTCAGGGTGAATTGATCTCAGATCAATTTACCATTAGTTGAAAGTTAGATATCCCAAAGACAACTTTTAGAACCAGGTATGGGCATTTTAAGTTTTTGGTTATGTCATTTGGTTTGACCAATGCGCCTACAACAATCATGGATCTTATGAACAAATTCTTCAAACCTTAATTAGATCTGTTTGTCATCGTCTTCATTGATGACATACTAATTTATTCAAGGAATAAAGAAGATCATGGTAGTCACCTCAGGATTGTTCTTCAAACTTTGAAAGATAAGGAGCTATATACCAAGTTCTCCAAGTGTAAGTTTTGGCTTAAGCCTGTGGCATTATTGGGCCACATCGTTTATGGTGATGGGATTAAAGTTGATAACCAAAAGATAGAAGCAGTTCAGAGTTGGCCTAGACCCACATCTCCAAAAGATATAAGGAGTTTCTTGGGTTTGGTTGGCTATAATAGGAGATTTGTTGAAAGGTTTTCATCTATATCGTCTCCTTTGACCAAGCTAACTCAGAAGACAGTCAAGTTTCAATTGTCTGAAGCTTCTGAGAAAATCTTTTAGTAATTGAAAAAGAGATTGACTACAGCTCCGGTTTTGACCTTACAAGAGGGTACTTAAGGTTTTGTGGTGTACTATGATGCATCGAGAGTTGGTTTGGGTTGTGTGTCTATGCAGAATGTCAAGGTTATTGCTTATGCCTCTAGACAGTTGAAGTCTCATGAGAAGAATTATCCGACTCATGACTTAGAATTGGTTGTAGTGGTTTTTTCTTTGAAAATATGGTGTCACTACTTATATGGTGTTCATGTTTACATATTCGCTGATCACAAGAGCTTCCAATAATTGTTCACTCAGAAGGATCTAAATCTCAGACAGAGGAGGTGGTTATAATTACTCAAGGATTATGACATTAGTATTATTTGCCACCCAGGTAAGGCTAATGTAGTTGATGATACCTTAAGCAGGTTATTCATGGGGAGTACCGCCCATGTTAAGGAAGAAAAATGGGAGTTAACTAAAGACGTGCACATACTTGCACACCTCGGAGTCATACTTATGGATTCAAAAGAAGGAGGAATAGTGGTGACCAATGGGGCTGAGTCATCATTAGTGTTAGAGGTGAAAGAGAAGCACGACCAAAATCCCATTTTTCTTGACTTGAAGGCAAATGTTCATCAGCAAAGAGTACTAGCTTTTGAACAAGGGGGAGCTGGTGTGCAGAAGTATCAAGCTACTTTATGTGTACCTATGGTGGATGGACTCCAAGGGAGGATCATGGAGGAAGCTCATAGCTCCAGATATTCCATTCATCTAGGTTCCACCAAGATGTACCGCATTTTGAGATAGGTATACTAGTGGGAAAGCATGAAGAATGATATTGTTGGGTTTGTTGCCAAATGCCCAAATTGCCAGCAAGTTAAGGTGGAACACCAAAGGCCTTTAGGTTTCGCTCATAATATAAAACTTCCAGAAAGGAAGTGGGAGATGATTAATATGGACTTTATCACATGATTTCCAAGGTCTCGCACGCAGCATGATTCTATTTGGGTGATTATAGATAGAATGACAAAGTCTGCCCATTTCTTGCCGGTAAGGACTACCTATTCGGTTGAGGATTATTCTAAGTTGTACATTCAAGAGGTGGTGAGACTTCATGGAGTTCCGGTCTCCATTATTTGAGAAAGAAGTGCACAATTTCCTGCTCAATTCTGGAAGTCTTTCCAGGAGGGTTTGGGTTCGAAAGTGAACTTCAGCACTAGTTTTCATCCTTAGATGGATAGAAAAGCATAGTGTACTATATAGAAGATACCTTGAGGGCTTGTGTGTTTGATTTCAAATGGAATTGGGGTGATCACCTACCTCTCATTGAGTTTGCTTACAAAAATAGCTACCATTCAAGCATACAATTGGCTCCATACGAAGCTCTTTATGGGAGACGATGCAGATCTTCTATTGGCTAGTTCAAAGTTGGTGAATCAGGGCTTCTAGGACCAGGTCTAGTTCACCACGCTATAGAGAAGGTGAAAGTTATTAAAGAGAGATTAAAAATGGCACAGAGTCACAAAAAGTCCTACATAGATGTTAGGAGAAGGTCGTTAGAGTTTGAGGTGCATGATTGGGTGTATCTAAAAGTTTCACCCATGAAGGGTGTATGAGGTATGTTATAAAGGGGAAACTTACCGGTATGTTGGTCCTTACAGAATCTCCAAGAGAGTTGGAAATGTAGCTTATGAGTTGGATCTACCCCAAGAGTTAGCAGCGGTTAATCTGGAATTTCATATTTCTATATGAAGAAGTGTTTGGGTGATCCTTCGTTGATTGTACCAACTGTGAATGTTGGGATTAAGGATAGCTTATCCTATGTAGAGATTCTAGTTCAGATTTTAGATCGTCAAGTTCGCAAGTTGAGAACTAAGGAAGTTGCATCAGTCAAGGTCCTTTGCAGGAACTAATTTATTGAAGAAGCAACATAGGAAGCTGAGGAGGATATGAAGAAGAGATATCTACATCTCTTTGAATTCGGAGAGAATGCAGATCAAGGTACTAAATTCTCTCCTTACCACTCTATATGACTATGTGTAATAATGTTATTACTTTCCTTTGTTTGTTGAGTGTTGAAATGATGTTACTATCCTTAGCCTAGTGAAAAAGTTCTCATTCGAGGGCAAATGTTCCAAAGGGGGAGCTATTGTAACATCTCGCAACCCGTAATAACTAGGATTAAACAAAGAAACTAAAAATAGTTATTTTTGGAAAGAATAGGAAAAATCTGGAAAATTTCCCAAGTGTAAAAAGTGGGTTTTGGTCATTTTCAAACATACATAACTTCTATATCATGATGAGTTAAGGTCGGTTCTTTATATGGATGGAAAACCCTTAGAGAGATTTTTCCAACGCTGCCAAGTTTATCCAATCAGGAATCCGAAGGGCGAAGTTGTCTTTTCCTTACCCAATTATTTTCATTTGTTTTTGGGTAATATATTGGGGTCTAAAACAAGTTAGGGTTTTGAGAGAAGAGAAAAGAAGAGGAGAAGGGAGAAGAAGAAGCAAGAATGTTCAAGATCGTCAAAGTTTGACTTGTGGAAATTGGTCCGGGGTGATCAATATTAATGTATGTGGAATCTTTAGTGTTGGATTAATTCACCCACACACCAGTTGTTTCAATTTAGTAATATATGAGTTGATTTCATGCTAGAAGTTAAGTTCTTGAAGTAAAATTTTGAATTCTTGTTGATTGAACTGTTGGCTGCCATTGTTGGTTGAATTCTTGTTTCTTTGAGTTATTTTTGAGTTGATGTCGGTGGATATTGAGAGTACCAATAGTCCTAGGTGTTTTGTGAAAGAACTAGGAAGGTTTGGCGGGTTTGGAGATGGAAAAACTAGTTGACTAATTCGTCAAACGCACTTGGGTAGGGTAAGGCATGGCACGCCTGCACTGCGCTAGCAACTGGCCCCAGTAAACAAAGGCTTGCGCGGCGCGCCACCAATGCGCCAGAACCAAGCCTCAGTCAACTGAGGCTGGTGCGGCGCACCACCAGTACGCCATACCTGACATTTTTCGTTCAGTGTTCGTAGTTTAGTTCTTCTTAGTTAGTCCAAGGTACATTAACCTTTCCAGTGATCCTAATTACTTCAAATGATTTCTAAACACCTAGAAATCATTAAAGAACTTAAATCATAACCTTTAATCCATAATTCAATTCAAGGAAAGTTAAGATCAAAGGAAGTCAAGCTTAAAAGTTAAGAAGCAAAGTCAAAGTGAGTTCCTAAAGTTTCTGAGAGTCTTTAACAAACATCATTTTTAACTTTGTTTTAAGGCTCAAGTCACAAGTTAAGCATGAGTAAAAAGTTGAGTTCATTCTCAAAAGTTATAACGAGACTAACTAATCCCTAAGATTTACGAATGTTTTCACATTCAAGCAAGTAATGAGCCTTCAAGCTAGTTTTCAGACAAAAGTAATAGCTTTATAAAATGAAGCAAGCAGGGAAACTATGATTTCCAAGAGAGCTTTTAAATCTAAGTTTTGAGCACTAACCTCAAACCACACAATTAGTATGTTATATATGCATAAGAGCCAATATAATTTGAGATTAGTATTAAGCACTGATTTCGGGATGCGAGTTCATATTAACTAAAGTCTCCATGAAAATCATGTAGCCATCATGCGTAGAAAAGGGTCATACTTTTTAGATGAACCCTTTTGAACATATACTAGTGGATCCATTAGGCAGTTCAGGTCCTATACCTTGGCATGGTTAAGATGGCCTTGCAGCGTGGGCCAAGTAACATTGTATCATCACTATAGCTGTTGAGTGGTGGTTATCGGTTAGAGAAGCTTCCACAGAAGTTATTGTATTTTCATATATTTGTATTTTTACATACATCTCAGAGATTATTTGTACCCTTGTGTGCAGTCAGAGTTTTCAACATGTTTTCAGTTAGTTTTTCTTTATATTGCACATTACCTTTAAATAGCAATATATTGAAATGAGTAGTTATTCATGAGTTGATAAGAGAAAGGTAACGTCTTTTATTACTCCTTTACAGCTTAAGTTTGTTTTAGCATTTCGACTCTCATACTCGTACATTCAATGTACTGATGCCCGTTGGCCTGCATCGTATCATGATGCTGAAGCAGGTAACTAGGGTCAGCAATTGGTGTGCTATTGATCCAGTGAGAAGCTCTGAGTTAGTGGTGAGTCTCCTTGCATCCACATGACTACTTTTTATTATTTTCAAACATTTTTAGTTATCGAATGTTGTGGGATTCGTCCTAAAATTCATCTTAGTATATTTAGAGGCTTCATAGACATATTGTGTTAGTTTTGGGCCTTTTCATTTCATTTGTAAATGATGAGACTTAAGTGTCATTATGGATAGACTATTATAGTTTAAATATTTCCCTTGAAATGTTCCTTACTTTTTATATTGAGTAAAGTTAAGTCATACACTGACATAAGTAAGCCAGGCCAAGGTTCGGTTCAAGGACAACAATTGTCATTGGGTGCCGACCACATCCAGAGTGTAGGCTTAGAGCGTGACAGATCTTGAGTTGTTGTATTGATATTAAGGGTCATTGATGCTCAACTTTAACATGTTAACCAATCAACAACTACAAACAAGGATAGCAAAATTCTTTTCTCTTACCAATATAATTCTTTAAGGAAATATTACTTCTTGGTGATCCTGAACCCGTAGTGCAGTAAGAGTTATGGCTTCCTCAAGAATAATCTGCCTTAATCCATCTATGTTAAAGGAAGCCACATAACAACCAAAAGTCGTATCATTTTCTTTACCCGCTAGAATCTCATTTCAATATTCACAAAACTTCTCATCCTCGTATTAATTGGCTTTAATATGTGTTACCATAAAGACTTGAGCTGAACATAAGCAAATAATGACTCTGAGTTTCTCGCGCTATTTTAATACTTGTATCCCTGATTATGTGCAAATTCTAGGCTAAAATTCCTTGCACATGATTTATTTTCCCTTGTATAAGTAGCCATGGTTCGGCAATTTCACATGCCTCGTCCAGCCTGCATGTCCTAAAAGAAGTCTATTGTTATATTATCTGGACTCTCCAACACTTCCACTGCTTCACCAGCTAAAGGTCATTTCACGTGAGCATTATGTTCCATATAACCTATGGATTTCCTTTTCAATGCATCTATATAAACAATTGTGTTTCCCAGATGACGCCGAATAGTAAAATTTGACATTGACATAGAGTAGTTTTTTCCATCAACGAAAATTTAAGGATAAAATCTCTTTTTTTGGAACCTACATATCAAGTTCTTGCGATTTGTATAATTCGCATTGGTTTCGTTGTATAAGAGTGCTTCCGAACTTATGCAAATACCACTGTAAGCACCTTAAAATATGAGAGGTCGGTCCAGCTCATGCTTATCTAGATATCTCGAAGCATAACTATCACTTGATCTATCTTAATGAGAACACATTATACCACTACTACTTCAACTAATGGGCCCTATAATCTGGTTGTAATGAGTGTAACTACCTTATAGTGTACCCTTCCATGGCCCTGCCTTATACTTGTCCTTTTCCATCAATTGGCAAAGACTATTACATGCCAAATGCGATGTTTTATGCCCCCTAAACCTCTGGACTGTAATTGATATCACAATATCAACTCTAAATCATGTGGTAATAAGATAAACAAGTTAGATTCAGCTAATAAAATCCTAATTGCTACACAGGTGTAGAGGAATAAGAATGAAAGACAAGACACGTCATATCACGTCATCACAGAATCATGATTATAGAAATGGCCGGCAACATAACCATAATTAAGATTCTACTACTAATGTGTGCTCCATTAGTCACAAAAATAACCTAATGCTCTGATACCAACTTTTTCATGACCCAATTAAGGATCATGACTGGCACTAGGGGAAGAATCCCAAAGCAAGCCTTAGCAATAATTTTATAGAAAATCAGGTAGAGTTTTCTCTATTTTTGGGCATATCCTAAAATTACCTATATAACAAATCAATAACGCAGCCAAGCAGTCTCATCATTAATCCACTTTATTCATCAATAGACTATTTAAAGAGTAAAAATACTAATTAGAACTACAAACATAAGAAGTCTCATACTCGACACAAGTTTACAATACTAAAGAAAACTCATAACTTCTAGTAAAAGGAATGACTATGAAGCGACTCTAAAAATTCTAAGAAAAATTTATAACAACTAAATAATTATTTTCTATGCGAAAAAGTGCGAGTCCCACTAGGAATTATTAATAAGTGCTAATGCCCTTAGCGGTTTTGATGATCTCCTCACTAATGCAGGGACCCGGTCCTCTACAGAGTATAAAATACTCGTCCAGTAGCAACAATGCTATCCAGCTATAAAAAGGTGTCTGTGTCAGGAAGTTGGTGAAGCTGCAATGTGTTACACCAACCAGAAGTAATGAGGTTGTTTGTATGAAGGATAATAATTCTTCATGGTATATATTCAATAACAAACCACAATATTGATCATTCATTCAAAGAGAGAGACTTTCAAGCTTCAAAACATCAAGGGACCCAATAAAGTGCTTCAAGTGCTTCTTATACTAGTTGTAGTTTTGATTGCTTGTATTAGTACTAATAGTGTAGGAATCGATTCGCTTGTGAAACAAACATTTCAAACTTCTTGAATCATTGTAAGATCTAGGTTAATGAGTAACTTAGGATCTTAATTTTGAAGTCTATATTGATTAGTTAGGATTAGTATAGCGAGCAGTGTATTGTATATGTTCTTGCTCATCTAAAATATAAGATGTATTGCTTAATGTAGATATTAGAACGCTAAACTTATTTTGTATTTTTTTTTTAGTTTTGCTTGGAGAAGATTAGTAAACAGTTTGAAAAGTCCTATTGAGACAGGTCTTGGTTTTACTCCCTTGATCAAGGAGGTTTCTACGTAATGTTATGTGTTGAATCTTTACTTCAACATTTAATTTACTTGGTATTAGTGTAACTGCATTGAGGACCTGGTCCCATAGATACTGATGGACACATATATTCTAAGAAGTGGTATTAGATCTTGACTTTTACTTTGGTTAACACCAAGAAAAGATAAGATCCTGAAAGAATGGTCGCCCACCAAACATGGAGGAAAGACATACGTCTACTCGACCACCCTACTTCAATGGGAAATATTATGGTTGGTGGAATAATTGTATGCATGATTATATCTATGCAGAAGACTCTGAGTTATGGGACATTATCGTTGATGGACCATACATCCCTACAAAGGAAGTGAAGGACAGAGAGATCACTACCATGGTGGCCAAAACCAGAAAAGATTACAATGAGGCTGACAGAAAGAAGATTGAAAAGAACTACAAAGAAAAAAAGATTCTCGTATGTAGGTTTGGAGCGGATGAGTACAAAAAATTTTCTGTATGAATGACTACCAAGGAGATTTGGGACTGCCCATGAAGGAACTCAGCGAATGAAGGAGTCAAAGGTTGACATGCTCACCACTCAGTACGAGAATTTTTCTATGAAGGAAGGTGAAACCAACTTTGAGATGAATTCAAGGTTCACAGCTACCACTAAATAGCTGAGATGACTAGACGAGCCTATCCTTTTTAGTAAGCAAGTCCGAAAGATTCTCAAAGTAATTCCCAAATCCTAGGAAAGTAAGGCGGATGCTATTACAAAAGCTAAAGATCTAGCGACTCTACCTATGGATGAACTGATAGGGAATCTTCAAACCTATGAACTGAACAAGAACTAGGGTACAACTGTGAAGGAAGGTAAAATGGAGAAATCCATAGCCTTGAAATCATCTCCAAGTGAGGTGGCAGAGAAGGAAGCAGAAATGGCTTATGTTATCAAAAGGTTTTCAGAGATCCTAAAGAAGAATGATGGCTTCCAAAAGAAGGCCTCTACTAGCAGAACAACCACTACTAATGATCTCTGTCATAAGTGCAACAAGCCTGTCCACTTCATGAGAAACTCCCCCAATCAAAAGCAAGAAACTTATGAAAATAGACAATGCAAGAAGTACCTGGTCCCAGACCACGCACGGAGGAAGGCTCATGCAGATTAGATGGTGAGAAAGGCCTTTGCTGTTTGGGGAGATGATTTATGTGAGTCACAAAAAAATGCTGAAAGCCATGAGAGTGTCTCAATGATGGCCATTGAAGATGATGAGAGTGCTTTTAACTCCATCGTTTTATTAATGAAAAAATTAGATGACCAGGAAGATAAAAATGAGGTAACTCTGTTCGACATTAAAGATGATATAGATATTATTCCTGTTGAAAACCTAAGGATACTTGTTGCTTTGATTATTGACTCTATTGATGAACGAACATTTTAAAACTTAATGTTAAATGAAAAGTGAAGTATGAGAGTGAAAATTTAGCTCTTATGTCTCAAGTTTCTGAAATGAATGTCAAGATAAATATTCTAGAGACCAGCAGCACGACAATTGATAAGGACACTGGTACCTCTGAGGGTGGAAAGCGAAAACTTAGTGTCATTGAGGAGGAATTGAAAGAATAACATAAAAAAATTTCGTCTAAGTTTGTCGCCTCTCTAGAAAACAATGCTCAACCGAGGAGAGATCTGACTAAGAAGAAGGAAGAGTTAAATCACTCTTTAATGTGAACTGACTCATCCAAAATTCTCTCTAAGTTATCTAGTCAGAGTTTCAATTGCAAGAAGGGGATGGGATGCAGACCAATAGAACCCTCTTATAACCTTCATAGAAAATATGTGTTTGTAGCTTACAATCTGTATTGCGCACACTGTGGTCGCAATGGTCATCTGAAAGAGAAATGTGAGACTTTGAGAAAAGTAAAAGAAAAGCATGAGAAATTTGTTATATCTATAATTAATGGTAAAAGGTAACACGGAGCACCTGGTTCCCATTACCATTTCAGTAAGAACACGTCACACCCTAGACATGAAGGTTTCTTATTAAGCCTTTAGATAGTATTGGGATCTCCATTTGAAGTGGGTTCCCAAATCTAATGAGTAATTCTTGTGTAGAAAAGGGGAAGGAGTCAATGTTGGTACATGGACAGTTGATGCTCAAAGCACATGACTGGAGATACTTCAAACTTCCTCTCTTTAAAAGCACACCAGGGTTGGGGTATGTCATTTGGTGGTGGTAAAAATGGTCATATCCTTGGTATTGGCAGGATAGGAAAATCTGTTGATAATTTGATAAATAATGTTCTTTACGCGGATGGACTGAAATACAATCTTTTGAGTATGTCCCAAATGTGTGACAAAGGGAATGAGGTAAAATTCATGGTTGTTAAATGTTTGGTTACAAATTGTTTGACCAAACGGGTTGTTATGACTGCTATTAGAGTCAACAATGTGTATGTCGCAAATCTTGATTCTTTTGAAGGAGATGGTATGTCGTCCCTAAGTGCTCAAACTGATGATGCAAGTCTGTGGCATCGATTACTAGGTCATGTGAGTACCTCATTGTTGAACAAGTGTAACAACCCTAAAAATGAATAGGATCAAGACTTAGCTTTTTCAAGAATGCTTGTGATTAGACCAAGATCCACACGTATTGATACGCGTAGAACCAGACCTCAGAACCCTTACTACGACGAAGCCAAGTAACTTGGGGAGTTAATTGAGCTTGGAAAGGTTGGAACCAACCATGTGAGGCTTGCGAAAACGAAGATTTAATTGAAAGAGTTTTTACCGGACTAAAAAGAAGAAATCTTAAGTTTTGAGGGTCCAAGGGTAAAATGGTCTTTTCCAAGCCAAGGGTAATATTGTAATTACCCTGAGGAAATTAATTAATTTGTTTAAGGTATTTCGGGTGGGGCAACCCGAATTGACCCATTTCTCGCAAATGGGGTCACTCGGGTTCGAGCCCCACTAGAAGCAAGATTTAACTTGCTTTTATGTTAATGTGTTAACTTAGTTTTTAATAAATAATCAATATTAGCTGATTCAGGAAAAATAAATCAGATTTTTATTAATTTGATTTAATTATTAGGTTGACTAATTCATACCCACAAAGTCCTACTTCTACTAGACTTCTATCTCCCATTTCCCCCGCTCTCTCTTGCACGATTTCTCTCTCTCTTTCACTCTCTTTTTCTTGGCTGAAAACGTGAGAAAACAATCAGCAAAAGAAAAATAAAGTAAAGGCAAAAGTTCATCAACAACTTGAAAGATAGAAACACAAAAGATAAAGCAATCCGGTAACGTTAAGCGAAACGTACTACACTAGTCGGATAAGGTGTGACTTTGGGTGTGTGGACTGATTGGTGGAGGAGTTCTTGGGCAGCATTCTGAACAGTTAACAAGAAAACAAAGGTATGGGTTTTCTTACTCTTGGTCCCTTTCCCAAGAGACCCTTAAGACTCAGATAATTCTATTTCGAAACTAGGATTGTTCCCCATTTCATGCTCCCTGTCATTAGCTCCCAACGAATGTAGGTTGGTATGAATGCTGGTAGACTTAGGATTATGTGACGTTTGTGTTGAATGTTAATGTATTGGATGTACGTTAATTCATGAAAAGACAAACATGTGTGTGTTCGAATTAAGAAAAAAAATGTGTATGGCATGTTGAGTCTCGGCCTAGAGGCTTGATTTTGTTAATGTTTTGTTTGTTGTTTTATGTACACTAATTGAAGTAAATGTGATTTTCATGTGACATGAAGGGTGGCTGAATTGAGGAGTAAACATCTTGGTTAAGAATTCGTGAAAAAAATGTATTAAACAACGCACCAAATGAACTATGTATTGCTCCATAAATTCACGAACAAATGGAGATAAAAATGAGTAAAGAAGATGCCTTAAATTTCCAGCATTATGTTGATACATCTCTGCCAAATTAAGTTGTTTAGAATGTTAAGAAAAATAAAGAAAAATAGGTGAGGTCATTGAGGGTCGAACCCGAGACCTCACCCCTTTAAAATACCCCAAAATTAAAGAAGAAATATTTGTATGGTGAGGGGGATTCGAACCTGTCTTGGCTGGGAAATAAGTGTGAAGAAAAGAAAATAAGAAATGAGAGGGGTGGGATTCGAACCCACACCCTCTCGGTTAGAAACCAAGGAAAAGGAAAAATAAAGAAAAATTATGAGAGGCGTGGGAATCGAACCCACGACCTCTATGCGGATGGGGGAAGATAAAAATAAATGAAATGAGGCTGGGGGGATTCGACCCCACAACCTCACAGTCAACTCCAAATAGTCAACTTTCAAAAAGGAGAATAAAATAAAGAGGTTGTGGGGGTTCGATCCCACAACCTCTCGGCCTTAAGTGAATGGAAGGGAAGGGAAATTAAAGGATAATTTAGTGTGGCTGAGGGGACTCGACCTCGGGTCCCAAAGCCTCACATGAACCGAAATAAATTAAAGAAAAACGAAAATGGGGTTGTGGGGGCTTGAACCCACAACCCCTCGGCCAATACAAGAGAGATTTTAAGTAGAAAAGTAAACCTTCAATGTAAACATTGTGATTTGACTTAGAGTTAAAATGTTATGACCATTAGAATAAAATCAATTAATAATGTAAATGACATTCAATTGATTCAATACTTGGGATTCCTTGCCCAAACTTCCGTTTGATACATAAGTCATACGTGAACAAATCATCCAAGAATAATGCCACCTACTTAGATCAAATTCAAGATCTTGGCATAACTACAAGATACATAAGTCTTGTACTACATAATCTTAGGAATGTAAGAATTACTTAACGAACTACGAATGAAGCCTCATGGCTTGTGTGTTTATACTCATAAGTCTAACATACGTTCAAAAGTAAGTGAACCTAAGATGTATGAAGTGGAATGATGAACCCTAGAGGGGTTAAGTAAGGGTGTGAGACACACCAAATGGCCAAGTGCATTGGCATATGACGAAATGAACATACACGTAATGAGAGGTGAATAACTAAGAAAAACAAAGATGCAAATGATGATGAATGTGGTGACAACATGATATGAGGCTAATGTAAATGAGGAGAGTAATCTCAAATGAGCCTAAGTAAAGGTTACCAACATGTATTCACCTATGAGAGTGTAAGATAATGAAGAGACCAGTCTCTATGAACACTCTAATGAGAGTATTGAGCTTAACACACTTAATACGAATGATGAGATGAGAGATTATCTAATGAGCTACGATGTCCTCATACTAGAAGTTAGCTTCCATGACGTATGAGATGAATGAAATGGAACTTTATACTGAGCACCGATAGACTAGCTATGAGCGGTGATGCCTTCTTTCGGGAAGGGCGGAGGTTCACGTAACTCTCATGAGATGAGACTGTCCGGCTTGCCGGGTATGGGTCTCCTTATATCTCCTAGTCTTCGAACCTATACTGCCAATATAGGGATCTGGCGGGGTTAAATTCCCATGTACGCTAGCATGTTATTGGATCACTTTGGCCGGTGATTCCACCTCTTTTCGGTGTGGGGGAGACACTGGATTTCATGATGCTCACATGATCTATGTCGGTTAAAGTTAAAGTTCCCAATGAATGAATGAGGCCAGCCTCAAATGATGCACATAATGAAATGAATGAATACCAAAGGTGTTAGGATAGGATAATCAAAAGGTGAGTTAGATTCAAATAATGACATTAGGTCATTCTTGGTCATTGCACAACGAACCTAATGAAAGTCTTAAACTACATCCTAGGTATAACTGGTGGTTACACTGGACTATGAACGAAATGAAATTAAGTACGTATGAATGAATGAAGCAGACTCTGCGTTTGCTAATGAAGACTCCCTAGTTGAGGTCCCATATGTTGAGCCCTCATTTCTGGGATGTATTAATGTCAAGTCCATGATTCCAAGGTCTCATGGCATATGAATGAATGATATGAACGAAGTTATGTGCTACATGTAAAAGGTATTGTATGTTGTATGATATGTGCTATGTGTAAATGTTATGTGCTATGAGTATATGTGATAAGTATGATGATGTATGTTATGACTTTCCTAATCCATATTTGGAAAGCTCACTGACTTTCCTAATCCAAATTTGGAACGTTCACTAACTTTCCTAATCTCAATTTGGCAAGTCCACTGACTTGACTCCCAAAAATCATGTTGTTAGGAAAGAGCTATTCTTTGTCATGCATGTCCTTGGTGTGTGCTTGCATATACCCATACTAAGTACAAGTGTGTACTAACCCTATACAAACTCTACTATTTTAGGTGCAGGCACAGGTGGACGGTAGAGCTACAGGATCATTGCTACAGTTATCCAGACGTCCAGCATTCATCCGGTTTTTGGTAGGTCCTCATGCTTTCAAGGATGCTACTGTTTATGTTCTAGCTTAGTTTAGGAGTTGAGCTAGTGGAGCATGTTCCACTAGAGTTTCTTTCTTATTTTATTCAGACTTATGTTATTGAACTATTTCTTTCATTTGATTATCTCTTAATGACTAGTTGGTTGATGTTGAACGAATTACGAATGTATTATAAATGTTTAGTAAGTAATGTTTAGAAACAAAAAGTTTCAAATTTTCCGCTAAAATTAACCTATGTAAAGTAAGAATGACGTAAGTAGGCTTGTCTGCGACCTCTGATAGGTCAACGACGCCGGTCTCGTCTGGGGTCTAGATTCCAGTCGTGACAAAGTTGGTATTAGAGCACTAGGTTAAATTATGAAAATAATAAGTTCACATCAACCACATTGAGTAGTTTCTAAGTCATGGTAGTGAAGTGCACCACTATCCTGGATTAGAGACTGCATGATGCATAGGAAAATTTCCCTTCTTCTGATCTTATCGTGCTTTTTTGAATGCCTGAATTTTGGGTGTTATGAGAGTGTCTAACATCAATACTTTTTGTTTTTCTAGAAGATGAACTCTAGGAGAGGAAATGGCCAGAGGAGAGGAGGAGCAGCTGCTAGGGGTAATCAGGATCTACCCCAGGCTCCAGATGAAGGAGTGGCCATGCCAGTTAACCCAGCTGGGTTGACTGATGCAGAGGTGCGGGCATCTTTGGCCTAAATGGCACAGGCCATAACTATGCCGGCCCAGGCTATGACTGCCCAGGTCAACAGACAGGATGTTCAGAGGGAGAACCCACCAGTTCGTAGCATGGCTGACAGGCTGAGGGATTTCACGAGGATGAATCCTCCCATTCTCACAGGGGCTAAGATATCGAAGGATCCTCAGGAGTTTTTAGATGAGGTGCATAAGATTCTGGTAGCTATGGGGGCCAGATGTTTAGAAGGCTGAGCTGGCTTCCAATCAGCTCAAGGATGTTGCACAGACTTGGTGCAAGATGTGGCAAGATAGCCGTGTCTTAGTTGGAGTACCAGTCACATGGGAGCTGTTCAAGACAGCATTTCTGGAGAGATTCTTTCCCAGGGAGATGAGGGAGGCCAAGGTTGAGGAATTCATCAACCTCAAACAAGGCTCCATGACAGTCAGGGAGTATTCCCTGAAGTTTGTTAAGCTGTCAAGGTATGCTACTTCCCTGGTTTCTAACAACAGGGATGAGATGAGTAGGTTCCTCACAGGAATCAATGGAGACCTGGAGGAGGAGTGTCGATCTGCTATGCTCCATGATAATATGGATCTTTCCAGGTTGATGGTGCATGTCAAGCAGGTAGAGGACAGCCGCAGAAAAAGAGGTGTTCGTGATGCTAGGAGGCCCAGGCCTCAAGACCAAGCAGTACCCAGTCATGGAGGCCACAGGAATAACTTTGGCGTCCATGAGCAGCCAAGGTTCAAAAAGGGGCAACAGAGTTCTGGGAATTCTAATCCTCAGAGGAGTACTACACCTAAAGGAGGCAGACCTGAGCCCAAGAAGGGAAATGGAGGTGAGATGCAGCGTACTAAGAAGAATTGTGCTAAGTGTGGCCGAGCTCATAGTGGAGAGTGCAGACAAGGCACTAATGCCTGCTTCGGTTGTGGTAAGAGTGGACACATGGTCAGAGACTGCCCACAGAACAGAGGTCAGGCTGGAGGTAATATTCAGCCTAGGCCTAACCCACAGGGTGCAGCAGCAGCCGAGCCTCCTAAGAGGAACAGGTTCTATGCCCTGAAGGGCAGAGAAGAGCAGGAGAAGTCCGTTGATGTGGTCATAGGTATGCTGCAAGTATTCTCAACTTCTGTTTATGCTTTACTTGATCCAGGGTCTACACTTTCCTTTGTAACTCCTCTGCTTGCTCTTACTTTTGAGGTATTTCCTGAAGTTCTACATGATCCTATAGTGGTTAGTACACCTTTGGGAGAGAATGTAAGAACTGATAGAGTATACAAAGATTGCCCAATAGTTGTGACTGGTAAAACTATGTGTGCAAACCTGGTTGAGTTACCCATGCATGATTTTGATGTTATTCTTGGCATGGATTGGCTTCACAGTTGTTATGCTTGCTTAGACTGTTGTAGTAGAGTGGTGAGGTTTCGCTTTCCTAATGAAGAAGAGTTAGTCTGGGAGGGGACAATTCGAGTCGTCCTAACCCCTTGATTTCTAACCTTAAGGCCAATAAAATGATGTCCAAGGGGTTATTGTGTCATCTTGTGAGTGTTAATGATTTAGATCATGACATTCCTTCCATAGACTCAGTACCTGTAGTGAATGAGTTCTTAGATATGTTCCCTGATGATTTACCTGGAGTCTCTCCCCTTCGAGAGATTGACTTCGGTATCGATTTAGAACCCGATACTAAACCAATCTCAATTCCTCCTTACAGAATGGCTCCAGCGGAATTCAAAGAGTTGAAGCTGCATTTAAAAGATCTCATTGACAAGGGTTTCATTCAACCGAGCATATCCCCTTGGGGCACTCCAGTGTTGTTTGTAAAGAAGAAGGATGGAACCCTTAGAATGTGTATCGATTATCGGCAGCTCAACAAAGTCACTATAAACAATAAGTATCCACTCCCCAGAATAGATGATCTGTTTGATCAACTCCAAGGGTCTAGTTTCTTCTCTAAGATTGATCTTCGTTCAGGGTATCATCAGCTTAGGGTTAGGGATGGAGATATCCCAAAGACAGCCTTTCGTACCCGCTATGGTCACTATGAGTTTTTAGTCATGTCATTTGGTCTCACGAATGCACCTGCTGCATTTATGGACCTCATGAACAGGGTCTTCCGTGAATACCTTGACTCTTTCGTCATAGTATTCATTGATGACATTCTCATCTTCTCTAAGACCAAGGAAGAGCATGAACAGCATTTGAGACTAACCTTGCAGGTACTTAGACAGCATCAGTTGTATGCCAAATTCAGCAAATGTGAATTCTGGCTGAGATCAGTGACCTTCCTGGGGCATGTTATGTCCGATCAGGGCGTGGAGGTGGATCCCAGAAAGACTGAGGCTGTGAAGAACTGGCTAAAACCTCTTACTCCTACTGATATCCGTAGCTTTTTGGGATTGGCTAGTTACTATCGCAGGTTTGTGGAGGGCTTTTCTTCCATTGCTGCCCCATTGACAACTTTGACTAAGAAGAAAGCCAAGTTCGAATGGACGAAGACTTGTGAGAAGAGTTTCCAGGAGCTCAAGGACAGACTCACTTCAGCCCCGGTGCTTACCTTGCCTAAGTGTGGTGAGAACTACACTGTTTATTGTGATGCATCTAGGGTTGGTTTGGGTTGTGTACTTATGCAGGTTGGTAAGGTGATAGCCTATGCATCTAGACAACTCAAGGTTCATGAAAAGAATTATCCCACTCATGACCTGGAGTTGGCAGCTGTGGTATTTGCACTGAAGCTGTGGAGGCATTATCTGTATGGGGTGCATGTAGATGTGTTCACAGACCATAAAAGTCTCCAATACGTGTTCACACAGAGGGAGTTGAATCTACGTCAGCGGAGATGGTTGGAGTTGTTGAAAGATTATGACATGAATGTGCACTATCATCCAGGTAAGGCTAATGTTGTAGCTTATGCTTTGAGCAGGATGAGCATGGGAAGTACAGTTCACGTTGAGGATGAGAAGAAGGAGCTGGTCAAAGATGTACACAGACTGGCCAGACTAGGTGTGCGTTTGGTTGACTCCACCAGTGGGGATGTTTTAGTTCATCCTAGTTCTGAACCATCCTTGGTAGTTGAAGTCAAGCAGGGTCAGCATCTAGATCCCGTGTTGATGGAGCTGAAGGACTCAGTGCTGATGAAGATGAATGAGTCTTTCGCTTTGGGAGGTGATGGCATACTTAGGTATCAGGACAGGCTGTGTGTGCCAGATGTGGATGATTTGCGGACCAGGATTGTTGCAGAGGCCCATGGTTCCAGATATTCTATACATCCAGGTTCCACCAAGATGTATCATGATCTCAAGCAGAATTATTGGTGGGATGGCATGAAGAAGGACATTGCAGAATATGTGGCCAAGTGTCCTAATTGTCAGCAGGTTAAGGCAGAGCATCTTAAGCCTGGTGGTCTGACGCAGATTATTGAGGTTCCGACTTGGAAATGGGAGGCCATTAATATGGACTTCGTGGTTGGGCTTCCGAGGACTAGGAGGCAGCATGACTCTATATGGGTTATTATGGACAGATTGACTAAGTCTGCCCACTTTATCCCTGTAAAGTCTACTTACAGAGCCGAGGATTATGCGAGGCTCCACATTGATGAGATTGTGAGATGGCATGGGATTCCCTTGTCTATTATTTCAGACAGAGGATCTCAGTTTACTTCTCATTTCTGGAGATCTTTCCAGAAGAGCTTGGGCACGCAGGTGAAGCTTAGCACTGCCTTTCACCCTCAGACAGATGGGCAGGCAGAGCGCACCATTCAGACATTGGAGGATATGTTGAGGGCGTGTGTGATTGACTTTGGAGGTAACTGGGATGACCATCTGCCTTTGATAGAGTTCTCGTATAATAATAGCTATCACTCTAGCATTGGGATGGCCCCGTTTGAGGCATTGTATGGTAGGAGGTGTAGATCTCCAGTTGGGCGGTTCGAGGTTGGAGAGTCATCCATTTTGGGGCCGGAGATCATTCATGAGGCCTTAGAGAAGGTCAGAATGATTAGCGACAGGTTGGCTACTGCGTACAGTCGACAGAAGTCATATGCTGATAATAGAAAGCGACCCTTAGAGTTTGATGTTGGTGACCAGGTTTACTTAAAAATATCACCTATGAAAGGGGTGATGATATTTGGTAGGAAGGGGAAGCTGAGTCCGAGATATGTTGGGCCATATGAGATCCTACAGCGTGTGGGTGAGGTGGCCTATGAGTTGGCATTGCCCGCAGAGTTAGCTTCTGTCCATCCAGTTTTTCATGTATCTATGTTGAAGAAGTGCCTAGGTGATCCAGCATCAATCTTACCTGTTGAAGGTTTGGGGGTTGATAAAGACTTGTCTTATGAGGAGGTACCGGTTGAGATCTTAGACAGACAGGTCAAGCGGCTGAGGAACAAGGAGATTGCCACAGTGAAAGTATTGTGGAGAAATCATCTTGTTGAGGGTGCTACGTGGGAAGCTGAGGCCGACATAAGGGCCCGTTACCCTTACCTGTTCAGCTCTCGAGGTTAGACTTTATACTCTTAAACCTGTGCTTCCTTACCTCCCCGTAATTTGTTGCTATTGATTGACTGTGTATAGTGCTTTTATTACGACCTGACTGGCATTACAACATGAAGTAGTAGTGTCATTCGGGGACGAATGTTCCTAGGGGGGGGATAATGTAACAACCCTAAAATGAATAGGATCAAGACTTAGGTTTTTCAAGAATGCTTGTGATTAGACCAAGGTCCACACGTATTGATACGCGTAGAACCAGACCTCAAAACCCTTACTACGACCAAGCCAAGTAACTTGGGGAGTTAATTGAGCTTGGAAAGATTGGAACCAACCATGTGAGGCTCGCGAAAAATGAAGATTTAATTGAAAGAGTTTTTACCGGACTAAAAAGAAGAAATCTTAAGTTTTGAGGGTCCAAGGGTAAAATGGTCTTTTCCAAGCCAAGGATTAATTAATTTGTTTAAGGTATTTCGGGTGGGGCAACCCGAATTGACCCATTTCTCGCAAATAGGGTCACTCGGGTTCGAGCCCCACTAGAAGCAAGATTTAACTTGCTTTTATGTTAATGTGTTAACTTAGTTTTTAATAAATAATTAATATTAGCTAATTTAGGAAAAAGAAATTAGATTTTTATTAATTTGCTTTAATTATTAAGTTGACTAATTCATACCCACAAAGTCCTACTTCTACTAGACTTCTATCTCCCATTTCCCCCGCTCTCTCTTGCACGATTTCTCTCTCTCTTTCACTCTCTTTTTCTTGGCTGAAAACGTGAGAAAACAATCAGCAAAAGAAAAATAAAGTAAAGGCAAAAGTTCATCAAGAACATGAAAGATAGAAACACAAAAGAGAAAGCAATCCGGTAACGTTAAGCGAAACGTACTACACTAGTCGGGTAAGGTGTGACTTTGGGTGTGTGGACTGATTGGTGGAGGAGTTCTTGGGCAGCATTCTGAACATTTAACAAGAAAACAAAGGTATGGGTTTTCTTACTCTTGGTCCCTTTCCCAAGAGACCCTTAAGACTCAGATAATTCTATTTCGAAACTAGGATTGTTCCCCATTTCATGCTCCCTGTGATTAGCTCCCAACGAATGTAGGTTGGTATGAATGCTGGTAGACTTAGGATTATGTGGCGTTTGTGTTGAATGTTAATGTATTGGATGTACGTTAATTCATGAAAAGACAAACATGTGTGTGTTCGAATTAAGAAAAAAATGTGTATGGCATGTTGAGTCTCGGCCTAGAGGCTTGATTTTGTTAATGTTTTGTTTGTTGTTTTATGTACACTAATTGAAGTAAAATGTGATGTTCATGTGACATGAAGGGTGGCTGAATTGAGGAGTAAACATCTTGGTTAAGAATTCGTGAAAAAAATGTACTAAAGAATGCACCAAATGAACTATGTATTGCTCTATAAATTCACGAACAAATGGATATAAAAATGAGTAAAGAAGATGCCTTAATTTTCCAGCATTATGTTGATACATCTCTTCCAAATTAAGTTGTTTAGAATGTTAAGAAAAATAGGTGAGGTCATTGAGGGTCGAACCCGAGACCTCAAACCTTTAAAATCCTCCAAAATTAAAGAAGAAATATTTGTATGGTGAGGGGGATTCGAACCTGTCTTGGCTGGGAAATGAGTGTGAAGAAAAGAAAATAAGAAATGAGAGGGGTGGGATTCGAACCCACACCCTCTCGGTTAGAAACCAAGGAAAAGGAAAAATAAAGAAAAATTATGAGAGGCGTGGGAATCGAACCCACGACCTCTATGCGGATGGGGGAAGATAAAAATAAATGAAATGAGGCTGGGGGGATTCGACCCCACAACCTCACAGTCAACTCCAAATAGTCAACTTTCAAAAAGGAGAATAAAATAAAGAGGTTGTGGGGGTTCGATCCCACAACCTCTCGGCCTTAAGCGAATGGAAGGGAAGGGAAATTAAAGGATAATTTAGTGTGGCTGAGGGGACTCGACCTCGGGTCCCAAAGCCTCACATGAACCGAAATAAATTAAAGAAAAAACGAAAATGGGGTTGTGGAGGCTTGAACCCACAACCCCTCGGCCAATACAAGAGAGATTTTAAGTAGAAAAGTAAACCTTCAATGTAAACATTGTGATTTGACTTAGAGTTAAAATGTTATGACCATTAGAATAAAATCAATTAATAATGTAAATGACATTCAATTGATTCAAGACTTGGGATTCCTTGCCCAAACTTCCGTTTGATACATAAGTCATACGTGAACAAATCATCCAAGAATAATGCCACCTACTTAGATCAAATTCAAGATCTTGGCATAACTACAAGATACATAAGTCTTGTACTACATAATCTTAGGAATGTAAGAATTACTTAACGAACTACGAATGAAGCCTCATGGCTTGTGTGTTTAGACTCATAAGTCTAACATACGTTCAAAAGTAAGTGAACCTAAGATGTATGAAGTGGAATGATGAACCCTAGAGGGGTTAAGTAAGGGTGTGAGACACACCAAATGGCCAAGTGCATTGGCATATGACGAAATGAACATACACGTAATGAGAGGTGAATAACTAAGAAAAACAAAGATGCAAATGATGATGAATGTGGTGACAACATGATATGAGGCTAATGTAAATGAGGAGAGTAATCTCAAATGAGCCTAAGTAAAGGTTACCAACATGTATTCACCTATGAGAGTGTAAGATAATGAAGAGACCAGTCTCTATGAACACTCTAATGAGAGTATTGAGCTTAACACACTTAATACGAATGATGAGATGAGAGATCATCTAATGAGCTATGATGTCCTCATACTAGAAGTTAGCTTCCATGACGTATGAGATGAATGAAATGGAACTTTATACTGAGCACCGATAGACTAGCTATGAGCGGTGATGCCTTCTTTCGGGAAGGGCGGAGGTTCACGTAACTCTCATGAGATGAGACTGTCCGGCTTGCCGGGTATGGGTCTCCTTATATCTCCTAGTCTTCGAACCTATACTGCCAATATAGGGATCTGGCGGGGTTAAATTCCCATGTACGCTAGAATGTTATTGGATCACTTTGGCCGGTGATTCCACCTCTTTTCGGTGTGGGGGAGACACTGGATTGCTCACATGATCTATGTCGGTTAAAGTTAAAGTTCCCAATGAATGAATGAGGCCAGCCTCAAATGATGCACATAATGAAATGAATGAATACCAAAGGTGTTAGGATAGGATAATCAAAAGGTGAGTAAGATTCAAATAATGACATTAGGTCATTCTTGGTCATTGCACAACGAACCTAATGAAAGTCTTAAACTACATCCTAGGTATAACTGGTGGTTACACTGGACTATGAACGAAATGAAATTAAGTACGTATGAATGAATGAAGCAGACTCTGCGTTTGCTAATGAAGACTCCCTAGTTGAGGTCCCATATGTTGAGCCCTCATTTCTGGGATGTATTAATGTCAAGTCCATGATTCCAAGGTCTCATGGCATATGAATGAATGATATGAACGAAGTTATGTGCTACATGTAAAAGGTATTGTATGTTGTATGATATGTGCTATGTGTAAATGTTATGTGCTATGAGTATATGTGATAAGTATGATGATGTATGTTATGACTTTCCTAATCCATATTTGGAAAGCTCACTGACTTTCCTAATCCAAATTTGGAACGTTCACTAACTTTCCTAATCTCAATTTGGCAAGTCCACTGACTTGACTCCCAAAAATCATGTTGTTAGGAAAGAGCTATTCTTTCTCATGCATGTCCTTGGTGTGTGCTTGCATATACCCATACTTAGTACAAGTGTGTACTAACCCTATACAAACTCTACTATTTTAGGTGCAGGCACAGGTGGACGGTAGAGCTACAGGATCATAGCTACAGTTATCCGGACGTCCAGCATTCATCCGGTTTTTGGTAGGTCCTCATGCTTTCGAGGATGCTACTGTTTATGTTCTAGCTTAGTTTAGGAGTTGAGCTAGTGGAGCATTTTCCACTAGCGTTTCTTTCTTATTTTATTCAGACTATGTATGGGTGCCATTTTGGCAATTATACAATTATGTTATTGAACTATTTCTTTCATTTGATTATCTCTTAACGACTAATTTGTCGATGTTGAACGAATTACGAATGTATTAGAAATGTTTAGTAAGTAATGTTTAGAAACAAAAAGTTTCAAATTTTCCACTAAAATTAACCTATGTAAAGTAAGAATGACGTAAGTAGGCTTGTCTGCGACCTCTGAGAGGTCAACGACGCCGGTCTCGTCTGGGGTCTAGATTCCAGTCGTGACAACAAGCTTGTTGCAGTGGACCTGGTCAGCAGACTACCAAAGCTGAAGTTTTCAAATAACAAGATCTGTGATGCTTCTGCAAGAGGTAAACAAACAAAATCGTCTTTCAAAGTCATGAACGGAGTCAGCATAACCAGATCTCTAGAGCTACTTCACATAGACTTAAGTGCACCAGTCAGAATTCAAAGAAGAGGAGGTGAAAAATTTATTTCAATGACTGTTGATGATTTCTCCAGGTACACCTGGAGCATGTTTCTGCGAAAAAAAGAATGATACTTCTGGAATTCTGAATACCTTTGATAAAGTTATTCAACGAAAAGTCATTTGCAAAATTACTAGCATTAGGTCAGACCATGGAACATAGTTTGAAAACTCTCAATTGGATGGTGTCTATGTTGAAAGTGGAATCAATCACAACTTCTCAACACCTCAAACTCCTCAGTAAAACGTAGTGGTTGAAAGGAAGAATAGGACCCTTGCTGCATTGCTAGAACTTTTATAATTGACTTAAGATTGGCAATGAACTTTTCGGCAGAAGTAGTCAACACAATATGCTATGTTACCAATCGATGTCTTATTTGATCTATTATCAAAAAGACATCGTATGAGTTGTTGAATGACATGAATCCATCTATTGCTCATCTTAATCCCTTTGGGTGCAAGTGCGATGTGCTAAATAATGGAAAGGATGATTTGGGAAAGTTCGATGCAAGAAGTTTTGAAGGGCTATTTGTTAGATACTCTTCCTCTAGCATGGCCTATAGAGTATTCAACAAACAAACTCAGTGTGTTGAAGAAAACATTCATGTTAACTTTGATGAAATTATGCCTGATTATGTTCAAAAGGGAGATCATGAAGTGGAGGATCTAATGAATGAAAGGGAAGACATCGAATTCCAAAATCCTAGAAGCAAACAGGGTGAACAAGAAATGGGTGCAAATTTAATGGGGGTTCATTGTCCCTCACAAGAGACTTCTTCAAAAGTTCCTGTGGATGATAATTCTTAATTTGATGCTGATATTGAACTAGGATAAGTAGAAAGTCAGGATGGAAACATCAATCCTCTCATCCATTGGACAATCTCATATCTCTACTTGACTCAAGCATACACACTAGATCCAAAATACAAAGTCTAGTTGCATAATCTGCCTTCATATCATCCATTGAGCAAACACATATCAAAGAAGCATTACAGGATGCATACTAAATCACCTCTACTCAAGAATAGCTTACTCAGTTTGAGAGAAGGAAAGCATGGCACTTGGTCCCCATACCGCTCGACAAAACCATTATTGGGACAAGATGGTTTTTTTGAAATAAACTCAATAAGCATGGGACGATTACCATAAACAAATCAAGACTTGTCGTGCAAGTATTCAATTAGGAGGAAGGGATTGATAAATATGAGACCTTTGCGCCAGTAGCAAGAATGGAAGCCATCGGGATTTTGATAACTTTTGTCGCACAGATGGAGCTTAAGGTTTTTCAGATGGATGTCAAGAATGATTTTCTTAATGGGAATATGAAGGAAGAAGTGTATTCTAAGCAATCCCCGGGCTTTGAAGATTGAGAATTTCCAAATCATGTGCTTAAGCTGGACAGGGCCTTGCATGGTTTGAAGCAAGCTCCTAGAGCTTAGTATGAACAGTTTTCAAAGTTCCTTCTTGCCAATGGGTTAAAAAGAGGTAAAATTACTAATATCCTATTAATGAAATCAAAGGGGTAAAGAATTGTCTATTGTGCAGGTCTATGCAGATGATATCATCTTTGGAGCTACTACAGATTCACTGTGCAAAGAATTTGTAGAATTAATGAGTAGCGAATTTGAAATGAGTATGATGCGAGAGATCACGTTCCTTATAGGGCTATAGATAAAACAAACCCTTCAGAGAACCTCCATATGTCATCAAAAATACATAAAGGAATTGCTCTAGAAGTTCAACTTGAAGTCAGCAAAATCCTTAACACACCTATGACCACAAGTGTAAAACTTGACTGGATGAAGATGGTGTGGGAGTAAATCAGACTATGTATATAGGAATAATCGGATCTCTCTTCTATCTAACTGCCACCAGACCTGACATAGTCTCTAGTTTGGGGATGTGCGTAAGGTTTAAAGTTGAACCTCAACTCATTTTGCGATACCTAAAGGGAACTCCAGACCTGGTCCCCTTCTATTCAGCAGGTGACTCTTTTGATTTAATTAGGTCTGGTGATGCAGACTATGCAGGGTTTTTGGTTTGTAAAATCACATCTGGCATGGCTAACTTTCTTGGATTGTCATTGATATCTTGGGGGACAAAGAAGAATAATTCAGTGGCATTATCGACAGTAAATGCAGAATATGTTGTTGCTGTATCATGATGTGCACAACTCCTATGGATAAATCAGCAACTTAAGGATTTTGGTGTTCTCACTGATACAATCCCTCTCATATGCAACAACACTAGGGCAATGAATATGACCAAAAATCCAGTGCAGCAGAAGAGAACTAAGCACATTGATGTGAGACATCACTTCTTGAGGGACAATGTGGAAAAGCAGAATGTGGAGATGAAGTTTTGCAAAACTGAAGATCATCTAGAAGACATTTTTACAAAGCGCCTGAGCAAAGAATTCTTTGTTAAAAATAGAATGAGGTTGCGGATGCACAAGATTGCCTAATGCTTGAATAGCATGCACAAGAAACTCTTATGTTTACTATGTTTAAAAGGGTAGGTATTTATGCTTGTTTAAATGCTTGTCAATTGAGAATTCATCTTTGGTACCTTAATATAGGTATACACTCATTGTGTGCTTACCTAAAAAATGATCTAATCATATAGGCCGGGTTGACAAACTGAAAAAGGGACCTAGTACTCGTAGGTTAGTATCATTTTATGGTACACTATCTTAACTATCAACATCACTGCCACATGTCCTTACCCCATTCATCACATCACATTCTGATGTCTTTTCATTTTTAAACGAAATGAAGCTACTATTTGGGGACCGATGTCTTTCTAACATTAAATATATCTTCTTCAACAGATCAAGTTACAAATCTTCTCAAAATTCTCTCTTCGAAAATCTTCTAACCTAATAAAGGTCTTAGTATCTCTCATCAACATGTCTAACTCTGAATCCTCTTTTAATGTCCCAATATCCCAAGAAGTCAAAAACCCTAGTTCATTCGATTTCTTCATTCCTACTCTAAAAGAGTCACCTACGACTCTTGTTTATGGATATGGAACTAAGGATCAATCTGTTGTCCCTAAGACTATAATTGTGGCCTCCCTCGTTCTTCTATCTTAGGGTGCATTTGTTCTCCAACTCTGGTTCTATCTGAGGAAGGTTGTCAAAACTCTGAGGCAGAATCTGTGGCAAAAACTGTTCGTGAACCAGTATCTGAAGATTTATATGGTGCGTCTATGGCAGTCTTATCTACTATGTTTGAAGCCTTTTTGAGGGAGATCTGCCTGAGGAAAAGGGTCCAAAATCGTGCATTTTAACAACAGGGGCAAAATTGGTGGCTATTAAAAGTCTAGCCTTATTGAGGGGACATTCCCAACCCACACTACTAAGTGATGAGTTCATATCTTCGGATCAAGTCCCTCTCATGATTCAGCCTATCTTTGACCAAACTCCAAAGTCGTTTGATGTTGAGACTGATAGAGAGGAAGAAGAAGAGGTACACTTAAAATCGAGTAGTAGAGGTGTACGAGAACCGAATTCCTCTCAAATTAGAGCCCGTGAGGTGTAAATTGTCAAAAGTGTTCCTGAGGATACTGTTGCTAAATGTGCTGATAGTGTAGAGGGGAGAAAATGAAAGGGGAAGGGAAAACTGGTTAAGTCACATCTAAAAGAAAATAAGAATAATTATGGGAAAATAAGTTCCACTCAAAAGGTGTTTGGAAGTTCCATGACAACTAATGTTGCTTTGAGAGGATAAGAAAGAAGGGAAAAAATGGATATTTCCTGAAGAGCCCACGTCAAATCATATTCCTATAGAGGAAAATGAGACCCAATATGAGAACATCACTAGATATGTGGCAAAATGGAAAACGGAAGCATATGAGGAAAGCGTGAAATCAAATGGAAATCAGAAAAGAACAAGAAAATCCCCTGCAAAAACAGAAGAGGTGTCCAAACGAAAATCTCCAATAAAAAGGGTAAGAGTGAGAGGGAATGTGAATGTTCAACTCATAAAGGGAACTGGCCCCAGGGTTAAACATAAAAGTGAAGAACCAAAGAGGACAAGGGAAGAGTGAATTGAGAAAATGGAGCTCCAAAATATGTTAAATGATAAAGTTTTTGACACTAGGTTTCTAACAGAATTTAGTATGGCAGTGCTGTTTGATGTTGTCACTATTCAAGAATGGAACCATCTTTTTAAACCACATGCTCCATAGTTGCACGCACCAGAAGTTCGTGAATTATACTACATGATGGAATTACTGGAGGATGGAGGAATTACCACCTAGGTCATATGTGTTGAGATATGTTTTAATGAGGAAACACTTGTGATCATTTTGGGGGTACCTATGATTAGCGTTCGGACCATTGAAGAATGGAAACCAACAGGAGAATTCACCAAACTTTCCACCAAACGAAGCGAAGTCAAATGTGTGGGGCTAACTAAGAAATATCTCAAGGGGGGGATATCAATTGACGATTGAATTTGTCAACAAAGTTCTGGTGCCTAGGACTGAGAAGCAAACTGTAGCATCTGCTGTAGACTTATTTCTCATGGAAAGCTTCTTAGTCTTGAGGAGATCAATCTTCATGCTTTTATGCTAGATCACATGTACAGAGTCATGACATGGAAAAAGGCCAAGCATGGCATTCCTTACTGGTATCTTCTAAACTTCATGTTAAATCACTTTGAAGTTCCCTTAGGAATTGAAGTACTAGGTACCACCAAGCAAATCTTTACGAAGTCCACTCTACTGGAATGTCAGTGCATGGAAGGACATGCTCAAGGACGATCTCAGGTTGTAAAATGTCCTTGAGAAGCAGGCCACTCTCAAACGAGAAGTCACTGATCTTACTGGTATTCTAAACAAAAAGGAGATTGAGATGAAAAACTTAAGTCTGAACTTCAAAAAGCACTCTCAAGTAGACCTGGTCCCAGTCAAGCCAATGAGGAGGTGTTGCAAAAGTTGAGTAATGAAAATGCACTATTAATGAAGACAAAGGCCTCACTTAGTGAGGAAGTTAAGACCCTCAATAGGCAGCTTATCAAGGCTCATGAATATACCAATGAGTGCTTGCTTATGTTCATATGCTCTCTCACTCCTACTCCCTCAGTATTAAATGTGTCTTGGTCATCCTAAGTTTCTTGTTTTTTATCTACTCTTGTACAACCAAATCTACGTGGCTTTGTGTATTGACTGATTTCAATGGTTAGCATATATGATATGATGGTCTTTCTATTTACTGCCATGTTCATGTGTGAATTTATCATCTCTTTACGCTGTCATACCCATGTTATGTGTGGCCTATAGCCCTAGATTCTCTTGTTTGGCTTGTATTCTGACTCACATATGTTTACTTTCTTTCCTTTTCAATGATGTCAAAAGGGGGAAGTTTTTGTGTTTGTTAAGTTTTTGATTGGGAACTGCAGGAAAAATGTATGAGGGACCATTGAAATCAGGGAGAACACATATGGTTTGTCTTTTCATAAAGGGAAGGGACCACTTGACTAAGGGGGAACATAGTTATCTTTTGAATGAATGGTGTACACTCATGTGAGGATATTTGCAGGATGTTTCTCATCATCAAAAAAGGGGAAATTGATAAATGCTAATGCGCTTAGAGTTTTTGATGATCTCTTCACTAATGCAGGGACTTGTTCCTTTGCAAAGTATGACATACTCGTCCAGTAGCAACAATGATGTTCGGCTGTAAAAGGTGTCGGCATCAGAAAGTTGGTGAAGTTGCAGTGTACTGCACCAAACAGAAGTGACGAGGTTGTTTGTATGATGGGTAATAATTCTTCATGGTATATATCAAACAACAAACAACAATATTGATCATTCATTCAAGGAGAGATACTTTCAAGCTTCAAAACAACACGGGACCCAATCAAGTGCTTCGAGTGCTTTCTATACCAGCTGTAGTATTGATTACTTGTAATAGTACTAATATTGTAAGAATCATTTTGCTTGTGAAGGAAATGTTTCAAACTTGTTTGAATCACTGGAAGATCTAGGCTAAAGAGTAACTTAGGGTCATACTTTCGAGGTGTATATTGATTAGTTAGGAATAGTATAGCGAGAATTGTTGTATATGTTCTGGAACATCTAAGTGATAATGTGTATTGCTTAGAGTGGTATTAGCACGCTAATCTCATTTTGTAAACTGGTTTTACTTTTGCTTGAAGAATATTAGTAAACGCAGTTTGAAAAGTCTTGTTGAGACGGGTCGTGGTTTTATTCCCTTGAGCAAGGAGGTCTCCATGTAAAGTTGTGTGTTTAATATTTACTTCAGCATTTACTTTACTTGGTATTAGTGTAATTGCGCCATGGACATGGTCCCATAGATATTGGTGGATGCACGCATTCCAAAAATTATCAACTCGAAAGCTCTAGTTAAAGAAATCATTACCCATGTAACCTGCATTCTATGTAAAATAATGCGAGGAGTGAGACGCTAGCTTAGTATGTAATAACACTTAACCACAACCATTTTAACGAGGGACAAGTCGGAAAATATGTTAGTATGATAGTCTAAATGATAAAACCATTGTCTTTAAACAAACGTTAACAATATCCAATCTTATGTGTATCATATAACCAAAACCAATGTAAATACTTAATAGTAAACTCAGAAAAACATTTGTCATATCAAATCTTATAGATATAAACTCAGAAAAACATTTTCATATCAAATACTATAGATGTAAACTCAAAAAACACTATCATATCAAATCTTATATATGTAAACTCAGAAAAACCTTTCGTATCAAATTTTATAGTTGTAAACTCATAAAACACTTTCATATCGAATCTTATAGTGTAAACTCAGAAAACACTTTCATATCAAATCTTATAGTTGTAAGCTCAGAAAACACTTTCATATCAAATCTTATAGTTGTAAACTCAGAAAACACTTTCATATCAAATCTTATAGTTGTAAACTCAGAAAACACTTTCAAATCAAATCTTATAGTTGTAAACTTAGAAAATACTTTCATATCAGAGTGGACTTTTCTTTAAGAAGTAACAAATAACAATGAACTCCACATAAAAGAGTTAAATATGCATATCAGTAGATCCCTACTAGAGGGATATTAGTAACAGTATACTAGTTCTACCTGCCCACTAGCAAGGGCTTTATCAGAAATCATTGCCTACAAGGTGCACCAGGTCTAACGAACCAGCCATTAGCTACGGAGCTACGGGATTCATCAAGGTCTACTGCCATTTAAACTTTTCTTGTAATCAGTAGAAGCATTTCAAAATCGAACAGAGCATTTAAATCTAATCAAATCATATTATTCAAAAGTTAAGCAATCACCTGTCAAAATACTATTTCTCAAATAAGTGTAAAACTTTTTCAATACCATTAATCATATCTTGAAAGAATAAGATCATCTCAAATGTATCGTATCAAGTAAAAGACTTGTCCCACATGCAAGTTCAAAACATTCAATAATAAATTTACTTTAGAAACCATGTTAAAATCATCAAATTTGTGAAATATAAATTGTGGTAAGGTTACTACTCAAAGTACTCGTGTTGAAATTGCAAACTTGTCACTTCAAGTAATCTGTACGACTTTCGTTTGATCAACCTATATTAACATCATATAAATATCGTGTTAAATCTCCTTATTAGAGCTATTTAATGAACTAATTTACAATACTCAATCCCCATGATTACAGTTCAACCCTCACTTGTGAACTCATATTTATTTGAAACTTTCACTAACTATTTCACTATAAGAGTTCATATTAATTGCAGCCCACCGTACTTAAACACCAACTTGATTTAAGCAGCATAATATTACTCAACTAGTGAGGCTAGGAGTGTCATACGGTTAGTAGAATAAAAATCTCCCTCTGTCCATGGGTATGGTCATATCGAAATCAGTTGAAATTCATATTGGAATTAATAATGTAACATTAACCCAACCCGTGATAATATATATAAAGGCATGTCAATGAACTGAAATAAAATACCATGAATTCCATATATATAACTACCCAGGCTCCCCTTCATTTTTTTTTCTTTGATAAATATGTTCGTGCTCTTTCACAGACGGAAAAGCAAGGAATGTGTTTTATTTTCTTTCTTCGTTCATTTACTCAAGAACAAGAAGATCTCAACGTTTTGTTTTCATTTGACTTACTGCTGCATCAAGCGGTGGAGGAGGCTGAACAGGTTTAGTAGTCATGAAGCCCCCTTTTTATATATATATTTGCACATGAGATTGGGCTAAATCCCATTTCCCCTCCTTAAGTTTTTAACTAAAGCAAATGAACAAGTTTCCCTAATTTAATAGTTGGGTATAATCATAGGGTATTACACCTAGCTTGTCAAGTAAGAATTTAAATGAATAATAGAATGAAAAAAATTCAAGTACTAGTTGGCTGCCTCAAGACCTCTGGCTATTGCTATATTATCCATTTATAAGTATAAGAATTTTAGCATAATGAATCTTTGATAATTTGCATAGATTATGTAAATGGGAAATGTGAATGAATTTCTAAGTATTAACGGAATGAGTGAAATGACCCAAAAACCTTTATAAACCCCTTTGGAAACTACAATTTCATAACTCAACACCTTCTTACATGCATAACCATATTTTGAAGTTCACATGGACTTTAATATGGACTGAAGGAATTATAATGTAAATCAACACCGAGATGTGTACCTTGTAATTTGTAGCGGAAGTCGTTGATTTTGCTTCTTTGACAGGATTGCACTCAAGTCATACTTTGAATCACTAGGGAAGAAAGCTCTTTGTTCACAAACTAGATGTTTGCTTTGTGTGTTGATTGATTCGTCTGAGAAACTCACTTATGTGTTTCTTAACTGATCGCTTGTTTTTGGTTTTCTGTTTCACAATTTTTCCTGTCATCTTTTTCACGTTTCACGTATCTTTCAAAATACTACCACTAGGAGTCTTTTAAGGAGAGGTTGAACATTTACTTTATCCTTTTAAGAGGAATTATCCATATAATTAATAATTAATTAATTGTATAAGGCATAAAATGGATCGGGTCAGGTCGGTCCATATGGGCGACCCACGATCCAATACTTATATCTCCCACTTCGCACATGGTGGAATTGACCCAAGTCAATAATATATCAATCAGACACACAATTCATACGACAAATGGATCATTCGACATGTGAGCATGATGAGCTTACCTTTATGGTTTTACAAGCCCTACATAAGAATCCAATCACTTGTGGAAATAATTCACTATTATTGTAAGGACATTATTACTCACAGTACCCCAGACGTCATTAGCTACTTCAGTAGTTACATATTCGATCCCTCAACCTCTTAAAGAGGTGAACTCGAGTTCATGTTTAACTTATACACACAATTACACTCAAGTGTAATAGCCAGCTTATGTATACAAGTTCGTTATTTAATTAATCGTCTTCCTTTTCTACTGGAATCTATCAGTTCCATATCAACTGATTTCCTAGACATGTACTGCATTGCCGAATCACTCATGACCATTAGTAACATGCTAAAGTAGCAACACCGATTCAAACTTCAAGAAACAACAAAAGGTCAAAGGGTATTTCATTGAAAAGTCATTTTAACTTTTCTGGATCTCACACAATGAACAAGCAGTGATATTCTTTTATTGACCCATTGATCACTAGACACACGTGGTATGAAACACGCGCTACTATGTTTACACCTTAAATTGGTGTATGTGACTCATTCTTTTGATTATTCAACATTGTACAGACCTTGGTCTAAGCAAGATGTTTAACCCTAGTTTCTCTTTTTCTTCTAATTCTTAAACTCATTTTCTTAGAGAAACTTTTGTCTGGATCATAAAACAAGTCATAATATGGTGGTGAAATTCATCTCTTCACATTCCTCGACGTAATAGGTGATTGCTTGTATGAGAGATCCAATCATTCGACTTGCTCGACACACTTTACTTCTTATAAAATATCACATGCATACTACATTTGACCATAAATTCATTAGTTTTCTATAGAAGAGAATATTATAACATTCAGGTTATTTTAAAATAATGAAATATCATCATACTCTTTGTAAACCTAGAGCCTTAACATGTTTTTCAAACAAGTATATAGAAATAGCCTTCGTAAAAGGATTAGATAACATTTAACATGTATGATTGTGTTGCAAAGTTATTTCTCCACTTGCCACTACGTCTCTCACAAAGTTATACTTGATGTCGATGTGTTTGGTGTTGCTGTGATACTTAGGATCCTTTGTGTACATCATAGCCACTTGACTATAACAATATAGAATCATGGGACCCTTTGAATTCTTTGAAATACTCAAATACTCAAAGAATCTCCTTAACCAAACAGTTTCTTGTACTCCAGACGCATAAGCATCAAATTCATATTACATTGTTAAAAGAGTTGTGCAAGTCTGCTTCTTACTTTTCCATGAAATGGCACCACCATCTAGTAAGAAAGTATAATCGGATGTTGATTTTATATCATCCAAGTCACCAACCCAATTAGCATCAGTATAACATTAGTAAATAAATCAGATCCACTAGAACATAGTGCATGATCTGCAATTCCCTTCAGGTATCTAACTATTCTCTTTATTGCTTTCCAATGATCTCTTACAAGATTGGATTGGTACCTTCTAACTAGACTCACGGCATAACAAATGTCTGGGCGAGTACACATCATAACATACATCAAACTCCCAACAACACTAGAATAAGGAAATTGAGACATGTCTTTCTTTTCTTTTTCAGTCATTGCACATATTTCAAGGCTTAAAGTCTCACCCCTTCATACAGGAGTATCCATGGGTTCACAACTATTCATTCGAAAATGTTCCAATATTTTCTTTATTTAAGTTTCTTGAGATAAACTCAAAAATTTCTTGGAACAATTTCTTTGTATCTTAACATTCAATATGTAGTCTATTTCACCCAAATCTTTCATATCAAATGATTCTGAAAGCCATGACATGACTATTTTCACATACTCCAAATTACTTCCAGCCAATAATGTATCATATACGTAAAGAGAAAGAGAAAATTTCCATTGGACTTTTTCACATATATATAAAGGTATTCACCGATCATGGTGAAATCAAATGACATCACCTCCTTATGAAATATAGGATACCACTGCCTTGAAGATTGCTTTAGGCCATAAATTGATCTTCTCAATTTACATACCTTCTTTTTTTGACCTTTAACAACGACAACTACTAGTTGGTCCATGTAGATTTCCTCATTTAATTCTCCATTGAGAAAAATGGTCTTCATATCAATTTAATATAATTTTAGATCTAAAGGTGCAATAATAGCTAAAAGTAATTGTATGGATGTAAACTTTATAACTTGTGAAAAAGTTTCTCATAGTCTATTCAAACTTCTTTAGTAAAACCTTTGTCAACCAATCGTGATTTCTGTCTTTCTATTGACCCATCCGATTTATGTTTAACTTTAAGAATCCATTTATTCCCAATAGCTTTACGTTCCATAGGATGGTCAACTATATCCCAGACTTTTTTGATTTTCATGGACTCTAATTCTTCTTTCATCGCTTTTAACCATTCATCCCTTTCAAGGCTCGATAAGGCCTCTGTTACAGAATCAGGTTCATCCAATTCTGTAGGGGATACCAAGAAAACATAATCCCCAATCTCATAAGATCATTGAGGTACACCTTTTCTTGTACTCTTATGAATTTGAAATTCAGATTTCTCTATAGGATTTTGGGATTTATAACTCCCAATTGGACCAGGAATCATATCTTGATCCATTAAATGATCAAGCATGTTTGAAAACATCATCTGATCTTCCGAATTCAAAATCTTGTACAGAGGTTCAGCTTTATCTATTTCACCATTTTTGGTAAAATCATTTTCCAAAAATCTTACATCTCGTGATACAATTTCATTATTAATTCCATCCTCCAGATCATCGATGAACACATACCCTTTGGAGCGTTCGGAGTACCTTATAAAAAGACATTTCTTTCCTTTTTGACTTAGTTTTCCAAACTCACCAAAATGATCTTTTATGTATGATGCACAGCCCCACGGTCGTAGATCATTCAAGTTTGTCTTATGACCAGTCCAAAGTTCATAAGGAGTGGAAGAGAGTGTTTTAGAAGGCATTTTGTTTAATATGTAAGCCGCAATCAATTATGCATCTCCCTGAAAGACATAGTAAATTTTCCAACTCCACTATTTATCTTGTCATGTTTAATAATGTCTTATTCCTTCTTTCAACTACACCATTTTGTCAAGGTGTATAAGGAGTAGTTATTTATCTTATAATACCCTTTTCACTACATAATTCCTCAAATTGTTTTGATAAATATTCACATCCTCGATCGGTTCTTAAAGACTTTACGCTTTTATCTAATTAATTTTCTACTTCATTCATATATCTTTTAAAGCACTCAAGTGATTCAGATTTATCAGAAATCAAATAGACATAACCAAAGCACGTAAAATTATCAATAAATGTAATGAAGTATGTAGCACCAGACCTTTCCTTTACATTGATTCGACTACAAATATCATAAAGAATTAATTGAAGTTGGAATTCAACTCTTTTATCCTTCCGAAATGGTTTATGCGTAATCTTTCCATCAAGACAATTTTCTCAAATTGGCATGTCAATTTTGGTGAAAGAACCTAAATGCCTTTCTTTTGGCAACCTATTCATTCGATCTTGCCCTATGTGAACTAATGTTGCATGTCATGTAATAACATCAATATCATTGTTACTAGAATAACATGTCATTATACAACGGTCAACATAATAGTCATAAGTTGAATGATTACAATCTACAACGATAAAACAATCATAATGTAATCCAAAACCATATAAAACATTATCTAGAGTTATTCTAACACACTTACGACTTAAAAACAAATCAAAACAAACGTCTAAAAGAAAATACACAGATACTAAATTTCCTCGAATCTCTAGATTTGAGCATATATGACGTTATGCAACATCAAGGAACGATCACCACGCAAGTTCACTTTACAAGTGCGTATATCTTCTACTTCAAGTCTAGCATTATTTTCTACATAGATCCACCTTGATTTAGATGAAACTCGACGAAAATACACAAACACCTCTCTAACTCGACTCACGTCGTCAGTTGATCCTGAGTCTATAATCCATTTATGATAAGATTCACTTAGTAAAGAACTGCTAGAAACATATGTAGCACTTAGAGATGCATTTAGAAATGCTACCTTTTTGGGCTCACTGCATTCACCAGCGAAATCCCCCACATTTGGCAATTTTACCCCTTCATATTGCTCTTGTCTCTCTTCTTAAAAAACATTTTCCTTTCTTGAAATTTGGATTCTTCTTTTTCTTAGAGGGTCCTTCTCCATTCTCTTTGTCTTTCCCATTTCTTTTCCAATTTTTCCTGCGCTTGAAGCCTGAAGAGTTTGTACCACTTGACTCTGCCACAAAGGCATTAGAAGCAGTTTTAGCAGCACCAAGGACCTCATATTTAAGTTCAACATGACGTGAAACATCAAAAAAAGTTTTGATGCTATCATTATGAGTCATGTTAACCTTCGAATGTTCCCAATTATTGGGAAGAGACTAAATTACTGCCTGAACTTGTTGCTCATCAGAAAAAACATGGCAGCACTCTTGAGTTGAGCTATCATGTTTGACATCACCCTAAGGTATTGTTTGATATTCTGATCATGACATTTTTTATAAGTGTCAAATTTGATAGTCAACTATTAGAGGCGGGTTACAGACATACACCCGTATGTTCCTTGCAGATGTGCCCACATAGCATGAGAAATAGAGAATTCCTCACATTCATGTATGAGGTCATCAACTACAGATTAAATATTATTCCACGTGCAGTGGAGTTAATCTTTTTCCAAGCTCTGTAAGCTTCAAGATCCCTTTTGTGTTGTGCAGTGTTACCCTCTTCTGGTTGATTCAAAACATTATTTATACCTTCCAAATCATTTTGCTCTTCCAGTACATACCATATTTTACGACTCAAGATGTTGTAATTATCACCGTTAAGTTTTTCACCTTTGTTTAAGTCACCAATGATACTTTTTAATGTCATGTCTGTTATTGACATATAATTCGGCAAGAATTTAACAATTATGCATGTGACATACACATTGAAGCAAATCATTCTCATAAAGGTTTCATCTTTAAATGTAAAATCGAAAAGACACGTAAGCATCTATTCATCATCTACGAATTACATATTTAACTAAAATTTGATATTAACTTTTTAATGTGTACACTAATTTATTTTAGACAATAATCACACAGATTTGCGTGTTTAATTATTAAACACCATATGATATTGTGCAATAGAATAATAATTCACTTGACCATACTGAAAGAGAATAAAAATCAAATATTTATGTTAACGCACAATTAAAGATGTTCAGTACAAAGTTTAATAAAAATTTTAAAAAAATTATTCTAATAAAAAGGGAGTATGTGGATACACCGTGGGTGAAGTGTTACCCACTTAACTCTTTTTTTACGGTGTACTTCCATAATTCTTCATTATCCCCAATTATGATTTTAACTTCATCCAGTTCAATCTTCCTGTATTCTGGCAATGAATGATACAAAAATATCGTATCCTTCCCTCTCTGTAATTTGAGAGTAACTTTCAATAAGCTTTTCAAATTTTGTGACAAAGATCTGGAGGAATTCTAATAAACAACCAAGGGGATCCATCTTCAAAGAGTTAAACTTTCTTAGATTTCTTTCTGTTTTCTTTCGAATGGTCCTTCCATTCCTTAACATACTTTGTTTCTCTTTTGGGACACCAATTTGTTCGACTTCTCTCCCTCGGACCCACGTCTTACGGTGGGTTGCTACGCTACCTCGTTCTTTTACTCGACTTTGAGAACTCTCACTTGGAGTAATTTGAGCATGTCCCCGTTCAGCCATAACTTAAATTGGGACAAAATGAAATATGGTTAACACCATTTAATGTGACAACATATGTAAAAAAATTCATAAAAGGCAAGCAATTGTTTAAGGAACATAAGGACTAAACTAATATACAAAACAAATAAGATCCTAAAGAGGACACATATAAAAATAATCCTAAATATGACACTAATTTCAATCCAAAAGAAATTCTTAAAAAAAAAATGTTTTTGTTCTTTTTTTCAACTCAATTTAAAAAGTTAATATCTTACTCGTTATAAGTCTGTTTCTCTATTATAATATATTTTCGTAAAGCATTAAGGTAGAAGATAATAGTAAAAAGGTTTCCACCCAAAACCTACACACGAAATTTCCCAATTTCTCCAGACGGGTGCAGTTTTTCGTAAAACAATAAAAAACAATCAATTTTTAACAATTCATATCTCACTAGTTATAGATCGGTTCTTCCATTATAATATGTTTCCGTAAAGCTATGCACGAGCATATTATGACATTCTTATTTTCAACCGAGAAAATCTTACAACCAATTTTCCTATCGCTTTTAAACATAGGTAGTTTTTCTTTCCTTTTTTTTTAAAAAATGCGGAATTCCTTTCTTAGTAGGACAAGTAATTCTATATATTTCATGATTCACAATCAAATAGGGTTATGAATCCTATTTACCTTATGATTAATCCACATTCAAGCGACATCTTCCAATATTTTCTATTCACTGATTTAAAAAAATAGTCTCTATTTTATTCCTTATCAACATACACAGTGAATACACAAGGAAGCCACACATAATGGGATTAATAATGATGGATCTGATAACAATGAAGGAATGATAATATAAAGAGAAAGTGATCTAAAACCTCCCCAATCTATATTCGAAATTCCAACTACACACTCCAACTTCACTGGCGTCCTATCACCCCTCTGAACATTTTAAAAGTGAAATATATACCCCCTCAAAAAGTCATACCCAGATTTGTATTGATCAGTGATATGCACGCTCCTGCCACATCACATCACCTTTTTTAGTATAAAAAAATCTTTTTCTTTATTCTACAAAAGTATTTTAGAAAAACAGTAAATTAAGTTAAAATATTGTTAAGAAGAAAAAAATTAATTCTTCTCATCAATAAGAAAAGTAATCTTTGTTCTTCCATCACTAATACTTTTTCTTTATTCTACAGTCATAGCTAGACCCATTTTATTAAGATTCTTCACCCAAAAAGACACAATCAGATCCATGCTCAAAAACTCAATCCACCAAGAGAATATGAAGGTTTCATAATTGACTAGCTAAAACTAGATAATGTTACAGGAATATTCTGTCTTCTCCACTTGTTATCGCCGCCTTGAGTTCCGTTGAACTGAAATCGACCCTTTATCAACCTGATGCTAAGCTGTTTTTCATGGGTTTTCTTCTAAATTTATCTCAATTCAATCTTCGGAAATTTTCAATTTTCTTTTAATAATAGCTTCTTCAACCAACAAATTCTCTATTTTTGCATAATCTTATATTTCTTTCTCTTTTGATTAATGAAATTTTAACCCAAAATCATTAACAAATCAATGCCCAAAATTTTCTTTATATCAATTTTATGGTTCAAGTTTTTAGATATAGTTAGTTTCGTAGGAATGTTGAAAAATGAAAATTTAGTATGATTTTTGTATAATATACTGTTAGTTGTAGATTTGATAATCAAAATCGTTTTAGATCTGGAAAAAAGATTTAAAAAAACGCATCTGACTTGCAAAATTGGTGTTTGAGCTTGAATTTGCATCCCCTGAAGCTATAAAAACAAAGTATGTGGTGATGGTTATTTAAGTGGTGGTTTACATCGGAACTGGTTGTTGATGAGTTTCTTCTAACATGGTGGAACAACAAACAACATTTGTGATGGATTTTTAGTAGAGCGACTGTTAGAAGTGTGTGATTCGTAAATGAGAGGGAGCATAGTGTTGGAAGAACTAGGAGGGAGGAGACTTGGTAGTGGAAAAGTCAAGTTTACTTGGTAAATCAACCAAGCCAGTACTGCAAGTGCTGGTGTAGTTGCTGGAAGAAGAATGAAGAAAAAAACTAAAAAGTAACAAATAAATAAAAGGAAGCATAAAGTTTTAAAAAAACAAAATAAGGAAATAAGGAAATAAGGAAAATATTAAAGTTTTAATTAATTTTTCTTTTTGTCTTCCACTCTCTTTGAGAGACTGAACTACACATTCTTGCCACCTCAGCATTCAGGGAGCAAATAATTTCAATTTCAAATAGTTTAGGGGGGCGATAGGACACTAGTGAAGTTGGAGTGTGTAGTTGAGATTTCGAATATATATTGGGGAGGTTTAAGACCATTTTCTCTAATGTAAATCAACATCAAGATGTGTATCTTGGAATTTACAGCGGAAGTCGTTGATTTAGCTTCTTTGACGGGATTGTACTCAAGTCCTTCTTTGAATCACTATAAAACAAAGATCTTTGTTCACAAACAAGAAGTCTACTTTGTGTGTTGATTGATTTGTTTGAGAAACTCACTTCTTTGTTTCTTAACTGATCACTTGTTTTAGGTTTTCTATTTCACACATTTTCCTCTCAACTTTTTTATGTTTCATGTATATTTCAAAATACTCCAACTAGGAGTCTTTTGAGGAGAGGTTGCCTTATCCTGTTAAGACGAATTATCCAAATTACTTACTTACTTAATTAATTGGATAAGGCATAAAACAGATCGGGTCGGGTCGGGTCGGTCCACATGGGCGACCCATGACCCAAAACTTACATGGACTTAAGAGTATGAGAATAAGCTTACAAAAGGATGGTTGTGATATTATGTGATGAGAACGTAAAACCTTATAACTTCCTTTGAAAAGCCACTATTCCAATTTCAACCCATATGGAACAACTATATAGCTCAACTGAAAATGGATATGAATCAAATATACGATACTCTAAGGCCATTCAATTCTTTGTTTATAGTAAAATCTATAGAGAACAGCAAAAGATATCTTCTAGCCCAAGATCGTTAACAAATATTGGAAGATTCAACTAAAGAAGAGGAAGCTGATAATGTTGTATGCATTGTCCAGTTTCACCTCCTATTTTGTTTTTTCTTTGGTCCCTCCTCTTCCTTTTCCATTACTTTGTTTTCCTTTGGGAATCTTCTAATTCCTATGGAGGTTCAAAATCATGTTGTGATTTTAATGATTTGCTTATCTTTTACCCATGTCTAGGCTGATGCCTTACTTTTATGTACTCTTTATGCATCTTCTGATGTCGCCCTAAAAATTTTTGTGCAGTTAAGGTCTTTTGGTTCAGCCGTAATCGTAAAATGTATCCCTTGTACGCAGTAGGTCATACAATTAGTAATATGAATGACTTGCTTTTGTAAAATAACGACTGATAATTGAACGTCTACAATTTGTTTGTCTGAAGGTGAAGATATACAACCGTTGTTACGAGAAACAACCTTTGTTTATCCAAGGTGCTGGAGTAGGAAATCATACCATAGCAGCTGGTATCCTAGCTAATATCCTTGGCATTCAAGATATATCCCCTTGACTGAGTATTATACACTGAGATACAAATATTCGATCCTCAAAGGACAAAAAAATGAATCTTCTTATCTCTCTGCTTCTAGATTGGAGATTTAAATCAGGCTAAGAAAGCTCACGCAATTTCTCTTGTGCATAACGTCTCAAAGTAAATAGTTCAAACTTAGTCATTTGCTTCCGTGCTGGACTAATTTTTTGGATTTCACTTCAGCTTATAATCAGTTTCCTTGTAATGACCATTTTCTTTATAATCTAAAAAATAGTTGATATTTGATTAAAAAACCTTATGATAGAACACCACAATTCACCTTTTCGATATTGAATGTTCTTTTATGTTATGTGTTCATCTATTTTTCTCTCTTGTTTTTGAAGTTAATCATCAATTGGGATATGGACCGAGATAAATACCATAATGACTTTAATATCTCTCAATTATTGAGAAAAAATTATGAAAAATCAAATAGGCAACTTGACCTATTCTTAGAACTATTAATTTTATTTTATGAGAAGAGAAATAATTTTAAAACTGATATTGGCCTTTTCCTTTCTTCGACTATAAACTATAGTAAAACAAGGGAAGTGTAGGTTATTCATAATTGCTTATGCTTCTAGATGTTTTGATGATCTCCTCACAAGTGCAGGGACCCGGTCCTCGGCAGAGTATGAAGACTCGTCGAGTGGTAAAAGTGTTGCACAACTGTAAAGTTATCCTGCATCAGAAAAGTTGGTGAAGCAGCAGTGTATTTCACCAATGAGATCGGACTAGGTTGCTTGTTTGATGGGTAATAGCTCTTCATGGAATAAATCAAATAAACAACAACTCATTTTACTCATTCATTAAAAATAGAGATATTTTCAAGCTTCAAGAACAGCAAGGGAATTGATAGAAGTGCTTTCATTGCTTTTTGTACTTGCTGCATTTGTTTGCTTATAATGGTTCTTATATAGTAGGATTTGTTTCACTTGTGAAGAAACATTTCCAACGTGTGTGAATCATTGTAAGAATCTAGTTAAGTGTGACGTAGGTTCTTACTCTCAAATATGTATTAATTAGGTTAGGATTAATATAGTGGATAGTGTTGTATTTATCCTGGCTTAGCTCGGTGATAGGAGATATTACTTAGTATGGAGGTTAGCAGGCTAATCTCGGGTTGTAATTGACTTTTACTTTTGTTTGTTGAAGATTAGGTAAAGCAGTTTGAAAAGTTCTGTTGAGAACATGTCTTACTCCCTTGAGATGCCTTCTCAAGGTTTTACTCCCTTAAAAAGGAGGTTTCCACGTAAAATTGCTTGTCAATCTTTACTTACTATATTTGTTCTTTATTGTAGCTATAACTGTATTGAGGACCTGTTCCCATCAACATAATTGGAAGCATTTATTCCAACAAGTGGTATCAGAGCTTGACTTTTCAGATTGGTTAACACCAGGAAAGGAAAGATCTTGAAATAATGGTTGCTCCACCAAATATGGAGGAAGGGTAATCATCTACCAGTCCACCTCGCTTTAACGACCAGTACTATGGATGGTGGAAAAATCAAATGCATAATTACATCAATGCAAAGGACATCGAGCTGTGGGATGTCATCCTTGATGGACCTTACATTCCCCTTAAAGAAGTGAAGGATGGAGATCTCACCACCACCTTGGTTAAGACCAGAAATGAATATAGTGAAGCTGATAGGAAAAAGATCTACAAGAAATACAAGGCGAAAAAGATTCTACTATATGGTTTTGGTGCAGACAAGTACAATAGAATTTCTGCGTGTGAAATTGCAAGCAGATTCGGGATTGCCTTCAAACTGTACATGAAGGAACTAAACGGGTAATAGAGTCAAAGGTTTACATGTTTACACTCAATATGAGAACTTTGTGATGAAGGAGGGTGAAATCATCTTTCAGATGAACTCTCGTTTCACTGCTATCACTAATTAGCTTAGAGGCATAGGTGAGCCCATTCTAGTTTGAAAGCAAGTTTGGAAGATTCGTAAGGTGCTTACAAAAACCTGGGAAAGCAAGGTGGACGCAATCACAGAAACTCATGATCTATTCACACTTCATATGGATGAGTTTATAGGTAATCTGCAAACATATGAGTTAAACATGAAATAGGGAACTCCAGCGAAGGAAGGAAAGAAGGAGAAGTCCATTGCAGTGAAATTATCTCAAAGCGAAATGACTGAAGAGAAGGCTGAGATGGCATATGTCACAAAGAGGTTTCAAAAGATCATAAAGAAGCATGGGGAATTTCAAAAGAAAGCATCAACCAGAAGAACTTCTACATCAAATGATTTGTGTCATAAGTGTAGTAAGCCTGGTAACCCTATGAGAGATTGTACTTGTCAAAAGCAAGAATCTCATGAAACCAGATTTCGCAAGAAGGACCTGGTCCCAGACAATGTTCGGAGGAAGGCTCATGTTGATCAGCTAGTGAAAAAGGCATTTGCTGTCTGGGGAGATGATTCAAGTGAATTAGAAGAAGATGCAGAAAACAATGAGGATGTCTCAATGATGGCTATTGAAGTGTAACATTCCGGAAAAAGTACTTGTCTAGTAAAGAGTCTATCAAGTTTTAAGAATATGTATTGGGGTACATAGGCATCCCAATGCCCAATATTGAGTAATATTGGGCATGTTAGAGAATATTGTCATAAGGGTGTTAGCCAACTTCTATGTATTAAGAAGTAACTTAAAATACACTTCGATGTTGAAATGCTCCAATCCAAGCTTGTTTAGGAATTGTACCTGCAATGAAGACCCTAAGCTAAAATTCCTATTTTCATCGCTTACACACATTAGGTACGAGGCATCCAATTGTCAAGCCTAGGTACCATAACACATGATAATTAAAAAGGATCATGAAGATTAAGCAGTGCCCAAGGACATAGTAAGGATTCATGGGACAAGAAGTGAACTTTCCAAGTGCAACTACAAAGTGCACAGTTAGGAAAATGCAAGGCAAAACATGTGCTACCGGCCGAGAGACCAAGCGACCAAGCCCAACCTGTTTGGTTAGGGCGGTTAGGGGGCCGGCACAAGTCGGGTCAAGCGACGTGGGGCAGAGCTTCCTAACCAATCCTAGACTCTAACTAACTTACCTAACTAGCTAACTAACCTAGGACTAACTAAAATTAACTAACTAGTGTGCCGAAATCCTAAGACCTAACTGGGTGACACTAGTGGAGTAGATTACTAAAGAAACATCCTAATACCTAACCTAGGATGGTCCAAAAGGGTTGGTTATGGTCCTAGTGACTTAGGGGTACTTTAGTAATTACCCTAGGTCACTTAATTAATTAAATTAGCAACTTAATTAATTAATTTAAATTCACGGTCAAACCCAAGACCCTTAGCAAATTTTCAGAATTTGGCTAAGTCAAATGCTCTCCTATTTTTAGTCAATTTAGGAGGGGCGTTTTGGTAATTAGCTAATTGATTTTTTTAATTAAGTTAATTAGCCTTGAATTAGTCAAGATTCAGTTCCTAAGAGTTAGACTCACATTTATCCAGTAGAAACTTACTACTAAAAAACAGTGAGCAAACGTAAGAAAAACAGAAAAATACTCTCGGTTCTCCTTAGGCGATTTCAAGGCAATTCTTCAAGATTTTCGTGCAAATAACAAGGTGATATTCGTATATTCAATTCTACAGTAAGCTATGGGTTTTCCATCTTGGATTCCTTTCCCCAAGAGGCTTTTCAAACATTTAGAATTCAAGAAAACCGAAACTAGGGTTGTGCCCAATGAAATTGTTGTATGTTCATCTCTATAGTTCTCCCTATTTCTGATTCTAGTAGTATGTATAATATAAATCTCGAGCATGTTGTGGGTATGTGGTGCTAACTGATCATTATGTGTAGGTTTTTTTGATTTGATAATGTCGAATGAGACCTATAGGTTAGATCCGTATGATTAGAGTATCATTTACATGAGATAAGAAACATGTAATGCCTAATTGTGTTCGAGAAGATGAAATTGTTATAAGTCATTTATGAAATTCAATTTAATGTTAAAAGGAATGAAGGTTTTGATTACTATTTGTGTTTACAGTAGATTTGTAAGTGTTTGTAAGGCAATATTTCCAAGAAGAGATAAGAATGAGAATCAAAGCTAGTTAATGAATCTTCAATGCCAAATCAACTTTATAGCTTGGCCAAACTAAGCATTGAATTGTTCTTATAGGTTAATCAAAGGTTAAAAATTGGCTTGCTTAACATGATGAGATTACTATTAGTATATACATGAAGTTTATTGACTTTTCTAATGATAATATCATGACAAGTGGTTAATGAAAGTTTGGTTTATGCCAATAAATTGGCCACCAATATTATTTCCAAGATATTAATAGAATTGGCCAATGATTAAGTCATACCAATCTTATATGGCCAATGTAAATTATGTTGTTTCTTGTAAGGCCAAATACATGTTAAAGATTCACTTGACAAGATGTAACTCAATGAACTCATAACCTAGGGAATGCCAATGATTGGGACAAGTCCCAACATACTCTATCTAAATGAACTTGTGAACATAGTAGCACATTGAATAAGTCCTTATAACTTTCATAAAGAATTGTACAAGACTACCAAATAACATTAAACAAGATAAGGTGAGTAATGAAATAACTAAAATCATATGAGTTATGTAATTGACCTAGAATGGGGTGCTAAAGTAAGTGAGACAAGTTGCACTTGCACTTAAACAATTATGTTAAAGATACTCACATAAGAGGGTGTTACAAATCGTGAGACAAGTCTCATTCACACCATGATGATAATGTAAGATTTAAATTCACATTCTTCAAGTATAGAAAGGTATGACAATTCATCCATTGAGCTAAGCATACCTCATACTCGAAGCAAGCTTCCATAATGTATGAGTCAACTCTAAAAGTTATAAAGTATAAGAAACTGAGCTAAGCACCGATAGACTAGTAATGAGCTTGTGCAAGCACATGTAAGCCTCATGAGAATAGACAGCCACCAAGGTGGATAAGGGTCTACAAATTCTCTTAGTCTTTGAACTATGTAGCCAGCATCGGTTACAAGCTAGTGGAACCACCTAAGAAAGCTAGGAAGTATTCGGTTTCACTTTGGCCGGTGAACCACCTCTTTTCGGTGTGGGGAAGATACTAGATTTCATGTTAGCTCACATTATCTATGTCGGTTAATGCTAAAGATTTCTTTATGAATGTAAGAAAGAAAGAAGGAAAGAATTAGGAAGATCAGGGGCGTTCGGATAGGATGACCAAAGGGTGAGGTTAGACTGAGTAATGATGTAAGTCATTCTTAGTCATTGCACAGAACGATCCCAATGGAAGTCTTAAAAGAATATCCTAAGTCAACCTAGCTTGTTCAAAGTGAACATGAGATCAAAGAAGAAGAAATGTAAGTTCAAAGTGAACTAAGTAAGCAAAAGCATAAGAATATCAAATCATTAGTGTTTGATAATAATGAAGTTTTAACAGTTATTAGTTTATGCCAATATAGGGAGAAAAACTTAATGAATCATCAATTGGAGTATGAATATATGCCCCATTATCTATATATTATGCAAATAATCAACGAATGGGCATAGCCAATAAATATTGGCTTATAAAGACTTCATGCCTAATTTAACAATAATGGAAAGAACAACTTGTGAGTAGGGTAATCAAATCATTTCCTTAGTCTTTTGGATTACTTACTTGATTCATTGTAGGTATGGGACTACAATGAATCATTGCACTCGTATGTAAAACATTGGATCAAAGGCGATCATTGAACTACACAACAGAAAGAAGAAAAGACTAAAAAATAAACTAATTCTAGGAGAGGGAGCTCTCGGCCTAAGGGGAGCAAAAATATTAATTTTTGCTTGAGTTCTTCTTAAATTATGTTCATGATTCCAAGGTCTTATGTTCATATAGAAAATGAGTTGTGTGCTTTAAATGAATGAAAATATGTCTTATTCATAGCATGACTTATAAATAACGAATTAGGAAAGTGAAGTGACTTCACTTTCCAAAAATGGCAGGTTGCTATAGGAAAAGATTTCCTTGATCATGCATAGTCCTTATGTGTTTGTGTGCATACACCCATACTTAGTACAAGTGTGTACTAACCCATATACAATTACTATTTTTATAGGTGCAGGTCCTTGAAAAAGATTAAAGATTAGTTGAAGTTGTTTGGACTAGTACCTCCAGACTTTGGTAGGTTTCTTGAGTTTGAGGATGCCAACGCTTTATATTCTAGATTTAGTAGATTAGACATAGCTAGTGGATGTTGTCCCTAGCGTTTCCTTCCAAACATTTGTTCAAGCTTTTGTATTAAGGCCAGTTTGGCAACTATTAATGATATTATGAATTCTCCATTTCAATTTTCAATCTGTTAATAGATGGTTGTTTAGTTCGAGCTGTTAGTATATCAATCTTACGCAATTATATGAAGTCTAAGTAGACTTTAGTAAAGATTTAAATTTTCTGCAAAATTTAACTGTATGATTGTGATGAAAGCTAAGAAGAGGCTTGTGTGCGACCTCTGAGAGATTAACGACGCCGGTCTTATCTAGGGTCTAAGACTCGGGTGTGACAAACATGGTATCAAAGAATGATGTTAAATTACCTAGGAACTAAGGCTCAAAACAACCACGTTGCGTAGTTTCTAGCTTATGGTTGTGAAGTGCACCACAACCATGACTTAGAGACTTAGTGATATTTCGAATCTTCCCTTCTTCTACTGTTTATCGTGTTGTGTAGAGTTTCGACATTTTGTGTCATTCAAGCATCTAACTTCCTTCATGTGTGTGCATATAGAAAAATGAACTGAAGAAGAAAAGTAGGCAGGAGAGTTGGATAAGTAGCTACTGGGGAAACCAAGCTCCTCCTTAAGCCCCAGCTGCTGGAGTGCAAGTGCCTGTCAACCCAGTAGCTTTGACGGATGGAGAAGTGAGAGAAGCACTGGTTCAGATGGCCCAAGCCATCACTGCTCAGACACAGGCTTTCACAGCCCAGTCCACTAGAGAGGGTTCTCCGAGGGAGAACCCACAAGCTAGCACCATGGCTAGCAGACTGAGAGATTTCACCAGGATGAATCCTCCAGTCTACTTCGGTTTCAGAATCAATGAGGATCCCTAGGAGTTTGTGGACGATGTCCACAAGATTCTCTATGCTATGGGTGTTAATGAAGAGGAGAAGGCTGAGTTGGCTGCATACAAGCTCAAGGATGTGGCTCAGGTATGGTACAAGATGTGGGTAGATGGCCGAGCACTAGGAGAATTCCCCATCACTTGGGACATTCTCAAGACTGCATTCCTAGAGAGGTTCTTTCCCAGAGAGCAGAGAGAGGCACAGGTTGAGGAGTTCATCAACCTACGACAGGGAGGTATGTCAGTCAAGGAATACTCCTTGAAGTTTGTTACACTTTCCAAATATGCTTCTTCCCTGGTGTCCAGTAGTAGGGATGAGATGAGCAGGTTTGTGAGTGGTGTATCAGAGGATCTGGAGGAGGAATGTCGGGCATCCATGTTGCATGATAACATGGACCTTGCAAGGTTTATGGTAAATGCACATCAGGTAGAGGAGAGTCGTCGGAGGAAGAGAGGCCTAGAAGGCAAGAAGCCTAGGCCATCGGATCAGACTGGTTCTAGCACTGGTAGGAGTTCGTTTGGAGACCAGGACAGGCCCAAGTTCAAGAAGGGGCACCAGCAGTCAGGTAATACTACTTATTCCAGGAACACTAATGCCAAAGGGGACAAGTATGGCCCCAAGAAGGGCAATGATAGAAATTCCCAGTGTGACAGAAAGACTTGTGGTAAGTGTGGCCGTTCTCATGGAGGTGAGTGCATGGTAGGTTCTAATTCCTTCTATGGGTACGACAAGAGTGGGCATATGATCAGGGAGTGCCCACATGTGATGAATCAGGTCAAGGCAGATACTCAGCCTCGGCCTAATCCTACTGCTGCAGCCGAGCCTCCCAATAGGAACATGTTATATGCTTTGAAAGGTAGACAAGAGTAGGAGAAGTCAGCTGATGTGGTCACTTGTAACTTGCATGTCATTTCTTTTTCTATATATGCATTGTTAGATCCAGGATCCACCTTGTCTTTTTTTAATCCTTTAGTAGTTAGTAAATTTGACTTGCTTTCTGAGATCTTGCATGAACCTTTTCTAGTTAGTACTCCCGTAGGAGACAACATTAGAGTTGAAAGAGTATATAGAGATTGCCCAATAACTGTTCTTGATAGAGTTACCTATGCTGACCTAATAGAATTAGCCATGTTTGACTTTGATATAATTATGGGTATGGATTGGCTCCATAAATGCTATGCTACATTAGACTGTCGAAACAGGGTAGTAAGGTTTCATTTCCTAATGAGTTAGAGCTGGAATGGGAATGGCGTAGTTCAAATCCAACAGGCCAAATAGTTTCCCATCTTAAAGCCAATAAGATGTTATCTAAGGGGTATTTATACCACTTAGTCAGAGTCAATGACTTAATTAGAACATGAAGTTCCTTCCATAGACTATGTGTCCATAGTGAATGAGTTTCAAGATGTCTTTCTTGAGGATTTACCAGGAATCCCTCCTGAACGCGAAATTGACTTTGGTGTTGACTTAGATCCCAACCCCAAACCAATTTTCATTCCTCCCTATAGAATGTCTCTAGTTGTACTCAAAGAGTTGAAGTTGCAGTTAAAAGATCTACTTGATAAAGGCTTCATCCAGCCTAGCATATCCCCATGGGGTGATCCAGTGTTGTTCGTTAAGAAAAATGATGGAACCCTTAGAATGTTTATCGATTATCGACAACTCAACAAAGTCACCATAAAGAACAAATACCCTCTTCCCAGAATTGATGATCTATTTGATCAGCTGCAAGGTTCAAGTTTCTTTTCTAAAATAGATCTCCGGTCAGGTTATCACCAACTTAGAGTGAGACAAGAGGACGTTCCTAAAACTGACTTTCATACGAGGTATGGTCATTACGAGTTTATTGTCATGTCATTTGGTCTCACTAATGCACCAATAATGTTTATGGACCTTATGAATAGGGATTTCCTTGAATACCTTGATTCTTTTGTCATAGTATTCATAGATGACATCCTCATATACTCTAAGACCAGATAAGATCATGAACAACATTTGAGAATTACATTGCAAGTACTGAGGGAACATCAGTTGTATGCAAAATTCAGCAAATGTGAGTTTTGGTTAAGATCAATGACCTTTCTTGGTCATGTTGTGTCCGACCAGGGTGTAGAGGTTGATTCGAAAAAGATTGAGTCAATAATGAACTGGCCGAGACCCCTCACTCCTACAGATATCCGTAGTTTCATGGGTTTGGCTAATTACTATCGCAGGTTTGTTGAGGGCTTTTCCGCTATTGCTGCTCTATTTATATCTTTAACAAATAAGAAGGCGAAGTTTGAGTGGTCTGAAACTTGTGAAAAGAGCTTCCAAGAGCTCAAAGACCGACTCACTTCAGCCTCAGTTCTCACATTATCGAGGAGTGGTGAAGGGAATGTGGTGTACTGTGATACTTCCCGAGTAGGTTTGGGATGTGTTCTTATGCAGGATTGCAAGGTGATTGCATATGCATCAAGACAGTTAAAAATCCACGAGAAGAATTACCCTACCCATGATCTTGAGTTAGTTGTTGTGGTATTTGCGTTAAAACTTTAGATACATTGCTTATATGGTGTACATGTTGATGTATTTACTGACCATAAAAGTCTTCAGTATGTTTTTACATAAAGAGAATTGAATCTTCGTCAGAGAAGATGGCTAGAGCTGCTCAAGGATTATGACATGAGTGTCCACTATCACCCAGGTAAGGCCAATGTAGTGGCCGATGCTTTGAGCCGATTGAGCATGGGCAGTGTGTCTCATATTGATGATGAGAAGAAGGAGCTGGTTAAAGAGGTACACCAATTGGCTAGGTTAGGTGTACGACTGGTAGATACACCAAGTGGGGGTGTTTCATTTCAATCTAGTTCTGAATCCTCATTTGTTGTAGATGGTAAAGCTAAGCAACATCTCGACCCAGTACTCATGGAGTTGAAAGACTAAGTGTTGAGTAAGCTGAATGAATCATTCTCCCTTGGGGGGGATGGTGTGCTTAGATACCAGGGCAGATTGTGTGTGCCCAATATTGATAATCTGAGACCTAATATTATTGCAGAGGCTCATGGCTCCAGGTATTCCATTCATCCTAGTTCCACTAAGATGTATCATGATCTCAATGAAATCTATTGGTGGGAAGGTATAAAGCGAGATATTTCTAAGTTTGTGGAGGAGTTCCCCAATTGCCAACAGGTTAAGGCCGAACACCTTAAGCCTGGAGGCCTTATCCAGTCGATTTAGATCCCAACATGGAAGTGGGAGGCTATTAATATGGACTTTGTGGTTGGTCTGCCCAGGACAAGGAAATTGCATGATTCTATTTGGGTCATTGTTGACAGGATGACTAAGTCTGCTCACTTCATTCCTGTGAAGTCTACTTACAGGGCCGAATATTATGCCAAGCTGTATATTGATGAGATAGTAAGGTGGAATGGGATCCCTTTATCTATCATTTCGGATAGAGGAGCCCAGTTCACTTCTCACTTTTGGAGATCTTTCCAAAAGAGCGTGGGTACACAGGTGAAGCTCAGTACTGCTTTCATCCTCAGACGGATGGACAAGCAGAGCGTACCATTCAGACCCTTGAAGACATGCTGAGAGCATGTGTTATTGACTTCAAGGGGAGTTGGGTTGATCACTTACCACTGATTGAGTTCTCTTACAATAATAGCTACCATTCCAGTATTGGGATGGCACCTTTTGAAGCACTGTATGGCAGGAGATGTAGGTCCCCAGTTGGGTGGTTTGAGGTAGGAGAGTCTTCCATCCTTGGCCCTGTTATCATACATGAGGCTATGGAAAAGGTGAGAATTATAAGGGATAGATTGTCTACTGCTTGCAGTCGTCAAAAATCCTATGCTGATAACAGGAAGAGGGATCTTGAATTCATGGTACGTGATCAGGTCTACCTGAAGATATCACCCATGAAAGGGGTGATGAGGTTTGGTAAGAAAGGGAAGTTTAGTCCGAGGTATATAGGTCCTTATGAGGTCTTACAGCGAGTTGGGAATGTTGCCTATGAACTGAAGTTACCAAATGACTTGGCTTCTGTTCATCCAGTGTTTCATGTTTCGAAGCTTAAAAAGTATCTAGGTGATCCAGCATCCATCCTGCCTGTTCAAGGGTTAGGAGTGGATGAAAACCTTTCTTATGAAGAGGTTCCAGTTGAAATTTTAGATCGCCAAGTGAAACAGCTGAGGAACAAAGAGGTTGTCACCGTAATGGTGTTATGGAGGAACCACCTTGTTGAGGAAGCAACATGGGAGGCCGAGACCGACATGAGATCCCGTTACCCTCACTTGTTCAGTTCTTAAGGTTAAATATACTCTTCCTAAGTCTGACTTTTTTTATGAAACTCTAAATTTTAGTGTGTTAGTCGGTTTTGGTGTTTTAAGTCCATAAATGTGTGTTTTATACTTGCACTATATGAGTTAATATGAGTTCATGCTTGCATTCATGTTGCTGTTTTTGTATAGCTTTGACATGATTTTTGTGTCGCATGAGTTGCGATGTGCATTGAGTTAAAGTGAGATTAAGAAGGAAGTTCCTCAATATCAGATATGAAGCTTCAGATAAGCTTTGAGTGATGTGCATCATCTAGAGTAAGTTGTGAATCAGATATTCACAAAGAGTAAGGTTTCAAGTATGTTGATGTGTTTTTCAAAAATACCCTCTTTGATTCAAAATGATGTGTAGTGTCATTCGGGGACGAATATTCCTAAGGGGGGGATAATGTAACATTCTGGAAAATGTACTTGTCTAGTGAAGAGTCTATCAGGTTTTAAGAATATTTATTGGGGTACATAGGCATCCCAATGCCCAATATTGAGTAATATTGGGCATGTTAGAGAATATTGGCTTAAGGGTGTTAGCCAATTTCTATGTATTAACAAGTAGCTTAAAATACACTTTGATGTTCAAATGCTCCAATCCAAGCTTCTTTAGAAATTGTACCTGCAATGTAGACCCTAAGATAAAATTCTTATTTTCATCGCTTACACACATTAGGTACGAGACATCCAAGTGTCAAGCCTAGGTACCATAGCACTTGATCATTTAAAATGATCATGAAGATTAAGCAGTGCCCAAGGACATAGTGAGGATTCTTGGGACAAGAAGTGAACTTTCCAAGTGCAACTACAGAGTGCACGGTTATGAAAGTGCACGGAAACACATGTGCTACCGGCCGAGAGACCAAGTGACCAAGCCCAACCGACTCGTTTAGGGCGGTTAGGGGGCCGGCACGCGTCGGGTCAAGCCACATGAGGCCGAGCTTCCTAACCAATCCTAGGCTCTAACTAACTTACCTAACTATCTAACTAACCTAGGACTAACTAAAATGAACTATATAGTGTGCCGAAGTCCTACGACCTAACCGGGTGACACTAGCCGAGTAGCTAACTAAATAAACATCCTAGTACCTAACCTAGGATGGTCGTTATGGTCCTAGTGACTTAGGGGTACTTTAGTAATTATCCAAGGACACTTAATTAATTAATTTAACAACTTAATTAATTAATCTAAATTCATGGTCAAACCCAAGAACTTAGCAAATTTTTAGAATTTGGCTAAGTCAAATGCTCTCCTATTTTTAGTCAATTTAGGAGGGGCATTTTGGTAATTAGCTAATTGATTTATTTAATTAAGTTAATTAGCCTAAGTTGAAATAGTCAATATTCAGTTCCTAAGACTTAGACTCACGTTTATCCGGTAGAAACCTACGACTGAAAAACAGTGAGCAAACATAAGAAAAACAGAAAAATACTCTCGGTTCTCCTAAGACGATTTCAAGGCAATTATTCAAGATCTTCGTGCAAAGAACATGGTGATCTTCGTAGATTCAATTCTACAGTAAGTTATGGGTTTTCTCTCTTGGATTCCTTTTCCCAGGAGGCTTTTCAAACATTTTGAATTCAAGAAAACCGAAACTAGGGTTGTTCCCAATGAAATTGTCGAATGTTTATCTCCCTAGTTCTCCCTATTTCCGATTCTAGTAGTATGTATAATGCAAATCTCGAGCATGTTGTGGGTATGTGGTGCTAACTAATCATTATGTGTAGGTTTCTGTGGTTTGATAATGTCGAATGAGACCTATAGGTTAGATCCGTATGATTAGAGTATCATTTACATGAGATAAGAAACATGTAATGCCTAATTGTGTTCGAGAAGATGAAATTGTTATACGTCATTTATGAAATTCAATTTAATGTTAAAAGGAATAAAGGTGATTACTGTGTGTGTTTACAGTAGATTTGTAAGTGTTTGTAATGCAATATTTCCAAGAAGAGATAAGAATGAGAATCAAAGCTAGTTAATGAATCTTCAATGCCAAATCAACTTTATAGATTGGCCATACTAAGCATTGAATTGTTCTTAAAGGCTAATCAAAGGTTAAAAATTGGTTTGCTTAACATGATGAGATTACTATTAGTATATACATGAAGTTTATTGACTTGGCTAATGATAATATCATGACAAGTGGTTAATGAAAGTTTGGTTTATGCCAATAAATTGGCCAACAATATTGTTTCTAAGATATTAATAGAATTGTCCAATGATAAATTCATGGCAATCTTATATGGCCAATGTAAATTATGATGTTTCTTGTAAGGACAAATACATGTTAAAGATTCACTTGACAAGATGTAACTCAATGAACTCATAACCTAGGGTATGCCAATGATTGGGACAAGTCCCAACATACCCTATCTAAATGAACTTGTGAACATAGTAGCACATTGAATAAGTCCTTAACTTTCATAAAGAATGGTACAAGAATACCAAATAACATTAAACAAGATAAGGTGAGTAATGAAATAACTAAAATCATATGAGTTATGTAATTGACCTAGAATGGGGTGCTAAAGTAAGTGAGACAAGTTGCACTTGCACTTAAACAATTATGTTAAAGATACTCACATAAGAGGGTGTTACAAATCGTGAGACAAGTCTCATTCACACCATGATGATAATGTAAGATTTAAATTCACATTCATCATGTATAGAAAGGTATGACAATTCATCCATTGAGCTAAGCATACCTCATACTAGAAGCAAGCTTCCATAATGTATGAGTCAACTCTAAAAGTTATAAAGTATAAGAAACTGAGCTAAGCACCGATAGACTAGTAATGAGCTTGTGCAAGCACATGTAAGCCTCATGATAATAGACTACCACCAAGGTGGATAAGGGTCTACAAATTCTCCTAGTCTTTGAACTATGTAGCCAGCATAGGTTACTAGCTAGTGGAACCACCTAAGAAAGCTAGGAAGTATTCGGTTTCACTTTGGCCGGTGAACCACCTCTTTTCGGTGTGGGGAAAACACTGGATTTCATGTTAGCTCACATGATCTATGTCGGTTAATTCTAAAGATTTCTTTAAGAAAGTAAGAAAGAAAGAAAGAAAGAATTAGGAAGATAAGAGGCGTTCGGATAGGATGACCAAAGGGTGAGGTTAAAGTAAGTAATGATGTAAGTCATTATTATTCATTGCACAGAAAGATCCCAATGGAAGTCTTAAAAGAATATCCTAAGTCAACCTAGAATGTTCAAAGTGAACATGAGATGAAAGAAGAAAAAATGTAAGTTCAAAGTGAACTAAGTAAGCAAAAGCATAACAATATCAAATCATTAGTGTTTGATAATAATGAAGTTTTAACAGTTATTAGTTTATGCCAATATAGGGAGAAAAACTTAATGACTCATCCATTGGAGTATTAATATATGCCCCATTATCTATATATTATGCAAAAAATCAACGAATGGGCATAGCCAATAAAGATTGACTTATAAAGACTTCATGCCCAATTTAACAATAATGGAAAGAACAACTTGTGAGTAGGGTAGTCAAATCATTTCCTTAGTCTTTTGGATTACTTACTTGATTCTTTGTAGGTATGGGACTACAATGAATCATTGCACTTGTAAGTAAAATATAGGATCAAATGAGATCATTGAACTACACAACAGAAAGAAGAAAAGACTGAAAAATAAACTAAGTCTGGGAGAGGGAACTCTCGGCCTAAGGGGAGCAAAAATATTGATTTTTGCTTGAGTTGTTCTAAAATTATGTTCATGATTCCAAGGTGTTATGTTCATATAGAAAATGAGTTGTGTGCTTTAAATGCATGAAAATATGTTATATTCATAGCATAATTTATAAATAACGAATTAGGAAAGTGAAGTGACTTCACTTTCCAAAAATGGCATGTTGCTATAGGAAGAGCTTTCCTTGATCATGCATAGTCCTTATGTGTTTGTGTGCATACACTCATACTTTGTACAAATGTGTACTAACCCATATACAATTACTATTTTAATAGGTGCAGGTCCTTGAAGAAGATTGAAGATCAGTTGAAGTTGTTTGGACTAGTACCTCCAGACTTTGGTAGGTCTTCTTGAGTTCGAGGATGCCTACGCTTTATCTTCTAGCTTTAGTAGATTAGACATAACTGGTGGATGTTGTCCGCAGCGTTTCATTCCAAAAATTGTTCAAGATTTTGTATTAAGGCCGATTTGGCAACTATTAATGATTTTATGAATTCTCCATTTCAATTGTTCAATCTGTTAATAGATGGTTGTTTAGTTCGAGCCGTTTGTATATCACTCTTATGCAATTACATGAAGTCTAAGTACACTTCAGTAAAGTTTTAAATTTTCCGCTAAATTTAATTGTATGACTATGATGAAAGCTAAGAAGAGGCTTGTCTGCGACCTCTGAAAGGTTAACGTCGCCGGTCTCATATAGGGTCTAGGACCCGCGTGTGACATGAAGATGATGAGAGTGTCTCAAACTCAATATTCTCCTTGATGGCAAAATCTGATAACGAAGAAGAAGACTACAACGAGGTAACTCTCTTTGAACTAAAAGATGATCTGGATAATCTCCAAACTAAAAATTTGAGGAAACTTGCTGCTCTGCTAATTGATTATGTGGATGAACGTACTACTGAAAACTTAACGTTGAATGAAAAATTAAGTTTGTGTGAGGATGAAAATACTGATCTTGTAGCTCAAGTCTCTTAATTGAGTTCTAGAATAGGACTGTTGGAGTCTAGTAACATAACTCTTGAAAAGGGGCCTAGCACCTCAGAGAATGAAAATTGAAAACTAAATATTTTTTAGGAAGAACTGGAGGACAGGCTTAAGATATCTTAATCTAACTTAGCTTCTTCCATTAAACTAACTCTCAACTAAGAAAGGATCTAAGTTGGATCAAGGAAGAGTTGATTCACTCTCTAAAATGGACTCACTCTTCCAAGATTATCTCTAAACTGTCTCAACAGAGTTTCAATGTGAAGAAAGGGCTAGGATGCAGATCAATAGAACCCCTTATAATTCTCACAGTAAATATGTGTCTGTAGTTGATAATCTCTTATGCACTCACTGTGGGCGTAATGGTCATCTAAAATCGAAGTGTGATAAACTGAAAGGAGCTAAGAAAAGGCATGTGAAGTTTGTGAGATCAGAAAATGATCAACAAAACAAAGAACGCCCGACCTATTCCTCATGCTAAATCTATCATATCCGACAGAAATGTGAAAAGGAATCTTAAGGGACCTGATCCTCGTTATAGTTTTAGCAAGAACACCTTACCTCCTTGGACGGGAAGGTTTCTTGTTAAGCCTTTTGAGAGCTACTAGTAACTCCATATGAAGTGGGTTCCTAAGACTAATAAGTGATTCTTGTGTTGAGAAGAGGAAGAGGTCAGTGATGGTAAATGGATAGTTGATGCTCTAGGCACATGACAGGAGACACTTCAAACTTCCTCTCTTTCCAAACACACCAAGGTGGTGGTGTGTTGTTTGGCGGTGGAAAGAAAGGTTTTATTCTTAGAATTGGAAGTATAGGGAGATCATCTAACAACATAATCAATAATGTGTACTATGTGGAGGGTCTCTAAGTACAATCTTTTGAGCATATTGCAAATTTGTGATAGAGGGAATGAGGTAAAGTTCATGACCAAGAAGAGTCTGGTCAGAAACAGTACAACAAAGAGGATCGTGATGTCTGCTACAAATCTAAAAAATATGTATGTTTATGATCTTGATTCCATTGAAGGAGATTATCTCTCCTGTCTAAGTGATCAAACCAATGATATTGATCTGTGGTACCGACTTCTGGGTAATGTAAGTTCCTCCTTGGTGAACAAACTTGTTGCAGGGGACCTGGTCTAAGGCATGCCTAAACTGAAGTTCACAGATGATACAATCTGCAATGTTTGTGCAAAGGGCAAGCAAACTAAATCATCATTCAAATCCAAAAAAGGAGTCAACACATCCAGACCTCTGGAGCTCCTTCATATGGACTTATATGGACCTTTCATAGTCGAGAGTAGAGGAAGTAAGAAATTTATTCTTGTTGTTGTTGATGATTTCTCCAGGTATACTTGGAACATGTTCTTGAGAACGAAGGATGAGACAGTTGGACAACTGACCATCTTCGCCAAAGCCATCCAATTAATGTTAGTTTGCAAAATTGGGAGTATTATATTAGATCATGGCACAGAGTTTGAAAGCTCTTAGATTAAAGGATTTGTGCTAAATATGGCATCAACCACAACTTCTTTGCACCTAGAACAAAAATGGGTTTGTTGAAAGAAATAACAGAACATTGGTGGAATTTTCTAAAACCATGCTGATTGACTCACATCATGCTATAAATTTTTGGGATGAGGCAGTCAATACAGCCTGTTACGTGACAAATAGGTGCCTTATCAGATCCCTAATCAAGAGGACACCTTATGAGCTGCTAAATTATAAAAACTCTAAATTTCTCATCTTAGGTCGTTTGGATGCAAATATTTTGTGTTGAACAATGGGAAAGAAGACTTAGGAAAGTTTGATGCCAAAAGTGTTGAAGGTTTTTTGGTTGGGTACTCATCTACAATCAAAGCATATAGAGTGTTCAATAAAAAAAACCTTGTGTTGAAGAAAGCATGCACGTAATGTTCGATGAGTAAGAAATAAGTGGTGAGAATAATGAAGATCATGAGTTTGAGGAGCAGATAAAAGACAAACAAGATGATGGGGAAAAAGGAAGAGAATGCAGAACACTCAGAAGGACCTGGTCCCATGACCTATCACAAGAAATTGAGTCTTAAAATCTTGTAGAACATGAAGGTGATTCTGATGTTTACAGAGAAGAGAAGGTAACCAGGAAGTCCGGATGGAAGAATTAATCCTCACATCCATTGGACAATAACTAGGTCAAAATAAAGAAACCCAGTTGCATATTCAGCGTTCATTTAATCCATTGAACCAAAGAACATCAAAGAAGCTCTGAAGGATACAAATTGGGTCATGTCTATGCAAGAGCATCTCCATCAATTTGAACAAAGTAAAGTGTGGCACCTGGTCCCCAGACCAATTGATAGAACCATTATAGGGAAAAGATGGGTGTTCAGACACAAACTTGATGAGCATGGGACCATTACTAGAAATAAACCAAGACTGGTGGTGCAAGGATACAACCAAGATGAGGGAATTGATTATGATGAGACCTTTTCTCTCGTGGCCATAATGCAAGCTATCTTAATCTTGATCGCATTTACTGCTCACATAGAATTCAAGTCGTTCCAAAAGGATATCCAGAGTGTCTTGTTCAATGGAAATTTTAAAGAGGAAGTATATGTCAAACAGACCCTATGCTTGGAAGATGCAAAACTGCCCAACCGTGTGCTGAAATTGGACAAAGCTTTATGGTCTAAAACAAGATCCTCGAGCTTGGTATGAATATCTGTAAAAGTTCCTCCTAGCAAAGAAGTTTAAGAGAAGTAAAATTGATAAGACTTTGTTCATAAAATTCAAGGGTAAGGATTTGTTGATTGTACAGGTCTATGTGGATGATATCATATTTGGAGCCACATCAAACTCACTATGCGAAGATTTTGCTAATTTCACGAGCAATGAGTTTGAAATGAGCATGATGGGTGAGCTTACCTTCTTCCTAGGCTTGAAAATTAAATAGACACCCCAAGGTATCTCAATATGCCAAGAGAAGTGTATCAATGAGCTACTAAAAATATTCAATCTGGTTCAGGCAAAGGTGTTGGACACTCCCATGAGTACGAGTGTTAGACTTGATAAAATGAAATAGTATGGAAGTTAATCACTCCACATACATAGGAATCATTGGATCACTCATATACCTTACTACTAGCATGCCTAATATAGTTTTAACATGGGTCTTTGTGCAAGGTATCAAGCAGCACCACAGGGGTCACACTCGAAGGCAACCAAACAAATTTTAAGATATCTGAAAGGAACAAGGGACCTAGTTCTCTTTTACCCTACTTGTGATTCTTTTGATCTAACTGGCTATGCTGATGCCAATTATGCAGGTTTTATGGTGGATCGTAAAAGCACATCAGGCATGGCACAATTCTTGGGATAAACATTGTTCTCCTGGGAACCAAAAAGCAAAATTCATTTGCCTTGTCCACTGCAGAGGCAGAATATGTGGCTGCAGCATCATGTTGTGCATAGCTTCTTTGGATTAAGCAACAACTAGAGGACTATGGTATTATCAAAGGCATCATTCCTCTCATGCGTGACAACACTAGCGCAATGAACATGGCTCAAAACCCTGTCCAGCATAAGAGGACAAAGCATATAGATGTGAGGCACCATTTTTGGATTGATAATGTTGAAAAGTTATACATTGTGATGAAATTCATCAAGATTGAGTATCTACTGGCAGATATCTATACTGGTTTTAATGTTGGTCATAATAGAATTCACCTTTGGTACCTTAATGCAGATATACACTCATGGTGTGTCAAGCTGAAGGGATTATTAAAGTGCACTGAGCAGGACTGAAAAATTAAGAAGAGGGCCTAGTCCTCGTGAGGTTAGTATTACTTAAGCTACATTATCTCAGTCGTCAAAATCATTGCCACGTGTTTGTGACCCATTCGTCGCGCCAGTTGCAGGCGTCTTTTGGATTTTAAATCCAACAGTTTTTACTATTGGGGACTCGATTGTAACACCCCGTAGCCAAAACAGACCAATAATCAGTGTTCAGAAAAATGTAGAGGTGCAACCAACGTGACCATCGACGGATCATAGCTTGACCCACGGTCCGTCCTGCACATCCGTCGATGTGATCAGAGACTCCCAAAACATAGCCGGAAAAAAATGGCTAACTCTTGATCGACGGATGGACCTACAGTCCGTAGGTCAGACTACGGTCCGGAGTCCGTGATCGTCGATCGACACCCTCTTTCAACCACTCTCTTACAAGGACCACATTGACCAGCACGGTCTGTAGGTTTACCCATGGTCCATAGTTCCGACCGTGGGTGGGAATTCGCAGACAGTTAAGGGGGAAATGTGGTTGGGTCAACTTTAAATGATCATAACTCTTAGCACAAAATGCATTAGGTGTCCCATGACATACCAACAGATAGATAATTGAATTAGCTTTCAATAGCCACCTACCTTGCTAAAATCATAGCTTTGAGTAAAAGGTTATGCCCATTTTAGTAAAGTCCTGTCGACAGACCCAAACGACGGACCGTCGATTGAATGACGGACCGTCTGTCCAGGTCATCGTTTGGTCTAACAGCAACTTACCCAGGGGTCTTTTGGTCTTTTCCCACTTTGTTTAAACTCTAAGCTACGTCGTTTTGACCCTAAATTATCAAAATTTAGTCAGTTTAAGCCTAGAAACATAACTAAAACTTACCTAAGTCAAATCATAAATCAAAAGTTAGAAAATTAGAAGCAAGAAAAGAGAAAAAGTTCAATAACCCTAGTCAGGAACACATCAAGGTTCCAGCAGTTCCAGCCCCGAAACCTAAGTATTTTTCTATGAAGTTCATCACCAGGTATGTGGGAGTTCACTAGTGCGTTCCTTTCACCCATTGGGTCCCTAGTTTTAAGTCAATTCTTGATTCTCTTATTATGAATAAACCTAGGGTTTCTAGAACTTTGATAACACTTCATGAATTTATTAAATATATGTTCCAAATCATATTGTAAAGTTATTATTCAGATTATCTCATGAACTTCAGAACCCTAGCTTTGTATTCTTTAGTTCTTTAATTACACATGCTAGGTCAGATATTTCAGTTACTTCAGATATACATGCCTTAGTGATAATGCATCATTATCAGATTAAATGTTGCATTCTCAGTTCGCATGTTCAGTTTTGAGCTATCCAGTATTTTACAGAAATTCAGACATAATTAGTTAACTACATAAATATAATGGGAGTAGCATAATACCTAGTTGGACTAGGGTTCAGCGTACCCAATAGTTCCAGAACTACTAGCCAAGTAGGTTGTAAGTCCCCTCTGTGGGCATCAGTTTAGTGATCACGCCAGTATGCATTTATACCTTTGGCAGGATATATTGGGTCCTCTCGATGGGGCGTATACATCGGACTCCACATTTAGCTCATGTTGTTTTATTATCGGTTATTAGTATCTCTCATAGTTCAGTCAGACTCTATTGCATTGACCATTTATCAGTTTATTCAGTATTCAGTTTCAGCATGCTATAAATTGATCATTGCATTCATTTAGCTCAGAATTCTTTATATCATGTTCAGATTATCATACTTGTTTTTGTTCTTGTTCAGTTATGTTTTGTTTCAGCTTTATTCTATCCAACATGCTCAGTACCTTTCAAGTACTGACGCATACGTGCGCTACATCTTCTCGTGATGTAGGTTCAGGTTCTCAGCATCTAGATCACACATAGATCGATTCCCGATCTCCAGTTCAGAAGATTCAGTGGTGAGTCCTCATTCTCCGAGGATACAGTCATGAGTTTCATTTCAGTCATTTGGTCATTTAGTTTCAATTTTTGCTAGATTTAGATGGGCTTGTCCCAGTATTTCTAGTCCAATTTAGAGGCTATTTTCAGATATAGTTAGATTCAGCTTAGTATTGAGTTAATATTTTCGTATTGAACTCATTGTTTTCAAATATCTCAGTTATAGAATATGGGTATTCCTCATCTTTTCAGATTAAATTATGATTTAGCTTCTGCAACAGTTTATATTCTTTAGTATGCTCATGATAATGACAGTAAGGTTAGCTTGGGATCACTTGTGGTCCTAGGTTCAGTGTCCGTGTCTCGGGGGTAGCTCGGGGCGTGACATCGATACCCTTGAAACTTGTCTCTATATAATCCCTAACCCAATGAATTAAAATTAATTCTTCTAAAAAAGTTTCTCTTGTAAATTAATCCTCCTGCTCTCAAAATTCTACCTAGTTCTTTCAAAATGACTAACTCTCAATCTTCTTCAAGGACTCCACTCTCCCAAGAAGTAGAAAATCCTAGTTCATTCAACTTCTCCTCTCTTATCCCTGAGGAATTCCCCTCAACTCCAATTTTTGAAGTTGGTGAATTGGATTAATCCATTCCTCCTAAAACTGAAACCCTAGCCTCCTATGTTCTACCTTCTGATGAAATCTTGATGTGCTCCCTGCTTTAGTGCTATTTGAAAACCAATTATCAGGATTCAAAGGCTGAATCTATGGTAAAAACAATTGTGTAACTTTTCTATGAGGAAGCAAAAGTTGGGTCCATGGGTGTATCATCCACTATGTCTGAGAGGTTATTTTAAGGAGATGTAGCTGAGGTAAAGGGTCCGGAATCCTGCATCCTCACGGCAGCAACAGAACTTGTGGTTGTCTAAAGTTTAGCCTCATTATGGGAGATGTTCAACCCATAACGATGGGACCAAGAGCTTAGGTCACTGGATCAGGCCCCACATCGAGATCAACTAGTGTTTGACTAAACTCCAACTTTGTTTGGAGTTCAATTTGATGAGGAGGAAGAAGAAGAGCCTCAATTGAGATGGAGTAACAGAAATGTGTGTGGGGCAAACATTTCTTAGACTCAAATTTAAGGCTTAGAGAATGATCAAACTGTGCCTACAAGTGTATCTCCTGTCACACGTGCTGATAGTGATGAAGAAATAAAAAGTAAGAGAAACGAAAAACATGTCAAAGCACCTCTAAAGGGTGAAAAGAAAAGGTATGGAACTAGAAGTATGGCATAAAAGCTTTTAGGGAGTGTTATGGAGGCTAATGCTGCACACACTGAAGGAATTAGAAGAAGAAGAAGAAGACAAAAGGGGTCACTTATTGTGGAACCTCTATCTATTCCAGTTACTGTTGATAATAGTGAAACCTAATTTGAGGATATTATCAGGGTCTTGCCAAGACGCAAGAGGAAAGCGGAGGAGGAAAGGGTGAAATAAAAGGGAAAACTAAAAAGGAGGGGAAAGAAATCACCTACAAAGAAAGAAAAACTGACAAAGCAAAAGCACTCTAACGAAGAGGAGATAGTGCCCAAGCTAGTGGATAAAAAACCCGTAAAGGGACCTGGTCCTATGGTTAAAAAACAGAAGGAATAAAAGTTTCTAACAAGGAAGGAAAGAATAGCTATAAAAAATGTCAAAAGGTCTTGAATGGGAGAGTCTTTTACACTAACATTATCACAGAGTTTGGCATGGCAACCTTGTTCGATGTTGTTTCCATTCAAGAATGGAACCATCTCTTTGAGCCACCCACTCCCTATTTACATGAAACTTAGGTACACAAATGTTTCTACAAAATGGAATTGCAGGAAGCTGAGGTGATCACTACCACTGTCAAGGATGTTAGAATTGAGTTGACTGAGGAAATTGTGTTGATCATCTTTGGGTTCCTGTGAAGGGAGTTAGATCTATTGAGGGATGTAAACCATCAAAGGAATTCACCATGCTTGCCACAAAATGGGGTGGGGGTTTAAGCTTGCAAGGTTGCCAAAGAAGCTTCTCAAAAGGGAATGTAAGTTGGTGTTTGAGTTCATAAACAAGGTGATGGTACCTAGGTCTGAAAAGCGAACAGTTGGATCTGTTGTTGAACTGCTTCTCATGGAGAAATTGGTTGAACTTCAACAAATCAACCTCCCTACAATCATGTTAGAGCACATGCACAGAGTTATGACCTGAAAAACTGCCAGGCATGGCATTCCATACGAGTATCTATTGAATCTGGTCTTTAAACATTTTGAAGTGACATTTAGAAAGGGGGTACAAGGTACCACTAAGAAGATGTTGACCAGGTCAACTATATTGGAATGTGAGTGCCTAGAGGGACCAGCTAAAGGTAGGTCTCAAGTAGCAGCGGGAGCAACAGGCTACTCTTAAACGGGAAGTGGATGATCTCACCAGTCTTCTGAATGAGAAAGAGGTTGAAATTGCTGAACTCAAGTCTGAACTTCAGAAGGTAATCTCTGGGACCAAGTACCAGTCATGCTAATGAAGAAGTGCTGCAAAAATTGAGAGATAAAATTGCACTACTGCTGACATCTAATGCCTCACTCAATGAGGAAGTTAAGGCTCTCAACAGACAAATTATCAAGGCTCATGAAGATGCAAATGAGCATATGATTGTGTTTATGCGCACTCTCTCCCCCCCTTCCCAATCCGTCCTAAATGAGTCTCACTTTTCCTAAATAGTCCTATGCTTAGTTCAATCTTCTAATCCTTAATACTCTGTGGCTTTATGTTGCTGACCAAGAAAGTGGTTAGTATTTGTGATATCATGATCATTTTGTTTTGTGCCATGTTCATGTGTACTTATTCTCATCTCTTTTTTCTTTCACATGCATGTTTTGTGTGGCCTGTGGCCTGAATCCTTAAATTGCTATGCATTTTAACTTGATATATTTACTGCTTCGCCTTTTCAATGATTTAGATTGGAGGGACATTTTGTTTAATGTTTGTCTAAGAGATTTAGGGGGAACTAATGGATTAAGGGGGAACTGATTAAAGGGGAATTAATTGTTTTGAATGAATTAGTGAGAAGTAATGCAGGTTGTTTGTCATCATCAAAAAGGGGGAAATTGATAAGTGATTATGCTCCTAGGTGTTTTTATGATCTCCTCACAAGTGCATGGACCTGATCCTCTGTAGACTATGAAGATTCATCCAGTGGTCAAAGTGTTGCACAATTGTAAACTTTTCCTGCATCAGAAAAGTTGTTGTAGCAGCAGAGTACATCACTAATGTGATCGGACTGCGTTGTTTGATTGATGTGTAATAAGTCTTCATTGTATAAATCAAACAAACAACAACTCATTTTACTTATATATTCAAACGAGAGATATTGTCAAGCTTCAAGAACAACAAGGGAACTAATAGAAGTGCTTTCATTGCTTTCTGTACTTGCTGCATTTGTTTCCTTGTAATTGTTCTTATATAGTAGGATTCATTTCACTCGTCAAAGAAACATTTCAAACTAGTGTGAATAATTGTAACAATCTAGTTAAGGGTACCATAGATTATTACTCTCAAATCTGTATTAATTAGGTTAGGATTAATATAGTGGATAGTGTTGTATCTATCCTAGCTTAGCTAAGTGATAGGAGAGATTACTTAGTATGGAGATTAGCAGGCTAATCTGGGGTTGTAACTGACTTTGACTTTGACTTGTTGATGATTCGTGAAATCAATTCAAAAGTCCTATTGAGAACAGGTCGTGGTTTACTCCCTTGAGCAAGGAGGTTTCCACGTAAAGTTGCTTGTCAATCTTTAATTTTTGTATTTGTTCTTTATTATTGCTATTACTGTATTGAGGACCTGGTCCCATTAACATAAGTGGACACATACATTCCAATAATATTTATCCCCAACAAAATTTAGAAAGTAAAAAATGTAAAACATAGAAAATATTACGGAAGAAAGTGTGAAGATTTACAAAAATGTTAATTATCCTTCAAATAAGGAATTTAGTTCTACTAAATTCATGTTTCAATAAAGAATTTTTTTATTTTGGAGCCCCCCCCCCTTTTTCTAACACTACCCTTTCTCTCTTGCTTTAACTATTGAATTGCGAAAGTAATGATAGTCAAGAAACCAGACTGGCAGACTCCATAATGTTTTTGCTACTCTTTTTTTTCTATGGCTTTGAGCTGTAAGATGTAGATAAGAAATAGTTGTACCACTTACAAGTAAGACCACTAGAAAAAGAAAGAGATAGAAATCATTGTTGATTACAAAACACTCTTAGCTCTTAGCATTCAACAGGTAAAATAAAGTTGTTACTAATTGAAGATTCAAACATTTATCTTCTTAAAATCATTTTGTGCTTCCTTGTTCTGCTTGCAGATTTGAGAAATGGTTATTGGGTTAACAGTTGGTGGTTCATTTCTCTCTTCAGCTTTCAATGTTCTCTTTGATACGCTTACTCTTCACAGTGATCTGTTCAATATGTTCAAAAGCATAATGATCATGTTCAGCTCTTAATGAAGCTGAAAGAGACTCTATGTTGTCTTCAAATTGTACTAAGTGATGTAGAGAATAAACAAGCATCAGATCCATCTATGAGCGACTAGCTTAATGAGCTTCGATATGTTGTCAACTATACTAGAAACTTTATTGAACTAGTAAATTCTGAAGCTTTGAGGATGAAGGTGGAAGGTCCGCATCAAAATCTTGCAAAAATAAGAGACCAGAAAGTAAGTGACCTCAATATGTGCTTGAGTAATGATTTATTTCTTCATATAAAGGATAAGTTGGAAGAAAACATTGAAACATTGGAGGTATTGGAAAGCAAATTTGTCGCCTTGGATTAAAGGAGCATTTTTATTCGACTAAACAAGAAACTAGAACACCTTCAACTTCTTTGATTGATGATTCTGATATCTGTGGTAGGTAGAATGATATAAAGGATTTGATTGACCGTTTAATATCTGAAGATTCAAGTGGAAAAAGTTGACTGTAGTTCCTATTGTTGGAATGGGCTGCATGGGTAAGAAAACACTTGCTAAAGTCATTTACAATGATAAGAAGGTGCCTGACTATTTTGGTTTAAAAACTTGGTTTTGTGTTTCTGTGGCATATGATGCTTTCAGAATAACAAAAGGTTTACTTCAAGAAATTGGCTTAAAGGATAATTACAATCTTAATCAGCTACAAGTCAAATTGAAGGAAAGCTTGAAGGGGAAGAAGTTTCTTATTATTCTGGATGATGTGTGGAACGACAAGTACAAGGAGTGTGTTGGAATGTGTGCGTCCACCAGTGTCTATAGGACAAGTTCTTCAATGAAGTTACACACGTACAAAAATGCCAAAGTAAAGATTGCACACACAACTTTATGTGAAAACCTCCTTGCTCAAGAGAGTAAAACCACGACCTGTCAAGCAAGAGCAAATACAACAATGCTGCTAATCTTCGTCAAGCAAAAGTAAAACCATTTTACAAAAAGAGACTAGCCTGCTAATCATATACCAAGAAATACACCTTATTGCTTAGATGAGCAAGAGCAAATACAACAAGGCTCACTATACTAACCCTAACAAATCAGTATAGACTACAAAATGTAAGACCCTAAGTTACCCTTAACCTAGATATTATAGTGATTCAAACAAGATTGAAACTTTTCTTTAACATGCAAAATGATTCCTACAATATTAGTACAATTACAAGCAAACAAAGCTACAATTGGTACATAAAGCTCTTAAAACACTTGATCGGGTCCCTTGCTATTTTTTAAGCTTGAGAAGTCTCTCTCTTTGAATAAATGAATTAATCTTGTTATTGTCTGTTTGATATATACCATGAAGAGTTATTATCCATCAAACAAACAACCTCGTCTCTTCTGGTTGAACTACCCTGCCGTTTCACCAACTTCCTAACACAGACAACTTTTACAATTGTTCAGCACTTTGAAAATTGGAATAGTTTTTATACTCTGTAGAGGACCAGGTCCCTGCACTTGTGAGAATATCATCAAAACATCTAGGAGAATAATTCCTTATCAATTTACCCCTTTTTGATGATGACAAACAACCTCCATAACCCATCGCATGAGTGAGCACACATTCACTCAAAAGATAACCATGTTCCTCCCTCAGTATGTTCCCCCTCAATCTTTGTCGGTAGTACTTGAACCTATTCAAGAACGTAACAAAACGAACACACACACTTCCCTCATTTGACATCATTGAAAAGGAGAGATAGTAAACATATGCAAATCAGAATACCATCTATACAAGAGAATCCAGGGCTATAGGCCACACAAAACATGTGTATGAAAGCATGAAGAGATGATAAAAACCATACATGGGCAGGGCAGTTAATCGAAAGAGTATCATATCATATATACTAGCCACTAAATTTAGTCAACCACCAATCCACAAGAGTTTAGTACACAAGAGAAGAAAAACACAAGATAACAACTAAGACTCATTTAGAACGGACGGGAGTGGGGTTGAAGGTGCACATATGCAAAAGCATTTGCTCATTTTCATTATCATGAGCTTTGATGGGTTGCTTATTGAGAGTATGGATTTCCTCAGTAAGTGAGGCATTCATTGTTATCAACAGTTCATTGTCATCCCTCAACTTTCTTAGCACCTCCTCATTATCTTAACTAGTACCAAGTCCGCTTGATATCACCTTCTGAAGTTCAGACTTGAGTTTGGAAATTTCGACCTCCTTGGTATTGAGAATGTTAGTAAGATCAATCACCTCTCTTTTTAGAGTTGCCTAATGTTCAAGAACAATTGCAACTTGAGATCGACCCTGATTCTGTCCTTCCATGCACTCACATTCTAGTAGAGTAGCTTTGGTGAACATTTGTTTGGTGGTACTTGGTACGCCTATCCTTAACGGTACTTCTAAGTGGTTAAGCATGAAATTCAGAAGATACCCATAGGGAATGCCATGGTTTTCCTGTTTCCATGTAATGACCATGTACATATGTTCGAGCATAAGTGCAGGTAGGTTTATCTCTTCAAGATTATCAGGTTTCTCCATGAGAAACAAGTCTTCCGCAGATACTAAGATGCGCTTCTGTGGCCTAGGCACTAGAACTTTATTGACGAATTAAAACATCAACTTATATTCACGCTTGATATATTTCTTAGTCAATCCAGCATGTTTAACCTCACTTCGTTTCATGGCAGCATGGTGAAATCTTCAGATGGATTGCACGCTTCGATGGACCAAACTCCACCCCTAGGACGATCCACAAGATTTCCTCGTTCAAACTGATTTCAACCTCTATGAAAGTAGTGTTAATTCCTCCATCTTCAAGAAACTCTATTTTGTAATAAAACTTGCGTACCTCAGGTTCATACAGGTATGAGGCAGGTGGTTCAAACAGACGACTCAACTCTTGAATTCTAGCAGCGTCAACTAGTGCATCCATACCAAATTTGGTAAAAATATCAGTGACAAAGACCCTACCGTTTAGCACCTTTTGGAGTTCCATTTTTTCGATTCTATCTTATCTTGTCATCTCTTGTTATTTACTTTCATTTTGAACCCTAGGACCAGGCCCCTTTACAAGTTGGGCATTCACATTCCCCCTTAATTGTACCTTTTTATGGAGATTTTCTTTTGCGCACCTTATCCCTTTTTGCAGAGGGTTTCCTTGCTCTCTTCTGACTTCCTTTTAATTTCAGTCTTTCCTCCTTTGCTTCACTGCGTCATTTTTTCCACATATTTAGTGACATCCTCAGATGGAATCTTACTATCTTCTATAGGAACATGATCTGTCATAGGCTCTTTAAGCAAAAACACTTCTTCCCTTTCCCTCGTTATACTGTCAGTCTGAGCAACATTTGTTGGCATGGAACATCCCAACACCTTTTGAGTAACACTTCTTGTCCCATAGCTTTTCTTCTTTTCTTTCAAACGTGCCTTAACCATCTCCCCCTTCCATTTTCGTTTTCTCTCATTTGCACTATCAGCACGTGTAGCACCAGCATCCTCAGAAGCACTCATAACAACTTCTACTTCAGGGACCTTGATTTGTGAAAAATATGCTCCTTTCACACCTCTACTACACCAGAGCACTTCTTCTTCTTCCTCTTTAGCAATCGCACATCAAACGACTTTGGAGTTTTGTCAAAGATAGGTTAACTCATGTGAGGGACCTGCTCCGATGATCGGAACACATGAATCAGTAGAGAAGGTTGGGAATCTCCCCTCAGTGAGGCTAAACTTTGAATAGCCACCAATTTTCCCCCTGCACTTAAGATACACGATTCTGGACCCCTTCCCTCATGCAAATCTCCCTCAAAAAGCCTTCCATACATGGCAGACAAGACCGTCATTAACTCACCGTCTGCATCTTAAGATAATGGTTCACCACTAGGTTTTGCCACCGACTGTGCCTCAGAGGTTTAAGAACCACCCTCAGATAGAACTCGTGCAGGAGAACACAGAAATACACACTCAGATGGAAAAATGGAAATTATCCCAACTGAAGTCTTAGGGATATCGGACCCATCCTTAGTGACAACTTCACAAATTAAAGTCGTAGGTGACTCTTCTAGAATAGGAGTCGATAAATTGAATGAACTAGGTTTTTCTATTTATTGGGAGATTGGACTTTAGAAAAAGATTCGTAGTTAGGCATGTTGATAAGAGAAAGAAGAACACAAGAGTCTTTAAGTGTTTAGGTTAGAAAACTTGCCCAAGAGAGAATTTGAGAAGATTTGTAACTTGATCTGATGAAAAAGATATATTTAAAAAGAAGAAGGCATTGGGTCCCCAATTGTGAAGAAGTTTCATTTACCATCTAAAAGACCTGAGAAACTGATGCGATGAATGGGTTAACAACACGTGGTAGTGATGTTAACAGTTAAAACAGTATAGCATAAAGTGATACTAACCTCATGAGGACTAGGTCCTCTTTTTCAGTTCGTCAACCCAGTATGTGTGATTAAATCATCTTTTCAGCTAAGCACACCATGAGTTTATACCTGCATTAAGGTACAAGGGATGAATTCTAAAGTGACCAGTATTTAAACAAGCATAGATACCTTCCCCTCTAGACATAATCATGTAAAGGGTTTCTTGTGTAAGCTTGTCCAAGGATTATGTGATCTTGTGCATCCCCAACCTCATTGTGTTTTAACAAAGCATTTTTTGCTCAGGGGCTTTGCAAAGATGTCTGCTAGCTGGTCTTCAGTTTTGCAAAACTTCATCTCCATATTTTATTTTTCAACATTATCGCCCAAGAAGTGATGCTTCACATCTATGTTCTTAGTTCTCTTGTGTTGCAAAGGATTTTGGGCCATGTACATTACACTTGTGTTGTCGCATATGAGAGGGATTGTATAAGTGAGAACACCAAAGTCCTCAAGTTGCTGCTTGATCCATAGAAGTTGTGCACAACATGATGCAGCAGCAACATATTCAGCCTCTACTGTGGACAAGGCTATAGAATTCTGCTTCTTGGTTCACCAGGAAATCATTGTTGATCCCAGGAAGTGCGCCATGCCTAATGTACTTTATTTATGCAACAAAAAACTTGTATAATTGGCATCATCATAGCTTGTTAGATCAAAAGTATCACCTATTGGGTAGAACTGGACTAGGACCTGCGTTCCCTTCAGGTATCTCAAAATCGTTTGGCCATTTTCAAATGTGAATCTTTTGGTGCTGCTTGAAACCTTCCACATATTCCCACACTAAAAACTATGTAAGGACTGCAAGCAGTGAGGTATAGAAGTGATCCAATAATTCCTCTGTGGATGGTCTTTGACATCCACACCATTTTCGTCATATCAAGCCTCACACTTGTACTCATGGGGTGTCCATTACCTTAGCCTTCATTAGATTGAATTTTTTGAGTAGCTATTTGATATACTTATCTTGGTATATTGAAGTACCTTGAGATGATTGTTTGATCTGCAAGCCTAGGAAGAAAGTAAGCTCACCCATCATACTCATTTCAAACTCACTACTCATCAATTTAGCAAACTCTTTGCACAGTGAGTATGAGGTGGCTCCAAATATGATATCATGTACATAAACTTGCACAATCAATAAATCCGTGCTAATTTTAAGAACAAAGTATTATCAATTTTACCTCTTCTGAACTTATTTGCTAGTAGGAATATTGATAGACGTTTATACCAAGATCTAGGAGCTTGTTTTAACCATACAAAGCCTTGTCCAATTTCAGCACATGAGTGGGCAGTTATACATCTTTAAAGCATGGGGATGTTTGACATATGCTTCCTCTTTCAAATTTCCATTCAAAAAGACACTCTTGACATCCATTTGGAAAAAATTGAATTCTTTGTGAGCAGCAAATGCGATCAAGATTCTGATAGCTTCCATTCTGGCCACACGAGCAAAAGTCTTGTCATAATCAATCCCCTTCTCTTGGTTGTATACTTGCATCACCAGTCTTGATTTATTTCTAGTAGAAGTACCATTCTCATAAAGTATATTTCTGAACACCCATCTTGTCCCTATAATGGTTCTGTCAATTGGTTTGGGGACCAGGTGCTACACTTTGCTTCTTTCGAACTGATGGAGCTCCTCTTGCATAGACATGACCCAATATGTATCCTTCACAACATCTTTGATTTTCTTTGGTTCAATGGATGATATGAACGTTGAATATGAAACCATTTTTCTTGATTTTGACTTGGTTTGAATTCCTTAATGTAGTGAAGAAACAATATTGTCGAGTGGATATGACAATTGATGCTTCCATCTTGACTTTCTAGTTATCTCATATTCTCTCTCAGCATCAGAATCACCTTCATCTTCTTCAAGATCTTGAGACACAATTTCATGTGATGAGCCTAAATAACCAGGTCCGCTTGAATGTTCAACGTCCTTATCTTCATTACCCTGATCATTCGGTTTGTCTTCTATCAACTCCTCGAATTCGAAGTCTGCTTTTTTCTCACTCCTCATCTCAAAATCATCAAACTTGACATTTCTTTCTTCAACACAGAGGGTTCTTATCTTAAACACTGTATACCTTGCTTGTAATTGAATACCCAACAAACACTGCTTCATCACTTCTGGCGTGAAACTTGCAGCATTTGCAGCCAAATTGCCTAAGATGAGCAATGGGAGGTTTTCTATCATTTAACAACTCATAGGGATTTTTCTTGATTATGGATATGATAAGAAACCTATTAGTCATATAACATGTTGTATTGACTGCTTCAGCCCAGAAACTCATAGCAAGACTTAAGCCAATCAGCATAGTTCTAGCAATTTCCACCAAGGTCCTGTTCTTTCTTTCAACAACCCCATTTTGTTGAGGAGTTCTTGGTGGTGAGAAGTTGTGGTTAATACCATTTTTCGTGCAGAATGCTTCAATCTGAGAATTTTCAAACTTTATGCCATGGTCAGATCTAATACTCCCAATTTTGCAGTTCAGCTTTGATTGAATAGCTTTGGCAAATATGATTAGTTGTCCATCTATTTAATCTTTTGTTATAAGGAACATGCTCCATGTAAGCCTAGAGAAGTCATCAACAACAACAAGAATGAATTTCTTACTTTCTCTGCTTTGGATTCGAACGGGTCCACAAAAGTCCATGTGAAGTAGCTCTAAGGGCCTTGTTGTGATAACTCCCTTCTTGGCTTTGAAAGATGACTTAGTTTGTTTTCCCTTTGCATAGACATCACAGACTTTATCATTGGTGAACTTCAGCTTAGGCAGTCCATGCACCAGGTCCCCTGCAATAAGTTTGTTCAGCAACGAAGAACTTACATGGCCCAGAAGTCAGTACCACAGATCAACATCATTTCTTTGACCACTTAGACAAGAAAGATCATATTCTTCAATGGAATCAAGGTCTACAACATACATGTTTATGACTCTTATAGCAGACATAACGATCCTTTTTGTTATACTGTTTGTAACCAGACATTTCTTAGCCATGAACTTGACTTCATTCCCCTTATCACATATTTGAGATATGCTCAAAAGATTATATTTGAGACCCTCCACATTGTGCCAATTGTTTATTGAATTGTCAGCAGATCTACCTCTCCTTCCAATACCAAGAATAGAACCCTTCTTACCACCACCAAACGACACACCACCACCTTGGTGTGCTTTCAAAGAGAGGAAGTTCGAAGTGTCTCCAGTCATGTGCCTTGACCATCCACAGTCCATGTACCAACACTGACTTCTTCCTTTTTTCTACACAAGAATCACTTGTTAGTCTTAAGAACCCACGGCAGACGAAGTTCCCAATGGCTATCTAAAGGATTAACAAGAAACCTTCCGGTACAGGGGCAAAGTGTTCTTGCTAAAACTATAGCAAGGACCAGGTCCCTTTTGTTCCCTTTTCTCACTATTTTCACATTTATCAAGTTTCGCACAAGGATCAGGTCCCTGGTGTTCCTCTTTTTAATTGTTTTCAAATTTGATAAATTTCATATGTATTTCTTTATCCCTTTTCAGTTTCTCACACTTTTCTTTTAATGACCACTATGACCACAATAAGTACAAGAGATTATCGACTACAGGCACATATTTAGTGAGAGGATTATAGGGAGGTTCTATAGGTCTGGATCCTAGTCCCTTCTTTCCATTGAAACTCTGATGAGACATGTTAGAGAGTATCTTTGAAGAGTCGGTCCATTTTAGGGAGTGACTTAACTCTTCCTTCACGTTACTCAAATCCTTCCTTAGTTTAGCGTTAATTTCAAGGGAGGCAGCTACCTTAGATTCAGAGATTTTAAGCTTTTCTTCCAATTCTTCCTCAAAAATACTAAGCTTTCTGTTTCCACTCTCCGAGCTACTATCCTTTTTAGAAATCAAGTTGTTGGATTCTAGCACTCCTATCTTAGCACTCATTTTAGAAACTTGAGATGTAAGAACTGAATTCTCATCTTCACACAAACTTTATATTTCATTCAACATTAAGTTTTCAGTGCTTTTTTCATCAACAATATCAATAAGAAGAGCATCAAATTTCCTCAAATTTTAACTTGACAGATTATCTAGATCATCTTTAAGATTAAAAAGAGCTACCTCATTTGAGTCTTCATCATCATCAGATTTTGCCATCAAGGAGAATATTGAATTGAAGACACTCTCATCATATTCAATGGCTATCATAGAGACATTATCATGGATTTCAACATCTTTTTCTCACTCACTTGAATAATCTCCCCAGAAAGCAAAGGACTTTATCACCATTTTATCTACATGAGCCTTCCTCCGTGTGTGGTCTAGGACCATGTCCTTCTTGTGTTGTCTGATGTCATAAGTTTCCTGCTTTTGACTGGGGCAGTCTCTCATGAAATGACTAGGCTTGTTGCACTTCTCAATTGCATAAATTAGAGATGATTTCAAGCCTATGGATTTCTCCTTTTTACCTTTCTTCAAATTTGTACCCTGTTTCTTGTTCAGTTCATACGTCAGAAGATTCCCTATCAGTTCATCCATAGGTAGAGTAGTTAGATCTTTAGCTTCTGTAATGGCATCCACATTACTTTCCCAGGATTTGGGAAGTACTTTAAGAATCTTACGGACTTGCTTGCTAGAAGGTATAGGTTCCCCTAGGGATCTCAGCTCTTTATTGATGAAGGTGAACCTTGAGTTCATCTCAAAGATAGTTTCACATTCCTGCATAACAAAATTTTTGTACTGAGTGGAGAGCATGTCAACCTTCGACTCCTTAACTCGCGGAGTTCCTTCATGGGAAGTTTGAAGACAATCCTAGATTTTCTTGGCAGTCTCACATGCAAAAATTCTATTGTACTCATCTGCCCTAATTCCGCATACAAGAATTCTTTTTCATTGTAGTTCTTTTCAATATTTTTCCTGTCATCTTCGTTGTAATCCTTTCTGGTTTTGACCACCATCGTAGTGAGCTCTCCATCATTCACTTCCTTTGTACGGATATATGGTCCATCAAGAAAAATGTCTCATTGCTCAGAGTCTTCTGCATTGATATAATCATGCATACGATTTTTCTACCGCCCAAAGTATTGCCCATTGAAACGGGATGGTCGAGTAGATGATTGTCCTTCCTCCATGTTTGGTGGGGCATCCATTCCTTCAGGATCTTGTCTTTTCTTGGTGTTAACCAAGGTGAAAAGTCTTGCACTGATACCACCTGTTGGAATGTGTGCGTTCACCATTTTTCATGGGACCAGGTCCTCAACGCAGTTACACACATACGGAATAAAGTAAATACCAAAGTAAATGTTGTACACACAACTTTACGTAGAAACCTCCTTGCTTAAGGGAGTAAAACAACGACTAGTCTTGACAAGAATTTTCAAACAGAGTTAACTAATCATCTTCAAGCAAAAGTAAAACCATTTTAAAAAAATAGACTAGTGTGCTAATCTATAAGCTAAGCAATCCACCTTATCACTTAGATTAGCAAGAGCAGATATGACACTACTCGCTATACTAACCCTAACAAATCAGTATAGACTACAAAGGTAAGACCCTAAGATATCCTTAACCTAGATCTTACAGCGATTTAAACAAGATTGAAACGTTTCTTCCACATGTGAAACGATTCCTACAATATTAGTACAATTACAAGCAAACCAAGCTACAACTGGTACAGAAAGCTCTCGCAACACTTGATTTGGTCCCTTGCTATTTTTGAAGCTTGAAAAGTCTCTCTTTGAAAGAATTAATGAATCTTGTTGTTGTTTGTTTTATATATGCCATGAAGATTTATTATCCATTAAACAAACGACCTCGTCACCTCTGATTGGTGAAGTACTCTGCCGTTTCACCAACTTCCTGACGCAGACAGCTTTTACAATTGTTCACCACTTTGACACCTGGACGATTTTTCATACTCTTCAGAGGACCAAGTCCCTGCACTTGTGAGGAGATCATTAAAAAATCTAGGAGCATAAGCCCTTATCAGAGTTGGATCACTTCAGAAAATATAGGAAGATCATTGTGATGACGCGTAAAGAGAGCGTTGCCTTGATGATGGGTAGTGAGGTAATAAACATGGGGACTCTGTATGACGAATTGTGATCTATTCAACTAACATTCACTAGAAAATAGGGATCCTAAAGAACATCCAGAACATGAAGATATTGGAAAATAAATTGCAGACAAGTGCAAAGGGTTGTCGTTATTTCTAAAGGCACTTGCTGGTGTTTTACACTGCAAATTAGAGGTGGATAAGTGGATAAACATTTTAAGAAGTTAAATATGGGATATTCCAAGTTGTTTGAATGGTATATTACAATCGTTGATGTTGAGCTACAATAATCTTCCTGCACATTTGAAGCAATGTTTTGCTTATTGTGAAATATATCCCAAAAATTACCAATTTTGCAAAGACACAGTTATTCACCTTTGGATTGATAATGGTCTTGTAAATTAGTTGCATTCTTGTAACCAATACTTTCTTGAGTTGAGATCAAGATCACTGTTCGAAATGACCTCAGAGTCTTCTAAAATAGACGTAGAGGGATTTTTAATGCATGACATTGTCAATGAGACGTAGAGGAATTTTTAATGCATGACGTTGTCAATAATTTGTCCAAAATTACATCTTCAAATATTTGTATAAGATTGGAAGAGAACAAAGGATCACACATGTTGGAACAATTTTGGCACATGTCCTACTCAATAGTAGAAGATGGTGACTTTGAGAAATTGAAATCACTCTTTAGATTAGAGAAGATGAGGACATCACTTCCAATCAATATCAAGCTCCATTGGTACCAAATTAAGCTAAGTAAGAGGGTGTTGCATAACGTATAGCTAAGACTAACATCCTTAAGGGCATTATTGTTGTCATGCTATGAGATTGTTGAGTTGCCAAATGAATTGTTTATAAAATTAAAGTTCCTGAGATTTTTGGATATTTGTTAGACAAAGATTAAAAGGTTGCTACATTCCATTTGTGAATTGTATAACTTAAAGACACTTCTCCTGTAATCTTATGCTAAACTTGAGGAGTTGCCGCTGCAGATGGAGAAGTTCATTAACTTGTGTCATCTTGACATAAGAAATACTTCTCGCTTGAAGATGCCTCTACATCTGAGCAAGTTGAAAAGCCTCCAAGTGTTAGTGGGAGCCAAGTTTCTTCTAGATGGGTGGAGAATGGAAGATTTGGGTAAAGCACAAAACTTGTATGGATCTCTATCAGTTGTAGAGTTGCTGTGAAGGCAAAGATGAGGGACAAGAATCATGTTGACAAGTTATCTTTGGAGTGGAGTGAAAGTATTAGTGCGGAAAATTCACAAACTGAAACAGACATGACATACTTGATGAGCTACACCCACATAAAAACATAAAAGAAGTTGAAATCACCGAATATAGGGGGACAGAATTTCCAAATTGGCTAGTTGATCCTTTGTTTCTTAAGCTAGTAAAGTTGTCTATTGATAACTGCAAGAACTGTTATTCCTTGCCAGCACTAGGACAACTCCCTTGTTTGAAAATATGTCGGAGTGGAAGCAATGGCATGTACTAGGAAATGGAGTGTTCCCAAAACTTGAGAAGCTTAAACTTAAAAATTGCCCTAAACTCAGTTTGGAGACACACATCCGAACTTGAGGAAATGATGCATATTAGTGATTGTATCTCTGTTACCTCCTTTCCTTTTAGCATGATGCCCACTACCTTGAACACAATAGAGACATCTGGTTGCCAGAAATTGAAATTGGAAGCTCTAGTTGGTGAGATGAGTATGCTCTTTGAGAGTACAGTATTGACACAACGTTACTAGGTTTCTGATTCATATTGCCACTTAAACTCTCAATATTTGGGATTGTGAGAATCTTTAAAAACTTTTGGTGGCATGTGAGGGGATCCAGATGACGGAATTGTATATTCGGCACTGTTGGAAGCCGAAGTGGCTTCCAGAACATATGCAGGAACTCCTTCCATTTTTTAATTCACTGCATATGATTAATTATCCAGAAATAGATTCCTTTCTACAAGGAGGATTGCCCTTCAAATTACTACAACTTTGGATCAGAAATTGCAAGAAATCGTGAATAGCCTAAAGAAGTGGCGTTTACAGAGACTCCCCTATCTAGAGAATTATGGATCACTCATGATGGCAGTGACGAAGAGATTCTCGCTGGTGAAAATTGGGAGTTGCCTTCCTCTATTACAAGTCTTATATTAGATAATCTTGAAAAAGTAAGCATCCAACTTCTCAAAAGACTCACCTCTCTTCGATATCTAGCTATTGAGGGTAATTTACCTCAAATTCAGTCACTACTGGAAAAAGAGAGGCTAAACCTCATCTTTTTTTGACCTTATTTTATATAACCATCATGAGCTCCATTTTCTTTCTGCATCAGCACTGCCCTCCTCCCTCTCTGAGCTGACCATCGAGTATTGCCCTTATCTCCAATCCCTTCCAGTAAAAGGGATGCTCTCTTTCCTCTCTAAACTAGAAATTGACAATTGCCCATTGCTTAGACCACTACTAGAATTTGACAAGGGGGAATACTTGCCAAATGTTGTTCATATTCCCGTCATATATATTCCTGAAGAACACCTGTAATGATGAAAACAAATAACTCTCCAACAGATGTAAGTTTTTCTTTATAAGGGATCCAGTTTTGATTGATATTTGTAGAGTTAATTATCCCTCTTGAAAACAAAGATTTGTTTACTTCTGTTGGAATGTATGTGTCCACTTATCAGTCAGGGACCAGGTCCCATGACTCGGTAAGAACAGTAACTAAAAGTAAGTATCCACCTATTTCGATAGGACTAGGTCCTCAACACAGCTACAATAACAGACAGTAAAAAAAGTGCCGAAAGTAAGGATTGAACAAGACAACTTTATGTGGAAACGTCCTTGCTAAAGGGAGGAAAACCACGACCTGTTCTCAACATGACATTTCAAAACCACTTTCACTAATCTTCAATAAACAAAAGTATAAGTCAGTTATACCAAGAGATTAGCCTGCTAATCTCTCCACTAAGTAATACTCTATATCACTTAGCTGAGCCATGACATATACAATACTGCCCACTATACTAATCCTAACCTGATTAATATAGATTTGAGAGTAAGAACCCGCGTTACCCTTAACTAGATTTTTACAATGATTCACAAGGTTGAAACGTTTCTAACATAAGTGAAACGAATCCTACAAGTTAAGTTCAAATACAAACAATCAAGAACAACAGGTACGCACAACACTCTTTCAGTTGATTTTGTAAGTGTTCTTGTGCTTGAGTTCATCCTTGAAGATGGCTTTGTCTTTTTAAGCTTGTGAATTTAATTTGCCAAGTCTTGAGTTTGTGTTTTTTGGAAAGAGATAATATAAATCACTAAAAACTCGTTGAGACCATACAATTGGCTGAAGGTCTGCTGTTAGAAATGTTGTGCCCCTACCACATCTGAGGTGGCAGCTTTTTTGACAACTGTCTTGTCAACTTTCCATATCGCAATCTTGTAGGAACAAGGTCCCTTGCAAACTTCTCTGTGAGTTCTTAAAAAGGCTTGCTAGCTGACTTCATTCATTGGATGAATGAATTTATTTGTTGTTTGTCATGTTGAGTAAGTCAACCATAAAGAATTCTTGACCGTTGGACAAACAACTGCACCCATTCTGATTAGTGTAGTACGCTGACGCCTCACCAACCTCTGACACGACATCTTTATAGTTGTTCCCAATAATGGATCTGGACGAGAGAACTTAACAAGGAACCAGGTCACTTTTTTTGTGAGAAAATGAAACAGACAATCCCGTCCGCTCTTCCTATTGGTGTAGGACACTGCACTTTTCACCTACCACTTGACATGACAGCTTTACAGATGTACCTCGTTTGAGTCAGGGCGAGAAAACTCTGTCAGGGACCAAGTCCCTACATTTGTGAGGATCATCAAAACACCTACAATATAAAATTTCCCCCCTTTTAGATGATTACACACAAATATTTCTCACACTGATTTTATTCATTGTTAGCAGTCCCAATAAGAAGGATCTGGTTTCTTGTTAGATCGATAAGTTTGTAAAATCATCAAAACTTCATATCAAGTTGGAACTAACACCTAACATCAGCTTCGAACTAACAACTTACCTTTTCTTTTTTGTCAATTCTTTTACTTTTTTGAAATCTTGTTAAGTAGTACAGTGTGGATTGTCTATTACTCAAATCATAAATGTTGAGTAGGAAAACCTGTAATGATGTAAACGAGTATGCTCCAATAGATATAAGTTATTCTATTTCATTAGTATATTTTGATTTTTTGTTAATTCTCTTTGCTTATTTGTTGTTATTCTATTTGACCAGTGTGTACCATCTATTGCGTCTCTGAAGTCGACGGGGATATCTTTAGACCAGGATAAAATCTTTATATTTTTTTAAAAAAATCTAGTATAGGTAGTGTTAGTTCGGAGCTGATTTGAGATGATAGCTCGAACTTGATATGAAGTTTTGATGATTTGACAAACCTATCGATCTAACAAGGAACCAAATCCTTGTTATTGGAACAACTGACAGTGAGATGAATGATAAACTCAGTGTGAGGTATGTTTGTGTGCTAATGATCAAAAAGGGGGAAAATGTTAAATTCTAGGTGTTTTGATGATCCTCACAAATGCGGGGACCTGGTCCCTAGCAGAGTGCTCTCGTCCAGATACAAATGGGTACAGCCATAAAAGCTATCATGTCAGGTGGTAGGTGAAAAGTGCAGTGTCCTACACCAATAAGAAGAGCGGACGAGATTGTATATTTTAGTATCTCACAAATGCAGGGACCTGGTCCCAGGCAGAGTTTCTTCCATCAGAACATAATTGGTTACAACTGTAAAGCTGTCACGTCAGAGGTTGGTGAGGTGTCAGCGTACTACACCAATGAGAATAGAGGAGGGTGTTTGTCCAACGTATAATAACTATTTATGTTTGATATTTTTAGCATGACAAACACCATATTATATTCATTCATCCAAAGAAGGAAGTAAGCCAACAAGCCTTTTCAAGATCTCACAAAGAAGTTTGCATGGGACCTGGTCCCCGCAAGACTGCAACGTAAAAAGGTAAAAAGACAGCTATCAGAAAAGCTTCCACCACTGATGCGGTAGGTGCACAGCTTTTCCAACAGCAGGTCTTCAGCTAATGGGATGGCTTCAATGAATTTGTGGGAAATTATATTATCTCTTTCCAACAAACACAAATTCAAGATTTGGCAAACTAAAACTAAAATAGCTTAGAAAGAGAAGGCCATCTTCAGGGAAGAACTCAAGCACAAGAATACATACAACAAGGACCTGATCAAAGAGAAGAAGTGCTTTCTATACCTGTTGTTGTTCTTGAATGTTTGTATTGAGCTTAACTTGTAGGATTCGTTTCATTGATTGTTGGAAACGTTTCAAACCTGGTTTGAGTCTTGTAAGAACATAGTTAGGAGTAACTTTTTGTTTTACTATAAAAGTCTAGATTAATTAGTTGGGTTAGTATAGTGGGGTGTGTGGTATCCGCTTAGTTGAAGTCTAAGTTATCTAGGGGTGATAGCTTAGTGGGTAGTATTGTATGCTCGGGCTCGTCTAAGTAATAGGTGGTATTGCTTAGTGTGGAGATTAGCAGGCTAATCTTGTGTTGTAATTGTCTTTTAATTTTCCTTGTTGAAGATTAGTGAAAGCGGTTTGGAAAGTCCTGTTGAGAACAGGTCGTGGTTTTCCTTCCTTGAGCAAGGAGGTTTCCACGTAAAGTTGTTTGTTCAACCTTTACTTTCAGCACTTATTTTACTGTCTATTGCTGTAACTATGCTGAGGACCTGGTCCCATCAAAATAGGTGGACGCAACTGTTAGTTACAGTTCTTACTAAGTCAAGGAACCTAGTCCTTGACTGGCTGGTGGGTGCATACATTCCAACAAGTGGTATCAGAGCGGGTCCTCTCTAGCTGGTTAACACCAAGAGAGATTCCTGTAGAAGAATGGTTGCTCCACTAAATAGAATTAAGGAAGCGTCAAAGAAAGAGGTGAATAAAGAGAAGTCTCTAGCTCTCAAGGTGACATTAGGTAGAACTTCTGATGAAGATGATAAACTGACATACCTCCCAAGAAGGTTTCAAAAATTGGTTAGGAAACATAGAGGTTTTCGAAAGGCAAGAAACTCAAGCAGAGCTGCAAATGCTAATTAGCGATGTCATAATTGTGGAAAGTCAGGGCATTTCATCAAAGATTTCCCCAAGCATAATGTTGAAACCAAAGAGTTTCCAAGACCTAGAGGTGAAAAAGATAGAAGACGGGACCTGGTACCCGAGAGGAAAGTAAGAAAAGTTGCAGATGACTATGTTGAGAAGAAAGCTTTTGCTGTCTTGGAGGATTCCTCAAGTGAGTCAGAAGAAGATTTAGAAAACCATGAGGATGTCTCAATGATGGACGTTGAAGATGATGAAAATGTCTTCAACTTCATTGTCTCATTAATGGCAGAATCTGATGATGAAGAGGATCTAAATAAGGTAACTCTTTTTGACCTTAAAGATTATCTAGATACTCTTCCCATTATAGCTTTGAGAAAACTTGATGCCCTGCTTATTGACTCTATTGATGAACGAACCATTGAAAATTTAATGTTGAATGAAAAATTAAGTTTGTGTGGGGATGAGAATTCAGCTCTTAAATCTCAAATATCTGAATTGACTGTCAGGATAAGTATCCTTGAGACTGATAGTGCAGAACCCAATGAGGGACCTGGTACCTCTAAGGGTGGGAAGCGAAAGCTTAGTGTTTTTGAAGAGGAACTGGAAGAAAACTTAAGACTTCTGAGTCTAAGTTGGTCGCCTTTCTTGAAACAAATGCTCAACTGAGGAGAGATCTGACCAAGGTATGGGAAGAGTTAAATCAATCCTTGAAGTGGACTGACTCCTCCAAAATTCTCTCTAACTTATCTGGTCAGAGTTTCAATGGCAAGAAGGAGATGGGATGCAGACCAATAGAACCTCCTTATAATCCCCATTGCAAATACGTGTATGTACCTGATAATATTTTGTGCACACATTGTGGTAGAAATGGTCACATGAAAGAAAAGTGTGAGATTTTGAAAAGAGCTAAAGAAAGGCATGTAAAGTTTGTCCGATCTGAAAATAATCAAAAAAAGAAAGAATGGGGACCTATTCCTCGTGCTAAACCTGTCAGATTCGACAATAATGTGAAAAAGGATAGCAAGGGACCTGGTCCTCCCTAGCATTTTAGCAAGAACACAATGCCCCATTGGACAGGAAGGTTTTTTGTTAACCTTTTGACAGCTATTGGGAACTCCATTTGAAGTGGGTTCCCAAGTCTAACAAGTAATTCTTGTGCAGAAGAAAGGAAAAATAGCAAAGTCTCAAGACACATGACTAAGAAGGTTACAAAACTTCCTCTCTCTCAAGGCACTTCAAGGTGGAGGTGTCTCTTTTGGCGAATGGCAAGAAATGCTACATTATTGGTGTAGATTTGTGATGAATGAAATGAAGTTAAGCTCTTATCAGATAACTATTTTGTCACAGACTTGCTCTCTCAGGCGATGATCTGTTTACTGCTCGTTATGACAGTCTCACTGACCTCAATGCTCGAGGTGAGAATGCTGAGGTATGATTCAAGAGACGTGCTCATAAGTGTTGCTTTGCTGCACAAACTTGTGTCAGGGGACCTGGTCCCAGTCTGCATAAAATGATATTTGCAGATGACAAAGGGTGTGATGATGATGTTAATTAAAGAGAAGCAAATCAGACCATCCTTCACCAAGGCTTATCCGGTGTATAAAATGTGTGCATTGAAAAAGATGTTCATGCGCTTTTTGATTAGTCAAGAAGAATTGAGAAGTTGCAAAAGAAAGAAAACTCTGAGATGGAGGGACTGCTTCAGAATCAGAGAGATGGTCTAGATAGTGAGCTTGCTGAAGAACATTCTCTTCATGAATCCATCAATCTCAAGGAAGCTGATGCAGATGATGAACCTGATGAGGGACCCGGTCCTCTAGACAGTGATGTACAAATATGATGCAGTTCAAACTGATAATGTGAATGCTGAAGGTGAGAATGAAGAAACTTATCAAGATCAGTTTGCAAGAAGCAATTTATGACAACTGGATTCTCAACAAGATGATCGGTTGTCCAAGTTGCTCCTCAACAATGGCTTCGAGAGAAGTAAAATTATCAAAAAAACCTCTCTTTGAATTCAATATGAAAGGAATTGCTGATTATTCAGGTACAAATTGATGATGTCATCTTTGAGGCAATCTTTGAGGTGTTGTGTGAAGAGTTTATTTCTATTTCACTCATTAAAAGTAAGTGTTGAAATAAGCAAAATGAAGAATTAAATCTCTTCTTGGAGCTATAGATCAAGCAAATCTCACAAGGTACCTTTGGTTGTCAAGAATAATACATCATTGAGCTGCTCAAATGGCTTAACATACTTGAAGTCATGACAATGTTAAAAAGGGGTAATGTCATCATGGAGTTTCGCAAAATGGATGATCAAGTGGCTGACATCTTCACCCTAGGCCTAAGTAAGGACCATCCTGTCAAGAATATGTATGTACTCATAGTGGCTTAGCTGAAGGGAAAAAGATAGCACAACGTGATCAGGGCAACTGCTGTCTGAACAAATGAAGGGACCTGGTACCTCTTCAAAGAAGTTGCTGCAAAAGCTTCATGTTTTGGGTTCCTAGAGAATTCATACTTTCTTGGGCACTAACGTGAAGATGGATGCTGATGAACCGGGTTCAAAGACCCATGCACAAAGAAATCACTTTTGAAGGATGCTAGTAAAATCCGAATATATTTGAAGAAGACAGGGGACCTGGTCCTATTATGTCCATCAGCAGACTTTTTGATTTGGAGTACATGGTGTTGCTTGATTGTGCTGGGTATCAGGCTGATGGAAAGATTACCTCAAGAGTGGATTATATTATAGGCTGATTACTCACTCAAGGGAAAAAAAGGCAAAATTTAGTTGCTCTTTCATCAACTCAAGCGAGAATGTAGCAAGTGCAGCTTGATAGGTTCAACTCTTGTGGATCAGGAAACATCTTGAACCTCATAAAAATCTGGCTGAATTAATCAAGATGATGATGGAAATACTAAAACCTTCTTGAATGTATCTTGCCTTAAGCAATCAACTCTTTCATGACTATGAAAAGGGAGCATGTATCCTTGATTTTTAGTTATGTGTGTTTTATCAAGTTCAGTTTCATACCTTTTATAGGTATACACGTATGGAAAAAGGGATGAAGGAAAAGGGAGGTCAGGATAGATCTAGGCAATCACATTCAAACTACAGAGAGGGACCTGGTCCTTTCTCAAAGGTTAGCACTCTTAGCATTGCAGCTAGAATTATGCATGAGAACCAGTGCAATTGCCACATGTCTGTCATTTAGGAATCTGACTGTTGTCTTATCTTTCGAGTACCAAAATGATACTTCCCTTCTCTTTCTTTATATTCCACATTTCTTTCTATTTCCCCGGAAAAATCAATTTACCTTCCAAATATCAGAATGTTTCGAAATTCTCTTTTCTCTTCTCTCCAAACACACTTCATATTGTTAACCCCTTTATTCTTGCTGGAGAATTTTCTAATGAAAATGTTTTTAGTATGAAGAGGGATTTGTCCTCCAGAAAAAATGAAGAAGTGAAAAAATGATGTTCAAAAAGGGAAAAGTTGATATTTCGAGACTCAATTCTAAAGAGGAAGGTGTCTGATTAAAAAAAAAATGGTTCCTCAATTGTTAATATATTCATCCTGAAGGCCTTGAGTGTTTGCATTACCAATCTTTCTGTTCTCATAAACTAAAGCTGGTGCTGGAAGCTATGACAATTGCTCTTGTTAACTGGAATACTGAAATGGGTTGTCTAAGAGTCTAGATTCGGAAACAACAATATCAGAGGGACCAGGTGGCATTAAAAAAAATTAAAATTAAAAACAAAATTGGCAGCCCCAAAGGTTCAACATTAATGCGAGGCGGCAAAGAAAGTCAGCTTTAATAGAGGCTTCTGAAAACACCATGCTAAGGGATATGCTATATTAATTCTATTCTTTCAATTCCTTCCCTCTAAGTCATCCCTTCTCTTCCTATATCTCTATAGAAGTCCTGATTACTCTTTTTGGGCATTGTTCTGATTTTCATTTGTAATCATATTTACAATGCTTTGATGGCTAACGTTTGTTTATGGATGCAAAATGTCTTGTTTCTACTGACTTGTCTCATTACTTTATGTCTTTTTAATCATGCTTAGTGTTGCCCAAATGGCCATGAATTTGCTTAAACAGTATTTCTGTCAACTTGGTTTACTGCTTTAACCCTTTTTTATGATGTCAAAAGGGGGAAAGTTGTTAAGGTAAGGTATGAGATAAATGGTGTTACAACTGCTTGAAGAAGTATGAGATCAATGGTCTTATCACTGCTTGAAGAAGACATGGATCATGCCGATAGGGGGAATCAATGTTACTTGCTTGAAGAGGAAATGGTTTTGCCGACAGGGGGAATAAATGCTTGCAACCTGACGAGGACCTGGTCCTGTCGATAGGGAAAAAAAGATGTTTGTCATCATCAAAAAGGGGGAAAATTATATGTTGATGTTTTGATGATTTGACAAACTTTGGGGATGATTAAACTCCAGTTACCCCAAGAGTTCTTATTGATAGGGGGAACTGGTGAATATGTTTGTCATCATCAAAAAGAGGGAAAATGCTATATTGATGTCTTGATGATTTGACAAACTTTGGGGATGATTCAACTCTAGTTACCCTAAGAATTCTTTTTGATAGGGGGAACTGGTGAATAAGTATGTTATCATCAAAAAGGGGGAAAATGTTAGTTCGAAGCCGATTTGAGATTATAGCTCAAACTTTATATGAAGTTTTGATGATTTAACAAACTTATCGATCTAACAAGGAACCAAATCCTTGTTATTGGAACCGCTGACAGTGAGATGAATAATAAACTCAGTGTGAGGTATATTTCTGTGCTATCATCAAAAAGGGGGAAAATAATATATTCTAGGTGTTTTGATAATCCTCACAAATGCGTGGACCTGGTCCCTAGCACAGTGCTCCGGTCCAGATACAAATGGGATACAGCCGTAAAAGCTGTCATGTCAGGTGGTAGGTGAAAAGTGCAGTGTCGTACACCAATAAGAAGAGCGGACGAGATTGTATATTTCAGTATCTCACAAAAGCAGGGACCTGGTCCCAAGCAGAGCTTCCTCCATCAGAACATAATTGGTTATAGCTGTAAAGCTGTCACGTCAGAGATTGGTGAGGCGTCAGCGTACTACACCAATCAGAATGGAGGAGGGTGTTTGTCCAACGGATAATAACTCTTTATGTTTGATATTTTTAGCATGACAAACACCATATTATATTCATTCATCCAAAGAAGAAAGTCAGCCAACAAGCCTTTTCAAGATCTCACAAAGAAGTTTGCATGGGACCTGGTCCCCTCAAGACTGCGACGTGAAAAGGTGAAAAGTCAGCTGTCATAAAAGATGTAACAACCCTAAAAATGGATATGCTAAGTAATGCTTAATGTGTCTAGAAAGCCTATGATTGGACCGGGTTCAAACGGATCGATGCGCGTAGAACCAGACCTCTGAACCTTGCTACAGCCAAGCCAACTAACTTGGGATTTAGTTGAGCTATAAAATGTTGGATCCATCCATGTAGGGCTCTCGAATATGAATATTTACTTGAATGAGTCTTTACCGGACTTAAAAAGGGAAAATCTTAGGTTTGGAGGGTCTAGGGGTAAAATGGTTTTTTTCCAGGTTAAGGGTAGTATCGTAATTACCCTAAAAATATAATTAATTATTTAATAAATAAGGTGGAGGGGCATTTTGGGGAGCGAGGGACGAAAATTGGCTTTTTGAGTGAAGTCTTGCTCCACTCGGGTTCGAACCTAAGTGGATGCGATGATTTAAATTGTTTTTATGTAAGTTGGTAAATTAATTTAATTAATTAATATATTAGCTGATTTAAGAAAAAGGAAAAATCAGATTTTAATTAAATTAATAAGCAGTCCTAGTTTGACTAATTGCAAAACTAAAACTCCTAATCCTGAAACTACTCTCTCAATCTCATCTCTCTCTCACGTCTCTCTCATTCTCTTTTATTTCACGTTTTCTCACTGCCTAAACAACTACAAGAACAGAAAATTTATTAAAGTTCTTCACACTTGAAGAACTCACACGAGAATATAAGAAAACAAGCTAAGTGAAGACGTTAGGCAAAAAGAGGAGATTTCCGTCGAGTTTGGTGTTGAGGCTTTCGGTGTTGGACGTGAGTTTGGAGGAGTTTTTGGGCAGCAAGTCAAGGTTTGAACGTCATAAAAAGTATGGGTTCTACTCTCTCTTGGTCCCTTTTCCAAGAGACCCCTAAGTTCAGTTTAAAATTTATTCCGGAAACTAGGGTTGTTGCCCGAGGCATGTCCCTGTCACTAGCTCCCATCGATTCATCGGTTGGGTATGTTTGCTGGTAGAAAACTAGGGATCAAACATGTTTTCGTGATGATTATGTGTATATATGTATGTTTGGAATTATGTAAGTAATGAAGGGTGATTTCCAAAATATGACTTATGTTGTGTGGGTGCATTGCCGTGACACTTGGTCACGGATTGAAGTTTGAGAATGGCGTGTTGATTCTTGTGTTTTACGTGCAAAAACTTATGTAAATCGTGATGTTAATGTGAAGTGTAATGTGGCTGATTTGTGTGAGAAACTGTTGGCTAAATGAATCCATGAAAATGCACCTAAATATGTTCTAAACGATCTATGAATTACCCTAAGAACTAACGTGTAATGTTGATGAAAAACTACACAACTTCCAGCACCTTATTGATGAGTTTCATTCAAGATAAATGGTTCAATATGCTATGACTAATAAATTTAAAATAGGTGAGGTCAATGAGGATCGAACCCGTATCCTCACCATGTAGAAAGTCATATAAATAATTAAGTTAAAAAGAATGTGGCAAGGGGGAGTCTAACTCATGCCTAGACTGAAATGAAATTAAAAAAAAAATGAGAAATTACAGGAGTGGGGTTTGAACCCACCACCTCTCGGTCAGGTTTAAGGAACAATTAAAAGAAAAATAAAAGTTGAGGCGTGTGGGAATCGAACCCACGACCTCTAGGCAGAATAAAAGAAATTAAGAAGAAAATGAAGTGAGGCTGTGGGGATTCGATCTCACACCCTCACGGTCAACACGGAAAAGTCAAGAAAAATAAAATAAAATAAATGAGGCTGTGGGGGATCGATCCCACAACCTCTCGGTCCCAAAACAAACGAATAAGAAAGAAGAAAATAAGAAAAAAAATGAAATGAAGGAGTTGGGGCTCGATCTCGGGTCCCCAAGACGTGCGGACCAAAAATAAAATAAATAAATAGAATGTAAGTGTTGTCCAAGGGATTCGAAATCCGGTTCCCTTGCCCAATTCCGTATTGACACATAAGTCAGACGTGAATAAATGTTCAAAATAATGCTGCCTAATTAGATCGAACTCGAGATCTTGGCATATATACAAGATGCATAGGTCTTGTACCACATAATGTTAGGAAGATATGAATCACTTGAACGAACTATGAATGAAGCCACATGGCTTGTATGTATAGACCCATAAGTCTAGCATACGTTTAGAAGTAAGTGAACCTAAGATGTATATAATGAAATGATGAAGTGAACAATGAAATGATGAAACCCTAGAAGGGTTAAGTATGAGTGTGAAACACACTAATGGCCAAGTGCATTGGCATATGATGAAATGAACCTTCACGGAAAAAGGGGTGAGTAAATATGAAGAGCAAATGTGCTAAAGTTAATAAATGTGGTGACAACATGATAAGAGGCTAATGTGAAAGATGAGAGAAATCTCAAATGAGCCTAAATAAATGTTACCAACACATACTCACCTATGAGAGTGTAAAGTTAATGAAGAGACCAGTCTCTATGAACACTCTAATGAAAGTATTGAGAATAATGTATACTTATTACTAATGATGAGATGAGAAATCATCTATTGAGCTATGGTGTCCTCATACTAGAAGTCAGCTTCCATGACGTATGACTTGAATGAAATGGAACTTATATTGAGCACCGATAGACTAGCTATGAGCTATGATGACTTCTTTTGGGAAGGGCAGAGGTTCATGTAACTCTCATGAGATGAGACTGTCCGGCATGCCGGGTATGGGTCTCCTTATATCTCCTAGTCTTCGAACCTATACTGCCAATATAGGGATCTGGCGGGGTTCAATTCCCATGTACGCTAGCATGTTTTGGGTCACTTTGGCCGGTGATTCCACCTCTTTTCAGTGTAGGGGAGACACTAGATTTCATGATGCTCATATGATCTATGTCGGTTAAAGTTAAAGTTCCCAAAGAAAGAATGAGGCCAGCCTCAAATGATGCACATAATGAAATGAATTATACCAAAGGTGTTAGGATAGGATAATCAAGAGGTGAGCTAGACTCAAGTAATGACATTAGTTTATTCTTGGACATTGCACAGCAAACCCGATGAGAGTCTTAAACTACATCATAGGTATGACTAGTGATTGCACTAGTATATGAATGAATGAAAATGAAGTACGTACGAATGAATAAAGCAGACTCTGTGTTTGATAAAGAAGGCTCCCTAGTTGAGGTCCCATGTGTTGAGCCCTCATTTTGCGAAGTCTTAATGTTATGTCCATGATTCCAAGGTCTCATGGCATATGAACGAACGATATAAAAAATGTTATGTGCCTTATGCAATATGTTATGTGCTATGTGTAAGATGTTATATGTTGTGTGCAATATGATACGTATGATGATGCATGTAACTTTCATGGCATGACTTTCCTAATCCAAATTTGGCAAGTCTCCTGACTTTCCTAATTCAAATTTGACAAGTTCCCTGACTTTCCTAATCCTAATTTGGCAAGTCCACTGACTTGACTTTCCATAAATCATGTTGTTAGGAAAGAGCTATTCTTACTCATGCATGTCCTTGGTGTGTGCTTGCACATACCCATACTTAGTACAAGTGTGTACTAATCCCATAAAACTCTACATTTTTAGGTGCAGGCACAGGTGGACGTTAGAGCTTAAAGTACGACGTTGCAGCTATCCGGACGTGGAGCTTTCATCCAGATTTGGTAGGCCCTCATGCTTTCGAGGATGTCTACTGTTATTATATAGTTTAGATATAGGCTTTAGCAAGTGGAGCATGTTCCACTAGTGTTTCTTTCCCGTTTTATTTCAGACATTGTATTGGTGCCATTTTGGCAAGTATACACTTAATTCAGTATTGAACTATTTATTTCATTTGATGATCTTAATGTTAGATGGTTGATTGTTAACGTATATGAATTTAAGTAGAATGATATACATGCATGTTAAGGAACAAAAAGTTCAAATTTTCCTCTAAAATTAACCTAGATGAAGTAAGGATGACGTATGTAGGCTTGTCGGAGACCTCTGAGAGGTCAACGACGCCGGTCTCGTCTGGGGTCTAAAATCCGGTCGTGACAAAGTTGGTATCAGTGCACTAGGTTAAATTTCAAGAATAATAAGTTCACATCAACCACATTGAGTAGTTTTTAAGTCATGGTAGTGAAGTGCACCACTATCCTGAATTAGAGACTGCATGATGCGTAGGAAAATTTCCCTTATTCTGATCTTATCGTGCTTTTCCTAATGTCTGATTTCTTGGTGTTATGATAGTGTATAACATCAATTCTTATTGTTTTCAGAGAATGAATACTAGGAGGAACGTTGGTCAGAGGAGAGGAGAAGCAGCTGCTGGGGGCAATCAGGTTCCACCCCAGGCTCCAGCTGAAGGAGTGGCTATGCCGGTTAACCCAGCTGGGTTGACTGATGCGGAGGTGCGGGCATCTCTGGCCCAGATGGCACAGGCCATCACTATGCAGGCCTAGGCCATGACTGCCAAGGTCAACCATCAGAATGTTCAGGGGGAGAACCCACCGGTATGTAGCATGGCTGACAGGCTGTAAGACTTTACGAGGATGAATCCTCTTATTTTCACAGGGTCCAAGACTTCAGAGGATCCCCAGGAGTTCATGGATGAGGTACACAATATTTTGGTGGTCATGGGGGCCACAGATACTAAAGAAGGCTGAGCTGGCTTCTTATCAGCTCAAGGATGTTGTACAGACTTGGTGTAAGATGTGGCGGGATAACCGAGCTTTGGGCGGAGTTCCGACCACTTGGGAGCTATTTAAGACAGCATTCCTGGAGAGATTATTCCCCAGGGAGTTGATGGAGGCCAAGGTTGAGGAGTTTATTAACCTTAAGCAGGGATCAATGACAGTCAGGGAGTATTCCCTGAAGTTTGTTAAATTATCCAGCAGGGATGAGATGAGTAGGTTCCTCATAGGAATCACAGGAGATCTAGAGGAGGGGCGTCGGGCTACGATGCTCCACGATAACATGGACCTGTCCAGGTTGATAGTGCATGTCCAGCAGGTGGAGGATAGCCGAAAGAAGAGGGGCGTCCGTGATGCTAGGAGGCCTAAGCCTCATGATCAGACAGTTCCTAACAATGGAGGCAACAGGAATAATTTTGGTGTCCGTGAGCAGCCCAGCTTCAAAAAAGGGCAACAGAGTTCAGGGAACTCTAACTTTCAGAGGAGTACAACACCTAGAGGAGGCAGACCCGAGCCCAAGAAGGGCAATGGAGGTTATATGCAGCGTCCCAGAAAGGACTGTGCTAAGTGTGGCCGTGCTCACATTGGAGAGTGCAGACAGGGCACTAATGCCTGCTTCGGTTGCGGTAAGAGCGGGCACATGGTTAAGGACTACCCACAGAACAGGGGTCAGGCTGGAGGTAATGCTCAGCCTAGGCCTAATCCACAGGGTGCAGCAGCCTAGCCTCCTAAGAGGAACAGATTCTACGCCCTGAAGGGCAGGGAGGAGCAGGAGAAGTCCGCTGATGTGGTCACAGGTATGCTGCAAGTATTCTCAACTTCTGTTTATGCTTTACTTGATCCAGGGTCTACGCTTTCCTTTGTAACTCCTTTGCTTGCTCTCACTTTTGAGATATTGCCTGAAGTTTTGCATGATCCTATAGTGGTTAGTACACCCTTATGAGAAAATGTGAGAGCTGATAGAGTGTATAAGGATTGTCCAATAGTTGTATGTGGTAGGACTATGTGTGCAGACTTGGTTGAGTTACCTATGAACGATTTTGACATCATTCTTGGCATGGACTGACTTCATAGTTGTTATGCTTGTATGGATTGCCGTAGTAGGGTTGTGAGATTTTGTTTCCCTAATGAGGTAGAGCTGGTCTGGGAGGGGTACAACTCTAGTCATCCTAATCCCTTGATTTCGAACCTTAAGGCCAATAAAATTATGTCCAAGGGGTTATTGTATCATCTTGTGAGTGTTAATGATTTAGATCATGTAATTCCTTCCATAGACTCAGTGCATGTAGTGAATGAGTTCCAAGATGTGTTTCCCGATGATTTAACTAGAGTTCCTCCCCCTCGAAAGATTGACTTTGGTATCGACTTAGAACCCGATACTAAACCAATTTCAATTCCTCCTTACAGAATGGCTCCAGCTGAACTCAAAGAGTTGAAGTTGCAGTTAAAAGATCTCACTGATAAGGTTTTCATTCAGCCGAGCATATCCCCTTGGGGCGCTCTAGTGTTGTTTGTGAAAAAGAAGGATGGAACCCTTAGAATGTGTATCGATTATCAGCAGCTCAACAAATTCACCATAAAGAATAAGTAGATGACTTGTTCGATCAGCTCCAAGGGTCTAGTTTCTTCTCTAAGATTGATCTTCGTTCAGGGTATCATCAGCTTAGGGTTAGGATGGAGATATCCCAAAGACAGACTTTCGTACCCTTTATGATCATTATGAGTTCTTAGTCATGTCATTTGGTCTCACTAATGCACCAGCTGCATTTATGGACCTCATGAACCGAGTTTTCCGTGAATACCTTTATTCTTTCGTCATAGTATTCATTGATGACATCCTCATCTACTCTAGGACTAAGGAAGATCATGAACAACATTTGAGACTAACCTTGCAGGTACTTAGACAACATTAGCTGTATGCCAAATTCAGCAAGTGTGAATTCTGGCTTAGATCAGTGAACTTCCTAGGTCATGTTGTGTCCGATCAGGGTGTAGAGGTGGACCCCAGGAAGACTGAGGCTATGAAGAACTGGCCAAAACCTCTTACTCCCACCAATATCCGTAGCTTTCTGGGATTGGCTGGTTACTACCGCAGGTTCATGGAGGTTTTTTCTTCCATTGCTGCCCCACTGACAGCTTTGACTAAGAAGAAAGCCAAGTTCGAATGGACGGAGACTTGTGAGAAGAGTTTCCAGTAGCTCAAAGACAGACTCACTTCAGCCCCGGTGCTTACTTTGCCTAAGTGTGGTGAGAATTACACTGTTTATTGTTATGCATCTAGGGTAGGTTTGGGTTGTGTTCTTATGCAGGGTGGTAAGGTGATAGCTTATACGTCCAGACAGCTCAAGGTTCATGAGATGAATTAACCCACTCATGACTTGGAGTTGACATATGTGGTGTTTGCACTGAAGCTGTGGAGGCACTACTTGTATGGAGTGCATATGGATGTGTTCACAGACCACAAGAGTCTCTAGTACGTATTTACGCAGAGGGAGTTGAATCTACGTTAGCAAAGATAGTTGGAGCTGTTAAAGGACTATGATATGAATGTCCACTACCATCCAGGTAAGGCTAATATTGTAGCTGATGCTTTTAGCAGGATGAGCATGGGAAGTACAGCCCACGTTGAGGATGAAAAGAAGGAGTTGGTGAAAGATGTACACAGACTAGCCAGACTGGGTGTGCAGTTGGTTGACTCTACTAGTGGGGGTGATCCAGTTCATCCTGGTTCTGAATCATCCTTGTTAGTTGAAGTCAAGCAGGGTCAACATCTCGATCATGTGTTGATGGAGCTGAAGGACTCAGTGTTGATAAAGATGAATGAGTCTTTTGCTTTGGGAGGTGACAGCGTACTTAGGTACCAGGATAGGCTGTGTGTACCAGATGTGGATGATTTGAGGACCAGGATTGTTGCAGAGGCCCATGGTTCCAGATATTCCATACATCCCAGTTCCACCAAGATGTATCATGATCTTAAGCAGATTTATTGGTGGGATGACATGAAGAAGAACATTGCAGAATATGTGGCCAAGTGTCCTAATTGTCAGCAGGTTAAGGCAGAATATCTTAAGCCTGGCAGTCTTACTCAGATTATTGAGGTTCCGACTTGGAAGTAGGAGGCCATTAATATGGACTTCGTGGTTGGTATTCCGAGGACTAGGAGACATCATGACTCCATATGGGTTATTGTGGACAGGATGACTAAGTCTGCCCACTTTATCCCTGTGAAGTCTACTTACAGAGCCGAGGATTATGCGAGAGTCTAAATTGATGAGATTGTGAGATGGCATGGGATTTCATTGTCTATCATTTCATATAGAGGAGCTCAGTTCACTTAACATTTCTGGAGATCCTTCCAGAAGAGCTTAGGCACGTAGGTAAAGCTTAGTACTGCCTTTCATACTCAGACTGATGGGCAGGCACAGCGCACCATTCAAACATTGGAGGATATGTTGAGAGCGTGTGTAATTGACTTCAGAGGTAGTTGGGACGACCATCTGCCTTTGATAGAGTTCTCGTATAATAACAGCTATCACTCCAGCATTGGGATGGCACCGTTTGAGGCACTGTATGGTAGGAGGTGTAGGTCTCCAGTTGGGTGGTTCGAGGTTGGAGAGTCATCCATTTTGGGTCCTGAGATCATTCATGAGGTCTTAGAGAACGTCAGTGTGATTAGGTACAGGTTGGCTACTGCTTACAGTCGACAGAAGTCTTATGCAGACAACAGAAAACGGCCCTTAGAGTTTGATGCTGGTGACTAGGTCTATTTGAAGATATCACCTATGAAGGGGGTGATGAGATTTGGCAGGAAGGGGAAGTTGAGTCCGAGGTATGTTGGGCTATATGAGATCCTACAGCGTGTGGGTGAGGTGGCCTATGAGTTGGAATTGCCTCTGGAGCTAGCGTTTGTCCATCCAGTCATTCATGTATCTATGTTAAAGAAGTGCCTACGTGATCCAGCATCGATTCTACCTGTGGAAGGTTTGGGTGTTGATGAAGACTTGTCCTATGAAGAGGTACCTGTTGAGATCTTAGACAGACAGGTCAAGCGGCTGAGAAACAAGGAGATTGCCACAGTGAAGGTATTGTGGAGGAATCATCTTGTTGAGGGTTCTACGTGGGAGGCCGAGGCCGATATGAGATCTTGCTACCCTCATCTTTTCAGCTCTTGAGGTTAGACTTCCTACTTTTAAGTCTAAGTTTCCTTATCTCTCCATTCTTTGTTGCTATTGCTTGTTTGTGAATAGTAATTATGTTGTGATCTGACTGACATTACGCTAGATAGTTAGTGGTGTCATTCGGGGATGAATGTTCCTAAGAGGGGGATAATGTAACAACCCTAAAAATGGATATGTTAAGTAATGCTTAATGTGTCTAGAATGCCTACGATTAGACCGGGTTCACACGGATTGATGCGCGCAGAACCAGACCTCTGAACCCTTGCTACAGCTAAGCCAACTAACTTGGGGAGTTAGTTGATCTAGAAAAGGTTGGGTCCAGCCATGTAGGGCTCTCGAATACGAAGTTTTACTCGAATGAGTCTTTACCGGACTTAAAAAGGGAAAATCTTAGGTTTGGAGGGTCTAGGGGTAAAATGGTATTTTTCTAGGTTAAGGGTAGTATCGTAATTACCCTAAATATATTATTAATTATTTAATTAATAAGGTGGAGGGGCATTTTGGGAAGAGAGGGCCAAAAATTGGCTTTTTGAGTGAAGTCTTGCTCCACCCGGGTTCGAACCTAGGTGGAAGCGATGATTTAAATTGTTTTTATGTAAGATGGTAAATTAATTTAATTAATTAATATTTATTAGCTGATTTAAGAAAAAGGAAAATCAGATTTTTAATTAAATTAATAAGGAGTCCTAGATTGACTAATTTCCAAACTAAAACTCCTAATCCTAAAAATACTTTATCACGCTCATCTCTCTCTCATGTCTCTCTCATTATCTTTTATTTCACATTTTCTCTCTGCCTAAACAACTACAAGAATATAAAATTTATTAAACTTCTTCACACTTGAAGAACTCACACGAAAATATAAGAAAACAAGCTAAGTAAAGACGTTAGGCAAAAAGGGGAGATTTCCGTTGAGTTTGGTGTTGAGGCTTTCGGTGTTGGACGTGAGTTGGAGGAGGTTTTGGGAAGCAAGTCAAGGTTTGAAAGTCATAAAAGGTATGGGTTCTCTTCTCTCTTGGCCCTTTCCCAAGAGACCCCTAAGTTCAGTTTAAAATCTATTCCGGAAACTAGTGTTATTCCCCGTTGCATGTCCCTGTCACTAGCTCCCATCGATTGTTCGGTTGTGTATGTTTTCTGGTAGAAAACTAGGGATTAAACCTGTTTTCGTGATGATTATGTGTATATATGTATGTTTGGAATTATGTGAGTGATGAAGGGTGATTTCAAAAAATATGACTTACGTTGTGTGGGTGCATTGCCGTGACTCTTGGTCATGGATTGAAGTTTGAGAATGGCATGTTGATTCTTTTGTTTTACATGCAAATACTTATGTAAATCGTGATGTTAATGTGAAGTGTAATGTGGCTGATTTGTGTGAGAAACTGTTGGCTAAATGAATTCATGAAAATGCACCTAAAGATGTTCTAAACTATCTATGAATTACCCTAAGAACTTACGTGTAATGTTGATGAAACTGAGCTGAAAAACTACACAATTTTCAGCACCTTATTGATGAGTTTCGGTCAAGATAAATGGTTCAATATGCTATGACTAATAAATTTAAAATAGGTGATGTCAATGAGGATCGAACCCGTGACCTCACTATGTAAAATGTCATATAAATAATTAAGTTAAAAAGAATGTGGCAAGGGGGAGTCGAACTCATGACCTAGACTGAAATGAAATTCAAAAAAATAAAATAATGAGAGGAGTGGGGTTCGAACCCACCACCTCTCGGTCAGGTCTAAGGAACAATTAAAAGAAAAAAAAAGTTGAGGCGTGTGCGAATCGAACCCACGACCTCTAGGCAGAATAAAAGAAATTAATAAGAAAATGAAGTGAGGCTGTGGGGATTTGTTCCCACATCCTCTCGGTCAACACGGAAAAGTCAAGAAAAAGAAAATAAAATAAATGAGGTTGTGGGGGATCGATCCCACAACCTCTCGGTCCCAAGACAAACGAATAAGAAAGAAAGAAAATAAGAAAACAATGAAATGAAGGAGTTGGGGCTCGATCTCGGGTCCCCAAGCCGTGCGAACCAAAAATAGAAAAAAAAATGTAAGTGTTGTCCAAAGGATTCGAAATCGTGTTCCCTTGCCCAATTCCTTATTGATACATAAGTCATACGTGAATAAATGTTCAAAATAATGCTGCCTACTTAGATCGAAATCGAGATCTTGGAATATATACAAGATGCATAGGTCTTGTACCACATAATCATAGGAAGATATAAATCACTTGAACGAACTATGAATGAAGCCACATGGCTTGTATGTATAGACACATAAGTCTAGCATACGTTTAGAAATAAGTGAACCTAAGATGTATGTTATGAAATGATGAAGTGAACAATGAAATGATGAAACCCTAGAAGGGTTAAGTATGAGTGTGAAACACACTAATGGCCAAGTGCATTAGCATATGATGAAATAAACATTCACGTAAAAAGGGGTGAGTAAATATGAAGAGCAAATGTGCTAAAGTTAATGAATGTAGTGACAACATGATAAGAGGCTAATGTGAAAGATGAGAGCAATCTCAAATGAGCCTAAGTAAATGTTACCAACACGTACTCACCTATGAGAGTGTAAAGTTAATGAAGAGACCAGTCTCTATGAACACTCTAATGAAATTATTGAGAATAATGTATACTTAATACAAATGATGAGATGAGAAATCATCTATTAAGCTATGATGTACTCATACGAAGCCAGCTTCCATGACGTATGATTTGAATGTAATGGAACTTTATACTAAGCACCGATAGGCTAGCTATGAGCGGTGATGCCTTCTTTCGGGAAGGGCAGAGGTTCACGTAACTCTCATGATATGAGACTGTCCAGCACTCCGGGTATGGGTCTCCTTATATCTCCTAGTCTACGAACCTATACTGCCAATATAGGGATCTGGCGGGGTTCAATTCCCATGTACGCTAGCATGTTTTGGGTCACTTTGGCCGTGATTCCACCTTTTTTCGGTGTGGGGGAGACACTGGATTTCATGATGCTCACATGATCTATGTCGGTTAAAGTTAAAGTTCCCAAAGAAAGAATGAGTCCAGCCTCAAATAATGCACATAATTAAATAAATGATACCAAAGGTGTTAGGATAGGATAATCAAGAGGTGAGCTAGACCCAAGTAATGACATTAGGTTATTCTTGGTCATTGCACAGCAAACCCGATGAGAGTCTTAAACTACATCCTAGGTATTACTAGTGATTGCACTAGTATATGAATGAATGAAAATGAAAGTACATATGAATGAATGAAACAGACTCTGTGTTTGCTAAAGAAGGCTCCCTAGTTGAGGTCCCATGTGTTGAGCCCTCATTTTAGGAAGTCTTAATGTTAAGTCCATGATTCTAAGGTCTCATGGCATATGAACGAACGATATGAAAGATGTTATGTGCCTTATGCAATATGTTATGTGCTATGTGTAAGATGTTATGTGTTGTGTGCAATATGATACGTATGATGATGCATGTTACTTTTATGGCATGACATTCCTAATCCACATTTGGCAAGTCTCCTGACTTTCCTAATTCAAATTTGGCAAGTTCTTTGACTTTCCTAATCCCTATTTGGCAAGTCCACTAACTTGACATTCCATAAATTATGTTGTTAGGAAAGAGCTATTCTTACTCATGCATGTCCTTGGTGTGTGCTTGCATATACCCATACTTAGTACAAGTGTGTAAAAATCCCATACAACTCTACATTTTTAGGTGCAGGCACAGGTGGACCTTAGAGCTTACAGTACGACGTTGCATCTATCCGGACGTGGAGCTTTCATTCGGATTTGGTAGGCCCTCATGCTTTCGAAGATGTCTATTGTTATTATCTAGCTTAGATGTAGGCTTTAGCTAGTGGAGCATGTTCCACTAGTGTTTCTTTCCCATTTTACTTCAGACATTGCATTGGTGCCAGTTTTTCAAGTATACACTAAATTCAGTATTGAACTATTTCTTTCATTTGATGATCTTAATGTTAGATGATTGATTGTGAACGTATATGAATTTTAGTAGAACGATATACATGCATGTTAAGGAACAAAAAGTTCAAATTTTCTGCTAAAATTAACCTAGATGAAGTAAGGATGAAGTATATAGGCTTGTCTGCGACCTCTGAGAGGTCAACGACGCCGGTCTCGTCTGGGGTCTAAACTCCGGTCGTGACAAAAGATTCCACCTCTGATGCGGTAGGTGCACAGCTTTTTCAACAGCAGGTCTTCAGCCAATGGGATGGCTTCAGCGAATTTGTGGGAAATTATGTTATCTCTTTCCAACAAACACAAATTCAAGATTTGGCAAACTAAAACTAAAAGAGCTTAAAAAGAGAAGTCCATCTTCAGGGAAGAACTCAAGCACAAGAATACATACAACAAGGACCTAATCAAGAGAAGAAGTTCTTTTTGCACCTGCTGTTGTTCTTGAATGTTTGTATTGAGCTTAACTTTTAGGATTCGTTTCATTGATTGTTGGAAACATTTCAAACCTTGTTTGAGTCTTGTAAGAACATAGTTAGGAGTAACTTTGTGTCTTAATGTAAAAGTCTATATTAATCTGTTGGGTTAGTATAGTGGGCGGTGTGGCATCCGCTTAGTTGAAGTCTAAGTAATCTAGGGGTGATAGCTTAGTGGGCAGTGTTGTATCTGCTCTGGCTCATCTAAGTAATAGGTGGTATTGCTTAGTGTGGAGATTAGCAGGCTAATCTTGTGTTGTAATCGTCTTTTACTTTTGCTTGTTGAAGATTACTGAAAGCGGTTTGAAAAGTCCTGTTGAGACTAGGTCGTGGTTTTCCTTCCTTGAGCAAGGAGGTTTCCACGTAAAGTTGTTTGTTCAACCTTTACTTTCAGCCCTTATTTTACTGTCTGTTACTGTAACTGTGCTGAGGACCTGGTACCATCGAAACAGGTGGACGCAACTGTTAGTTACTGTTCTTACTAAGTCAAGGAACCTAGTCCTTGACTGACTGGTGGGTGCATACATTCCAACAGGTAGGAACTGAGATAATTTGCACAGGAAAATTTATTGCTTAATATATGTTAGGGTCTAAGAAATGCAACCTCACTTTCTCAATCAGGTAGCCAAGACATTGATAAGAAAGTAAAAACAACTTTGAATGCTTGCTTCCATTATTAATGGCATGTTATATAAAGTTATCTGTTGATCCAAAAATTTCATTTTCCTTGATCTTCTTCTATATTTAGTTTTAATACATGCCTTGATTCTATAAAAGATGATAAATTGTACTATGCCTTTACGAAGTGTCGAAGCAGCAAATGATACCACAGCAGCTGGTGTCTTAGTTGATATCCTTGACATTCAAGATTTATTCCATAAAGGCATGTTGATTTTATTATTTTACACGATTTCTGTTTGTGTTACTTTTTCAATTTCTAATTTGTTTTATGAAAGTTTTACACAATTTAATTTTCGATGCTTCCAAGTTTCAGCAGTCCTGATTCCTGAAGTTTTGTGGGTGAGCATGGTTCTCTCCTTTTGAACTGTGAATGCATCTTAACAATAATTTGATTAGTGAATGCATCTTAAGAGTTTATACCGCTAACGAAGATAGTAAAACCGTTGAAGAGATCCTCTTGAATGGTAGAAAAATAAAGCAACATCAGTGTATAGTGTAATTGATCACTTATGTTTCAGGCTACTACTAGACTCTAGGACAAACTAAAATTAGTATAGATTGTTAATATTGATGCTGATGTTAATAATCACTTGGATATTGTGAAATATGTTGAGGATATTTGTTTTGTTTGTCTACAGATGGAGATATACAGTCGTTGCTACGAGAAACAACATTTGGTTATCCTTGACATTCAAGACTTTTCCCTTAACTGAGTACTATACACTGAGATACAAACATCTGATAATCAAAGGACGAAAAAATCGACTCTTCTTTTCCATCTTCTTTCAAATTGGAGATTGAAATCAGGCTTAGAAGATATATTCATTTTTTGAGAATTTTATCGATATACGAGAGTGACTCTTCAGTTTCCAGTAGATTATTTTGCAATTTCTCTCGTGCATACGACTCAAATGGAACAGAGCAAACAGAGTTATTTTCCTCAGTTCTAGACTAGTCTTTAGGATTTCACTTCATCTTGTAACAGTACGTTTGCTTTGTAATGACCATTTGTTACCACAACTTTTTATGTCATCACAATCTCTGGGTTATTGCGCTTTTCAATGTATGAAATGATGTGATATCATGCTCATGATCTACACTTACCACATAATCATTATCCTAAAATAGAAGCAGGAAAAATAACCATATAGCCAGTGTAATCCCACAAATGTGGTATGGGGAAGGAGGAAGGATCAATTTAATCCTTTTCTTCCCTCATCATTTCAACTTATGGATACTCAGAAATTAGACCAAATAACAAGAGATGCTAAAAGAAAGTCTTATTTCACAAAACCTTACCAACTTGTTTCTGAATGAGGCGTGTGTAGTTGTAGTTGTTATTGTTGTATCTAAAACTCAGAGACTACTGTATGATCAAAGTAGCAACCAGTAGGTCCTCCATCAGGAAAAAGAGCTAGCATGACAGGTCCTTCAGCTCCTTCGTCAATAGGCATTGTTCTTGTATATCAGGTATATCCGTGTTGACGACTCCAGGATGGACACAATTGACGCACATTTTCAGGTACTTTTTTGCAACAACTCTGGTGTAAGGATTAAGTAATAGTTTTGATATGCAATAGGCTGGTCCAATCTTCTGCCAACGGCTCACCGCAAGAGCATCTTGTTTCAGATCATGCAAAAAATTCTGCAGAATCCCGTCGATTTTTTCTTCTGTCCGGTTTTCAATATCTCCGAGATCCTTTCTCCTATCCTTGTTTAGCATTAGTTGTGTGAGAACAAAAAAACAACAAGAACTATAAAATGTTCAGAAACAACACAAATGACAGTCTTACTTACATTTAAAGCACCTCTATGGGATGATACATTAACAATCTTTGGTGAAAGGGAATTTTGCAGCAGTGGAAGAAGAGCTTCAGTAACATTCTTAACACCATAGTAATTGGTGTCCAAGCATAATTTGGCACTCTCATAGTTGTTTTCATCACAGCTCAAATATCATTGAAAGTTTTCCCTGGTAACTGTTTACAATAACAAGCTATAACAATTATTACGCCTCAGTCTCAAACAAGTTAGGGTCGGCTCAGTTCACAAGTAAGCACTCAACTGACAACTAAACACTTCATCTCATCCCACTATGTCTCGTGGACACTAGAAGCTGACGTGTCACATAAATTTTGGAGGTGTCTAGATGTGCATACTCAAAGTTGAAGTGCATACTTGCCGGTTGAGGCCAAGTTTGAGTGTCTGTCAGAGCAAGATCAGACCACACACAGGGACTATCGCCTACCTCAAAGCTTAGATATGAGATCGAATCGCATAAAAAACAAGAGCTAAGCATGTATAAAATTATCTTACCCAATCTACAAGATCCATGTTCATGCCCCTTAGGACATCTTCATCAAGTACCACTCCAGAAACTCCAGCATTATTTACCTGCAGAAATTTATTTAGCAACTGTCCAATACTTGCCTCGAGATCGAATGAGGAACAGTATATATAGATTTATCTCCAATTACTTTAAGCAACATTCACAATAAATTGGTTCTTTACCAGAATATCAAGCCTCCCATATTGTGTTTCTACGAACTTTGCCAACGAATCAATGCTCTGAACATCTTGAACATCAAGCTGATGAAACACAACATTTGAATATCCTTATTCATTCAGCAAGGATGTTGCTTCAGTTCCTCTCTTTTCGTCTCTGGCTGTTAGGACAACGGTTACACCTGAATTGGCGAGCTGCTTAACAATCTCGAAGCCAATTCCCTTGTTTAATCCTGTAACAACTGCATAGTTACAAGCATATACCATCACTTAAGTCCAATGTTTCTAACCTTTTCTCCTTTGGAATCCTTTCAGGGAGAAGAAAAAAGAACATTATTTCAAACGAACTAACGATATAGGAAGAAAGAGGCACGTATAGACTAATTGTCCAAGAGTTTGAAATAACAACCTCAGGGACCAGATGAAATGACGAATTCATCTCATCTACCTAACCCTTAATTGACAGGATCGATCACCATTATATAGTTGATTAGTTGAGGTTTCCGCAGATGCTAACCTAGACACTATTGTTATTAAACCCAAAAAACCTCTCTCTTACCATACTACGAGTCAGGGGCAGAACTAATGGACTCAAAGGGGTTCGTCCGAACCACCCTGTTATATTGTAGGTGTTTTGATGATCCTCACAAATTAAGGGACCTGGTCCATGTATGAGTTTGCTCGTCCAGATCTATAATGGATTATAGTTATAAAGCTGTCATGTCAGAGGTTGGTGAGGCGTCAGCGTACTACACAAATCAGAATGGATGAGGTGTTTGTCCAACGGATAATAACTCTTTATATTTGATGTTTTAAACATGATAAACACCATATTAAATACATTCATTCAAAGAAGAAAGTCAGACAACAAGCCTTTCAAGAATTCATAAAGAAGTTTGCAAGGGACTTGGTCCCTGCAAGACTGCGTATGTGAAAGGACGACAAAACAACTGTCAGAAAAGCTGCCACTTCTGATGTGGTAAGTGCACGTCTTTCCTGATAAGCAGGCTCTCAGCCAATGGGCGGTTCCAAGGAGTTTTTGTGTTTTTCATATAGTCGTATCACAAAAACACAATCTCAAGATTTGGCAAACTAAATTTGGATTTTCTCTTCTCTGAAAATTCATGAGCTTACAAAGCGAAAGCCATATTCAAGGAAGAACTCTACTCAACTCAACAAAGGGACTTGATAGAGTGAAGGAGAGTTCATTGGACATATGAATAATGCTTACTGTTTATGGCCATATGAATGAATGATTGTACACTCACGTGAGGAGTTATGCTGGTTGTATGTCTTCATCAAAACGGTGGAAATTGATAAGTGTTTATGCTCTTAGATATTTTTATGATCTTCCCACAAGTGCAGGGACCTGGTCCTCTACAGAGTACGAAATTCATCCAGGCTTCAAAGTGCTGGATAGTTGTAAAAGTTGTCAACGTCTGGAAAATTGGTGAAGCTGTAGAGTACTTCACCAATCAGGGACGACCAAATTGTTTGTTTGATGGGAAATAACTTTTCTTGGTATATATCACACAAACAACAACAAAATTCATTCATTCATTCATAGAGAGAAATTTCAAGCCTCAAGAAACAACAAAGGAACTGATCGAAGTGCATTTATTGCTTTCTGTATTTGTTGTATTCTACTTGCTTGTAATCGTTCTTAAATTGTAGGATTCACTTCAACTGTGATAGAAATGTTTCAACCTTGGGTGAATCATTGTAAGGGCTTGGGTTAAGGGTAACTTAGTCTTTTACTTTTTAGAGCAGTGTTGTATCTGCTCAGGCTCATCTAAGTGATAGGGAGTACTACTTAGTGGGGAGATTATCAGGCTAATCTCTTGTTGTAACCGACTTTTACTTTTGCTTGTTGAAGATTAGTGAAAGTGGTTTGAAAAGTCCTGTTGAGAACAGGTCGTGCTTTTTCCTCCCTTGAGCAAGGAGGTTTCCACGTAAAGTTGTTTGTCAATCTTTACGTTTCTGCATTTGTTCTTTGCTGTCTAACTTTACTATATCGAGTACCTGGTTCCATCTATATAAGTGGACGCATACATTCCAACAAGTGGTATCAAAGCAGGTGGTCTCTAGCCGGTTAACACCAAAACAGATTCCTGTGGAAAGAATGGCTGCTCCACTAAGATGGAAAGAAGGTCGGTCTTTAACAAGTCTACCCATGTTCGATGGTCAGCACTATCGGTGGAGAAAACGTTAAATGATTGAGTTCATAATGGATGAAGACTGTGAGTTGTGGGATGTTATTTGTGACGGTCCCTATGTCCCATCTATTGAATTGAAATATGAGGATGTCACAAGGATCGTTGTCAAAACTCAACAGCAATACAATGATTTTGACAAACGAAAAGATGAGAAAAACCACAAGCCTAAAAAGTTTATTATATGTGGAATCGCACCAACTATATATAATCTGATCTCTTCGTGCGAATCAGCTAAAGAAATTTGGGATCTGTTGAGAACTACGTATGAGGGAAGTGAGGGAAGTGAGGAAAAAATGGCAGATCTGACTGGGGATGTTGATCAGAAGGAATATACAGAAAGGAATGAATCATTAGCTTCTAAGGTGTGAAAATGTGAGAACCTTGAAGTATATGAGACCAAGGACTATATCACTCAAAAGTTTCAAAAACTTGTGAGTATACATGGAGGTTACATGAAGGAGGAAGCTCATGACAGCACTATAAGATCTAGTGCCACATGTTACAAGTGTGATCAACCAGGTCACACCATGAGAGACTGTCATATGCTTGAAGTTTATCACAAGGAAGTAAAACATCAAGAGGGGGACCAGGTCCGCGCCAGCAGCAGCAGAAGAGAAATTTTTTCAAGATGATAAAGAGGAAAATGAATACATGGGAAGACTCCTCAAGTGCTTCGAATGACTCTGAGCACTCTGATGAAGCCTTTATGGCAAAATCTGATGATGAGGAAAATGAAGAAGAGGTAAGCTTTTCTGATCTTAAACAAAACTTGCATGTTTACTGTGTTAAGAAGTTGAGAAGTCTAGTTGCTGTTTTGATTGACTCTATCATTGAGTCAACAACTGAAAAAGAGTTGGTGAACAACAGTCTAGATATTCTTCATAAAGAAAACGTATCCTTGGTTGACCAAATGTCTGTTGCAGAAGAAAAATTGATAGTTCTAGAGGCTAAAAATCTAGAACTCAAGAAAAAATTGAAGATGTTGAGTGAGAAATCTGGCAAAGGAAAAGGAGAGGCTAGTAGTATTCAAATGGAGCTAGAAGCTAGTCTGAACTTTGCTGAAACAAAACTTGCTATGGCTTTGGAGAGAAATAATCAATTAGAAAAGAACCTGGTCCGCGTCAAAGAAGAACTGAACAAATCTCTTAAATGGGCCACCTCTTCAAAATTACTTGCCAATCTTACCAGTCAAGGTCAAAATGAGAGGAAAGGGTTAGGAAACTCCATCAAAGTTCCTTGTTACAATCTCCATAACAAAAATGTGTTTGTGCCTAACAATTTGTGTTTCCATTGTGGTCATGATGGTCACTTGAAAAAGGATTGTCTATCTTGCAAAATAACCCAAGATAACCTCTCACAAAATTCTGAACGGAAGAACATGAAAACAAAGGGACCTGGTCAACACACCAACAAAAAGAGGAAAGGAACTGGTGAACATAAGAGCAATCAGAAGAATGGACCTGTTCAACTGAAGAATTGGCAGAAGAAGGGACATGTTTAGCTGAAAAAGGGACCTGGTCCACAGAAGAACTGGCAGAAGAAGGGACCTGGTCATGCTCCTGTTTATATGTTGAAAAATATCAATCTGCCTCACTAGACAAAGAATTCTCTTATCACTCATTTATCTTCTTACAGGGAACTCCAACTGAAGTGGTTCCCAAGCCTAATACATGATATTGTATTCTTGATAGAGGAAGTGGAAACAACCAGTGTTGATTCATAAATGGTGGATGCTCAAAGCACTGGACTTTCTCTCTCTCAAGACACTTCAAGGTGGAGGTGTCTCATTTGGTGATGGCAAGAAAAGGTATGTTCTTTTTGAAGGCATGTTTGGGAAATCTATGGAACACACTATTGAAGTTTTGAACTATGTTAATAGTTGAAGTACAATCTTTCAAGTGTTTCATAGATTTGTGATGAATGAAAATAAAGTGGAGCTCTTATTAAAGGGAATGTGTGGTCACAACTTGCTCTCTCGGAAATGACTTTGATAGAAAAGAGAGGCAAGAACATGTATATTGTTGATCTTATTACTGCTCGTTGAGACAGTCTCACTTGTCTTAGTCCATAAAGTGAAAATGTTGAGGTATGACACAAGAGATATGCTCATGTGTGTGTTTCTTTGCTGCACAAATCTGTGTCAGGGGACCTGGTCCCACTCTGCATAAAATGATATTTGCAGATGACAAAGGTTGTGACTGGTGTTAAGGAGAAGCATATCAGACTATCCTTCAGGTGAAACATGCATACTTTTAATCCTCCAAAGAACTTTCGGCTGAAGTGGAAAATAGTACATGTTGTGTGGCTAAAATGATGATATTTAGAAGTTTGATCTCAATATTGATGAAAGAATAGTTGTGGTACACTCTTTCTCCAGCAAGGCTTATCAGGGGTATACTAATAATGGTCATGTATTTATTGATGAGTATAGAAGAGTTTAGAAGTTACAAAGAAAGAAGTTTCTGAGATGGAAGAGCTGCTTCAGAATCAGAGAGATGGTTTAAATAGTGAGCTTGCTAAAGAACATTCTCTTCATGAATTCAGCAATCTCACAAAAGCTGATGCAGATGATGAACCTGATGAGGGACCCGATCCTCTAGAAAGTGTTAACAAAGATAATGCAGTTCAAACTGATAATGTGAATTTTGAAGATGAGAATGAAGAAGATGATCAAGCTCAGTTTGAAAAAAGTAAAGTATGACAGTCGGTTCCCAAACAAGCTGATCGGGTTGTATAAGTTTCTCCTCAATAATGGCTTCAAGAGAGGTAAAACTTTCAAAAACCCTCTCTTTGAATTCACTATGAAAGGAATTGTTGATTACTCAGGTACATATTGATGATGTCATCTTTCAGGCAATCTTTGAGGTTTTGTGTGAAGAGTTTATGCATAATGGAAGAATTAAATCTCTTCTTGGAGTTGTGGATCAAGAAAACCTCAAAAGGTACCTTTGGTTGACAATAAAAGTACATTTGTGAGCTGCTCAAATGGCTTAACATACTTGAAGTCATCACAATGTTATAGAGGGGCAATGTCATCATGATGTTTTGCAAAGTGTAATATCGAGTGTCTCACATCTTCACTAAAGTCCAAAGCTAGGACTAGTGTGTACTCACACTGACTTAGCTCAAGGGAAGAAGATAGCACATCTTTCATGGCAATTGATATCTGAACAAAGATGGGGACCTGGTACCAGTTCAGAGAAGCTGAAGCTAAAAGTTTCATGTTATGGATGACCAAAATAATTGATACTCTCATGGGCAATAACTTGAAGCTAGATGTTGCTTAACCCGGTTCATAAACTCTATTCTTGTATAAATGAATCACATTTGAAGGTTCCCGAGAAAATTTTAAGTCATCTGAAGAAGACAGGAGACATGGGCCTGTTCTGTCCATCAGGAGACTTTTTGATTTGGAGTACACAGTGATGTTGATTATGCTGAAATAATCAAGTTGATGATGGAAATGGTAAAACTCTAATGAATGGATCCTGCCTGAAGCAATCAACTCTTTCATGACTATGCAAAGGGAGCAGGTATCCGTGGTTTTCAGTTATGTATGTTTTAGCAAGTTCAGTTTCATACCTTTTGTAGGTATACACCAATGGCAAAAGGGCTGAAGGAAAGGGGAGTTCAGAACAGATCTAAGCAATCACATTCAAACTACAGAGAGGGACCTGGTCCTTTCTCGAAGGTTAGCACTCTTAACATTGCAGTTTGAATTATGCATGAGAACTATTGCAATTGTCACATGTCTGTCGTTCAGGAATCTGATTGTTGTCTCATCTTTTGATTACCAAAATGATACTTCCTTTCTCTTTCTTTATATTCCATATTTCTTGTTATTTCCCCAGAAAAATCAATTTACCTTCCAAATATTAGGGTGTTTCGAAATTCTCTTTTCTCTTCTCTCCAAACACACTTCAAATTGTGAACCCCTTTATTCTTACTGGAGAATTTTCTGATGAAGATGTTTTTAAGTGTGAAGAAGGACCTGATCCCCCAAGAAAATGAAGAAGTGGAAAAGATGATGTTCAAAAAGGGAAACGTTGATTTTTTGAGAACTTAATTCTGAGGAGGAAGGTGTCTGATTAAAAAAAATAGAAATGAAATTTTCTTCTTGGTTCCTTAACTAGTGTTCTATTCATCTCGGAGGCCTTGAGTGAGTTTGTCTTACCAATCTTTCGGTTATGAGAAACTCAGGCTTGCATTGAATGCTATGATAGTTGTTTTTGCTAACATGGAGATTGAAATGGTTTTCCTAAAGGTTTTGCTTCTGAAACAGTACTATCAGAGGGACCAGGTGCCAAAAAAAAATTGGCAGCCCTGAAGGTTCAACATACAGGTTGGGTTGCACAACATGCTGAACATTAAGAGAAGATTCTGAAAATCTCATGCTTAGGGATATGCTTTATTCATTCTACTCTTTCAATTCCTTTCTTCCAAGTCATCCGTTCTTTCCCTAAATTCTTGTGTCAGTCTTTATTCCTCTATTTAATTGAAATTCAGGGCATTGTCTTGGTTCTCATTCTTAATGATATTTGCAATGCTTTGACGGCTGATCTTTTATTTATGAATGAAGAATGTCTTGTCTCTACTGGCTTGTCTCATTACTTTACGCAGTTTTTACTCATGCTAAGTGTTGCCCAAGTGGCCATGAATTTGCTGGAACTACATTTCTGTCAACTTGTTTTACTGCTTTAACCCTTTTTTATGATGTCAAAAGAGGAAAAATTGTTAAGGTATGAGATCAATGATGTTATCTATTTGAAGAAGACATAGGTCATACCAATAGGGGGAATCAATGCTAGCTACCTGAAGAGGAAATGGCCGGCAGGGGGAATCAATGCTAGCTACCTGAAGAGGACCTGGTCCTGCTGACAGGGGGAAGAAGTTGAACAAGTTTGTCATCATCAAAAAAGGGGAAAATGCTATGTTGATGTTTTCATGAGTTGACAAACTTCGGGGATGATGAAACTTTAGTTACCCCAAGAGTTCTTGTTGATAGGGGGAACTAGTGAATAAGTTTGTTATCATCAAAAAGGGGGAAAATGTTAGTTCGAAGTTGATATTAAGTTTTGATGATTTAAAAAACTTAAACATCTAACAAGGAACCAGATCCTTGTTATTGGGACTGCTGACACCGAAATGAATGATAAACTCAGTGTGAGGTGTATTTGTGTGCTATAATCAAAAAGGGGGAAAATTTTATATTGTAGGTGTTTTGATGATTCTCACAAATGAAGGGACCTAGTCCATGTCTGAGTTCGCTCCTCCAGATCTATAATGGGGTACAGCTGTAAAGCTGTCGTGTTAGAGGTTGGTGAGGCGTCAGCGTACTACACTAATCAGAATGGACGAGGGTGTTTGTCCAACGGATAATAACACTTTATGTTTGACATTTAAACATGAAAATCACTATATTAAAATACATTCATTCAAAGAAGAAAGTCAGCCAGCAAGCCTTTCAAGAATTGATAAAGAAGTTTGCAAGGGACATGGTCCCTGCAGACTGTGTATATGAAAGGACGACAAGACAACTGTCAGAAAAGCTGCCACTTCTGATATGGTAAGTGCACATCCTAAAAGAAAGGCAGGCTCTCAGCCAATGGGCGGTCCCAAGGAGGTTGTGTGTATTTCATATAGTCTTCTCACCAAAACACAAACTTATGATTTGGTAAACTAAATTTGGATTTTCTCTTCTCTGAAAATTCATGAGCTTACAAAGCGAAAGCCATCTACAAGGAATGAATGAGTGTACACTCACGTGAGGAGTTATGCTAGTTGTATGTCTTCATCAAAACGGTGGTAAGTGATAAGTGTTTGTGCTCTTAGATATTTTGATGATCTTCTCACAAGTGCAGGGACCTAGTCCTCTGCAGAGTATGAAATTCGTCCAGGCTTCAAAGTGCTGGATAGTTGTAAAAGTTGTCTGCGTCAGGAAAGTTGGTGAAGCTGCAGAGTACTTCACCAATCAGGGACGACCAAATTGTTTGTTTGATGGGAAATAACTTTTCTTGGTATATATCAAACAAACAGCAACAAAATTATTTCATTCATTCATAGAGAGAAATTTCAAGCTTCAAGGAACGGCAAAGGAACTAATCGAAATGCATTTTATTGCTTTTGTATTTGTTGTATTCTACTTGCTTGTAATCGTTCTTAAATTGTATGATTCGTTTAAACTGTGATAGAAACGTTTCAACCTTGGGTGAATCATTGTAAGGGCTTGGGTTATGGGTAACTTAGGTTTTTACTTTTGTGAGCAGTGTTGTATCTGCTCAGGCTCAGGTAAGTGATAGGGAGTATTACTTAGTGGGGAGTTAGCAGGCTAATCTCTTGTTGTAACCAACTTTTACTTTTGCTTGTTGAAGATTAGTGAAAGTAGTTTGAAAAGTCCCGTTGAGAACATGTCGTGGTTTTTCCTCCATTGAGCAAGGAGGTTTCCACGTAAAGTTATTTGTCAATATTTACATTTCTGCATACGTTCTTTACTGTCTGACTTTACTGTTTCGAGGATCTGGTCCCATGTGGACGCATACATTCCAACACACCCCTCCCTGAAAAATTGCACCATAACATGTATACAAAGCCAAAATTATTTTTTATATGTAAGCATAGTACTGTTGAATCCCCTTGAGACGATCAAAACTTTTTGTATTTTTACAACAACATAACCAATGTAGTTCCACAAAGTGGAGTTTGGAGAGGGTATGCATACATTACCCCTACCTCAGAGAGGTAGATAGGCTATTTTCGAAAACAGTCCAAAGCAGTTCTGAAAAAGAAACAGAAGTATATAGTAATAACGAAAACAACAAACAGTAAACAAAACAGAAGCTAGAACAAAACAATAGGATATATAATTGAGATACAAGAAACAACAGATAGTAACAAAACGAAATCTAGAACAAAACAATACGATATAATGGATGTACAAGAAACAACATCTAGTAAGAACAACTCAAGGATAAAAAACTACAGGAGCAATACGATCAGGTTATACCTCAACTAACTATTTCATCTGAATCAAAACAATATATAGTAAACAATCAAAGACCAAAAATCAGAATCAGTTCATTTTTGTGAAGATTTGGAAATATTGAGTTACTTGAAAAACAAATCTACAAATGGGGTTGGCAATTGAAGGCCTAATTTCTGTTCTACTATCTACTACTGGTGTAATTAAATTTGATGGATAAATAAATACATTACATGAAATAAAAAAAATAAAAAAAAGAGAGAGGGAAAGAATTTTAAAAAAAATAAGGAAAATGGCAATATTATAGGTACTAAAATCGTTATTTCCCCTTTTATATTATGTTTTCAATTCCCATTTTATTTTATCATTTAAGCACTTTTATTTTTGAATCCCCACCTGGGTGGCCCCCCTCTCCCCTAAATACCCTTCTCCTCTTGCTTCAATTATTGAATTGGGAAAAAGGACAGTTCTGCTGCCTTTTTTTTGTGTGTTGCTAAAACATAGTTGTACCACCAGCAAAAAAGAGAGAGGTGGATATATTATTTTAGTAGTTAGCAACGTGTTATATTCTTTTATAGTGGGTATATTGTTTTTTCACTCGGTGTTTGATATCCACATCCATTTTTGCACATTTTAAGGTTGGCTCCTAACATATTTTTTTTCCATTTCAATTTCACAACTTCATGCTTCTAGATTTTAAATAATCCTAGAAAAAACTCAACCATCCCACCACAACTCATATCAGTTGTATGGATATACAAGTGTAGACTAAAAATTAATGCAAGTGTAAATATTTTTGAAAAGAAGTAAATAACAAGCAAATTGCTCTATTAATGTATTCTATTGTATATTTAAATTTTGATATATGTCAATCACTACTTTATGTTTATTGTTTTTGAGGATATGTCAACCAAATAACAAGCAAATTGCTCAAAAATGTTCATTGTTTTTGATTATTTTTTTCTTTGCAGTTTTAAATTTTTATGTATGTCAATCAAAAAGTTGTTTCTTTGGTCCCTCTTCTTCTTGTTCCGCTAATTTGTTTTCCGTTCGGAATTTTCTTTTAACTTCTATGGAGGTTCAACTATATCATATGCATTGTTATTAGATTATCAAGGTAAAATATTTTTAATTGTTTAAAGCACTCTTGGGATGTCATTTAGGGGTCGTTTAGTAGGTCACATTAAAATTGTCCATGTATTATGGATGATATTATTTAGTACTATGTTTGGTAGGAAATTAGGTCTATGTATAACGAATCCATGGATTAGTTATACCTCCTACATGGTATTATACGATGTATTAATAATACCTTCCGTTTGGACGTATTTGTAATACATGGGATAAGTCTACTAAAGACAAAAATATCCATCAAAACATTTTAATTATTTTGTTTATTTTCTTGATTTTATGTTTTATTGTTGTGCTAGTAAATTTATAAAATTGAATACATATTAAAATTACAACTTGCAATTTTATTGTGTAAATGTAGATGGTTTATTTAATTTTACTATTGTTTACCGTCTTTTTAATTTTAAAAGTTGATAGTTTATCTTTTTTTAAATTCAAAATTGACATTTATAAGTGATCAATTTACTAAGATGACAATTATTTATCCTCAAATAATTTAAGTAAACAAAAAAAGGGCAAACATGACAACAAAATTGTTCTTTTCATAGCTAGTTAGAAGGCCATAAAAAATAATATTATCCGACAATTATTTATCTTAACTCAGTTGCATAATAATTCAAAGGCTATAATGTTTTAATTCAAACACAAGATGAGGTGGAAACAATGAACCATACACTTGGTAAAAATAATCCCTACATTACTAATTCCTGCATTATTAATCTTTGTACCAAACGACCCCTTAGTGTAATGACGTATTATGTCATGTTGTGATTTTAAAGAATTGCTCATCTTCTCACCCATGCCTAAGGCGAAAGACTTACTTTGTCTTTACTCTTTATGCATCATCTAGTGTCGCCCTGTAAAATTTTGCGAAGCTAAGGTCTTTGATTCTATTCTACCTTAATTGTAGAATGTATCCCTTGTACTAATTAGGAGGTAATACAAACAGTAAGATTAATGACGTGGTTTTGTCGAAGATTGACTAAGGAAATACATGCAAGCTTCATCCCATATGTTGCCCATATTTTCCAATCATTAATCAGCCAAGTTCATGCAAAATCACAAAGGTCTTTTTAGGCTTGTAATGAGGCTGAGGGTTAAGGTTATGGTCAATTTGCCTTAGTGACTTCACTTTTTCAAAACATTGTTTTAATAGTCTTTACTTATTCTAAAGTTCTTTCCATTCTTTTTACTTGGAGACACAAACCTCAATTTTTCATTCAATTTATTGGACACCCCTTTTATTTTGTTACACTTCCTTTTTTTATTTCAATTGTAAAACTTTTGCTCATTCTCCTTGTTTTATTCTTTTATATATAAGGAGGATTTCATTCTTTTTGTAACCAACTGCAAAGTTGAGTCTCACTTTTTCTTCTCCTTCCACTTTTGTTTCTTTCCTCCTTTTTCCCCGCAACCCCAACTTAGGATTTTTGTCTATGTTGGCTATTCAAGTAAACCAATTCTTAGAAAAAGACTTATGGGTGAGGAGTTGGGGACAATTTATCTCAAGAGGTTTCAACAATGGTTAACAACAAATGGTTTAGGCTTAAATGGTACCAAGATCATTTCTTGCATTTACCACATCTAGAAAATTAGACTCGCAAATTCTAGGATTCAACAAGCATGTTTCAAGTAGGACCTAACAACACATGACATTTCAAAAATAATCATTTAGGACAGCTATACAAAATCAAAATACTTATGTACGATGTTTATTGCAAGGCTAACATTAATATGCAGCTAGTCAACACAAAAATTAAAAAGATCAATCAAAAGTGAATCGACGCCGATCTTCTTGAAACATTCACACAAAACATATTTTTCAACACAAGCACTATCCAAAAATCAATCATTTCAACAACTACAAAAATCATGGGGCAAAAAGTGGAGGGAGAGAAAACGAATAAAACCATAAACTATCATACCCAAAATACAAAATACCAAAATACTACAAATGTCTCAAAATAAAGCTGAAAATAACAAAATACTATTAAAAGGAGGAATATAGGCACAAATTCCCTCACCCACCGAAATTAGTAATAGTGTCCTCAATGTGATAAAAAAAATATAATTACGGGAGGAGAGTGACATAAAAAAATCCCCTAATAGGCTATGCATGTGAATTGCTTTGATATCTGGTTTGTGGAGGGATAAATAGAAACACTAGGCAGCAGAGTCACATAAGCTTAGACATCAGTGCCTACAACATATTTAGGAGGAATGGTGGAGTCTAAAGAAACTCCACTAGTTCCGACTACTGAAAATCTCAAAAATGAGATCTCTTTAATGTGGCATGCACTATCGTCTCCTGTATAGCATGCAGCTTTGTCGGCATCTCAACAATCTATCACTCATACACTCACAAGAACTCATCCTCATCACCTACACCATTATCATGTTGCTCATCCATATCTCTAGGTGCATCAATTCTCACATCGAAGAAGGGACAAACTGTGGCACATAAGGTAAGGGCACTTCTCCCCAAAGAAAATTTAACTGGTGTGGTTAATCTTTATCATCCCAAAGTGTAGCAATCTCTCCCCTCAGCTCAATCAACTCACTGGACGTACCCTCACTTTTCTCCCTCTAATCCTAGCAGTGAGGTTGTCTTACTTCTCCCTATATGATGCTAGAGTGTTATAAAATTGCACCATCTGGCCTCTTACCATAAGTAATGCATTATCAATGGCCCTCTAAACAAACTTGGGCATCTCACTGTATACCCTAGATGCTCTCACATCAACCGAATATGTAATGTTTTCCATTTGGTAGATCAATGGCTTGGTCAATGGAGGTCGGCATACCGACAGAGGTTCACCAGATGTAGAGGTTAAAGGTAAAGAGAAAGGTTGAGTTGTATCTGATGGCTCCATTGAAGGAGCAAATTGAATAGCCTCAGCCTCAGGGCTAGTAGGGTCCAACATAGGGGTAATGTCTGGTGGTGGCGGCTTTCTCCTTACCGCAACATCTATCAAGTAATGTGCTTGATTCCTCTTAATATCATTAGAGGAGGTGGGGGTGACTCTAACATCAGTCCTCTCCCGATAAGACATTGTTATAATGCTTAAACTACTCTATAAATAAATTCAAAGGGTAAGAATTCTTAGTCAATAAAAAGTACCCTACTAAGATTCAGGGTGGAATGTCACAAAGAGTAATATAGTGCAGACAATTCTATCAAGAATGTAAATCAATTCATTTATAGCAATAAGACCAATGGGTGAATGATCCAACCAAATTTACAACAAGGGTTTTGTTATCAATAGTCACAATTAAACTAAGATTTTAGAAACTCAACTTAGTAAGAAGTAATCTAAAGGTGAGGGTATTGGAAATTGATTCCATATAGAGGTAATTGAGATGCTCTATAATAATAAACATTCATGAATAGGTTGAGTAATCTTCAATGCCACTAATCTTCTTTCGATCTCATAGCTTTAAGTCATAGAAACTCATTTTGGTATCATCTATGTGCTTAACTAAACAACTCAATACCTTACGCTGTTCTCTAATCTGATGCAGATTTAGGGAAAATAGATCCAACCCGTATTCTCCTTTTCAAACAAATTTCAGACATCATATCTAAATTGCAAATATGAAATTAATTACTAAGTCCAATTAATATCTTTCGAGCATCAATCGGAGATTGGAAGAAGGAATTAATTTTATACCTTAACCATAAATTAACCCCATCCTAATTATCCCAAATCCATGTATCAACAACAACAAAACATAGCATAACACAATACACACAACATTAAATCAACACTCGACCCCATAATGCACTGTAGACTTTGGGGTTTTAGCCCATATAACAAAGTGTAAAAAATTACACTTTCATGAAAGCAGTAATAGGTGACATGAAATTAATTAATAATAAGAACCACAAAATTTTAATTCAAGTTCAATTTATACAAATTAAGGGCAAAGTTGAAAACACCAAAAGTAAAAATGTTCTTCACAAGGTAAAGTGTTTCTCACATTAAAATTATAGATAGAAAGTGTTAAAACCTATCTTTAGAAATATATTTGGACCCTTCTTTTGCTTAGTTAGGGCTATTTATGTTTCCCTAAAATTTGGCCCAAAATTCATTGCGTGACCATTTCGGCGATGTTAGTAAGGATGACCGAGAACATTTGGCTGATTGATATTTACTCCTTAGCTTGCCTTTCTCTTGTTTTAGGGTTTAGTGTTTGAAACTTACTCAGCAAGCTCGTTCGAGACTGCGTTTCATATTCGGAAGATCGTCATGTACCACATTTATTCACCTTGTAAGCCTTTAATCTTTCTCCAAAAGTGTCTCACCTTTGGCGATGGTCAACAAGTTTTCCTTTATATTTGGTGAGTCACCCTTTCACTTTGTGTTCGTTGATCTGCCTCAATTAATTCAAGAGTTGAGCACCATCAATTTGGGTGAGTTCGTGCCAATTAATTAATCATCCCTTCTTGTTAGGTGATCCACAATGTGGAGTTTACACTTCTTTGCATGTTTTTGGTCATTATTTCAAACATTCATCCTTTCCATGAAACATAGCTTTTAGAGATGCAAATCATCAAATTATCATTAGAGTGGGACATAATTAGGCATGATAACACTAATTGTTGAACTAAATAGAACCTAAATGTGTGTAAATCTACCATTCATCGACAACCCCGACTTAAAATTTTATTTGTCCTCAAATAAATCAAGAACACAATTAGTTCAACAAAAGTGTCTACAGTATTTCTCAATGAGAGCTACCATGCAAATGCCATTACAAGAGTAATGTCAATAACATGTGACACTCAGTCATAATAAAACACCTTCAAATGTTGAATAGTCTGTATCAACATAAGCTCAAGCTCTTTATAGCTTCTTTAATACAACACATTTCAATAAATTTATTCATGTTCTCACGAATAAATATCAAAAGATAAATATGTAACACCCCGTATCCAAAACAGACCAAAAAATAGCTTTTCAGACCGTATACTGATCTACGACCCGTACTGTGCATCCTTCGTTTGCCGCTGAAACTCTACCAAAACTCAGTTCAGAAAAATTGGCTAAGTCTCGACCACGGACAGACCTACGGACCATAATCTGACCGTAAGTCAGACTACGGTCCGTAGTCTATGTCCATGGATCAATACCCCATTTACCCAGCCTCTGAAATAAACCACGATAGACCAGTATGGTCCGTAGGTGGACCTACAAACCGTAGGTGAAAGTTAGCACTCAGTTCGGGGAGAAATGATGTTTGGTCAACTTAAAATGGTCAGAACTTTTTGGACAAAATGAATTAGGTGTCCCATGACCTATGAAATGATAGATAATTGAATTATATTTCCATAGCAACCTAGTTTACTAAAATACAACCTCCGAGTAAAAAGTTATGCCTACTTTAGTCAAGGCCTATCGAGCAGACCCAAATGACGGACCTTCGATTGAACGACGACCCGTCAGTCCAGGTCGTCGTTTGGTCCGAAAACAAAATTTCTAGGGGTCTTTTAGTCTTTTCCTATTTCATTTAACCCCTAAGATACATTATTTAAGCCCTAAATCATCAGATTTTAGTAAGTTTAAGCCTAGAAACATAACAAGAACTTATCTAAGTCAAAATCATTAATCAAAACTTAGAAAATTAGAAACAAGACAAGAAAAAAAGGTCAAGAACCCTAGTTCAAGAACACAACAAGGTTCCATAAGTTCCAGCCCCTCCGTGGATTTCATCACCAGGTATGTGGGATTTCACTAGTGGGTTTCTTTCACCCATTAGTTCCCTAGTTTTTAGTTAGATTCTTGATTCCTTTATCATGATTAGACCTAGGGTTTCTAGAATTTCATCAGATTGTCATGAATTAGTTATTTATATGTTCCCAAGCATATTACCATGGTATTACTCAGTTTATTGCATGGATTTAAGAACCCTATCTATGTATTTCTCTAGCTCTTGAATTGTAGATGCTAGATCAGATAATTCAATTACTTCTGATATATAGACTCAGTTGTTAATGTATCATTATCAGATTAATTGTTGCATTCTCAGTTTGCATGTTCAGTTTTGAGCTATCCAGTATGTATAGAAATTTTAGTCATAATGTCTTAATCACTTATTTCATTGGGAGTAGCATAATATTGAGTTGGACTAGGGTTCAGCTTACCCAAATAGTCCCAGAACTACTAGCACAGTAGATTGTAAGTCCCCTTTATGGGATTAGTTTAGTGATCACGCCAACATCCCTTTATACCTATGACAGGGTATATTGGGTCCTCTCGATGAGGCGTATACATCGGACTCCATATTTACCTCATATGGTTTTATTATCGGTTATTAGTGGCTCTCACAATTAAACCAGACTCTATTGCATTGACCATATTTACAATTCAGTTAGTATTCAGTCTCACCATGTTATAAATTAGGTCATTGCATCTAGTTAGCTTCAGAATATTATACTTGCTTTTGTTTTTGTTCAACTATGTTTTATTTCAACTTTACTCTGTCCTACATGCTCAGTACCTTTCAAGTACTGACACATACGTGCACTACATCTTCTTGTGAGGTAGGTTGAGGATCTCATCATCCAGATCACGCTTAGGTTAATTTCCGATCTCCAGTTTAACTGAAATCAGTGGTGAATCCTCATTCTCCGACGAGAAGAGTCATGAGTTCATTTCAGTCTTTTAGTTATTTAGTTTTAGTTTTTGCTAGACTTAGCTGGGGCTTGTCCCAACATTTCTAGCCAATTAGAGGCTATTTTCAGACATAGTTAGTTTCAGCTTTCTAGTGAGTTAATATTTTTTTGTATTAAACTCATCAATTATCATATATCTTAGTTATAACAAATAGGTATTCCCCATCTTTTCATTTCAATTATGTTTTAGGTTTCGCATCAGTTTCTTATCTTTTATGCTCATGATCATGCCAGTAGGGTTATCTTGGGATTACTTGTGGTCCTAGGTCTCGTGTACGCGTCTCGGGGGTAGCTCGGGGTGTGAAAAAATACATTCAAGATTAAACTCATAGGTTCGCCCTTTTTCTGCAATCATCACACAACCTAGTTCATGGAAGATCTCAAAAGTCTTTTAGGTTGGTAATGGGGCTAAGGGTTAATGCATGGTTAATTTTGTTAAGTGACTTTACCTTTTCAAATAATTGTTGTAACACACTGTATCTGAAAAAGGAAACTATAACCAATTTCATGAAGTTGCTGGCGCAACCCATGCCGGCCACCCACGACCCGTGGAAAGGACCATAAACCGTAGGTGTGGGTGTGGTTGGCCTGCCTATCAGTGGTATGAGGGCCCAGAACCATGGCCTGACCAATAGACACTGTCAAACCACAATATATGGTTGGGTTTCTTATTCCAAAGCCCCCAAATTCCAGTTTCTGATGACTAACGATTGGTCTACCAGGATGGGCCATAGGTTAGACCACAATCCGTCGACTGGGGTCCATAGTTGGTAGGTTGATGGAAGCTAACAATTATTTTTAGGGGCAGTTGAGTCTTTTCCTAATTGATTATTTCATATACTACGTCATTTAACCCTTCACTAAGACCCCTATATAAGTATTTTCAACCCCCAAATTAACCCATTCACTTCATTCTTAAAAATTCACAAAAGAAGATCAATCCTCCTCGCCAAAATATTTCTCGTTAAAAACATGAAGAAGAAGAAGAAGAAGAATTCAGCCTATGATATTAATTCAAGGTCTCGGTTCCTCCACCAAAGACTAGTATTTGGATTCAAGGTATGATAGTTTTCATTCATGGATTCCTTTCATTCATGAAGTTCTCAAATGCCGCAATTTCAAAGAATAGAATCCCCCAATTGAGTTAGGGTTTTCTTCAATTATTATGGGATTTTTACATTATTAATTTAAATGATTGAATTATCATCCCTTATGCATGAATTGATTAAATACTATGATTTTATGATGATTTCCCCATGAAACCATGCAATCCCCATGTTTTCAAGTTATGAATCATATGATATGGGATTTTATCTTCAAGGAAGAGTTTTATGAAATTAAGCATGTATTTCAAGATTTACATGAATTTATGATTATATATATATCTAAACCATATTTGCGAATTAGTGATGAATGAAAGTGGGTTTTGACCTCAAGAGGTAATTATGGACATATGCATTTTCTAATGAAATCTATGCAAATGTTTCAAGGGTGCTTTGAGAGTAAAGTACCAATGATGATGTCGTGTTGTGAAAGGATATTCTCAGTAAGAAAAAAGTCTTATGTGGAATTTATTCTTAGCACCGAGAGGATATTGATAATAAGATGGAAGCTCTCCTATTTCTAGAGGTCGTCTTCCTAGAAGCAATCTCATGAGATGGAAGCTCTCTCATTAAAAGAGTCGGGCTTCTAGTAAAAATCTACTTATCCCTTAACTATGTGGCTTCATAGGTTGATTATCTAGTCAATCCACTTAAGTAAGAAGTTCATGGTTCTACCTTGGCAAGTAGGACAACTCTTCTCGGTGTGAGAAACAATGGGGGATCATGTTATAGCCCACATGGTCTCTATGTAAGTTAAGGATAATTGACCACATTAATAATGAACTAAGTTTATTTCAAGAAGTATTGCATATGAGTTCCAAGGTTTTAAAGGTGATGTTAGCTTGCATTGACCATGGTTTTACGACTTATGTTTTCTAACTCGCTTATACTATGTTTTAGCTTGGTCAACTACATGTCAAGAAAAGAAATGTCCTTTTTACCATGATTGAAATGTTTTATGCATGGCTATCATACTTTGTACATTATTTTGTACTAACACATGCTATTGCCTACATTTGCCCAAATGTTTGGACCAACATTCAGGGTCATTACTTTCATGGCTAGAGGTTGAATTGAGATATTTCCAAGCTTTGGTGAGTCCTCATGCTTTGAGGATGAAATTTTACTATTTCAGTTTCTTTCATGTATTTCTCTTTTGGACATGATGTATGGTCTTGGCCCAATAACATTTTATTGTATTAAACAAGTGTGATGAGACAAGTATTTTAGACTTCCGCTTTTTTTATAAAATGTTTTTTACTTGGACTATTGTTTTACTCTTATTGTTCTATTACTTATGTTATGAGAGCTAAGTGGCTTGTATAGAGCCCTTTTGGGTTCTATACTCCATGTCAGATCTAGGATGTATCCCCGGATCGTGACAAATTTGGTAACTAGAGAACATGGTTTAGAGTGGTCCTAGGATGTCTCATACGCCACATCTAGTAGAGTCTTGTTCATAAATGTGAAAAATGTCGCATTTATGAATTAAAGGCTACAAGATTATTAGGAAACTCCTCTTCTTTTATTACTCTTAAGTCGTGCGATAGATTTAAGTCTATAAGGTCTCTCTCCTAATCTTATCCTATATTCTTATGGATATGGCTACACGAAGATCTTATACTAGAAAGAATGTGACGGAGAATGTGGAACAATAAGCTTCTTAAGTTCCGGTCGATCCTTTTGCTGAGCAAGTATATAATGTGGCATATAGGTGTTGTTTTCAAGTGTTGTATAAATCCATGACGACACAAGACAATAAGCAGGTAGTGGTTCCCCTGAACCAAAATGTGGGTACGACGACTTTAAGAGTGAGGAACTTCAGAAGGATGAATTCTCCAAAGTTTCATGGTTCTAAAGTTGAGGAAGATCCTCAACATTTTATTGATGAAGTCTATAAAGTTTTCATTATCATGGGAGTTACACCAGTGCAAAAGGTGGAGTTTGTCGCTCATCAACTAAAAGTGTGGCTCAAATATGGTATAACCAATTGAAGGAAGAAAGTTTGGAAGATGCATTTAATTGGGAGAAGTTTAAGGCCATTTTTCTTGATTGGTTCTTTCCCATTGAGATAAGGGATTCTAATGTGCTTGAGTTCATTAACCTTCAACAAGGAAATATGAGTGTGAGAGAATATGCTCTACAATTTACAGAATTTTCTAAGTATGCTCTAACCATGGTTGTCGATTCAAGGGATGAGATGAGTAAGTTTGTTTCGCGTGTGTCTGAAATGGTGGTTAAACAGTGCCGAACCTCCATGCTGATAAATGACATGGACATCTCTCATCTCGTGGTGCATGAACAACAAATTGAGGATGAGAAACTTAAGGAAAAGTCTAGAGAGGTAACGAGGGCTAAGATTTGTGATGGAACATGGAAGGTCTGATGGACAAGGTTGTCCTAGATTCCCACAAAGGTTTTCTGGTCAAGATTCCTCCAATGATCCTCATATGTTCAATAAAGATAGGCTATCTAACCCTTATATTTAAGGAGGTAATGGTAGTGAATATTCTTTGCCTATGTCTACTTAAACTAAGTGTGGAAGGAAGCAGGAGGGTAACTGCCTAGCCGACACAGATGGTTTCTTTTGTTGTTGTAAGAGTATTACCAAATAAGGAATTACAGCAAAAGGAAGAGAGGGAAAGCAAGTTACTAATAGTGGTGCGGGCGCCAATATTGAAAGTTACCGATATGTTGAATGTTTTCCAACTAGATGTTTATGTTTTACGTGATCTCGATTCTACCTTGTCTTTTGTGATGCCATATGTGGCTATAAGGTTTGATGTTCTTCCGGATTTGTTGTTGAAACTATTTTTCGTCTCTATTTCTATTGGTGATTATATTGTGGCTAAGAGGGTCTATAGAAAGTGTTCCTTGTCCCATAGAGTTACTCTTGTTGACTTGGTAGTGCTATATATGCTATATTTTGATTTTATCTTGGGTATGGATTGGTTGCACTCATGTTATGCTTCTATTGATTGTAAAACTTTTGTAGTCAAGTTTCAGTTATTGAATGAGTCTATCCTAGAGTGGAGGGGGAAATTCTATGCATAAGGGTCAGATTGTTTCTTATCATAAGTCTAAAATGTTGATTTCTGAGGGTTGCATTTACCATCTAGTTATAGTTAGGGATCTAGATTTTGGAACCCCTTCTCTCGAGTCAGTCCCCGTTGTTAATGAGTTTTCAAAAGTGTTCCCAGATGATTCACCCTGTATTTCTCTCGAGCAGGAAATAGACTACGATATTGACCTTCTTCCAGAGCATAACCTATTTCTATTCCTCCTTACCGAATGGCTCTGGTAAAACTAACGAAGTTGAAAGTACAATTGACAGATTTGTTGGATAAGGGTTTCATCCGACCGAGTGTATCTTCATGAGGTGCTTCGGTTTTGTTTATGAGAAAGAAAGATGGTTATATTCATATGTGTATTGATTATCAATAGTTGAACAATGTGACAATTAATAAAACCTTCCAAGGATATATGATTTATTTGACAAACTTCAAGGAGCAAGTTATATCTCCAATATTGATCTTCGATTGGTTTATCATCAATTGAGGGTGAAGGAAGATACCGAAGATGATATTTCAAACTTGGTATTGTCATTATGAGTTTTTGTAATGTCATTTGTGTTGACTAATGCTCCAGCGGCGTTTATGGATTTGATTAATAAGGTGTTTAGAAAATACCTTGACATGTTTGTGATTGTGTTCATCGATGAAATTTTGATCAATTTAAGGAGTGAGGATGAGCATAGTGATCATTTGTGGATCGTGTTCAAATTTCTTAAGGACCAACAACTTTTTCCGAAGTTTAGCAAATGTGAATTTTGGTTAAAGGATGTAGCTTTCTTTGGTCATATTTTTTTGAGTAAGGGTATTGAGGAAGAAACTAAGAAGACTGATGCGGTCAAGAGTTGGCCTGCTCTTCCAACTCCTTCAGATATTAGAAGTTTCTTGGGTTTAACCTGTTACTATAGAATGTTTGTGGAGGGATTTTCTACAATTGCCTCTCCTTTGACGACCTCTCCTTTGACGACTTAGACTAAAACAAAAGCTAAGTTCATATGGTCTGAAGCATGTGAATAGTTTTTTCAAGAGTTTAAAGATAGACTTACTTCCCCTCTGATGTTGATCTTACCATAAGGGAAACATGGTTTTGAAGTTTACTGTGTTGCCTCAGTACTTGTGCTAGGGTGTATTCTTATGAAAAATGAGAAAGCTATTGCCTATTCCTGAAGGCAAATTAAACTTCTTGAGATGAAGTATCTTACTCACTACTTTGAATTAGCGGCAATCGTTTTTGCCTGAACGATTTGGAGACAATATTTGTATGGAGTTCATACAGATGAGTTTACCGACCACAAAATTTAATATGTGTTTAATAAAAAATATCTAAATCTTCGCCAAAGAAGGTGGCTTCAGTTAGGAAGTATTATGACATGAATGTTCTTTATTACCCCGGTAAAGCTAATGGAGTGCAGATGCTCTTAGTCGGTTATCTATGAGTAGTGTTACTCATATTGAAGAACAAAAGAAAGAGTTGGTTCGAGATGTTCATAGATTGGACAAATTAGGTGTTCAATTGGTGAAATCCAGCAAGGGTAGTGTTATAGTTTACAATGGTTTAGAATCATCTTTTGTGGCGGACGTGTCAAGCAAGGTATTGATCCAACTTTGGTAGAAACGAAAAAAGCGGTGGTTAAGAAATCTTTTGAGGCTTTCTCCCCTAGGTTAGATGGTGTAATTAGGTACCAAGTTTGTTTATGTGTTCCAAATAATGATGAGTTGTGGGAACAAATATTGAAAGAAGCCCATAGTTTGCGGTATTCCATTCACTCGGGAGCCACCAAGGTGTACCGTGATTTATGAGAGGTCTATTGGTGGAACAAGATGAAGAATGATAATGCAAGATTTATGGGTAAGTATCCAAATTTCCAACAAGTGAAAGTTGATCATCAGAAACCGGGAGGTTTTTCCCACAATATTAGCATTCCTACTTTAAAGTGGGAATAATCGAACATGGTTTTTATTGTTGGTTTGCCTCGCACCTGGCAACAACATGAATTGATTGGGTTATAGTAGATGGGATGAAAAAATTAGCTCATTTCCTTCTCGTCAAGGTTTCTTATTCGGTGGAGGACTATGCAAAGTAGAACTTGATGAAAATTGTAAGGTTGCATGGTGTGCCTTTGTCCATTATTTCCGATTGTGGTACCCAATTCACTTCTCATTTCTGGAAGTCATTCCAAAAAGGTCTTGGTACTCATGTTAATCTTAGAACGGCCTTCCATCCCCAAACTTATGGGCAAGCGGAGCGTACTATCCAAACTTTGGAAGATATGTTGAGGGCTTGTGTGATTGATTTTAAGGGTAATTTGGATGACCATTTGTCATTGATTGAGTTTGCTTACAACAACAGTTATCAGTCGAGTATTAACATAGATCCATTTGAGGCCTTATATGGTAGGAGGTGTAGATCTCCTATAAGATGGTTTGAGGTGAGTGAATTTTCCCTAACAGGTCCTGAATTGGTATAAGAGGCCATCGAGAAACTTCATCTTATAAGGAAAAAGTTGAAAACGGCTCAAAGTCGGCAAAAGTCATATGTCGATGTGAGAAGAATGGATCTACAGTTTGATGTTAATTATTGGGTTTACCTAAAAATCTCACCCACGAAGGGTGTAATGAGGTTTGGTAAGAAGGGGAATGTAAGTCAAAGTATGAAAGGCCGACTAAACAATATTGGGGGCCTAAAATAAAACTTTAGAGAGGGTCCTTAATATTTTTTTTTATCATATATACTTTAATTTAAATGTACTTTTTTAGATATTTTATATGTGAAGTCATTAAGTATTGTTTTATAATCAATTTAGTTTAATTATTATTTTTCATTCAATCTCTCTTTAGAGTTGAGACATTGTTGATCATAAAGAATATTTAATTAATTTTAATTTCGAATAAACTTCTTTCGGGTGAGGCAACGATTACAAGAATTGTTAACATTATTCTATAATCTATATGTGTATTTGAAAAAGAATCAAGTCTTTTTATTTGATTGAGTATTTTCATTAGATCATCATCTTCTACTTATATTATTTCTCTTGACACATTTAATTCAAAAAATAAATCTAAACCATCAATATATGAATAACTATTACGTGTTAAGGAACGTTCAAAGTTAACACAGTATTTTTTAAAATTCTCATCATCTAGAAATCTAAATATTTTATCACTAAATAAGAAATCAAAAATATTTTCATATTCTTTAATTTGTTGAAATCTATTTTGAAATGAAAAAAGTGTTTGATCTTCTCTACACACATTAAGTAATCAACTCAAAAAGTTTCTTCAAGGCAATTCGTGATTTCCTTATCCATATTTTCATCAAATATGTTTTACGATATTCAGGTTTATATTTATCTCATATGCAATTTCCTTAGTAAAAATCATAGAACTCATAGTACATATAATTTTTTTTAAAAAAAAAAACATTTATAAGTAATTGTTTTTTAAAAAAAGATTGGGGGGGGGGGGCAAAAAATATGAGGCCCCAAGCGATGGTTTTAGTGGCCTAGGGGTAAGATAAACCTGCAAGTACGTAGGCCCATATCAGATTTTTAGGCGTGTTGGCAAGGTTGCTTATGAGTTAGATTTGCTAAATGAGTTGGTATCAACAGTTCATGTTCTCCATGTCTTTATGCTTAAGAAGTGTGTTGGATATCCGACATCCATAGTTCCCTTAGAAGGGTTGGGAGTTGACGAAAGTCTTTGTTATGAGGAAGTTATGGTAGAGATGATAGAACAGCAAGTTAAGAAGTGAGAAATAAACAAATAGCTTACTTACGAGAATTTTTTGTGGAGGAATCAATTAGTTAAGGTTGCTACTTGGGAGGCCGAGGACAATATGATTTCCCAATATCCTCATCTCTTTCCTTATACTCCTATTCTAGCTTGAGGTAATGAGTTCCTCTTGGTTCTTCCTTTGTATTTGAGTCATGTTTTATGTGTCTTCGTGAATTCCTTGTGATGCATGTTCATGAAAACTTGTGATTTTGAAAGAAAATGTGTTTACATGATTGATTCTCCTCATGTTATTTGTGCATTGAGTATGAGATGCCTATAGACTTCATCAGATGAATTGACGAACATGCTATAGCTATGCTTTTCGTGAAATTTTTTTATATGAGCTCCATGAGATTGTGTTGAGAATACTTTTATCTTGGAGAAGGTAGTAACTCCTACAACATGAGTAATTTTAAAAAATTCATGCATATAGGGTTGCTAGATGTGGTTCCTACTTCCTTATATTGCGAGTATGTTTAGCTTGGAGTTGATGTTTTCTCCTTGAATATATTCATTGCATGCATGATGGGTTCTTAGAGTTAGTTTCACCCCTCTTATGATGTTTTGAGAAACACTTAGCTTGGTTTCGATAGTTCCTCTTTGGTTACATGCATTGCATTGTTAGGTTGGATTGTTAGTTCCTCTCCTACTCCTTTAGAACCAACTTGAATCTCATTCGAAGAAAACTAATTCCAAGGTTGAGATATTTCAACAGACAGTATCCTAAAAAGGGAAATGAAACAAATTCCCAGAAGTTGCAGGTGCAACCTACGGCCGTTGGAAGGGAGCACGGACCATATGTGTGGTTTGTATTTGGCCTGCCTAGCCGTGGCCTGAGGGCCCAGAACCACGGACTGACCAGTGAACCGTTGGGTATACCACGGTTAGTGGTTGGGGTTTGTGGTCCAAAGCCCCCAAATTCTAGTTTTTGATGACCAAAGACGATCTACCAGGACGGACCATAGATCAGACCACGGACTGTTGACTGGGGTTCGTAGTTGGTAGGTCGATGGCAAGTAACAATTATTTTTAGGGGCAGTTGGGTCTTTTACTAATTAATTAGTTCCTATACTATGTAATTTTACCATTCACTAAGACCCCTATAGAGATACTTTTAACCCCCCCCCCCCAAATTAACACATTCACTTCATTCTTCAAAATTCACAAAAGAAGATCAATTCTCCTCTCCAAAATGTTTCTCCCTCTAGAAACTTGAAGAAAAATTCTACCTAGGGTTTCAAGTCAAGGTCTCAATTCCTCCATTGAAGGCTAGCATATGGATTCAAGGTATGATAGTTTCATCCATGGATTTCTGGTATTCATAGAGTTACAAATTCCTCAATTTTAAAGACTAGAATTACCCAATAGAGTTAGGGTTTTCTTCAATTATCATGGGTTCATTGCATTACTGATTTAAATAATTGAAATATGAACTCTTATGATGTGCAATTTTGAGCCTCAAGGAAAAGTTTTATGAAATTTAAGCATTATTTCAAGCTTTACACGAATTTATGATGAAATCCACATCTAATCCATGTTTTCTAACTATTGATGACTGAAAGTAATAAGTTTTGACCTAAAGAGGTAAATTATGAACTTGTGCAGTTTTCTATGAAATATATGCAAATGTTTTAAGGGTGCTTTGAGAGTAAAGTACCAATGATGATGTTGTGTTCTGAAAGGATATTCTCATAACCATATACTATCATGATGTGAAAGGTGTTGTCACATAGAAAGGATTCTTAGGTTGAAAGGCTTTCTCACCTTATTGAATCAAAGATAAGAAGCTATCATAATAAACTAGCTTGGAATGGTTGTCCAAGGACACTTTCCCATGAATAATGAAGTCAGGTAAGAAATGAATATTCTGTGGTATTTATTCATAGCACAGAGAGGAAATTGATAATGAGATGGAAGCTCTACTGTTAGTAGAGGCCCGGTTCCTAAAAGCAGTCTCATGATATGGAAGTTATCCCATTAGTAGAGTTGGGTTTCTAGTGGCGATCTCCTTATCCTTTAATTATGTGCCCACGTAGGTTCATTAGCTAGTTGATCAACTTAATCTAGAAGTTCAGGGTTCTACCTTGGCAAGTAGGACAACGTTTCGGTGTGGGAGACACTAGGGGGATCACGTTATAGCTCACTTGGTGTTTATGCAGGTTAGGACAATTACCCACATAAATAATAACCTAAGGTTACTTCAAGAAATATCGTATAAGAGTTGAAAGGTTTTAAATGTGATCTTAGCTTGCATTGAACATGATTTAATGACTTATGTTTTCTAACTCTCTTATATCATGTTTTAGCTCGGTCAATTGCATGTCAAGAAATGAAATATCCCTTTTAGCATGATTTAAATGTTTTATGAATGGCTATCATACTTGGTACATTGTTTTGTACTAACGAATACTTTTCCGTACATGTCCCCAAATGTAGAGTTTGACAGTCACGGACATCAATTTTGTGGCTAGAGGTTGACTTGAGATATTTCCGAGCTTTGGTGATTCCTCATTCTTCGAGGACGGAGTGTTATTATTTCAGTTTCTTTCATGTATTTATATTTTGGACATGATTTATGGGCAAGGCCCAATCTCATTCTATTGTATTAGATGGCTATGATGAGACAAGTGTTTTAGACTTCCATTTTTCTTTTAGAAAATGTTTTGGACTTGGACTACTGTTTTAATCTTGTTGTTCTATTTCTTGTGATATGAGAGCTAAGTGGCTTTTAGAAAATGTTTTGGACTTGGACTACTGTTTTAATCATATTCACGCTTCTCAAGTTCTTTTCATCCTTTTTCATTGAGAACTTAAGCTTTGATTTGTCTGTCATTTTATTTGAAATTCCTTTTTATTTCAGCAAACACTCTTTTCATTTCAATTTTCCAAATATTGTTCATCACAATCTCTTTTTTGTACCTTAGTTTACTTATGGGCCAGACATTCCAGATCCTCCATTTTTTCCACTTATTCCATACCTAGACAGTTCTCATACTCCAAATTTTATGCCATGGATACCTCTAGAAATCTTAGTTCAAACCTACAACACCCAGGAATGGGCAGGAGGCATGACACAAAATATGGAAAGGGGATAAACCTATAGGTAAGAATCCTTAAGGCAAAGCAATAAGGAATTAGAGGAAATTTTTGAAATGCTTGGGGAGCTAAATACAGAGACGTTTAGATAGAAGAAAATGCCCCAAACAAATTACCAAATGCACCTTTAACTTAAAGAAAAAAAATGAGGTGGTACCAGCTTTCATATGCCTCAATCCATTAAGAGATTGTGAAGATGAACATCCTAACTATTCCCCAGCAAGGGATCCATCTAATGTGAAGGTACTTCCTAACTTAAATTTGTGGATTTACTATGGCATTTATGCTAGTCCGGATTTAAACATGAGAATTAATCTTTGGAATGAACTGTGCCAAATTGATGAGACTCACAAAACTGATTGGCTATTGAAGGAACCTTCAACGAAGTCCTACATGCAAAATAAAAACATAGTTGGTCAATCATAAATAATTATCGAATTGACCATTTGAGAAATTGCCTCAATAACTCTGGGATGGTGGGCCTGGGATATAAAGGTTATCAATACACTTGGACTAATAAGCGCTATAGGATTAGAAATTGCCTCATTTTGGAAAGTTTTGATATGTGTGTGTCCCATACCCACTGGATAAACCATTTTCGAAGGCCCTAGTATCCCACCTACCCAGAACCAAATCTTACCACTATCCACTTCTTATTCATATCCAAAGCAGTACTATCAATGCCAATAACAAGTCGTTCAAAATGTAACACATGCGGTGTGGCCATTAATCTTTCAAAAGCATTGATTAAAAAAATTGATAACACAATTACCCTTGCCAATACCATGTTCTTCTAGACCTCCACCCTAAACAATATTTGGAGGAACATAATCACTTACTTCAAATATCAAGCTGGAACTACGTACCTAGATAATAAGAACATTATGGATAACAGACTAACTACTTCATCAAGCTCTACACCACTAACCACTCTCATTCCACGAATATTCCTCTAGTAGAAAGCTCAAACAAGCTGCAGTTCCCAGGAATTTAAGCACCTCTTTTACCTCCCAATCACTGATATAGAATCTCTCAATGCCCTCAAGTCTTTCAAGCCACTGAAATACCTAGGTCCAGATGACCTTCACCCTCTTCGCTATCAAAAATATTGGGACATAGTTAGGGAGAAAACCATCACCTTTTTAAGGAAGTTTTCCATACTTTTAATATTCCCCTAAAGGTTAACCCAACCTTTTTATTCGTTTTTTCTAAGATCCAAAATGTCACCATGCTCAAGAACATCAGGCCAATTGGGCTTTGTAACACGAGCTATAAATTAGTGACAAAAATCATTGTGAATCGCATAAAACCCGACCTCCAAAATATCATTTATCCTAGTAATGCCTGTTTCCTCTCATAGAGAAGACCCTTAGATGACACCATTATAGTCCATGAGTACATTTCTCACTTTAAGAACATGAAAGGGAAAACCCTAATCTGATCCTAAAATTTGATTTGGAAAAAGCATTCGGCAAGCTGGAGTAGTCAATCATAAGTCTTTAATTTCCCCAAAAAACTCATTTCTCTCATCATGTCTTGTGTATGTTATAACTCCATCTCAATCATTGTAAATGGGGGAAACTGATTCTTTTGCACCTACTAGAGGCATCCAGCAGGAGGATCCCATGTCCCTATATCTCTTTATCCTGGGTTGCATGGAAAGGTTTTGTAGGAGTATTGGCCATAAGTTCCAGGATAAGGAATGGAATCCCATCAAAACAAACAACTCTAGGACAAAAGTGTCTCATCTGTTTTTTGCAGATACTCTGACGCTTTTCGCCAAAGCTGACACATAAAATTGTGAAACAATCAATGAGACTTTGGAAAATTTTGATAAATATATTGGCAATAAAATTAATTCCGGTAAGTCTAAAGTTATATTCTCTAGGCACTACTCTACCAATGATTTCAACATCTGCTCGAGCCTCTTAAAAATAAGTGCGAGTAACTTCTTCGGGAAGTACCCGGATGTAAGGACTCACAAAATGATAAGTGAAACTCGAGCCTCATCATGTGAGTTATTGTGACTTTAGGTTGATTTCTATGCTTTTTTAGAACATAATTGAGTAAGAAAGAATCCTATGGTGTAAGTCATGGGTCTAAGCTACCAAGAAGGAGTAGGAGAAACCATATTTTTCAAGGGACCTTTTGGCAATGGGACCACTAGGTCTCCCAAGTGACTTGGCGATGCGCCAAAGTGCACCTGCGGTCGCCTAGGGAGAGGAATAGGGAAGCTAAGAAGACAAAGTATTGTGAAAGTGGTTCTTCTAAGAGTAGGCTTTATATTCAAGACAAGCCTAAGTTCAAGAAGAGGTTTTCAAACCAAGTCCCTTCAAATTTCTCCAAGAATCGCAATGATAGAGGTTCTACTCCTAAGCATCAAAAAGGGAGAAATGTTTATCCACAAGAGAAAGACCAACTTGTGGTAAGTATGGTAAGAAATATGTGGGTGAATGCCTTGTTGGAACTAATAGTTACTATGATTGTGGCAAAGGTGGCCATATGGTGAGAGATGTCCTAATGTGAGAAGTCAAGGTAAGGGGACTGGCCTAACTCAATCAAGTGGTCCAAGTTCTGAAGCTCCAAAAAAGAACCGTTTCTATGGTCTCAAGGCTAGGGGTGAACAAGAGAACTCTCCTGACGTGGTGACGGGTATGTTAGAAGTCTTTTCTATTAATTTTTATGCTTTGCTTGTTCTTGGTTCTACCATTTCTTTTGTTACACCTTTGGTAGCTAGGAAGTTTGATGTACCTCCGGATGTTTTTATTGAACCTTTTTCGATGTGTACCCCAATGGGTGACTCTGTGGTTGCAAAAAGAGTCTATAGAAAATGTCATGTAATGCTGCCCAATAAAGTCACTCTTGCTGACTTGGTAGAACTTTACATGTTTGACTTTGATATCATCTTGGGTACGGATTGGATTCATGATTGTTTTGCTTCCATAGATTATAGAACAAGGCTAGAAAGTTCCAATTCCCAAATGAACCCATTTTAGAGTGGAAGGGGGGAAATTCTATGCCAAGGGATCAAATCATTTCTGGTTTAAAGGTTTGTAACATGATAGACAAGGGTTGTATATATCATGTGGTGAGGGTTAAAGATCTAGAATGTGAAACTCCTTCTATTGAGTCAGTCCAGTAGTGACATGAGGGAAATCCTAGAGGTTTTTCCTAGCAACCTTCCAGGAGTACCTCTCGAACGGGAAATTGACTTTGGCATTGATTTATTATCGTATACGAATCCCATTTCAATTCCTCCATATAGGATGGCTCCAGCTGAACTGAAAGAGTTGAAGCTCCAACTCAAAGATTTATTAGACAGGGGTTTCATTCAACCTAGTATTTCTGCATGGGGTGCTCCGGTCTTGTTTGTTAAGAAGAAGGATGGGTCCCTTAGAATGTGCATTGAATATCGCCAACTCAATAAGGTCACCATAAAGAACAAGTATCCTCTCCCTTGGATTGATGATCTATTTGATCAACTCCAAGGTGCTACCTATTTTTCCAAGATTTACTTAAGGTCGGGATATCACCAACTTAGGGTGAGAGGTGAAGATGTTCCCAAAATAGCTTTTCGAACTAGATATGGTTACTATGAATTTCTAGTTATGTTTTTTGGGTTAACAAATGCCCCTGCGGCGTTTATGGACCTAATCAATAGAGTTTTCTGAGATTTCCTCGACACATTTGTGATTGTGTTCATTGATGATATTTTGATATACTCCAAGAATGAAAATGAGCATGAGAGTCATTTGAGGTTGGCCTTGCTAGTCCTTAGGGAACACCAACTTTAAGCCAAATTTAGCAAGTGTAAATTTTTGTTGAGGTCAATTTCTTTTCCTGGCCATATTATCTCTGGTAAGGGTGTAGAGGTTGATCCAAAGAAAACGGATGCGGTCAAAATTGGCCTAGACCTTTTACTCCATAGGCATAAGAAGTTTCTTGGGTCTAGACGGGTATTATAGAAGGTTTGTTGATGGATTTTTTTCCATTGCTTCTCCTTTGACAGCTTTGACCCAAAAGAAGGTGAAGTTTGAGTGGTCGAAAGCTTGTGAAAAAGGTTTTCAAGAGTTGAAAGATAATCTTACCTCCACTCCGGTGTTGACCTTACCAGAGGATAATGAAGGCTTTGTAGTGTATTGCGACGCTTCCCGAGTGGGTTTGGGATGTGTCCTTATGCAACATGGCAAGGTGATAGCTTATGCCTCTACGCAACTCAAAATTCATTTGAAGAATTATCCAACTCATGATCTTGAGTTAGCTGTTGTAGTTTTTGCCTTGAAAATATGGAGATATTATTTGTATGGTGTGCATGTTGATGTGTTTACTGACCATAAAAGTCTTCAATATGTGTTTAGACAAAAGGAGTTGAATCTCCGATAGAGAAGATGGTTAGAACTTTTGAAGGATAATGATATGTGTGTCCTTTACCACCTTGGCAAGGTCAATATTGTTGCAGATGCTTTGAGTCGTATGACTATGGTTAGTGTCTCATGTGGAAAAAAAGAAGAAAAACTTGTGAAAGATGTTCATAGGTTGTCTCGTTTAGGTGTGCGGTTAGAAGATCCTCCAAATGGTGGATTTATGGTCCATCATAACTCTGACTCATCATTAGTGGTTGAGTGAATTCCAAGCAACACCTTTTTCCTCTATTGATGGAGTTGAAGGAATCGGTACTTAGTAAGCTCAATGAGTCATTATCCTAAGGGGGGATGGTGTTCTTAGGTACCAATGGAGATTATGTGTACCGGATGTAGAGGATTTGAGAAATTGAATTCTAGAAGAAGCCCATGGTTCTCGCTATTCTATATATCCGGGTGCCACCAAAATGTATCATGACCTTAGAGAGGTCTATTGGTGGGATGGTTTAAAAAGGGACATAGCAGAGTTTGTTGCTAAGTGTCCAAATTGCCAAAAGGTTAAAGTTGAGCATCTTAAACCGGATGGTTTAACCCAAATCATGGATGTTCCTACTTCGATGTGGCAAGCCATCAATATGGACTTTGTTTTTAGGTTGCCTCGAAACCGGAGGCAAAATGATTTTATATGGGTTATTGTGGATAGGTTGACCAAATCTGCCCATTTTATTCCTGTTAAGTCTACTTATATTGCAAAAGATTATGCAAGAATCTACATTAATGAGATTGTGAGTCTTCATGGGATTCCTTTGTCCATCTTTTCGGATAGAGGTGCCCAATTCACTTCTCGTTTTTGGAAAGGTTTTCAAAAGGATTTAGGTACTTAAGTGAAACTTAGTACCGCTTTTCATCCTCAGACAGATGGTCAAGTGAAACGTACCATTCAGACCCTTGAAGACATGTTAAGAGCCTGTGTCATTGATTTCAAGGGAAGTTGGATGAACACTTACCTTTAATTGAGTTTTCTTACAACAATAGCTATCATTCCAGCATCTCCATGACACCTTTTGAAGCTCTTTATGGTAGAAGGTGTAGATCTCCGGTTGGATGGTTTGAGGTTGGTGAGTCCTCACTCCTTGGTCCATAAATTATCTATGAGGCTATAGTGAAAGTTCGACTAATAAGAGATAGATTGAAGACAGCCTATAGTCGGCAAAAGTCTTATGCCGACAATAGAAGAAGAAATCTTGAGTTTGAAATAGGTGATCATGTCTACTTGAAGATTTCACCTATGAAAGGGGTGATGAGATTCAGTAGAAAGGGGAAGTTAAGTCCCCGGTATGTTGGTCCTTATGAGGTTTTACAACTGGTTGGAAAGGTTTCCTATGAACTGAAACTACCTAGTGAACTAGCTTTGGTTCATCCGGTGTTTCATGTTTCTATGATCCTGAAATGCATAGGCGACCTGGTGTCTATTCTACCCATGGAAGGTTTATGGGTGGATGAGAACCTCTCTTATAAATAGGTTCCGATTGAGATCCTAGATCGCCAAGTCAAGAAATTGAGAAACAAGGAGGTTGCCTATGTAAAAGTTCTGTGGAGGAACCATCTTGTTGAGGGTGCAACATGGGAGACTGAAGCCGACATGAAGTCCTGCTACCCTCATCTATTTACTCCTTGAAGTTAGACATTTCCTCTTAATAAAGAAACTAATGGATAATTATGAAATTAACTGTTACTATATAGGTTCATGTTTTGGTAAAAGATAGTACCAACTAGAGTTTTAAGAAAATGCTATATACTCTATTTTTGCACTTATATAAAATATGTATGCATGTGTCTGCTTGAGATTTTATTGTTTTGTTGTTTTCTTGATAAGAATGATTGCATGGTAACTCTTTTATGTACTTTAAGCTCATGATAATGTTGAGAAGGAAATTCCTCACTATGTGTTATAAAATATTGATCTCTTATATGTTGTGCGTCATGAATTGAGTGCTATGTGTAATGTTATAGTATGTTTTTTAAGCAATTGTGAAGTACTCCTATGAGTTGTGACTCATTATGTTTTTATTTTGTTGATTGGTTGGGCTGCAAGTATTGAGTCTATTCTTACCCTCCAAAAGATTTTAGTGTCATTTGGGGACGAACGATCCTAAGGGGGGATAATGTAACACTCCAGAAATTCTATGAATTAGAATAGATCTTATACTATTGAATAATATCTCAAATTAAGTTTCCATACCTATATTAATGTAATAAGTTTATTTAGAAAAGGTTAGAGCCAAAACGACAAAGAAAGACCTTGACGTCCGAAAACTAGCTAATTCGAACTAGTTGACGTCCCTATGTTTGGTGAAGGTTTAGAAGTGTCAAATGAAGTCTAAAACTTGTAAAAAGACCTTGGATAGGTAGTATGTAGTACAAAGGGTCCAAATATCAGGTAACGACACCCCAAGTATCACCCAAAGGGTCCTTGGGAAGGACCAAAACATGGGGGTGCAGGCAGGTTTTGTGGGACTGTTGCGCGATGCACAGCCCACACGAGGCACTCTGCCTCAATAAATGGGAGGCATCCTCGCAACACGTGGCAGAAACGAGGCTCACTGCCTCGACCCAAAAATTCAGAAAAAGAATGGGAATTGGCCCCGCGACGCGCAGCCACTTCCTAGATTCGTTTAAGTCGTATTTTAGGTAATTTAACTTCATAAAAAGACCCATTTAAGTGAAGGGTCTTTTGGGTATTCTATAGGACTACTATATATGGATTATAGGTCAGTTTTAGACCATCTTTACACGCTCCAAATCAAATCAAACAAATTTTCTCTCATCTCTCAAGAATGCTCACTTTTCCAAACTCCATTGAAAAACAGGAAAAGCTTAAGGAAGAGGATGAAGACTTCAAGATTTTCTTCCAAAATTTGTGGATTATTCAACAATAAGGTATGGATTCTTCACTCTTGGGATTCCTTTCCCCAAGAGGTCCTTTAAAAGATAGTTTTCAAGAAATTCAACTTCTAGGGTTTTTACTCTACAAAATGGGTTTTCTTCCGAACTCTTGATTTATGACTATCAATGAAAAATAATGGTTTTCTATGGTTGATTAAGTATATATTGTCGAATGTTTGGTTTGTAAAAATGTTAGATTTTCGTGTTAAACATGTCCTTATCAAATTGATGGTTTTGATTGGGTTATATCAACTACTTGATATCAAGTAAACGTTGGGATTGGAAACTAAGACTTGAATGAATTCTTTAATGACCCTTTCCCTTATCCTACATTATGAATTGATCTTGTTTATGACTTGAAGAGTTTATATTGATTATGCTATTGAGTATTTCACTATGTTGTAGGATGGTTGTTGTATATTGAATATAAGTTCTTGAATAAGGATCTTGGAAGCAAGAGGAAAAGTCTTCAAAAATCGTGATTACTCTATGATTTTTATGATAGCCTATAAATGATGTTACAATGCTAATGAAGTATGTATGATGATGTTATGCATATATGTTGGTCTATGAATATGTTAGTTGTGAGATCATGATAAGAACACGAAAATGCAAATTTATTATGTTCTCTTGTATGCTTTACACAAGATGATTATGATATGTTAACCTCACGAATGAAGGGTTGTGTTGAAAGGAAATTCTCATCTACACCTAAAGAGATTATGATCATGTTTATATAAGGATTTAATCTCCTATGATTTACGATAAGAATTATGAATAAATGATGATTTAAAGATTATTCAAAAGGGGACTTAAGCTTAGCACTGATGGACTAGATATGAGAGGTGTCACTTCCCTAGTTGGAAGGTAGGTTCACAATGACTCTCATGAGATAGAGGCTGACATGTAATGTGGAACTATGGGTCTCGAATACATCTCATAGTTTTTGAACTGTGTTCCCACCATAGGATAATAGCTAGTGGATCCACCTAGAAAGCTATGTCATGTTTGGTTCTACTTTGGCCGGTAGACCACCTTTTTTCGGTGTGGGGTTTTATGACACCACATTCCATGTTTAGTTCACATGGTCTAATGTAGGTTAAGGAGAATGTTCCCTATTGTAAAATGAAAGACAAGTAAATGGACATTGACTAGGGTGACTTGAGGAGTCTACTTAGTATCGGTAGGGTATGGGACTCTACCTAGGCATTGCACAAGTTGACTCTAAGGGAAGTCCTAAGAGATTGTTCTTATGTAATATGATAACATGAAAGGTATGATGCTTATGATACATGTTGTTACTCTTATATGAAGGATGTTACGTTCATGAACATGTTGTTGGTCTATATTGCTTAATGAGGTTATGACTACTTATGTTACAAGTTATATGAAGCAAAGCTTTACTTAGGGTCTCCTATCTTATCTACTTGGTTGCGTGGGGTTATGGGGCTTTACATGACCATTGCAGTTGTAGGTTGGGGATGGGATCATTGGTAAGTGCTTTGTATGTTATGTTTATATGATCTTTTGAATATGAAATGTTAACATGAATCTATGATAATATGTCTTTGATTATGATCATGTTATATGTTGACGAAATCCTTAACTTGTATATGTTATATGGTATAGGCATTGAAGACATTCATATGACTTAGCATGCTTTCTAAAGAATGAATAATGATCCTTTTCATGCATGTCCTTAAATGTTATTTGCATATACCCATACTTAGTACATGTGGCGTACTAGCCCCATTACTTTATAATACTACAAATGTAGGGTCCGACCATTGAAGATTAAGAAAGTCATTTGAAGAAGCTTGGAACTCTTTCTCCAAGTGTTGGTAGGTCCTCATGTTCACGGATGCTATCTTTTCATACTCTAGCTTATGAAGACTTTAGTTTATAAAGAATACTTTTGATTCCATTTATGTTCTTTGGATTCTTTTGTATTAAGGCCTATATGGCATATTGACTATTTATTGGCTAAGTCCAGATTCGTACTCTATAGATTGTTTTTATATGAGACAACTTAAGAATATTGTATGTATGATTTTATGATTGTTAAGTATAAAGTCTAAGTATACTTCACATAGTATTAAAAGTTTTAATTTTTCTGCAATTTTAATTGATGACATGTTATGACGAATGCTAAGGGATTGTTTGAGTCCTCTGAGAGGATGACGACGCCGATCGCATCTTGGGTGTGCTATCCGGGTGTGACAGTTTTGAACTATGTTGATAGATTGGTTGAATAGGGTGATGTTTAATGCCTAGAAGGGGTGAATGAATAGACTCCTCTAAGAAGGGTAGAAGTGTACTTCATCTTGTCTTAGAATTACCTTCGATGAATAATGTGAAATCTTAGTGATGCTGAAAAAGAGTTAGCATAGGCTTGTTCCCAAGGGGGAGATAAGGTTTTTGAGTATCCTTGATGTTCATGATCTAGGGTTACTAAATGTTTTCACCTTGAGAGGTGTAGTGAGTATGAGAGGTTTAGTCCCGGTTTCCTAGGCCAATGTGAGATTATGAGTGGTGTTACTAAGGTTTCTTGTGGGCTATAGTTTCTTGATGAGAACCTATCTAATTTAGAAGTACCGGTAGAGGTCTTAGACCGACAAGTTAAGAAATAGAAGAATAACGAAGTTGTTCCATAAAGTGGTAAGGAGTGTTCTTTAGTAAGGAATTTTACAAAGAGTGCTACTTGGGAGGACAAGGGTCAATGAGATGTCCCATTGTCCTTATCCTTTACTCCTACTCCTATTCTATATTGATATGATAGGTTCCTCTTGATTTGCTTTTATGTGAAGTAATGTGTGAAAAGTATGTTTCGATGATCTTCCTCTGTGATGCATGTTCATGAAAATGCTTAGGTCTTGTTAGAAATGACTTGTTTGCATGATTTCCTCGTGTTTTAGTGTATTTGAGTAACATTTGCATATAGACTTCATGAGTTAAGTATGAACATGCCTAAGTTTTGGAGTTGAATAGTTCCTCCTTGAATAGATGCATTTTTAGAATGTTATGCATTTAGGCTCCATGAGTGTGTGTTACGCATGTTTATCTAAGAGATGTTAGTTCCACTTTGAAAATGAGTAGATATAAAGTTTCATGCATTTTGGGTTGGTAGAAGTAGTTCCTACTCCCTTATGTGTTGCATTGAGTTGTTTTGCTTGGAGTTGAATATTCCCCCTTGGTTGTGTGCATTGAGATGTAGTGCATGCATGATGGGATGCTAGTCTAGAGTTTTTTCTTTAAGATGTATTTGGGAAATGTCATTCGTCCTTGTCATTCGAGGACGAATGATTCAAAAAGGGAGATATTGTAACACCCCGTAGAACCTAGTTAGACCTAGCTATTGTTTGATGTAATCTAGTAGGTGAAACTAGAGCCTAAAGAGGATCTTTTGAGTCAAAGTAAGATTTACATTATGTAAAATGGCTTTTCAAGTTATGTTGACGAGTTTAGAGGTCCAACATCAAGAAACAATCATAACGCCCGGAAACTAGTAAGTTGAACTAGTGTGTTGTAGAGTCTTGTAGTTGAGTTTTGGAGTGTTGTATGAGGGATAAAACTTGTATAAAGGTTTCCTATACTAAAATGGATATGTTTAAGAGTTAAACGTCCGGGTACGACTCCCGAAGGACCATACAAGGGGTCCTTGAGGAAGACCCCAACATTAGCCAAAATAAGCTATCAGAACAGGTAGAATCACGACCCCAATTCATGACCAGTAGATCAATCTACGGCTCTTGGGTCATGGGGGTGGATCAAGCCACCAAGGACCCGAACCAAGGACCTAAACCACGGACATTAGTCCAATCTACGGTCCGTAGATTGCCAAGTCGTGAATGCTACCAGTTTTTCAGCTTTTAGTTTTTAGTTGAGTGTTTAGGGGTTAAGTTAGTTACTAATTATTCGTTAATGAGGGTAGGTTAATAGGTTATTTAACCACCTATATAAGCTTAAATAAACCCTAACTAATCATTTGAACTTATTCATCTAAATTCCCCTAAACTCTCTCCAAAAATCATCTCTCTAGAAGAAGAAGAAGAAGAAGAAGAAGAAGAAGAAGAAGAAGAAGAAGAAGAAGAAGAAGAAGAAGAAGAAGAAGAAGAAGAAGAAGAAGAAGAAGAAGAAGAAGAAGAAGAAGAAGAAGAAGAAGAAGAAGAAGAAGAAGAAGAAGAAGAAGAAGAAGAAGAANAGTGTGTAGTCTTAGAGTACATACATAGTTGTTCCTAACTTGGGTATATGAGTATATAATGGTTATATTAATGATGTTAAGGTAATGAATAGGTTGACTAGACTATGTTAAGGTTCATTCCTAAGTGTCTAAAGAAAGATAGACTATATGTGTTAAATTGTAGTATGTTGTGTCTTGTTAAGGTAGACTTGTGTCCCTTACTTGATGCTTGTATGAATATGAATATAATGTGATGTCTTGACTTAGGAACTTAAGGGTCTTAGTCATAAAAAAATGAATGTTAAGTGAGACCTTTAATGATGATAAGAGGGTCCTTTATGTGAAACCTTGAACCAAGTGGTAAGGTTATGAAACTTGAAGTCGAAAGCCGTAATGGTATCCTTCATGTAATGAATGATGGAGTTAAGGTTGATTGGCTTGAACGGCATCACATCAATCCTTAGGAAAGTCATGATGAGCTTCTTGTCGCCATAGTGAGATAGCACTAGCGGACCTTGCTTTGGTAGGGTAAATGTAATTGGTTCATGAACTTGATGTGGGACCCATTTGTATGAACCTTAATGTGACTTAATCTATGAGAACAAAGGCTAGCACTGAGTGAATATGGTAACGAAAGTAGTTCTAGTTAAAGCGAGAGACTAGAATACAAAGAAGCCCTTCATATTTCCTTAACCATGTGCCTACATGGGATGTGTCTAAGTTCTACCATTGGCAAGTAGAACACCTCATCGGAGTAGGATAGAACTCCGGATTCCATGTTTTGCTAACATGGTCTATGTAGGTTATTGCCTATTCTTATCATAGGGGATACATATTAGCATTAGAGAAGTTCTATGAGGTTTACGTGGTGGTATGGGACACTATCTAGACATTGCACAATAGGCTTTGAAGATGTTAATAAGAGTCCCTAGGTCTTCTCCAAGACCATTACTTGAATGTCCTTAATGTGATGTATGAGTCTATTAAATGAACTAATGAACTAATGATGTAATGATATGAAGTATGTAAATGAATAAGTACCTAATCTAAAGTGACTTAGGGATTCCTTAGCTAAATTGTGAAGAGGGCATAAAGGATGATCTATTCATGTTTTATCTATGGAAGTATTGAGAATGAATCTAGTTAGGGAAGATGTTTCGTGTGGTAGACATGATCTAAGCCTTAGGTAGTCTTAAAGACTATTTAGGTAATCTTGAAGAGGTCAATCATGGACGTTATCATCTTGATCAACTTAATTAGGTCTTTTGATAGCCTTTGGAAGGAGAATCTCATATCATCTGTGTGTTGGTGTGTTTAGTGAGAATGATTCTATCCTAGGGAGTCTATAGTATCTCTTGACTGTGTGTGTAAGGGATTGTGTGGGCGGTTGCTTCAAAACTCACTCAAGTGACACTTAGAATTCACCTTTGGTAGAAGAGTCTTACATTTATGTTTATGATGCTTGTAAGTGTGTATGTGACTCATTATAGGTAATCTTGAGGGTCGTTTAGGTACATCTAGAGATGGTGTATGGGCGTTCTCTCTTTGTGTGACTTAAGTGAATCTTAGGATAACTTTTAGTGAGGGAATTACATGCTAGGAAGTGTAAAAAGGGAATACAAGAGAATTCACTGTAACAGTGAAAAACTTCACTGTACAATGAATTGACTCACTGTAATATGAGTTCTAAAAATGTATTTTTTGGTTAAATGTTATCTTATGTGTTTATAAGTTTTTAATTTTGCTCTTATGATTATAATATGATTTCCAAATGAAAAGATGCATATTTCTAATAAATGTCCGTTTTCATGATTTTATGCATAATATCATACTTAGTACATGTGGTTGTACTAATTCCATGCGTTATTTCTATCTATATAGTTCTTGGTAGGTGAAGAGCTTTGGCAAGAAGACTTGGACTAGGAGATCGTTCAAGAAGAAGTTTGAAGTATGTCCTCACTTGACTCGAGGGCATATATGTCATTTTATATTTCGTCTATGAAATTTTGTAATAGACTATATAGTAGTATGTTTTCAAATTTGTATGGGTTGTGTCCCAGTATTCTTGTGTCTTAAGATAATGATTTGAGATTTAGAATTTCCTATTACTACATATATGAAAGAGTTTCAAGACTATGTTATTGTCTTTATAAAAAGTTTTAATTCCGCACTACTTTTCATTATGTATATGCGATGAATTATATGAAAGGTTTGTATGAGACCTCCGAGAGGTCGAGTACGCCATGCCACAATCGTGCCCTAACTTCTAGGGTGTGGTCTCGGGTTGTGAAAGTCCCTAACCCTAGGTTATGATCTTAACTTATATTGTATATTGTTCATTCAATTGACTTGGTTAAGGGTTAAATTACTACTAGATGATGTTGTTATGTTAATTATGAATGAATTAGGTTTATGTATAGTCTTTCATACTAGTTCTTGAGAAGTGATCTAGGGTATTATGATTGTTTTCATGGTTACTTTCGAGAATTTAATCACCTTTTTGCAGTCCATTTTCTCACCCTCTTTCACTTAAACATTAAGACATTTCGAGTAGTTTTTAGGGATATCTTTCGGTGCATTTTCAAGATTACTTTCAATCAAGAATTTTCATTTAATTCAGCAACCTTGAACTGATATGAACATCACGTTTTTAACATATTCATACACGTAAAATACAACAATTTAATCATGCCAAATTTCATGCTCTTAGCCGAAACCAAGTCACAGTACACACGTGCACTCACAAGTTAACATATCACACATTTTCGGAAACACTTCTTTCATTTCTATATAATTCCGAATACACATACAAACACGTAATCACAACCATCCCTTAAATCATCTACCAGAAGTCATACCAACGCATACTTGAATCTTTCAAAGGATCTAATGACAGGATGAAACGGGACAACCTTAGTTTTTGACTGGAATTAAGCTGAACTTAGGGGTCTCTTGGGAAAGGGACCAAGAGGGAAGAAAACCCATACCTTAATGTCGTTCAACACTTGTTTCAATGCTGCCAACTCCCACGAAACCACTGCCTCACCACCAAAATCCCAAGCACAATCCGTCGAGAGGAATGTTTTTTTTTTTTTTAGCTTAGCTTTTCGTTTGAGTTTTTGTGTGTAAGTTCTTCAAAAGTTGATGAACTTTATTTTGCTGTTCTTTTAGGTGGAGACTTAGTTAAACTAGGATTTCTCATTAATTAATAAAAAATCTGATTTTTCCTTTACTTAAATTAGAAAATTAAATATTAATTAATTCAAATAATTCACTAAATATCAATTAATTCATTTAATTCGTTGCTTCCTCCCAGGTTCGAACCCGGGTGAAGCCTAACTTGCGAAAAAGGGTCAATTTCTGCCAACCCTACCCGAATTGCCCCTCCTCTTTATACTAATTAATTAATTAATTAATTAATTACATATTTAGGTAAATACAATACTACCCCTATCTTGGAAAAGACCATTTTACCCCTACACCCTCCAAACCTAAGATCACCCCTTCTAAGTCCGGTAAAACTCATCCGGGTGAATCTCTTAAATTCAGGTGCCCTACATGGTTGGTTCTCACCTTGCCTAGCTCAATTAACTCACCAAGTTGGTTGTCTTGGCTAGTGAATAGGTTCTTTGGTCTGGTTCTACGCGCAAAAAGCCGTGTGAACCCGATCTAATCCATGCATTCTAGGTACGTTTAAGCATTACTTAGCATATTCATTTTCAGGTTGTTACAGTATTCTCAATTGTACTCTAAACTAGATTGTGCTATATCCACGTGAAAGGATATTCTCACATGAGTTAGGTTGATGAAAGGACATTCTCATCAATAACCTATGAGCTATGCATATGAAGACTTAATCTCCTAAACCCCATTTTTATGAAAGTAATGTTAATAAAGGCTTTTCAAAAAGGGAACTTAGCTTAGCACCGAGTGAACTTGATAAATGAGGAGCACCCCTTCCGAAAGAGGAAGTCATGTTCACCAAATGTCCTCGTGAGGTGGAAACCACAATGCCAAATGGCATAAAAGGGTTTCAATATACTTCTCCTAGTTCATTAACTATGTTTCCCCCATAGAACCTTGAAAGAGGATCCACGTAGATGCTAGCATGATATTAATGTTTTACCTTGGCATGAAGAGCACCTATATTCGATGTGGGGTTCCGTGACACCGGATAACATGTTTAGCTCACATGGTCTAATTTTGGTTGTGGCAAGGTTTCCCTAAAGTAACATGGATAATGGAAGTAAATTAGTGAATCCTAACTAGGATCACCTAAGGGAAGTTGCTTAGTGTAGGTGAGAGTATGTGACTTTACCTATGCATTGCACATGTAGCACTTGAAGGGAGTTCAAGGAGGGATATGTATATGTATATATGTATGTTTATCATGCATGGAATTATGGTATTGACCTATTTGTTACGATAATATGCATTGTATGGATCCTATTGAGTTTATACGATGTGGTCTTACTTTATATGCATAATGTTGGTCTTAATTGGCTATAAGATGAAAGTCTTACTTGGTATGCATGTAGTTGGATATACTTGTAATGTTTATGTATGAAGTAAATGATAATGCTTGTGGTCTGTTTATGGGTTTACTTGGTATGTGTGAGGTTATGGGGCTTCACATGTACATTGCACTAGCAGTCTTAGATTGAGTTTATGATTAAGGTCTTATAATTTTTATAATGAAATGAAGTTAAAATATGCTAATGTTGAATATTACCTTATTATGATGATATTGGTAGTATTGACTTTCATGTTGTCTTGGAATGAATCTTATATGTGGTCCATAAAGTATGTTGGGTCAAATGTGACATATGCGTCTCATGATATGCTATACTTCAATGAATGTATATTTTTGAGGTAATTAAGGTTGTATGAATGTCTAACTTGGTGATCTAAAGGTGATGCTTTAGCACCTTTAAATGTTAGTCTATGTGTAGGAACCATCTATACTCAATTTCACCGTCATACCATACTCAAAAACTCAACTACAAAACACTACGACACACTAGTTCGACTTAGGCTAGCTTCATGACGTCTTGGTTGTCCTTGGATGTTTCACTTCCAAACTCAACATACTATCTTCTTACACTAATTAACCATTCTAATACCTTATAAGCTCATGACACACATGATAGGCTCTATTTTGGCCTAATGCACTTTGGGGTACTTATAGTCGATTAGACGATGGACCACACTGGCAGTCTGTGGTTTTGGTCACAGAGGGAAAGTTGGGACATTTTCGAAAAATGTCTAAGTACCAACCTACGACACCATCGACGGGCCGTTGACCCATAGATGACTCATCGTTTGGTCCATCGTTAGCCACTCTCCTTTGGCAGTTTTGTGATCAAATGTTAGGGTCCTCCTAAAGGACCCTTAAGGTGGTCCTTGAGGAGTCGGACCCGGGCTTTTTGGTCAAATGTTAGTATCCTCCTAAAGGACCCTTAGGGTGGTCCTTGGGGAGTCGGACCCAATCGTTTCAACCCTAAACAAACTCTAATACATGTTTGACAACATTTTACCAAATTTGACTAAATTCCGACTCTTAAAACCCCTGAAACATGCCAAATCACACTAGCTCAATTTTACTAGTCTTTGGACGTCTTGGTCATTTCTTTGACGTTTTGACTCTAACACTACTTACTTAGTTCAGTACATTAATTTAGGCTTAAAAACATTGTTTGGAGGCTTAGTTCATCATGTGAGGCTCTATTTAGGTCATGGAACTTCTGGAGTGTTACATTATCCCCCCCCCCCTTGGGAACATTCGTCCTTGAATAACACTTAAATCTTTTTGTACTGAGAGAATAGACTCAACACTAGCAGCCCAACCAACAAAAACATAAAATTATAATGAGTCACAACTCATAGGAGTAATTCACAACTCTGTTCAACAAATAATCATGACATTACACATAGCAACTCAATTCAAAATTCACAACACATAAGAGCTCAACATTTCATAACACATTATGAGGAACTACCTTCTAAATGTCAAAACGAGTACAATATGACACTAAAGAGTTTCCATTCTATTATTCTTCTCAAGACAACATCAAACACTAATGTCTCAAGAAGGCATATATGCATACATTTCATATAATGCAAGTAAGACACGAAAGCCTCATTCATGAAAACTCATTTTGACAAAAACCTTTACCAAAAAATGAACATTCTTAGAAAATAAGCCAAATTCACATTATTCATCATTTGATTTTTAAGAGGAATTACTAACCTCAAAAAGGAAAAAGATGAAGATAGAGGGACTTCATGCCGCCCTCGGCCTCCCATGTTACTCCCTCAACTAGGTTGTTTCTCCATAGGACTTTCATGGAGGCCACCTCTTTATTCCTCAACTTTTTGACATGATGATCCAGGATTTCAACTGGAACATCTTCATAAGAAAGGTCCTCATTTACCCCTAACCCTTCAATAGAGAGAATGGACACAAGTTCACCTAAACATTTCTAGAGCATGGTGACATGGAATACCGGATGAACCGAAGATAGATCATTAGGTAGTTTCAACTCATAAGGAACTTTTCTGACCCATTGCAGTACCTCATAAGGACCCAGATAACTAGGACTAAGCTTCCACTTTTTACCAAATCTCATCACCCCTTTCATGGGTGAAATCTTCAAGTAGACCCAATCACCTACTTCAAGTTCAAGGTCTCGTCTTCAATTGTCGGAAAAAGACTTTTGCCGACTATATTTTGTTTTCAACCTATCTCTTATCACCCGATGTTTCTCTATAGCCTTATAGATTATCTCGGGACAGAGGAGTGAAGACTCACCAACCTCAAACCACGTGACCGGACACCTACATCTCCTACCATAGAGTGATTCAAAAGGTTCCATATAAATACTCGAATCGTAGCTATTGTTATAAGAGAACTCAATTAATGGTACGTGATCGTCCCAATTTCCCTTGAAATCTATAACAAAAGCTTTCAATGTATCTTCTAGGGTATGAATGGTACACTCAACTTGACCATCCGTTAGAGGATGAAAAGCGGAGCTTAGTTTAACTTGAGTACCCAACCCTTTTTGAAAAGACCTCCAAAAACAAGAAGTGAATTGGGCACCTCTATCCGAGATGATGGACAAAAGGATCCCATGTAAGCTTAAAATCTCATTAATGTATATTCTAGCATACTATTCCACCGAATAAGTAGACTTAATGTGGATAAAGTGAGTGGATTTCGTCAACCTATCCACAATAATCCATATTGAGTCATTTGCCTACGTGTTTGAGGCAAACCCACTACGAAGTCCATATTAATGTCTTCACACTTCCAAGTAGGAACACTCATTGCTTGGGTCAAACCACCCGGCTTTTGATGCTCGACTAGAGAAGAAAGAAGAAGAAGAAGAAGAGAGAAGAAAAGAAGAAGAAAGGAAGAAGAAGAAGACGAAGAAGAAAGAAGGAAGAGAAAGAGAAAGAGAAGAAGAAGAAGAAGAAGAAGAAAGAAGAGAAGTAGGAAGAAGAAGAAGAAGAAGAAGACGGAGAGAAGAGAAGAAGAGAAGAAGAAGAACGAAGAAGAAGAAGCAGAAGAAAGAAGAAGATAGAAGAAGAAGAAGAAGAAAGAAGCAAGAAGAAGAAGAAGAAGCAAGAAGAAGAAGAAGATAGAAGAAGAAGAAGAAGAAGCAGAAAGCCAAGAAGAAGAAGAAGAAGAAGAAGAAGAAAGAAGAAGAGAAGAAGAGCCAAGACAGAAGAAGGAAAGAAAGAAGAAAGAAGAAGAAGAAGAAGAAGAAAGAAGAAGAAGAAGAAGAGCAAAGAAAAGAAAGAAGAAGAAAGAAGGAAGAAGAAAGAGAAGAAGAAGAAGAAGAAGAAGAAGAAGAAGAAGAAGAAGAAGAAGAAGAAGAAGAAGAAGAAGAAGAAGAAGAAGAAGAAGAAGAAGAAGAAGAAGAAGAAGAAGAAGAAGAAGAAGAAGAAGAAGAAGCAGCTTATTCTTCCATGGGTTATTCAACCCATGGAGCCACCATAGCTTCCCCCAATTGTGACCTCAAAACCCAATTCTAGCTATGGTTGTGATTACATTGTGGGTAGGGATTGAATATGATTACAATTTAGTGGATAGCATTAAGTCATGTGTGAATTAGCTTTTTCTATGATTATATAATTATTTCAAGGGAATTATATGAATAACCCTAATCTAGGTTGACGATTGTGATCATTGTGGATTTAAGCAATTAGAGGCAAAGTTGAAGGTTCTAAAGTGATCTTCCTAATTCAATGTCTTGAATGCTAATTGATAAGAGTTAGGATCATCTAAATATGAATTGAACTACATTGAGTTGAATAGGGATTATCTTGACTTGTAAAGTTAGAATTAAGCCTTTATGATCAAGGAGGACTAGAATCATCTTCTAGTTGCAACCACCATTGTTAGGGATTTGGGGTAAAGTAAATATGAGGTGATCCTGATTCAATATTCTCTTTCTCTCATACACTTAGACATGAAAAATCTAGGAGAATCAAGTTTTCTCACATAGAAGGATTCTAGGTTGACTTAATAACATAAAGTCAATCGGAGCATGTTAAATTAGATTATCATGAAGTTGTGACACATGCTTCTTTCTTGTGTATCTTGACTTGGTAAGATAAGACCAAGATAATATAGCTTGGGATTGAGAATTTATACTCTCCTAAATATAGCTTGGGATTAAGGATTTACACTTTCCTAAGGTTAGCTTGGGTTAGCATTGTAGGGTGCCTGCCAAGGGTAGCACGAGTTAGTCATGGTAGCCTAGGATTGAGGATTTATACTCTATTATGGGTATATTGAACTAGCATTGTTAGGATGCATACTATAGTAGCTTGACTTGGTTTGACCAAGACTATTTCATGGTAACTTTAGGATAAAGGACTTATACTCTCCTAAGAATAGATCGGGATTAAAGATCCATACTCTCTTAAGGGTAGCTTGACTTGCATGCAAGATGCATTTCAAGGATAGCTTGAGTTAGGTTAGTCATGGTAGCTTAGGATGGAAGATCCATACTCTCCTAAGGGTAACTTGACTTGCATGCAAGGTGCATTTCAAGGATAACTTGAGTTAGGTTAGTTATGGTAGCTTAGGATGGAGGATCCGTACTCTTATAAGGGTAGCTTGAGTTGCATGCAAGGTGCATTTCAAGGATATCGTGTGTTTGGTTAGTCATGGTAGCTTAGGATTGATGATATATACTCTCTTAAGGGTAGCTTGATGCATTTCAATGAATAGCTTGAGTTAGGTTATTCACGGTATCTTGGGATTAAGGACTCAAACTCTCCTAAGGATAACATAGTGTTGAGGATCATACTCCCCTATGGATAACTTTCATTTGTACTCTAGTACACTTGTGAGAGTAGCATGACTTAGTTGTTTTAGGACTATTTCATGATAGTTAGGATAGTGCACTTGTACCTTTCCTAGAATAGCATGAACTTGCATGATAGTGTGTCTTCCAAGGTACTTTGCTTAGCTTAACCTAGTTATGTTAAAAATCTAATAGCATGGTCTAGACTATTAGAGGGTTACTCCTTGGTAGCCTTGAAAAGGGTAAATAGATAGAGGGATTAGTCCACAACTACTGAACCTTCATGGTATAGTATAGAAGTACTTAGTTTGGGTAGTAGTATGGGATGTTATCTATACATTGCACAAGTGTGACTTGAGGCTAGTTGTGAAGGGCTCCATTATATAGTATGACTTATAAGGGTGTAAGTCTCTTTTATATATTAAGATAGCCAATAGTAAGACCTAAAAAGGGTGAATGTGGCTAGGATGACTTTAAGGCTATGTTTAGTGTGAAGGGTAGTATGGGATGCCTTTCATGCACTGCACAAGTGTGCTTTGATGTCACCTAGAATAATGGTGCCCTTAAGGTGAATAAGATTATGAATATACCAAGTATATAGACTATAATCAAGATGACATGGAAACTTAGGTCTTGACTATGAAGGTAGAATATGCCCAAGAATGACCAAAGAGAGGTACTTAGCTTGGATGGTAGATTGGGATGCAATCTTTGCATTGCATAAGTTTACTTGAAGGTGGCTTGTGAAGTAGATCTCTCGTAATATGAAAGACTTAAGGTTGATTAATTTAACCATGAAAGTCTAAGTAGAGACTATGCCATGAACATGATGCATCTCATATTATCTTTCCTATGTATTTTGTTGACTTGTATTATATGAAGCTTATGTTGGAGATTGATACTTATATCTATGTTATTGTCTTTTAATCTTATGTCTTATGATGACTAACCATTTGACATGATTTTATGATGTTGTGTAAACTTTCATACTTTGGTACGTTTTGTACTATCACATGTTGCCTACATTCTAACCAAATGTAGGTTGGACGCTGGAGTTGCTTTGAAGGATAGGTTTAAAGCATTTAGAAGAGTTGAAGATCTTGGTGAGTCCTCATAGATTTGAGGACGACATCCACTTTAACTTTACGTCATTTACTTTTATGCTTAAGACTTTGTATAATATGAGTCCCAAAGACCATTACTCTTGAATATTAAATAGATGGTTTGAGACAAAGAGTTAGAAAACACTTCTATTTGCAATTTATGAAAATGACTTCGATTTTTTGTCTTAAAGGTTTTAAATTACCCCATATTTTCTGTTGTCTTATGTTATGATTATGCTAAGGGCTTGTATGAGACCACTTCGGGGTCAAGTACGTCATGTCACGTCTAGGGGGTGCTCTTGGGGCGTGACATTTTACTCACTTCCAAGTAGCTTCCTTGGTTTTATTTCGTTTGATTTAGTGATGTTCTTTTCTTTTCTCGTCTGTGCAATTGAATGAACCTCAAATTTTGTCAAACATGTCTTCTCGTCAAGTTATTTCAATTTGACCTTATGTTTTAGTACTGGTTGGGTTTGAGCTTCTAGTTGGATGTTTGTCAAGTCGCCTTGGAGTGTTGAGTTTTGTTTTCTTGCCATCTTTAGCCTATTTATGGTTCTTATTTCTTTTTGATTCTCTCCTTGCTTCTTGCGTTTGATTAATATCTCTTTAAATCCTCTGTATTGGTTCATTTTGTAGTTCACAGGCTAGTTGATATTCAATTAATAAGACATAATGCAGTGGGTACTTTCTTTAGTTGTCGATTTCTCTCTACCTTATGTAATTTTAACTTGAATAGTCATAACCTCTCTCTTAGCATGATCAAATCCCTTATATTATGTGTTTGCTAGTTTATGTTTTTAAATTGGAAGTGTTGGTATTTGATTGTTTAAAATTCATAGTGTTGGATTCATATTTTAGCTTATCATGTTTCAATTTATTTTCGCTACCTTGTTGTGCAGTTTTCTTTCAACATCCATATAATAGATCCTATTTTGTTTGTTGGAAAACTCTTGAAGTTAGCTCCCTTTGAAATACAATTTGTATTTGTTTATTTCTTAACCGGAGAATTAATTTCTAAATAAGAAGTAATGTCTAGCCAAATTTATCATAATCAACATTTTGGATAATTTTGTATGCTCAATAGTATAGATAAAAACTTGTCCTTTTTGTTTTGTTATGCCTATCAACTTAACATTTTTCATAATGTGCTATGAATAATTTAGATGAACTAATCCGTACTGTTTATTTTTTCGCATGTTACACCAATTTGAGTTCATTTCGTAATCTATTCTTGCATTTCTTTGAGTTGAATTCATTCGAGTCAGCCCCATCAATCCGAACAAAAAGGGAGCAAATAATGCAGAAAAATGGCTTATATGCAGCCTTTAAACGTTCAGTATACATTGATATACAGAACAACTGAAGCAAGATACATGCAAAAATCGAATTACATGTTGCATTGGTGGAAATAAGTTGTATATATTTGGTATGCAATCCGATATATAGGGATATCTATCAAAATACGCACTGTATACATCAGTATACACATGGTGTATACACACAAGGTTTCAATGGCAGGAACACATCTGAAGCCCAAATTAATTGCAGCAAGCCAGGAAAGGCCCAAATTTTTTTTTTCTCTCTTATTCATGAATTATTTAATTGTGATATCTGTTTGTTTTTGTTTTTATTTAACCCTAACTTTAAATAGCTTAATTAAATTCACCAAAAGATGAACTATATTGTTTATGTTGGTTTATATTAATATAATTCATTTTATCAATTCTCATGTTTTTTTATTAATCATCTTTAGTCAAAACTAGTTATTTAGTTTTCAATTAATTTAAAATGGTTTTCATGCTTTAATTAACCAATTTAGATGAAATTATTATTTTTTAAAATGAAGTCAAATTAATTATAATAATCTAGTTTTATTAAAATTCTATGCACTTGCATTTTAATCCAAATGTTTTATTTTAGGTCCCTTTCTTTAAGAAACTAATAATAAATAAAATGTTTCATATATCTAATTATTTTTCTCAAAGTTAATCAAATATTGTAAATTATTTTTTCAAAAAATAGTCAAGTATTTAATCTAAGTCGTAGGATAACCGTGCATTAGCGGGCGCTTCAAATGCCTTAAAAACCTTCTTGAAGCATAAATAAGAACCTCTTACCCATTTTCTCTAAATTTATAATGATTTGATCTGTTGAAGTATTTTGAAATTAAGTTTTCTTAATTTCTTTTAAAAAATAAGTGGCGCCTCTTTTATAAGTATTTTTCTTAAATTGTATTATACTTAGAACATTTCAAAAAGTGATTTTTTCTAAAATTAGTAAAATTATGGCATACCACTAGTTGTGGTTCCCCCTTGTGGGTTGACTGTCCATGCACAATTTTAGTTTCCTTTTAAATGGTGTTCCTCAAGGACCCATGGTTGGTCCTTGGAGGTAGTACCTTGACGTTTTAACCCAAAAATATAAATTAAGTATCGATAGTTATTTACGACTCTAACCCTCACGTCAAGCTCTAGTTTACCCTACTAGTTTTTGAAATGTTACAATATATGTCGAACCTGACTACTCAAGTTTCAGTTTCTAAGTTAACCCATCCTAGAGTGGGAAGGGGGAAATTATATACCTAAGAGTCAGTTTGTCTCTTTTCTTAAAGCTAGAAAAATGATTTCTCAGGGTCGCATACACCATCTTGTTCGAGTTAGGGATATGGATTCTCAATGCCTACTCCTGAGTCAGTTCTATTGTTAATGAGTTTTCAAAAGTTTTTCCTGATGATATACTGGGTGTTCCCCCGAAAGTGAAATAGACCTTTGCATTGACCTTCTCCCAGATACGCAAGCTATATCTATTTTTTCTGACCAAGTGACTTTGGCATAACATAAGGAATTAATGGAGAAATTGAAATATTTGTTGGACAAGGGTTGCAACCGACCGAGTATTTCTCCATGAGGTGCTCCTATCTTATTTATTTGAAAGAAAGATGGTCCAATTCGCATGTGCATCGACTACCGTAAGTTGAACACGATTAGGATTAACAATTATTATCCTCTTCCAAGGATAGATGACTAGTTTGATCAACTTGAAAGGGTAATTAACTTTTCTAAGATCGACCTTTAATCGAGTTATCACCAATTAAGGTGTAAGGAATATTACATTCTGAAGACTATTTTTCGGACTTGATATGGTCACTATCAGTTTTTGGTGATGTTATTCGGGTTTACTAATGCTCCAGTCACATTTATGGATTTGATGAATTGGGTGTTTAGACAATATTTGGATATGTTAATAACCATGTTAATTGATTATATGTTGATATGTTCAAGGAGGGAAGAGGAGCATACCGATCATTTGAGGGTTGTGTTCCAAGACTTCAAGGACAAACAACTCTTTGCAAAGTGTAGTAAGTGGGAGTTTTTGTTAAGACCTAAGGATTTTCTTGATCACATTGATTCTAGAAAGTGTATTGAGGTAGATCCTAAAAACACAAATGCGGTTAAGAGGTTGTCTAGACCTCTATCCCCAAAGATATTTGAAGTTTCTTAGTTTTAGTCATTTACTATAGTATGTTTGTGGAAAGATTTTCTTCGATTGCCTCTCTACTGATGACATTGACACAAAAAAAATCCAAATTCTTATGGCCAGAAGCTTGTGAAAAGAGTTTTCAGGAATTGAAATATAGCCTTACAGCTTCTACTTCGGTGTTTACTTTACTGAAGGGAACCGATTGATTTGTGGTTTATTTTCATGCTTCAATAATATGGTTAGGATGTGGCCTTATGAAAAATGGGAATGGCACTGCCTATGCTTAAAGGAAATTTAAGAATCATGAAAAGTATTATCTACCCATGATTTAGACCTAGCGGCGGTTGTGTTTGCTTTAAAGATTTGGAGGCATTAATTATATGGTATCCGTGTTGATGTATTTACCAACCGCAAAAGTTTCAAATATGTATTTAAATAGAAAGATCTACATCTTCGCCAAAGGAGGTGGCTTGAGTTACTAAAGAATTATGACATGAGTGTTTTCTACATCCTGGAAAAGCAAATGTGGTGGTGGATGTTCTTAGTAGGTTATCAACGGGCAGTATTGCTCATATTAAGAATGGCAAAAAGGAGTTTGGTTGAGATGTTCATGTATTGGCCCGATTAGGTGTTCGATTAGATGATTCCACCAGAAATGTGTGGTGGTTTCAAGGGAATTACTGTGAGAAAGCTCTATTAGATACATCATCTAGTTGAGGAGTCTATGTATGAGACCGAGCATGATATGTGAGAGAAGCTTACTAGCTTGTGAACACCCTCAGGTAATTTTTGACTCTTACTTTTGGTAGACGATAAACCTTTATACAAGTACATGATGTAATGACCCTCTATGTTATTTGTGTGTAGATTTCTTTTTTTGTCATTTAGAATTCCTATAGGGACTTCAAGTCATTTATGACTTTCTAGGACATATAGTTTGGACACTGGGCTGTTCGTTTGGTTTTGTACAAGTTTCCAGTTTCGTAGCTTCTGAATCTTGACGGTTGACTTCGATGAAAATTTCAAGAAAAAGTCCTCAGAATGATACTTTGACAGTCCCATAAGCTCCAAAATGGAGAATTTGGTGTTTAGTGACCTTTATTGCAGATCCTAACAATTTTGGGCTAATATTGAGCCCATTCTTCAAATTTAGCTTACAAGAAAATTGGATGTGGACCCAATTTTGATGAGATGACATCGGTTGGAAGTTTCAACTTCTTTTTGAGTCAAGCATATCGAATTTGGTGGGGTACAATATGTGGTGTGCACGTGCAAGGTTCTTAATGTATCTCCAACACCTTATTGAGGATTTGTTTTCTTTGGCCAAACCAAGCTGATATGCATCTGGTGCAAGCCCCTTTTACCATTCATGATTGCAGGCCCTTGGTCGTGTTTGCGAAGGCCAAGTTTTTTTCTTCATGATCGTGTGGGCCTGCCTCTTTCGCAAGGGCCAGGTTATATACCCTATGCATTCACGATCATGTTGGTGGAAATCTCTATTCCCTACCTTATTTACCATTGTGGCCCCTTGATACATTTGCTATGGAAAATTTCATCAACTCGATAATCGAAGACCCTCCTAGATGTGTTCTTGAAGAGAAATTTCTCTCGTCTTTTCAAACAAAGACTAGACGCTAATAAACTCATAATTGAAATTTTCTTTTGGATAGTTTTGAGTCACAAGGCATCGATTGAGGTGATTCAAAGACCTACGTGATTGGAAAGTTAAGGAATAAGTTGGGAATTTCTTGGTAACTACGGGGAACCTTCGTTTGATGTAAATTTGTCCCTGAAGGATCTACCAACCCTCCATTGTCTTTGCTATTTTGATAAAAAAAAAATCATGTGGTTGTTTGGACTGTTTCGAGCCCTGAATTGTGTCCTGTTATGAAATACAAGTTCTTGAGAGGGAAAATGGGTCTTTTGATAGGGTCAATTCTGAATTTTCTTGTACGGGTCCTATATTTGCCATTTTGACTTTAATATGGATTCATCTTTGATTATTTTATTTTTGCTGTCTAAAAGACCTTATTAATAATGTCATTCTAATTTTTTATAGTGTGAAGGCATTTGGAGACCATTCAAATGGAAGAGCTCGAAAATAGTAATTTAAAACACGTGCGGTCGGCCTTAAGGTAGGCTATGGATTCTAGATTCATATGTTGAGCTTGAATGTGTAAACGCATGTTTATTTGTGTGATCATTGGGTGAGTGTATATCCAGTTGATCAATCTTAGCCTATATTAGAAATCATGTTTTAAATTCTTTATTGTTTTTTTTTTTGGATTGAGAGCATGTTTGTTGTATTGTCTAAGATCATCCTTACTTTGTGGTATGTTTTGGTTGTTATTTATGAATGTTTTGAGATTGTTTGCCCATAATATAGGCCTAGACTAGTGGTTTCCTTATACTTGCGTAGTTTGGAGATGATACACATTAGAATGTCTCTAATATTGCTTCTGATGGCTTAGGTCCCTCTTGATTGATATAAAAGACTAAGTTCTTATAGTATGATCTTTAGCTAGCCGATGACTCTATTCATATTTCCTCTCCTTTCTTGGTTTAATCCTTATTATAGACTCGTTGTTTATGTCATCCAGTGTAGGCTTATTGGTGATTTGGCATCGAATTATTGAGTTAGAGGTGGAGTGACTCCCTTATCAGTCTAAGGTTTCATGTTCAATGATTTGGAAAAAATTTGGATCGCAGAGGATTTGGAGTTGTTGGAGTTTGTTTTCTACTGTTCCAGCCCATATACCCTATTATTACTCTATTTTAAGGCACCCGTATGCATCTTTTTAGGCGGGTCCAGTTCCCGCTTGTATTTCCCCTTTGATCAGTTTTAATTCCTAACTAGGTATCGTACTCCCTATGATCTGATTCAAGCTTTGACAGGATGACTCTATAGTGAATTCACTTATATCGATTCAAGTTCTGACTTGATTACTCTATTGTAAATCGCTTTTGATCCATTTAGACTTTGATTTGGTAATTTCATTGGATTCTTTGATGCCTTGACTGGTACTGTAGTCCGGGAAAGGTTGTGCTAGTTCTTGTAATACCCATAAGTTCTATATTCAGTTCCTTTATGTTATGTGTACACCTCGAGGTTATAGGCGTCCATTTGATTTTACTTCAACATGTGCAAGAGTGTTACTTCTCGGCTTATTGAGGTCTAGTTTGGTTTACATAGTTGTACCCACTTCATCTGACCTTTGTTTTGTTGAAATTCTAGCATTTCATATTGCTTTAATTTTTGCGCTCAATAGTCTTTAATGTCTACTAAGTACTTGTTCCTTTGGTATTCATGTTACACTATGCATGTGATCATGATGTAGGTCCAAGTCCCAGTTATCTGTGTTGAGATCGAGTCTACATTGGTTGGATTTTGTTGCTAGGGTGAGAGCTTGTAGGGGAAAGCTCTCATTATTAAACATGTTCTTCAATCTCAAAACTACATTTGTTTGGTACTCTGGAACACCCTAAGGAGGTGCTTTATCAAATGGAGGAAGATCTCTCTAATTTCTTCTTTGGATAGATGGAAGTTAAAATAAGTACCATTGGAGTTCCAAGAAGAAAATGTGTTTTCCCATTGATGAAGGTGGACTGGGCTGTCAAATATTGTTTGATATCTGTAATTCCTCCACAGCTAAGTCATGGTCAAGACTAAACACTATGGACAACTTATAGACCAAATTTATGAAATAACAAAGTATTGTCCTAGAACTAACAAGGTGGAAAAATTCATTTACTCTAAAAATTTCAATTCTTGGAGAAAACTATTGCATATTAGAGATGTTGTGGAAAAGTATATTACTTTGGAGATTAATGAGGGTCATATGTAATTCTTATGGAGTAACTGGCCTTCCAACTGTCAGTTAACCAATATAGTTCATTTAAAAGTAAACATGGGAGTAATACTCACTACATCAAAAATGAGCTTTAACGGCAGTTAATTAATAATTGGCGCTAAATATGTTTTTTTGGTGGCAATTAACATTATTTGTATATGTCTCTACAGGCTTTAGCGATATTGGATTTAATGATACTTAACTAATGTTGATAAAGACTTTAACAGACTTTATTAATGTGTTTATATATGCCACTAAAAGTTATTTTTGTTGTAGTGACTCTGAGATCGTTTGATATATAGTGATAACCATTTGGAATCAGCATTCTAAAAATAAGAAAAATTCTCCCTGATAACATGGTCCAAGAGATTACTTGGATTGTCTTGAGTTGATAGATAATTTGTGGAAATTTGCTTCTCATATGAATTTCATAAGATGTTCCTACATATAACTCCTTGTTTCACTCAATGAGAAATTTGGAAAGCAAAGAATGGCACACGGTTTGAAAATTAAAATGTTACTCTTTTAAGAATTACTGATCAATCTTTTTTTAATGTGCAGGAGGCTTATTTAAAAAAAGATCAGCAAGATGAATGGAAATTGATGGGGCAGTGAAAGTGTTAAAAACTTGTTGGTAGTAGAAAACTTGTTGGTTTTTTTAAAGATGGGGCAATGAAAAAGTGTTAAAAACTTGTTGGTAGTAGATTACTTGTTGGTTTTCTTAAAGATGGGGCAGTGAAAAAGTGTTTAAAATGTCTCTCATTGTATTGAAATGACTTCTATCGCTTTCAATAAATTTATTAAGCATGAAGGGCTTTAAGTAGTGAACATAAAATACTGCATAATTTAATATTTAAAACAATTTAAAATATATCAAAAACTCAAACAACCTAACTAAAATTCATATGATCTTAAAATTATTTTGTTAAAACTACTGTAGTGTCTAAAAGCAAATCTCATAACTCCTCCTTTGCTTTAGTTACTGTAATTCTAAAAACTACTACTCCTGAATTTTTGCTCTAAGCAGTTGATGCTGTTTTTTTTTTCTTATTTTTCTTGAATTTCACATTTTTTAAGTACCAATGTTTCTGTTTCTTATTTATATTTTTTTCTTTGAAAGCATCTTTCATTACATTATCTTGTGTAGAAATTATTTTGAAAGTGATTTAATTTGGAAAAACAATAGGATTTGCAAACTGTTGTTTTAAGTACTTTTATTTCCTCATAACAACATATATCACATTGGATATAAAATATGATTTCATTCCATTGACTAAATCTAATAATTTGTATGAGTGAACTTTTTTGGGCATTTGAAGAGAAACTACTGCTTGACATCGATATTTTTTTGAAAATAGCCATGCTCTTTTAAAATAAGCACGAATTGAAAATTAGTAACTCCGACAGATTAAAATGGATAGCCCTGATATGTTAAAAAGATAGCCCTTACGGGTTGAATATGGTAAGATTGTTCTTCGAAAGAACACACAGATCTCTTAAAATTAATGAAGCTCTTGATATCACTGTTGGTGTTTTTAAGAGACGAGGCAACGAAAAGGGTTGAAAATGTGTATCTTTGGATTTAAATGGCTTCAATGACTACAACAAAAACATTTTTTAGCGGCAATAAACAGACACATGAATAAATAGTGCTAAAGCCTTTACCGACATTAGTTAAGTGTCATTAGATCCAATGTCTCTAAAGCCTTTAGGGACATATACAAAGAGTTCTAATTGCCACTAAAAGTATATATTTAGCGGCAATTGCTAATTAATTGCCGCTAAAAATCAATTTTGGTGTAGTGAATAGCTTTCAATAATTTTACTAAGCATTGAGGTATTTCAATAGCAAATATAAAATACTGCATGATTTATAATTTTAAACAATCTAAAATATCTCACAACTCAAACAATCTAGATAAAATTCAAAATATAAATTATCTTAAGACAAGAAATTTTTTTTGTTGAAAAATACTACAGCAACTAAAAGTAAATCTCAAAAAACTACGGGTCGAGGGTCAGTTGAACATTTGTTTACTGCAAAAAAACTGCTTGCGGAAACTGGAAACTAATACAGATTAAAGCTTTATGTTCAGACAAGGTCTTTCTGGAATCTTATGGTATTGTGAGACAAAGAAATGTAGAGTTGATTACAGCGTTTGCGAAAACCATCAAGTTGAGTAATAGCTACATATGTGAGCTACTAGCAGCATTGCATCAAATGTAGTTCTTGATTCCCTTCCTAGATATTAAAAGTAAACCTTGCCTGTTTAAGTTAAAAAAAAATGTAAAACAATTGGAATGGTTCTATGAGCCACAATGAAGGTGCTAACAGATATAGCAGTGCATTTCTTTGATATTTCCTTTTTTTGTGATACTGGTTCAGTGGGTTTTTGGCCTTATGTGCCCCTCTATAGTAAACAATCTTTTTAACTGAACAAGGTAGAGATCAAGGTCAAATTCTCCATTCCGATACGAGCATCAACTTGTACTGAGGAATTTAATTTTTTTTAAATGATAAAATAGAACCAGAAATGTCATATTCTTTCTCACGTAGAAAATAAAGAACTAGAAATGACACATTCTTTCTCATGTATATATGAACTATATTATAATAGAACAAGAGATATCACGTTCTTTCTCAGGTATATATGAAGATACAAAAGAACAAGAAATATCACATTCTTTCTCAAACCAGAAATATCACATTATTTCTCAAGTACGAATGTTATCATATGAAATGTCATATTATTTCTTAGGTATGAATTATATAATATGAAATGTCACATTATTTATGAGGTATCAATGATATAATCGAGCAAGAAACTTAAATAAGAACTAAGCTTTGTCCTTGTGTCTCTGGCAGTATCTACCGAAAGACTTGAGAATCTTTTTCAAGACTTCGTAAAATTTTGTATAAGAAAATTTAGGTGCTAGCAATATTACTTCTAAATTTTACATCAAGGATAGTCTACTTTATAATTATACATTTTTTGGTGACATAAATTTGATTTTTAGATCAAAAAGTAGAGTTCTTTATAAAAAAAAACAATTGTCCCATTAATCTACTAAACCTTCAAATATATTCCCAATAATATTTAGTTCCTAATTTTTATCAAATTGGTCCAGTTGATTGATATTATTGTGTTTTTTTATAATCATGTTATATTTTAGATACATTCTATTGTGTGATTCAAGGTGATCCACTAATAGGGACCAAATATGCTTAGAATTTTATTTAAATGATAAAAAAAACAACTCAAATAAATAAGGGACGATATTGGCTAAACATCCAGGAATAAAGTGGAGATGGAATTAAAGGATTTTTGGATTTTTTCGAGGGAAGCTCACTGGTTCTCTTTGTGCCGCTACAGCAGGATTAGTGTCGCTGCAGCGATGCCGCTACAACTGTAGCGGGATGGGTGCCGCTGTAGCGGGATAATGGGTTTTAAAATCATAAATAAAACCCTTCGATGAACTTATTTTGTATTTTTCCACTTTTTCAGTTAAGAGACGACCCCTGGGCTATTCCAGCTCATTTTCCACCATTTTTGAAGCTAAATGCAACTTTTTCACTCTCCAAATTCATTTTTTGATCCGTAGAATATTTTAGAAATGGTCAATATTGATGGGAAGGACATCTTGAAGAATCTTGAGCGGAATTAATCCTAAATTGACTAGTTGGGGTCAAAGGTTTGAACTAGAGTTCATAGTTTGTTAGTATTCCGGGAATTTAGTGTTTTTTTATTGATTCCCGTATATAAATAGTTGTTTGTAGATAACGAACAAGAGGAGAGAATCTGAAAAGGGAAGGATCAAGTTGTCTAGGGTTTCAAGCTTGTTTTGAGGTAGGTGTTGGTTGTGATTCTATGATTGTGTGATATACACTTGCTTTGCTTTGTTGTGATACTTATATACGTAGGCATATTGCAATATTGATCATAGATGCTAAAATGGGATATATGAATATTAATACCATGAAATCATGACTTGAATGTGTGATCTTGATCTGTTATTGATGTGTGATTGAGATCGGCTTCCACGTTCCGGCACTCTAACTTGGATCCAATTGCCCTTTTCCAGCATGCTAACTGGGATCAGTTGCCAGTTTCTGGAATAAAAATGGGATCGGTTGGCCACGTTCCGACATGCTAACAGTTTGACATTGGGTTCTGTGAGAGAATCAACTATGTGCTGAATTATGTGAATTGTAATACGGATTCTTATGAGAATATTGAATATGTTGATATTTATGTTTGTATTATAATGTTGTAATTGCTTGTTTAAGTCACTAGTGGGATAGTGTGTTATCCGACCAGTACACGGTGGTTGTTTACTGAGTCTGCACGTGCTCTTATTTTGTTGAGTACAGGGTATCTTCACACGATTGTTAAAAGACCTCACTTAGGAGATCGGTGATGTAACGACCTGGAGTACCCCCTAGGCGTCACATGGCGTACTTGACCTCTCGAAGGTCTTATACAAGCCCATAGTTATCATTAATCACATTGTCATAGGTAAATTTAGCGGAAAATATAAAACTTTCTTATCACATCATATGATAGAACATCACTTCGATTATATATAAAATATCATAATACATAATTAGACTCTAAGTCTCTTTGTCATCTTAGACTCAACATCATTAGAGTACATTAGGTACACGTCCCTTACAACATAAAATCATAACTATACTTATTACATAACTTTACAGTAAACATAATGTAGGGAATCCTTGAAACATAAGAACCCCTTTCTTTCAGTTTGGGAAGCACATATCAGGCCCTTCACCTTATAGACATCTTTAAGCATCCATAACCTACACTTTGTGTTAAAAGGTAGAGAAGAATGGAGGTAGTACAAGAATGCACTAAGTATGGCAACCATGCATTAAAAATGGACATTTTACTTGAAACCATGCATCATGCCTTTTTGTGAAAACTTCATAAAACTTCGATACAATAAGCATTTTACCGTATACATACTTAATATAGACATATTCAATGGTCATACATCATACAAAATCACACATTGCATTTAAGTCATATTAACCACCACTTTACAGTTAGCCTACTCCATTTACAGTAACTTTCTTTTCCTCTTTACAGTGAGCTTATTCTTATTCTAACTTCTTGAATTTCCCAAGTAACTCTCTAGTGACACTTGGTGCAATGTATAGATAATGTTGCATAACACTATCCATACTCAAGCATTACCTTAAGGCCATGAGAAAACCATACCTAAAAACCTTTCAACTCAACACATGCATCCATTGAACCATTTCATATAACAAGGCATATACTTCACATTACACTTAACATAAGACTTTACTCACAATCCTAATCTAAGTTTATTAGTGCAATGTACATGTGAAACCCCATAACCTCACACACACTTAGTAAACCTATCATAAGACAACAAGCATCATAACAAATACTTCACACATCAAACATAATACTATAGTCAACTACATGTATACCAAGTAGGACCTTCATTCATATAGCCAATAATACCAACATCATGAACATAAGGAGAGACCTCATCATATAGACCCATTAGGACTCATACTATGCATATGATCACCACAAGTAGACAATACTACAATGCCATGCATAAAGACATAAACATAAGCATACACCTTAGAACACCTTTGTACAACTTCCTAAAGAGCTACTTGTGCAACGTATAGGTAAGCTCATTACTCTGACCTATCCTAAGCAACTTCCCTTAGGTCATCATAGTTAAGGTCCTAGTCATTTACTTCCATTTTCCATTTTACTGAAGGGAAACTATAGCATTAAACAACACTAAGACCAGGGTGCTAAACATGGAATTTGGTGTTGTAGAGCCTTTAACCAAAATAAGGTGCTCCAATTAGCCAAGTAGAGCATTAATACATGCTAGCATATTAAGTGATATCACTTGCTGGATTCTATGGGGCAAGCATAGTTTATGGAACTTGGAGGCATATATGGAAACATCACTCTATGACCTTTCGGCTATGAGGCTAACCACCTCATGATGAAATATGGTGAACCATACCTTCCCACATTAGGAAGGTGTCACCCCTCATCTTCAAGTTCACTCGGTGCTAAGCTAAGTTTCCTTTATTTAAAAGCCATTATTATCTTTACTTTATAAAATGTAGTCTTAGGAGAGTTAACTCCTCATATGCTTAGCTCAAAGGTCATTGATGAGAGTTCATCAACCTAAGTGATGTGAGAAATCCTTTCACATGGACATAGCATATGTAAAGCACCATCTAGTTTAGGGTACTCTTGGGAACACCTTCCAAGCGCCCCTCTATTGACTAGATTATCATACATGTGTGTGTGTATACATATATGTGAGCAAATATTTCACATAAGAACATTAAGGCCACACATATTCATACATTAATGCATAAGTGTTTTTATGAGAAACCCTTTCATATAGCACATTAAGACACTATGCACATTCATAACATAGCCATGCATTCATATTAATGTATATAGAAAACCAAACCTAGGAATTATCCTATCAAGGCACACATGTGCAATGCAAGGACAAGGTCTCATACGCTTGCCCATACTAGTACACCTATCAAGTAATCCTAGTTAGGGGATACATAACATACTTTCATAGACATAAACCTTACATGCATAGTAGTAGACAGAAGTGCATATGAGGATACCCTTTCATTTAAACACCATGAACCTATACTACTAGTAAGCATGCATGAAGTGTGAGTGTTTGTACATTGGTCAACATGATCACCTAATGGCTATCAACAACACATTGAGGCATCCACCCTCTTAGGACCACAATGCACAACCAAGCATAGATCACACAACACCAACTAGCATAGGAGACAAGCTAACTACAAAACTTGCATTCAAGACTCCTAACCATAGCTAATCACACATTCATATAGGGGTACATAGGTAAGGGGACATTAACCTTCACAACTCATCAATGGCAGCACCTAAACATATCCCTAACATAGTTACACACATGTTTATACAATAGCCATACAACCTAGATCACAACTAGAATAGGAGACTAGGCGTGAGACTTCACATAGGGAGATCATCACCACCACACCTTCATAATACAATTGTCTTCATGGCCATGATCACATCACATATATAATAACAATAAAGTAAACACCTCCACCATAAGTGGACCATACCACACAATTCCATACAAGTCTACATCAACTACCAATTCTATAAGAAAGTAGAGGAGTATAGCAATTCTTACAATTCCATTATCCTTTGATCGTCATTGATAAATAATCATCTTTCATCAACAATTCAAGTATAGGGCAGTAGCTAAATGTACATTAACATGGACGAAATTATGCATAAACCACCACAAGATGATGGTACTAACATGTACACTACTTCACCAATTCAATAAAGAGTAGAGAATCATAGATCACTTACAAATATACCTTAATTTCATCATCAATGATAGACATTCATATATCCTAAAAATACAAAATAGGGCAGTAGCTAAGGAGATCATAATCTAAATGAAATTCTATTTCAATTACCCTAGAATCGAGATCATACTAGTGTTCTATATTAACAATCAATAGAAGAAAGAAGAACATAAGCCAATACTACCTAATTTTCAAGCTTTGATCCAAATTTGATCCATTAAATCTAATTAATAATCAATTTACATTATAGGCAGTAGATATAAGCAATTCAACATGCTAGAATCTCAAATCAAATAACATATACTCAAGATCACAATGCCCAAAACATAGGCTAATTTGAGAATTGAAGGGAACATGGGTTCATCATGCAATTTGATTGAATGATTCACTTTAAAATCAATACATTAACATCAATTCATCATAATAAAGCTTTTGAAACATTTTGAGAAAGAACCCATGGCTAGATTGGAAAATTGGCGATTTGATCATGAATTTTCATTGAAAACTTTGAAAGGAACTCTCTAGATGGAAGGTTATCTAGATATGAAATATAATCATACCTTTGTACATTAGAATACCACAAGAAATTTAATAAGTACCATGAAAATCCAACCTCTAGCTTGAACTTGAGTTTTCCCTCCAATGGAGGTTTGAGAGAATTTTGGAAGAGAAAAGATATTTGGAATTTTGATTTCTTAATGGGTGTTGGAGTTTTTGACTTGGGAAAAGACCTTAAATTATTTATATTTAATGTATAAGCCCTTTAAAATAAATCCCAATTACTAAATAACCGAATGGAATTTATTTGGAAAACCAAACTTGGCCAGCCCGCCCAGGGACCACGGTCAAGGTTGTTCACGACCCTTATCACGGTCCGTGATCCTTGGGGCAGTGTCTCCCTTGCCTTTACAATCCCCCAAGTGTCTAAGGAAGTGTACGACCAAATTCACGGATCGTGGTCCACTCCACTGGCCGTGAACTCGTCCGTGAACACTAAGGCAGTAAGCTGCCATCTTGGGACAGCTTTTGCCCACAAGTTCGGTCCTCCTCAAGGACCCTTTGGTTGGTCTTTTGGATTTTTGGCCGGACGTTTACAACATAAATACACTCATATACATGTCAACGACCTTCCATACCATATTTATCATCAAACAACACACGCAACATATCAAAACATGCTATGCACATTCAAGTACGTCCAAGGGCTAACTTTCGAACGTCTTGGACTTTCTTAGATGTTTGACTTCAAAAAGACTTCAAATCAATCATACATGCTTTGAAACACTTACTTAACATGGTAAGAAGCCTATTAGTCACATTTGAGGATGTATACACCATAACGTAATTTGGGGGTCTTACAATATCCCCCACTTGGGAACATTCGTCCTCGAATGACACTTAGAACATTTTAAACACAACAAGGACTTCAATGACCCATAGATCAGCTCAAAACATTCATAACATAATCACATAGAAGTTAATTCACCAAACTTACAAGGAACACCAACTTCAAATCACTAAGCACTCAATGCAACACAAGCAAGCAAAAACCTTCCTTCACTCACTTTCAAAATGCATCAAACACAAGGCATCACTCATGTTCATAGCAAGAACATCATTATCCTAATACTAACATGGTCTTTACATTTTAATTCATTAAGAGATCATCATGTATAATCACACATAGGCAGATTCCACATTACTCAAGAAGCAAGGAAGCACTCATACTTCAATGCACATAAACTTGAGTCGAGTAGATAAACAATGGATTCTATTAGTTAGGCATAATGCCATGAGGGATATACTCAACTATACCATGCTTAGTTATGCTTAGGGAGGAATTTCCTTCTCCTCAACACACTTACAAGCCTCATGAGTTCACACCCAAGCAAGGCACCAGGTCAATTCATTTTAAATGAGAAGTTCTCAACTTTTAACCAAATCATGCTCACAATTTCTTCCTAGTGAATACAAAATGGTAATTCACACCACACACATCACAACAATAGGAACCCATTTCACAAAATTTCAATTTACTACATGACAATAGCCTTCATAAGCAAGCATCACTTTGGGAAAATCTCACAATTTATAGGCACACACAAGGACACTAGCTAAACATGCCTTCACTTTTCAAGAGTGAGCCTACAATCATGCCTTCCAAACCATAAAAGTCACACAATTTTCAAGAGACACATTATTGTCATTTCAAGGAGGCTCAAAATTTTCATTGTGAGGCTAAATACTAGACATTAAGAGTGACTTCAAACATGTTTCTTACCTTATCTCATGAAGTTAAATGCACAACTAACATATTAAGATGCACAATTTAACATGAGAAAACATGAATTTGATCAAAATTCTTTTTCAAGTACTCTAGAATTTTCAAAACATGCTTAACATAGTGTTAATCAAGACATACAAAACATAGAGAGAACATGCAACTCATACTTTTATGCAAGACTCCTATCATGAACAAGTCTCTAGGAACTCTTTAGTTTCAAGCTCAAGTAAGAATAGAAGGACAAGATAGAAATATCTAAAACCCCACTCACATCACCATCCCCCACTTAGGGTAAACCCATTTAAGAGCAACTTAACCCAACCTCAAGAGTATCTTAGCTTATCAACCTTCATCATCATCACTTAAAATTGATTACCAACCTAAAAGGAATTACAGTAACTTAACATAGGTACATCAAGGGCACATTAAATCCTCCAATCTAGGCACTCTATCCCCCACTTGGGGTATGCCTAATAACCTCATCCCCGTAAACACCAAGGTCAAGGCAAGTCAAAACCAACATTTCATACTCTTCACTGTAGAAGACTTAACATTATTGAGGTTTTCACTCCTAATCTCACATCAAGGAGTCTACTAAATCAATCATAACCATTCCTCTAGGCCTAACACCACAGGGAAAATCCATAACACACATGTTAGGTCATACTACCCAACCACATAAGGTCTCAACTATACCATAGACACCAAGGGTCATGACAACCTTAGGGGAAACAATAGAGGAGACTTAGCCATAAGGCCTCTTTATTTTCATTCAACACTAGGGTAAGGTAACTTCTAGTTCATTCCAACCCACATCATCACCCTACAAGGTAAGAACACTACCTTCACCTCTAGGACCAAGCCTATACAAAGGGCTCCAATCCACACAAGGCAACTATGAGGCATTGCACACATGATAAGGCAACATTGAACTATTAAACATACATATATAGGCAACATGGAACCATTACACATACGCTAAGGTAACATGCATCTTTAGCCATTTACCACACTTCTTCAAAGTATTTCAAGTCTAAACCATATCATAAGACTATCATCATGAAAAATCATATAGCAACTTATAAGCCAAAAAGGAAACTCATTTTAACCCTAACAACTTTTGACATGCTTTGACCATATCATGACATACATTCCTCAACATAACATGCCAGTTCTCATACATCACATATGTAGGCATAAATGGCATCACATCATCAAAGCATGCAAAAAATTTACCTTAACACATACTCATCAAACCATAAAACCAAGATAAACATCAAAACTCACCTTTTCTCCCTCAAGCATAGACATACCATCGCATCCAAGAAATCACATCTAAAAGACCACCGGACAAGAAACATAAGAGAGAGAGATATTATAGAGTTAAGTTTTGTGGAACGACATGATAATGATGAAGAAGGGAAACTCTATCATCCTATAGTCTCCCGCTCATGGATGTGGAGCGACTCACCACAAGTGAACGAGACTCGGCTAGACATGGCAATATGAGACTTCTTGGACCCTAAACCACTTTTATAACATGGCTCTGATACCACATTTGTCACGACTGGGGATCACCCCCTAGAAGTAAAATGGCGTACTTGACCTCTCTTAGGTCATATACAAGCCCATAGTTATCATTCATCGCATTGTCATAGGTAAATTTAGCGGAAAATTTAAAATTTTCTTAGCACATCATATGCTAGAACATCACTTCCATTATATATAAAATATCATAATACATAGTTAGGCTCTAAGTCTCTTTGTCATCTTAGACTCAACATCATTAGAGTACATTAGGGACACGACCCTTATAACATAAAATCATAACTATACTTATTACATAACTTTACAGTAAACATAATGTAGGGAATCCTTGAAACATAAGGACCCCTTTCTTTCAGTTTGGGAAGGACATATCAGGACCTTCACCTTATAGACATCCTTTAAGCATCCATAGCCTACACTTTGTGTAAAAAGGTAGAAAAGAATGGATTTAGTACAAGAATGCACTAAGTATGGCAATCATGCACAAACATGCATTAAAAAGGGACATTTAACTTGAAACCATGCATCATGCCCTTTTGTGAAAACTTTATAAAATTTTGATACAATACGCATTATACCATTTACATACTTAATATACATATTCAATGGTCATAAATGATATAAAATCACACACTGCATTTACGTTATATTAACCACCACATTACAGTAAGCCTACTCCATTTACAGTAACTTTCTTTTCTTCTTTACAGTGAGTTTCTTCATATTTAAGTTCTTGACTTTCCCTAGTAACCCTCTAGTGACACTTGGTGCAATGTATATATAATGTCCCATAACACTATCCGTACTCAAGCATCACCTTAAGGCTACAAGTAAACTATACCTACAACCTTTCAACTCAATACATGAATCCATAGGACCGTTTCATATAACAAGGCACATACTTCACATTACACTTCACATAAGACTTTACTCACAATCCTAATCTAAGTCTATTAGTTCAATGTACATGTGAAGCCCCATAACCTCACACATACTTAGTAAACATATCATAAGACCACAAGCATCATAACATGTACTTAACACATCAAACATAATACTATAGTCAACTACATGTAAACCAAGTAGGACCTTCATCCATATAGCCAATAAGAACAGATCATGCACATAAGGAGAAACCTCATCATATAGATCCATTAGGACTCATACCATGCATATCATCACCACAAGTAGACAATACTACAATGTCATACATAAAGACATAAACATAATCATACACATTAGAACACCTTCCTATAACTTCCTAAAGAGCTACTTGTGCAATGTATAGGTATGTTCATTACTCTCACCTATCCTAAGAAACTTACCTTAGGTCATCCTAGTTTAGGTCCTAGTCATCTAATTCCATTGTCCATTTTACTTTAGGGAAACTATAGCATTAACCGACACTAAGACCATGAGTGCTAACCATGGAATTTGGTTTTGTAGAGACTTACACCGAAATAAGGTGTTCCACTTAGCGAAAGTAGAACATTAACACATGACAACAAATTAAGTGATATCACTTGCTAGATCCAATAGGGCAAGCATAGTTTATGGAACTTGGATGCATATATGGAAACATCACTCTATGACCTTTGGGATATGAGGCTAACCACTTCATGAGAAAATATGCTGAACCCTACCTTCCCAAATTGGGAAGGAGTCACCCCTCATTTTCAAGTTCACTCGGTGCTAAGCTAAGTTCCCTTTATTTAAAAGTCATTATTATTTTTACTTTATAAACTGTAGGCTTAGGAGAGTTAACTCCTCATATGCTTAGCTCATTGGTCATAGATGAGAGTTCATCAACCTAAGTCATGTGACAAATCCTTTCACATGAACATAGCATATGTAAAGCACCATCTAGTTTAGGGTACTCTTGGGAATACCTTCCAAGCGTCCCTCTATTGACTAGATTATCATACATGTGTGTATACATATATGTGAGCAAACCTTTCACATAAGCACATTAAGGCCACACATATTCATACATTAATGCATAAGTGTGTTTATGAGAAACCCTTTCATATAGACACATTAAGACACTATGCAAATTCCATAACATAGCTATGCATTCATATTCATGTACATAGAAAACCAAACCTAGGAACTATCTTATCAAGGCACACATGTGCAATGTATGGATAAGGTCACATACCCTTATCCATACTAGTACACCAATAATGTCATCCTAGTTAGGGGATACATAACATACTTTCATAGACATAAACCTTACATGCATAGTAGTAGACACAAGTGCATATGATTATACCCTTTCATTTAAACACCATGAACCTATACTACTAGTGAGCATGCATGAAGTGTGAGTTTGTGTATATTGGTCAACATGATCACCTAATGGCTATAAACACCACATTGAGGCATCCACCCTCTTAGGACCACAATGCACAACCAAGCATAGATCACATAATACCAACTAGCATAGGAGACAAGCTAACTACAATACTTGCATTCAAGACCCCTAACCATAGATAATCACACATTCATATAGAGGTACATAGGTAAGGGGAAATCAACCATCACAACTCATCAATGGAAGCACCTAAACCTATCCCTAACATAGTTACACATGTTTATACAATAGCAATACAACCTAGATCACAACTAGAATAGAAGACTAGGCATGAGACTTCACATTGGATGATCATCACCACCACACCTTCATAATATAATTTCCTTCAAGGCCATGATCACATCACATATATAATGACAATAAAGTAAACACCGCCACCATAAGTGGACCATACCACACAATGTCATACAAGGCTACATCAACTAGTAATTCTATAAGAAAGTAGATAAGTATAGCAATTATTACCAATCCATTAACGTTTAATCATCATTGACCAATACTCATTTTTCATCAACGATTCAAGCATAGAGAAATATATAAATGTACATTAACATGGACAAAATCATGCATAAACCACCACAAGATCATGATACTAACATGTACACTACTTCACCAATTAAATAAAGAGTAGAGAGACATAGATCACTTACCAATATCCCTTACTTTGATCATCAATGATAAACATTCATAATTCATAAAAATACAAAATGGTGCAGTAACTAAGGAGTTCATACCATAAATGAAATCCTAATTCAATTGCCCTAGAATCGAGATCATACGAGTGTTTTATATTAACAATCAATAGAAGATAGAAGAAGATAAGTCAATACTACCTAATCTTCAAGCTTTGATCCACATTGGATCCATTAAATCTAATTCATAATCAATTTACATTATAGGCAGTAGATATAAGCAATTCAACATGCTAGAATCACAAATCAAATAACATATACTCAAGATCACAATGCCCATAACATAGGTTAATTAGAGAATTAAAGGGAACATGGGTTCATCATGCAAGTGGATTGAAATTCAATTTAAAATCAATAGATTAACATCAATTCATCATAAGAAAGCTGTTGAAAATGTTTTGAGAAAGAACCCATGGCTAGATTGGAAAATTGGCAATTTGATCATGAATTTACATTGAAAACTTTGAAAGGAACTCTATAAATGGAAGGTTATCTAGAAATGATAGATCACCAAACCTTTATACATGATAAGACCACAAGAAATTGAAGAATAAACCATGAAAATCCAACCTCTAGCTTGAACTTGAGTTTTCCCTCCAATGGCGGTTTAAGAGAATTTTGGAAGAGAAGAGAGATTTGGGATTTTGATTTCTTAATGGGTGTTGGGGTCTTTGACTTGGGAAAGGACCTTAAGCTATTTATATTTAATTTATAAACCCTTTAAAATAAATCTCAATTACTAAATAACCGAATGAAATTTATTTGGAAAACCAAACTGGGCCAGCCAGCCCTGGGACCACGACCACCTTCACGGTCCATGAACGTGGTTCACGACCCTTATAACGGTTCGTGGTCCTTGGGGAAGTGGATCCCTTACCTTTCCATGCCCCCAAGTGGCTAAGGAAGTTCCACCACCAACTTCACGGACCGTGGTCCACTACACTGGCCGTGAAGTCATCCGTGAACACTACGGCGGTAAGCTGCCAACTTGGGCAGCTTTTGCCCACAAGTTGGGTCCTCCTCAGGGACCCTTTGGTTGGTCCTTGGGGAGTTTTTTCCGGACATTTCTGTAACATCTCATATTCTAGACAGACTAAAATTAGGCTAAGAAAAACAAGGAGAAACAAATTTGGACAAAAGTTGGAAAATCTAGAAAATTTCCAGATTTCAAAAGTAAGTATTGGCTATTTTCAAACGGCCATAACTTTCAGATCAGGAGGATTTTAGGTGATTTCTTTATATGGATGGAAATATCGTTGGAAGATTCTTCCAACGACGACAAGTTTGTGAATTGCCGAAGTCGTACGAGTGAGATATGACCTTCGGAAGATTGGCTGATGAGTAGGGAAAGTTCCAAATCTGGATTTGGTTAGGGTGTTTTGGTCTTTTCCAAAACTCAATTATTAATTTCGTTTTGGAGTGATATATTGGGGTCTAAACTGATCCCATTCAGTTTTACACTCTTAGAAAAATAGACTAGGGTTTTGAAAGAAAGGACAAAAGAGGAGAAGGAAGAAGAAGACGCAAGAACGCCAAGTTTTATCTTCGTGGATTTCATCGGGGTGATCCCTAACAAGGTATGTGGGCTATTTTGTGTTGGGTTACTTCACCCACACACCAATTTCGTTTAATTCAGCTAATTTATGGATTATATCATGTTAGAGGTTGGAATCTTGAAAGAAAGTTTAGTTTTCTTATTGATTGAATTGTTGGATGCCATTGTTGGTGTGATTCTTGTTTCCTTGGAGTTATTTGAGAGGGAATTCAGTAGATTTTGATGGTACTAAGGGTTCCCAGCGTTTAGTGAAAGAACTAGGATGTTTTGGAGAGTTGGGAAGGGAAAAATGAGTTAAAAAATTCATCAGACACACCTGGGTAGGTGTAGGCGCGGCACGCATGAAGTACACCAGAAACTGGCCTCAGTCAACCAGGTCTGGCGTGGCGTGCCAGCAGTGCTCTAGAACTAGGCCTCAGTCAACTGAGGCTGGCGTGGCATGCCAGCAATGCGCCCAACCCGGCGTTTTCGTCCAATTTTTTGTAGTTAACCTCTTTTAAGTCCTTCTAAGGTACATTAACATCCTCCAATGATTTCTAATCAGTTCAAATGATTCTAAGTACCTATAAATCATCTAAGAACCCAAATTGAAACCTTGAATCCATACTTCAATTCAAGGGAAGTTCATAGTCAAGTTTAAAAGTAAGAAGTCAATCTAGAAGTTAAGAAGCAAGTCAAGTAAAGTTATTGAGTTTTCTAAAGTTTTTCACAAATGTTTTCACTTTGTTTTAAAGACTTAAAGTTTCAAGTCAAGAAAGAGTAAAGAGTAGAGTTCATTTCTCCAAAAGCTATAAGGGAACTAAGTATTCCCTAAGAGTTAAAGTTTCAAGTTAAGTAAGAGCAAGAATTGAGTTCATTTCTCAAAAAGATATAAGGGAACTAAGTATTCCCTAGAGGTTTACAAATGTTTCACATTTGAGTAAAAAGGGGAACTAGAAGTTCCAAAAGAGTTTTGAACAAAAAGGAGAACATCGATTCCAAAAGGAGTTTTTTAAAAGCTAATGGGTTGAGTAAATTATCTCAAACTAAAGGAAGGAAGTTTTATTAAAAGTATGAGCTAAGTTACATCTTGCGAGTAGTATTGAGCACCGATGTGGGGATGAGAGTTCATGTTAACTCAGGTCTCTATGAAAACCATGTAGCCAACATGGGAATTAACGTGTCATACTTTTTAGATGATCACGTAAGGAAAGCTAGTGGATATACTAAGTTGAGTAAGGTCCTATACCGATGGCAAGGTGTAGGATGATCCTCTTGCAATGTGAGGCAAGACGTTGTACCATCACTTAGGCTCATGGTGGTGGTTGTCGGTTAGAGAAACTCCCATAGAGACTATATTACTTTCTTATATAAGTAAAATTGAGTTTGTTATTGCATGTCCTTTAACGAAATGAGTTGTTTTTCACGATTTTATGAGCTTTATATATATCTTGCATGTGATTTAAACTGCTTTATATGTATATCATTTGAGTTAAGTATATTCTTGAGTTAAGAAAATCTAAGGTAAGTTCATCTTATCTCCTCAAGATTAAGTCGTTGTTTAGCTCTCCAACTCGATACTCGTACATTGTATGTACTGATACCAGTTGGCCTGCATTGTTTCATGATGCAGACGCAGGTACCCAGGATCAGCACACAGCGCTTCGTTGATCCAAATTGAGCTTCAGAGTTTGTGGTGAGCCTCCTTACATTCTGGAGGACATTCTTTCATTTCTGTATTAGCTTAGCTTTTAGGATGTTGTGAGGTATGTCCCAACATCCCTCTATAGATATTTTAGAGGCTTCATAGACTATAGTATTTATGTTTGGAGTTTGTTTTCAGTTATTAAGACTCAAGTGCCATTTTGGCCAAAGCTATGACATGGCGTATTTTTTCCCTTTTATTATGTTTTTACTCGTGTGAAAGTTGAGGTTTGTCTTCGGCTGATATAAGTAGCCAGGCCAGGGGTTCTCTTGAGGGTCAGCAATGGTCTTCGATTTCCAGTCCTCCCCAGGGTGTAGGATCGGGGTGTGATAGTTTCCAACGTAAATACACTCATATACATGTCAAGGACCTTCCATACAAGTTTGAGCATCAAACAACACACGCAACACATCAAAACATGCTAGGCACATTCAAGTACGTCCAAGGGCTAACTTTCGAACGTCTTGGACGTTTGACTTTCAAAAACTTCAAATCAATCATAGATGCTTTAAAATACTTACTTAACATGTTAACAGGCCTATTAGGCACATGTTAGGCTCTAGACACCTTAACTTATTTTGGGGGTCTTACTAATGTCTTGTACAAGCCTCTTAACTTCATTACATAACATCATTTAAAAAATAGAGGGAGTTAAGAACTTTTCTTTAAACATAGTACGAGAATCATTTCATAACAACGAAAGTTTTTCTAACACGTGTCTCAAAACTATCTACAAAAGTACATGAGTAATAATATCTTTGGACGCATCCCACAAAAGTCTAAAACATAATAAAAAGACATAAAATGGAAGATAGGGGTTTGTCCTCGAATGCTATGAGGACTCACCAAATCTTCACTTCTTTAATGTCTTGGAAACTCTACCCTTCAAAGCAAATCAATCTCCTCAGCACCCTACATTGGATTAGAATGTAGGCAATATGCGTTAGTAAAAAATTACTACGTATGAAATCTAATATACCAACATAATATATCTCAAAATGGTTTGTCAACATAAGTCATAATCATAAGAGATAATAACATAATCATAACTGAAGCATCGTATCATAACAAGTCTACATAAATCGTACATAGATTCATACTTCAACCATTAGTCCTTCATACTCAAGTGAAATACTTCCCAAGCCACCTCCAAGTATACATGTGCAAGGCCAAGGTAGAATCTCATTCTACTACCTAAGCTAAGTACCTCTCTTTGGTCATCCTTGGTCATAGCCCACTTTCATACTGAAGACCTAGGTTTTCATGACATAAAAGAAATGTGCCCCTAGATCACCTCATGTCACACTTGTGCAATGCATGTGGGGTATCCCATTCTACCTCACACACTAAGCATATATTGAAGTCACCCTATTATTGTGTTACACCTTTCTAAGTGTCATTATTGACTTAGGATCATGTTTGACAAGGAACTATCATTTTAGGTCATTCATATCATGGAAGGAAACTAAAGCAACTATACAAGCTAAGCATATATCACATAGGAGGTCATTTCATAAGTAGCTTCAAGTCATACTTATTCCATGTATGAATGGCATCCCATTTTACCATTCATACTCAGTACTTCTTTAGGCTAACTTACTCAATTCTAACTATGTTCCGTTCAATTCTATCATAGAATAACATACTACCATGCTAATCCTAACAAACATGGACACATCATATCATATCATCCAAGCTTCCAAAGGAAAGATACAATAGTATCAACCTAACCACCATGCAACCATTTAACAAGATGCAAGCAATCCATAGGGGATTATGAATTCTCAACCCTAAGCTACCATAAGAAGTCTAACTCAAGCTATTCCATCAAATGCACATTGCATGAAAACCAAGCTACCATTAGGAGAATATAAGTCATCTATCCTAAAGCTACCATGAAATTGTCTTGGCCTAACTAAATCAAGCTATCATGAAGGCATTCTAGTCATGCTACTTCAAGCTAATACTAGGACAGTATTGATCCTCCATCCCAGGATACCTTGCCTACTACTAATGCAAGCTACCATGACAAGCACTCTATCAATGCAAGATCAAGCTAACCATGGGAGAGCTTAACTCCTCCAACCCAAGCTACCATAAGATTCACCATCTCAAGCTACCATGAGATCTACCATCCCAAGCTACCTTGAGATTCACCATCCCAAGCTACTATGAGATATACCATTCCAAGCTACCATGAGATCTACCATCCCAAGCTATTCATACTTCAACTATCCATGAAAGAGTCATAAGACTCAAACCCAAGCTATTCTACCTTGGTCTTATCTTACCAAGTGAATTACACAAGAAGTGTTCATATTACCCAACTTCAAGCTATTCTAGTCTATCATTCTTTGACCCATTTAAGGTTCATAGGTCAACCTAGAATCCATCTATGTGAGAGAACTTACTTCTCCTAACTAGTTCATGTCTAAGTGCATAAGAGAAAGAGAATACTAAATCAAGATCTCCCCATATTGACTTTACGCCCAAATCCCTAACAAAAATGGCTACAAGCCCTATTTCAATACTAGCTTCATTTTATCATGATCCATGTCTAATTACAAGCTATTTCATTCACTCTGATCATTAGAAGGTAATTCTAGTCATGCTTAATCATATAGGTTCAATTATAACTTTACAAGTCAAGATCCTTATTAATCAATTAAATCTAGTTCAATTTATATTTAGATGATCCTAACTATGATCAATTAGCATTTAAAACAATTGAACTAAGAAACTCTACTTAGAACCTTCAACCTTGCCTCTAATGGCCTAGACCCACCATGATTACCTTCATCATCATAGATTAGCGCTCATCAAATAATTCACATAAAAACCCCACATAATCATCATATAAACATAATTGAGTTCTACCCACTAGATTGCGATCACAAACAAGCCCTACCCACAATGCAATCACAACTATAGCTAGATTTGTGTATTTTGGATTCACAATTGGGGGAAACTATTGGGGATACATGGATGGAAAAATCCATCGATGAAAAAGATTCGCATACCTTTAATCAATGCTTTAACCTAAGCTTGAAAACTTGGTGAAACTCGACCTAGATGTTGCCTCCTTCTTCTATTCTTCTTCAATAGTGCTGCGAGAACTTTAGGGAGGGAAAGGTTTAGTTTAGGAGCATGAAGTCTAAATGGCTATAACTATTTTAATATACGTAAAATACATAAAAGAACTAAAAATAATCTTCCATTACATAATTAGAACGTGGGATAAATTTACAAATTCACCCCTAGGTTGGCCGAGACAAATGCAGAAGTTGTAGGTTCCTCAAATGGAGTCGTCAAAGGGGTTGTTTTGGCAGCTTCTTGGCAAACGTTTGGGTCCTCCTCAAGGACCCTTAGGGTGTCCCTTGAGGAGTCGTACCCGGACGTTTCAATCCTAAACATGACCATAAATATACTAGGGTCCCCTCCTATCATTTTAAACTCCAAACGACACATCAAAGCACGTAAAACATGAAAATCCACACAAGCACACAGAAGACTAGTTTCCGAACGTCTTGGACGTCCATTAACATTTCTCTTCTAAAATTACCAAAATAAGCTAAAGTAAATAGATTAGGTCTAGAAACATAATTTTAACCCTATTTAAGTTATTAACTTCATGTTGGGCTCTAGCTTAGGTCATACGACTTCCGGGTATTTCAAGTGATTGCTTCGAGTTCAAGGGTGAGCCACATCATTCGGGCTGCCATGTAATTCTCTTTAGTCTATGTCCACCATTTTCGGACCTAGAAATCTTTTTATTTAGATAGATAGTTCACTAGAGAATTATTGTTAGACTTGGTTATCATTTCTAGATTTGGAACATTGACTATTCAGATTCTAGGTGTATCTTCCGCATTGTTAGTTAGTTGTTAGACTTTATTTAGTAATGGGACCTTGTCTTTAGTTATTTTACTTGTTTATGTAACTTAAATTCCTTATTTTTTAGGTTTATTGCTTTATTTAGTTGCTAGTAGTGGTCCTCCCACCGAGTTGTAGTGTGGGTGTCAATCACGATGGTCTGGGTCGTGACATTAACGTCAATTATTGTCTTTCCTTTTTGAAGTGAAGGGAAACTTGTCTACGTTTATGATTTTCATGATTGTCATTGTTTTCTAGATCGATTTAACAACATGAAAAGCTATACCATCTGGGGGTTTAGGAGACAATATTGTCTTTTGAGGGGGGGGAGTTGCTTATGTTTCACTTCAGCTCAATAAAAAATAAAACAACCATTGTATGATTATTGTAAGGTTGTTCTCTAATCTCATGGACTTGTTGCAACATCACAAAGATATGATAAGTAACAAGGTTGAAGGTTCAAGCTTGATTTGCGAGGTGATATCATTATACAATTGTCCTCCTCTACATCAACATTTCACTATGATGATCAAATGTTCTTTAGAGCAATATTTTCATATGATATTACGTTATAGGTTCTCTTTAATAATATTACTCTATAGTAGTAAAAAAATAACCAAAAATGAGTTAATGATGTATTTAGATTGGGAAATACAAAATAAGGCAAGAAGTTACATTTAGCCCGATTTCCTATACATCATTTTTATATGATTTTTGGATATGACTTAATGAGTTACATTATAAACATAAAATTGTCGTTATTTTCAATGTGTTTGACGATTTGCATGATATATGAATATAAAATTACTGTTATTCTAAAGGAGTTTGATGAGTTAGATGATGAATAATATCTTTGTTAGTTTAAATATGTTTGATTAGTCACATGATGAATATAAAATTGTCCTTACTTTCAATGTGTTTGATGAGTTAGATGACGAATATTGTATTGTCATTATTTTCAATGTGTTTTATCATTTACAGGATGAAAAAAAATATTTTTTGTTATTTCCAAAGTGGTTGATAAGTTACATAATGAATATACAATCTTCGTTATTTTCAACGTGCTTAATGAGTTAGAGGTTTAATATGAAATAATCATTATTTAAATGTGTTTGATAAGTTACCTCAGAAAATAAAATTATTCTTATTTTCAAATTTTTTTATAAGTTACACAATAATATAAAAATCTCATTATTTTATTGTGTTTGATGAGTTACCTGGTGACTATCGAATTGTTGTTATTTTAAGTGTTCTTGTATTGTGATGGGTCCTTGTAAAAATTACTCCTTACATGAAACAAAAACTATTATTAGGTTATAGTTTATTGGTTTTCATATTTCTAGCAGCGGTTGTCATTGATGTATTGAAAAGAGGCTTAAAAGGCATAACTTCAAGAACACGAGATTTAGGAAGTAATGATGCAACCTAGTAGTTAATGAAATTTCTATTACTAGTATATCATGTCATGTTGTTAATTTTACCTTGTTTTATAATATTTTCTTGAATCAATGGTCGAATATTCTTACACTCTGGAAACAATTGTGATGAAATTACAAACACTTTGAATGAGAACACGAGATTTATGCAAACAATTAATAACTTTTATTACTAGTATATCGTGTCATGTTGTATATTTTCTCTTTCTAACAATATTTTTCATTCTTTTACTTTTTCTTTGAATGAATGCTCGATTTCCATTTCACTTTGAAAACCATTGTGATGAAAGCAAAAAACACTCTGAATGAGATACACGAGAAACAAACTACAGTAGTCATGTGATAATTCATTGTTGTGCTTTCTTAACTTGTTAATGATTCTTAAACTTCAAGGAAGTCAAAGATTATATCTATATGAGTAATGAGAACTGGATCAAAATAATGAGACTTGACATCTCAATTTTCTTGTTGAATGATTTTTCTATATAGTGTGGGAGCATGAATTGACGTCTCCACCGGCGCTAAATGCAGTTCTCATTTCTTGTTTGGTTTTTTAGCTGTGATGAAAATGTTGTGTTTTCTAAATGTATCTAAAATATTTAGAATCTCAGTATATTAAGGTGGAATAAATATCAATAATTAACTTATAAGTAACCTACTTGTGTATATATTTTTTATCGTTACTGTTTTAAATCATTAATGTATAGCATTGGGTAGCACCCTTATTCGCCTTTCTACTTAAAGAAAAGGTGTCGTTATGCCTAGAACAAACTTTTTTTCCACCACTCCTTACCTTTCAATTAAGGCTCCACGAGTTGATAATCTTTTTTCGTGATCTCTATTGTGTGTTTATACTTTAACATTGACAGTTGTATCACCCCGAATTTGAAAAGAATGAAAAATTCAGCATTTCTTAGCTAGTGTCTATACCGACGGAACCCGCTGACAGACCATAGGTTCATTTATGCGTCGTAGGTGGGAACCTTAGGTGGTAGTAGGTGTAAATAATTTGTAAAGACGAGTTCTAGAACCCTTTTTACAGCTCACTAGGATGGTCAGTCGTTCAATGTACTAATCGAAGATAGGTCTTGAAGGTGACCCCAAACTTAGAGAATTTTTTAAAGCTTAAAACTAGACCTACGATGGTCATATACGTACCGAAGGTTGACCAATGGACCATACATGGGTCCAATCATAAGGTTCCAAAACTTAGTTCCTAAACCCCACCTATGATCGACCAGGACGGTTCATTGTAGGACCTATAGACCATAGGTTTAACCTTAGATGGTTGTCGGCATTTATTTTTAAGGGTTTTTTGGTCTTTTTCCTAGTTTATAAATTTCTAATCTAGGTGGTTTTGATCCTAATCTAAGACCCTATATAATTATTCTAAGCCTAAAACCTAACTATGCTAAATTGGTCTTCAAATTTTCCCAAAACCCTTGGAAGTTCATTCCCCAAGATTTCTCTCTGTAAAGCTTGAAGAAGAAGTCTAGGTTTCCAGATCAAATCTCCAATTCTCCTATAATTGTGGGTGTTTGACATCTAGTTATAATAGTATTGACTTATGGAGTTCTTTTATTCATAGGGTTCCTAAGTTCTCCAATTTTACAAGATAGAATCTCCATTTGAAATTAGGGATTTCTTCAATCTCATTGGTTCCATTCAACTATGATCTAATTAATTATTTTACATATTTTTATATTTTAGTTGAAGTAATTGCATGTTTTTAAGTTGAATACCATAAATCCATACATGACCCACAATTTCTATGTACGGATTTTAATGATTGTGAAAATATAAACAATCTATGCATTCATAAATTCTATCAATTATCCATGATCGTAGAACTATATGATTTTTACAAAAGTCTATTACTATAATAATTCAGTCAAGGATACATATTCAAATCAGCCATAGTGATTTTCAAGGAATCTTGAATTGAATTGAGCGGAAGTCCTTTCTTTCTTTTCATTCTTCAGAAGTTGTTTTTCTCACTTGCCTTATATTTTATGAATAGTTTTGATGGATAAGACTATATCATTATGGCAGAGTGAGGACCCTTTAAATAAGAGTATTTTTAACATCATTTCCACCTTTCAGTCATGGGGAGTAGTGGAGATAATGGGTAGTTTTTAATACTATTAAGTAACTCCCCACTTAATGGGTAGTTGGAAGACGTAATGGGTAGTGGAAGGCTTAATGGGTAGTTGTAAGTTTCTAAGTAACTTCCCCACTTTCCCATTTCTCCACACATAGAAGTAACTTCCCCACTTCTTATTTAGGATTTAATTATATTAATTATACAAAAATACAATTAGTGTGCCATAGAAATTTACATTCTCCCACTTGGCGCACGACCTTTAACTTAATGGTTTAATATGCATGTTAATCATCATGTGCACAATGTTAAATCTAACATCATTCTTCTTAAGTAAATCAACTAATATGAGTCATGGTAGTTGTACACCACTTTATTTGGCATAGTCCCTTCCATGCACTACAATATAAATCTATTGCCTAACACAACCTTTCAAATACATAATGGGTCCACCATAATGCTTAGAATATCTTTATCTTAAAGAAAACATGTCATCATCATTCTCAACATAACCTATACAAGAGAAAACAGGTAATAACATAAACATATATATAGTTAAGCTCAAAGTGTCAATTGCATAAACATAATAAAATATTTACAGAAAGTCATTCATTGCTATCTATAAGACCCATTCTTTCAACATTCTCAAGAAATGTTTTGGGCGGTAATCCTTTCGTCAAAGGATCAACAATCATAAGTTTGGTGCTAATATGTTTAATTGTCACTTTATGTTTCTGTACTTCCTCCTTAACTGAAAAGTATTTCAATTCCATATGCTTGGTACACTTACAATACTTATCATTTTTAGAGAAGAAGATTGCTGCACTATTATCACAATAAATTTTCAGAGGCTTGGAAATACTGTCGACTAGTTTAAGTCATAAAATAAAGTTCCACAGCCAATTAGCCTGAAATGTGGCCTCAAAGCATGCCACAAACCCAGCTTACATAGTAGATACAACTATAACAGACTTCTTCACACTCTTTCATGATATTTCTCCTCCACCTAAATGAAACAAATATCTTAATGTGGATTTTCTTGTATCCACACAACCAACATAATCTGAATCTAAATTTCCAATCACATCAAGATGATCAGATCTTCATAAGTGACCATAGGATCTTTAGTTCCTTGCAAGTATCACAACACTTTCTTTTGCAGCTTTCCAGTGATCCATTCCTGGATTACTTTGACAACGGCCCAACATTCCAACAGCGAAACTGATGTCTGGTCTCGTACAGGTTTAGGCATACATTACACTCCCAACTATTGATGCATAAGGAATATCATTCATTTTCTTACGTTGCAATTCATTCTTTGGACATTGATTGACACTAAATTATCTCCATTCTAAATTGGAACGGGACTTGATGAGCATTTTCCCATTCTAAATCTCTTTAACACTTTATTAACATAGGTTTTCCGAGACAAACCTAATAATCCTTGTGATCTATTTTGAAATATTTTTTATCACAATCACATAGGATGCCTCTCCTATATCTTTCATTTCAAAATTGTTAGATAGATATCATTTGGTATCGTGCAACAAACAAAGATCATTAGTATCAAGCAAGATGTCGTCAACGTACATGACTACAATAATAAACTTACTCCCACTAACATTCATATATATACACCAATCAACGGTGTTTTCCTTACATCCAAAAGTTACTATAGTTTTATTAAACTTAAGATACCATAGTCAGGAAGCTTGTTTAAGTCCGTGATGTACCGTGGTTTCAAGGTACTTTCAATGATTTTTCCTTAAGATTGGTGTGCGTCTAGAGCCTTTTTGTAATAATTTTAATATGGTTTATCTTTGTTTTGCAGGAAAGCAGTCCAATAACCAAAACGCAGAAGGTTGTGGAGATTTAGTGCAAAGGTGACCCACGAAGGCCATCGACGGTCAGTCGTCCCATCGACGGACTGTAGTTGGTGACTGTTGATTAATGGTTCATGCATCTGGAAGCAACTCAGGGAATTTTGACCAAGTGTGGGCCTATGGAAGGATCGATGGACCGTCCTGTTGAATCGTCGATCTAATCAGAGAATGTCCCAGTAACCGATGTTGAAGAAAAGTTAAGTATGGAAGGACGAGAAGCATCGACGCACCGTGTTGTTGGTCCGTCGATTGGATCAGAGAAGATGCTTAGTGAAGAATGAAAAAAGATACTAAGTTTGGACTTACGGAGGCAGTCGACGGTCCGTCATTTGATCGATGGACCGTTTGTGGGGTCGTCGATTGAAGCCACGTTTTTGGACAAACTTTCCTTATTCACAATTCCTTTTATTTTTGGACAATGTTTTTATAAGTAAGGGGTAAAACCTCATTTTTTGGGTTGGATAATATTACTATTTTCTTAGTTTTGTTCTTGGAGATTTGTCTTTGCAACTTGGGCATCAATTCAAGTTTTCGGATTCGGTTTTCAAGTGATTTTTTTTGTTTGAAGTTGAATTTTTGGATTTTCTTCAAATTTGTCAAAGTAAGTTCATGATTTATTGTTTATCAACTATGAATTTTGTTCTTCTAGGCATGGGTAACTAAATCCACAACTAGGGTTGTGGGAACCATGGGTGATTAACAACGTAAACCTATCTTAATAACAATTCTCGAATAGGTTATTGCATGCATTGATAATTCTTTCGCTTAGAAGTCTTTTTAACGAGTGCACGAGTTAGAACTCGCCTAATTGCTACTTGACGGACCAGGGGGGTAGTTAATAGGAAAATAATTATCAACATAGATTTAGTGAGATGCTATCTAATATGCTAGTCTCGATTGGTGCGAAGTAATAACTAAGCCAAACAACGAATACAATGCTTAATATGAAGTAAAAGTAAGGGTTAGTGCCTGAGACACACGTAGCCGGACCAAGTTACAGGGTGAAATTTTCTAAATGCCGGACCAAGGATTTAGAGATACCTAACTTATCACTTTTCATGCAAAACACTAGGGAAGAATTGTTATAGCTAGGATTACCGCGTTATGAACCTATGGGGAACACTTATACCCTAGTTTCTCTCACAACTTGATAAACACTAAAGATTCACTCTTGCTTCTTGTCTTACTTAGAAATAATTAAACACTTTTGTTTCACAACGCCCCCCCCCCCCCCAATTTAATTACCTGTTTTCGGAAAGGACTTCACTAAATAAACGTAATTGTACATTGAAGTTAAGTCTAAACTATTTTCCTCGTGGGATCAACCCCAACCTACTAGTTGGGTTCTGTACTTGATACGACCGCTTATACTTCTTTAAGGAAGTGTAATTTGAGCGTATCAAATTTTGGAGCCGCTGCCGGGGAAAGTGGCTTTTAGATTAACTTTAATAACATTACCGAATTTTAGTCAACAATTTCCTAATTTTACTTTTTTTTCTTTTTTTTTATTTCTCTGAGGTCTAGCACTAGTGTATGCCAAGTACACGGAGCCGAGGAGAACCAACACTTCCATTCGATCTAGAACTTAACAGAACACTCCGAAGAATAAATAATCAACAGAACCCAGCTAATCTAGGTGATGGGATCAATCATCAACCTCCTCCACCGGTTGATATTCACAACCAAGTGGTTGTGGAAAACCCACTTGATGATGCTTTGAGGATGCAACCTCCCGTCCAACGCCCTCAAGAATTCTATAGGGGCAACGTTAACATCACTGATTCTGATAGGCCTCTTGTCCTACCTCCTCTACCGCAAGGTTACAAATTCGTGGTAACTAGTACCTTGATGCAGATGCTCACCACAAGGGGTTTATTTTCAGGGTTGCCATCTGAGGATCCACATGCTCACATCACCAAACTGAGGTCGGTGTGCAAGAGTTGTGTAAGGACACCAGATTTGTACATGAACGTCATTGAGTTGAGGGTGTTCCCTCTATCACTGATGGGAGAGACGCGATATGGTTTACTGAGTTGCCCTATAATTCTATCTATACTTGGGATTAGTTGAGAGATGTATTCCTAGCACGGTACTAACCAGTGTACAAAAAGCTTAACCACAAAGATAGAGTGAATAAATTTGTGGCACTACCTGGGGAGTCGGTGAGTAGCTCTTGGGATAGGTTTACTGCGTTCGTGAGAGGTGTCCCAAACCACCACATTGATGATCAGTCATTGAAAGAGTACTTCTATCGGGGGCAAAATGATAATAATAAGGCAGTGCTTGATACTATTGTGTGTGGTTCTTATGGTGAGTGCACATATGCAGAGACCGCAGAGAAGTTGCATAAAATCTCTCACAACAATAAGGCTTGGAGAACTAGAAAGTCGTACACTGGGAGAATCACCTTTGCAGTGCAAGCTACACACAATCCGGCCGCAAATGAGATACGTGAAGATATGGCTGAAATGAGAACTGAGCTTGGGTTGGTATTGAAACATATCACTGGAGGTGCACGGAAGGTAAATGCGGTGAATTATTAGACTAAACCACCCACCTCAAGCAGATGAATTCTATTATAAAGAGGATACTTATGTTGTGAATGATCAGACGGGGGTTTTCGACCAAACACCCAAGGCTCCAATCAGGAGAATTGGCGCCAAGGTCAAGGAAATCAAGGTCGTAACTATAAGAATTACAACAGAGAGGGCCAGTATGTTCGAGATGGAAACTACAACCGCGACAAAAACTTCAACTGGATAACTATGGTAACAGGAATGATCAAAGTGGGCCATATGTTCCACCTCAGAATCGGGAAGTTGCTCCTAGGAATGGTGGAAGTAGTATGGCGCGGGTTGAGGATATGTTGGAGAAGATGAGGAGGAGGTTTGATGTTAGTGATGAGCATGCCAAGGAATTGAGAGGTGATTTGGCTAATATCGGGCAAAAGGTAGATGCACATGCGGTCTTTATCAAGCATCTTGAGTTACAAATGGCCCAATTGTCTACTACTGTGAACCCACGTCAATCGGGCACTCTTCCTAGCAACACCATTCAAAACCCAAAAAATGATGGACATTGCATGGCGGTCACTACTTGAGGATGTAAGCAAACCATCGAAACACCTATGTAGTCTGTAGTAGAAGATGAGGTGATAAATGATGAAGAGGTAGTTGAAACTAGTGTTGAATTGGTAGACAAAGCAGCGAAAGAAGCACAGGTACCCCAAAATGTGATCCCTATTTCGAGACCACCACCACCATTCCCTCAGAGATTGGTGAAGAAGACTGAGGATGGTAAATACCTGCATTTTATCACTATGTTGAAACAGTTTTCCATCAATGTCCCTTTGATAGAAGCTTTGGAACAAATGCCCGGGTATGCAAAATTCATGAGGGATATGGTTACAAAGAACAGATCGGTAAGTTTTTAGGATGATGACCAAATGCAGCATTTTAGTATTATTGCCACAAGGTCTCATGTGCAAAAGAAGGATGATCCGGGAGCTTTCACTATTTCATGTACTATCGGATTATAACACTTTGCTGAAGCACTTTGTGATCTAGGTGCAAGCATTAATCTCATGCCTCTCTCTATTTATAATAAATTGGGTTTGGGTGACCCAAAGCCCACTGCTAATGCAGTTACTGATGGCCGATCAAACAGTGAAGAGGCCCATTGGGATACTCCATGATGTGCTCTTGAAGGTGGAGTCTTTTATATTTCTGGCAGATTTTGTGATTCTTCACTATGAGGTGGACTTTGAGGTCTCTATTATTTTTGGGAGGTCATTCCTTGCTACTGGTCGCGCCTTGTTTGATATGGAGAAAGGGCGGATGAAGTTTCGGATAAATAATGAAGAGGCAACATTCAACATTTGTAGGTCCATGAAGTAGAGTGGTGATCTCCAAGCGGTATCGGCTATATACTACAGGGTTGAGAGTACATCTAAGGTACAAATTGAAGAGTGCTTAGGTGTTGAGTCACTAGCGGCAGTGATCATGAATTTTGAGAGTGATGGCATTGAAGAGTATGGGTCTTCGGTTGCGGCACTTGAACAAAGTGAATATCGGTTCAAACCAAAGAAATTGGAGTTAGAGATGAAGCATCGTGAGTCTCCACCCGCAAAACCATCTATTGAGGAGGCCCCAAAATTAGAGCTCAAGGCTCTACCACCTCGTCTGTGGTATGTATTCTTGGGAAGAGATGACACTTCGCCGGTAATCATTGCATCGGATTTGAATGTGCAACAAGCAGAGTGTTTGGTGAAAGTTTTGAAGAGGTTCAAACGATTCATTGGTTGGACTATTCCGGACATTATTGGGATCCCTATCGGTATTTGTTCACACAAAATCCAACTCATGCCCGATCAAAAGCCAAGTATTGAGCACCAAAGATGGTTGAATCCACCTATGCAAGAGGTAGTGAAGAAGGAGATTAGTAAGTGGTTGGATGTCGGAGTCATATATCCTATTGCAGATAGTATTTGGGTATGCCATGTTCAGTGTGTGCCCAAAAAAGGGGGAATGACAGTAGTGCCTAATGAGAGAATGAGGTTTTTCCAATAAGACTCGTGACCTGATGAAGTTTGTATGGATTACCGGAAGTTGAATGCACGGACTGAGAAGGACCATTTTCCTATGCCCTTCATGGACCAGGTGTTAGATAGACTCGCGGCAAAAAGGATGGTATTGTTTTCTTGATGGCTATTTGGGTTATAATCAGATCTCTATTGCACCGTAGGATCAAGAGAAGACCACATTTACTTGCCCTTATGGGACATTCGCATTCAAGAGGATGTTGTTTGGGTTGTGTAATGCATCGGCCACCTTCCAAAGATATATGATGTCAATATTCTCCGATATGGTGGAGGACACTTGAGGTGTTTATGAATGACTTTTAAGTTGTTCGCGATTCCTTTGATTGGTGTTTGAGTCACTTGGTCGAAGTTCTCAAAAGATGTGAAGATTGAAATCTTATGCTAAATTGCGAAAAATGTCACTTTATGGTGAAAGAAGGTATGGTATTGGGCCATCGCATCTCAGAGAAGGGGGTAGAGGTTGATCGAGCAAAGTTTTATCGAGAGACTTCCTTCACCCATCTCTGTCAAAGGTGTAAGAAGTTTTCTGGGACATGCGGGCTTCTACTGGAGGTTTATTAAGGATTTCTCAAAAATTGCACATCCTCTGTACAAATTACTTGAGAAGGAATGTAAATTTATTTTGATGAATCATGTCTGAAGTCGTTTGGAGAGTTGAAGGAGAAGTTAGTGTCTGCGCCCATAATTATTTCCCCAGATTGGAGCAAACCATTTGAGGTGATGTGTGATGCTGGTGGGGTTGCTCTTGGAGTGGTATTGGGACAAAGAAGGGATAAAATCCTTCACCCCATCTATTATGCAAGTAAGTCCCTAAATGAAGCACAAAAGAACTACACTGTGATTGAACAACAGCTCCTTGTGGTGGTATTTGCTTTCGAAAAATTTCGCTCCTATTTGCTTTGTATGAGAGTCATACTACATACTGATCACTCCGTTTTGAGGTATTTGATGGCAAAGAAGGATGTGAAACCAAGGTTGATTAGATGGGTGCTACTATTGCAAGAGTTTGATTTTGAGGTGAAAGATAGAAAAGGGACTGAAAATCAAGTTGCCGATCACTTATCCAGATTGGAGGATGAAGCTATGCGAGAGTTGGGTGAAAAGGCTGAAATTGATGATACCTTCCCTGATGAGCATGTAGCGCTTCTCATGATTTGATTCCATGGTTCACTAATTTTGCAAATTATCTGGCTAGTGATATAGTCCCATCGGACTTGTCCTTCCTTCAGAGGAAGAAGTTCATGCATGATGTGAAAAAGTTCTTTTGGGATTAGACTTACTTATACCGGAGTTGTGACGATGGGCTTATTCGCCGATGTGTGCCAGAAGTCGAGATGTTAAGTGTTTTAGAGGCATGTCACTCTTCGCCGGTAGGTGGGCATCATAGTGATATACGGACTGCCCACAAGATTTTGCAGTATGGGTACTATTGGCCAACCATTCACCAAGATGCCCATGAGTTCTCCAAGTCTTGTGATATGTGTCAAAGAGATGGAGGAATTTTGAAGAGGCAAGAGCTCCCTTTAAATCCCATTCTAGTGATTGAGTTGTTTGATGTGTGGGGCATTGATTTTATGGGCCCGTTTGTTAGTTCTCATTGGATGAACTATATACTTGTGGCGGTGGACTATGTGCAAAATAGGTGGAAGCCATAGCACTTGCCAACAATAAAGGGAAGAGTGTCACCGCGTTATTGAAAAAGAACATCTTCTCAAGATTTGGCACACCTAGGGCCATTATTAGTGATGGGGGATCTCCCTTTTGCAACAATTTGTACAAAGGTTTATTGGAGAAATATGGGGTTCGCCATAATGTAGCCACTCTGTACCATCCACAGACTAGTGGGAAACTTGAGGTGTCTAACAGAGAAATTAAGCAGATCCTGTCGAAAACGGTGAATACTAATAGAACAGATTGGTCAAGGAGACTTGATGATGCTCTTTGGGCCTATCGGACTGCATACAAGACCCCCATAGGTATGTCTCCATACCAACTTGTATATGGGAAGGCTTGTAACTTGTCAGTCGAGTTAGAGCACAAGGCCATGTGGGCGATAAAGAAACTGAAGATGGATTGGAATGAAGCAGTGGAACAGAGACTTAACGGGTTGAATGATCTTGATGAGTTTCGCCTAAAAGCATACGAAAGTTCAGCCATCTACAAGGAGAAGATGAAGAAGTACCATGACCAAAAGATTGAAAAGTGAGAATTTGCAATTGGGGACTTGGTGCTTCTATTCAACTCTAGGCTGCGATTGTTTCCGGGCAAACTCAAGTCCAAGTGGTCTGGGCCATTCCTTATCAGTAAAGTGTTCCCACATGAAGCTGTTGAGTTGGAGAACAAGGAGGGTGCAAGGTTCACGGTCAATGGGCAGAGAATCAAGATCCATCTAGGGAATGGAGAGATTGTCTATGAAGTGGTTGAAGTATATTGCCTTGATGAAGTCTGAGTAATCAAGGATCTTGCGTCGTGTTGCAACGTTAAATCAAGCGCTTCTTAGGAGGCAACCCAAGGTGTATCCTCTAGCCAACAATAGGTTTTTCTTTTCTTTTTAGGAATATTTGCATTCTATTGTTTCGTTTTTGTTTTACTCACATTCATGTGTTATTTTTTTAGTGTATTGGCTAGAGAGTAGTTTAGGGTCCATGTCTCAAAAGTGTCCAAAAAAACACAAAAAGAATATCTTAATGGGTGTTCAATGTTCAAGGACCAAATCCAAGAATTCTGCAGAAATTGGTCTGGTGCACAGATCTACGGACCAACCTACGGGCCGTCGTTCAATCGACGGACCGTCGATGGTGTCCATAGATCCAAGGTATGTCTTAAAATTTGGTCTAAATCTGTGTACAATCGCGGTACAGTCGATGGTCCGTCGACTGACTTATGGACCGTCGACGAGGTATCGTCAGTTCACAAAAACAAGTGACCCGACCCGACCGGCTATATTACAATAAAACTATTCAGTTACCTCCCACACATCTTTTCAAATTCCCTCCCAACCATTTCCCTTTACTTATTCCCTTCCTTTTCCATTAACTCCCAATATTTCTCCCTTCCATTTTCTTCAAAATCCCCACAACTTCCAAACTCCCAGAAATTCAAAAACCCTAACCTCTGCAGATTCTACTCTATCTCCTTTGTTTTTTCCGATCAGTGTTCGAAGGCAGGCACGTAGGTTGATTGTTGAGAAGATCACCCACTCAATCACTCCACTACTGATTTCAGATATTTCAATTCACTTGGCTCAATGAATTCTTGTTTATTTGTTGTTGAAAATGCCAAATTTATATGTGGGTCTTGACTTCGAGACAGAAATTGCATGTAAAATTGTTAAATTATGGATATTATGTCCCTTAGAATGATAGAAAGTGAATGGGTTGGGGGTGGAATCGGGTCAATATGATTGTTTCTTTTCCGACTTAGGGTTTCATAAATCTCGTGGACTTTGTGATCGAATTTTGCGTAATCAAAACCCTAAGGAAGAAGAATTTGTCTTATACTTGTCATTATGTGTTGGGTGAACTTGTGATTTGCTTAAAGTTGTCAAAATGTGTGTTTAAAAGCATGTCTTAAAACCTATCTTTGACCAACAGAATGAGACCCTTTCTACGGACCGTCGATGGTGTCGTCGATGGCTAAACTCTAAAACTGCTTAACTTTGAAATGACGGAAGTGGACTACGGTCCGTCGATTAATCGACGGTACGTTCTGCACGTCCGTCGTTTCCAACTGAAACCTTGATTTGTGAGATATTAAGAATTATTTTAAGTGTCAGACGACGGAAGTGGACTACGGTTCGTCGATTGATCAACGAGCCATTCTGCACGTCCGTCGTCTGTGGAATAAAGTCAATTAAATTTTCCTAAGTGTCCATTGACAGACACTATCGACGAACACTATCGACGGCCCATCGATTCATTGACGGGCCATCGATAGTGCCCGTCTCCGAGTACTGCAATTCTGCAATGGCTTGTGTCATGTGTATCCAGGTTCTATTTTGATTATTTTGCTTGTGAAGTTTGATTACAATGAGACTAACAAATTGCTTTATAGGTACTGATGGTCCCCAAACCAGACATCGTCCATTCTAGGGGTAGGTCCAAGTTTGTGACACCATCCCAGCGGTTGATTATCACGTCCGATGATGAGCGAGATCCAAAATACGTGCCCCCAAGCACCAGGACCCCTACACCAACTGCTAGAGCCACTCGGGGTACCCCCAAGAAGGTGGCGTCCGGCGTAGTCACTGCCTCTCAGTCTGAGAAGGAGCGCACACTGATCGGCACACCATCTGGGTCTGCCTCGCGTTCTGAGGGAGCGTCTGGCTCCGAAGAGGCTTTAGGTTCAGAGTTGGCCCATTCTACGGGGTCAAATGAGGCCACTGCCTCCGATTCCGGATCACTTAGATCCACTCACCCAGAGGTGCCTGCCCGCTATGCCTCATCTGATGAGGCCCAGAGTTTGGAGTCTGCTCCGGTACCCCAGCATGAGGTCCCTGCACTGGTTCCTGATGAGACAAACCGTTGGTGCGTAGATGGCCAGTACCAGGTCTACAGGGATGCAAAGATGTTGAATGATAAGGGGCTGATGACTTGGTTGGTGACAGTCGAGCGAATTGTTCTTACAGGGAGCCTGCACACTGTCGCTGATGTGCATAGCTTGTTTACCTGCCATAGGCTCGAGTGGATGTCCTATGGTGAGGAGATTGTGGGAGAGTTCTACGCATCATACGTGGAGACTCTCAGAGGTGCTTTGGACAGGCGGTCGAAACCCGCCAAACACGACCCACTCACAGAGGTTGTGGTTAGAGGCTATCGGGTGGACATTTCTCCCTTTACCATCCGTCGCTTTTTGAACGGCACAACTAGGGATACTACGTGGGATGCCCTTACTCTAGAGTTTGATTACAAGTGGGGTTTGGTCAAGAGTGTCTAATTTCAGAGGACCCGAGAGCAGAGAGAGTCCACCAAGAGGTGGCTTGCACAACATTTGTCAGTTGATAGAGAGGGAGAAGACTGGGTGTTAGAACCCAGAGGCCTTATCAAGAAGGACAACCTCACCTTCGCAGCCAAGTTCCTCTGGTTGTTAGTCCGCCACTGCTTATCCCCCACGGCAGCAGATAACATCCTTACTTGGGATAGAGCGGCCATGGTAGCAGCACTGGTAGCCGAGTTCGAGATCGACTTTGCTAAGTTGTTGATCTCTGTGATTCATGAGAGGGATTTTAAGCACTTTACTACTTACCCATTCGCCTGTATGATTTTTCAGTTATGCAGGGATGCTGGGGTGCCCATTTGGCATTGTGATGTCCTCCGTACACCCACCGGGATAGTAGATATAGGTCTCATCAGGGATGAGGCAATGTGGTGGCACCACGGAGAGGGCCCCGAGTTGATTTATAGCCGCTGAGTGAGAACTTGGCGGAGATGTTAGAGTTAGCCCAAGGGGATGATCCTGCCACTTCAGAGCGCACTGATACCACACCGGTCGAGTCTACCTCGGGTACTAGTAGGGCACCCAGTTCCTCCCGGTCTACTCCTCCATCAGCAGCACTGGTCCCGCTAGCTAGGGTCCATAAGTTAGAGGCCCAGATGTCCACTTTGCTGCATCATATCCAACCTTATATGCAGAAGTTTATTGCCAAGGCTGAGGACCGGATTGAGAAGAGGGTGGCTCAGCAGACGAAGCAGAAGATTCAGGCGTTCCACCAGCGCCTTGATTCATTTGAGCTGAGAGTTCTAGCATGCCCAGCCCCCACCATTGATTTGACGACTCTTCGGGAGGCTGTGGCGAGTCTGCGAGCAGATGTTGATGGTATTCTTGAGATGAGGGGACCCGAGCCTAAGACTGCACCTGTGGAGCTGGCGGAGGACACATTGCTTATTGCACTATTCACTACCTCCACTGTACCATCTCCTGAGCCACGAGAGCGTGCCAAGAGGCACCGTTCCAGCCGTGGTACTGAGGGTGATGAGGCCCGTGCTAGGAAGAAGGAGCGGACAGATCTTGAGGCAGCCAATTGATGAGGAGACCCGTCTGATGCGGGCTTGAGAGTTGGCTGTTGGGGCATCTAGTTCCCGTTTTGAAGCTGTTGAGAGGAGCACCACCGAGGGTGGGGATACTGCTGTGGTACCACTGAGGGTTTCCCTACTACTTAGGGTGTGGGTTCCGAGGAACCGGACCTGCCTGCTTGTTGATCTTCAGCGTTATGCGCCTCAGCTTTGCTTCACCTACCACCTTGTCTGTATATTTCTTATGCATTGGGGACAATTGCATGTATTTTTGGGGTATATGGAAAGTGAGTGATAGGGTGAAGTCAGAGTAGCCCAACTCACGATCCTCTCTTAGGGGTTTTTCTTGCTTGTGTTCTTTTACCCCAAGAGCCTGATTACTTTACTGTGGAACCGGCATGTGTCGTAACGTGTACAAAGTATGAAAGTGAATATGAAGCATGAAGGCTAAACATGAATGATATCCCATTCTAAAAGAATGTTTGCATGAATAGGTATAATGAATGTTGAACGTGTTGGCTCTAATCATGACATAGAGATGTTGAACTAGGTGTCCGATAATCTGATAGGGTAACGAGGTTTCAAGAGAGTGTGAGGAAATTTGATTGTTCCACTGTTGGTACCTAGCTAGAACTTGCCCGGTTAGTCCTGCAAAAGGAATCTGTGTTAGACATTTAGGAAATGATCATAGGCCCTTGTTCAAATTAGCAAATATCTACCCTAAAGCAAAGAGAACCAAATGAAATTGTTATCCCTTTTTTATCCAAATATTTTGAGCTTATAATAGACCTTTCTTTTCTTTACCAACTCATCTTCCCTGAGTATAATGTGTTTGCCCTTGTCCCTCTTTGGACATGTGCACCTCAACTTAGGCCAAATGTATAGTTGAGGGTGGCTAATGCAGAATCTGACCTCGTCTTGGCCCTGACCCAACCTTGTGTAATGTGTACCTCAACTCATGGCAAAGCCATAAGTTAAGGGTGGCTATTATAAGTAATGACCCGAAAAGTGGGTATGAAAAAGAGTAATGTGGAAAAGAAAAGAAAAAAAAGTGAACAAAAGAAGTGACTCAACCAAAATTGTCAATTGAATAAAGAAAGAAAAAGAAGAAAGAGATTAAACAATGAAAAAAAAAGAGAAAAAGAGTGTTGAACAAAAAGAAGTAAGAGTCACTTCCACAAAAGAGAAAGAAAGGAGAAAACAAGGCAAAGATGACAAGAAAAGAAAAAGTAGGGCATAATAGATAATGAAAGAGGTAGGACGCTTAGCCGTAATGTCAAGGAGGGCAACAAGTCACTAAAATGTACCCATATGGACCATACCTGACCCTGATCCTACATTACAAGCCAAGAAAGTCATATCGTGATCCTAAGAGTCTAATATGGTGAATTTAAGCTGTCAAAATAAGGGCAAGCCTATGGCGACAAGTACCAACTAGGTGTGAAGTTGTTTTGAGCGTGAGTGTTGAATAATGATCCTTATACTCAAAGTTAAAATCACTTTGTGAAAAAGGAGGATATCTTTTGAAGTGAGGGCACTAGTTGTAATATCGGAAAGTTGGTACATTGGCGAGAGACAAAAGAGTAGAGGTGTCGGTGCATGGTGAGTGTGTGTCATGGTCTGATCCACATGAGTAATCCTATCAAGCCTAAGAGTACAAACATGCACTAAAGCAACGAAAAAGTTGGGATTGATAGCCATGTGATTGCGAAAGCTTAAAAGAGGATACTTTTCTACAAAGTGTTATTTTGAGTAATAGTGCGTCGTTTGAGGACAAACAACGAATTTAAGTTGAGGGTGTTGATGTATCATGGTTTCACGGTACTTTCAATGCTTTTTCCTTAAGATTGGTGTATGTCTAGAGCCTTTTTGTAGTAATTTTAATTTGTTTTATCTTTGTTTTGCAGGAAAGCTGTCCAAAAACCAAAACACAGAAGGTTGTGGAGATTTAGTGTAGAGATGACCCACGAAGTCCATCGACGGTCCGTCATCCAATCGACGGACCTTAGTTGGTGATCGTCGATTGAAGGTTCAGGCATCTAGAAGCAACTCGGGGAATTATAACCAAGTGTGGGGCTACGGAAAGATCGACGGACTGTTCTGTTGAATCGTCGATCTGATCAGAGAATCTCCCAGTACCCGATGTTGAAGAAAAGCTTAGTATGGAATGACGAGAAGCATAGACGGACCGTAGGTGAATCGACGGACCGTGTTGTTGGTCCGTCGATTAAATCAGAGAAGATGCTAAGTGAATGCTGGAAATAAATGCTAAGTCTGGACTTACGGAGGCAGTCGACGGTCCGTTGTTTGATCGACGGTCCGTCGTTTGATCGACGGACCATCTGTGGGGGTCGTCCATTGAAGCCGCGTTTTTGGACAAATTTTCCTTATTTGCAATTCCTTTTATTTTAGGACAATGTTTTTTATAAATAGGGTGTAAACCCTCATTTTTTGGCTTGGATACTATTACTATTTTCTTAGTTTTTTTCTTGGAGATTTGTCTTTGCAACTTGGGCTTCAATTCAAGTTTCCGGAATTAGTTTCCAAGTGATTTTTGTTGTTTCAAGTTGAATTTCTGGATTTTCTTCGAATTTGTCAAAGTTAGTTCATGATTTATCGTTTATCAACTATGAATTTTGTTCTTCTAGGCATGGGTAACTAAATCCACAACTAGGGTTGTGGGAACCATGGGTGATTAACAAAGTAAACCTAGCTTAATAACAATTCTCGAATAGGTTATTGCATGCATTGATAATTCTTTCGCTTAGAAGTCTTTTTATCGAGTGCACGCGTTAGAACTCGCCTTATTGCTACTTGACGGACCAAGGGGGTAGTTAATAGAAAAATAATTATCAACATAGATTTAGTGAGATGCTATCTAATATGCTAGTCTCGATTGGTGCGATGTAATAACTAAGCCAAACATCGAATACAATGCTTAATATGAAGTAAAAGTAAGGGTTAGTAGCTCAGACACACGTAGCCAGACCAAGTTACAGGGTGAAATTTTCTAAATGCCGGACCAAGGATTTAGAGATACCTAATTTGTCACTTTGCATGCAAAACACTAGGGAAGAATTGTTATATCTAGGATTACTGTGTTATGAACCTATGGGGAACACTTAGACCCTAGTTTCTCTCACAACTTGATAAACACTAATGATTCACTCTTGCTACTTGTCTTACTTAGAAATAATTAAACATTTTTGTTTCATAAAACCCCCTATTTAATTAACTGTTTTCGGAAAGGACTTGACTAAATAGACGTAATTGTACATTGAAGTTAAGTCTAAACTATTTTTCTCGTGGGATCAACCCCAACCTACTATTTGGGTTCTTTACTTGATACGACCACTTACACTTATTTAATAAAGTGTAATTTGAGCGTATCAGTACATATAATGACTTCTTAAGTTTACACACCATGTGTTCCTTTCCTTTACAAGAAAACCACTCAGGTTGATTCATATAAACTTCTTTCTCCAAATTTCCATTTAGAAAGGTTGTTTTCACATCCATTTGATGTAGATCTAAGTCATAATGAGCTACTAAACCCATTATAATTCTGAGTGAATCTTTTTTAGAGACGGGTGAAAATGTTTCTTTATAGTCGATACCATATTTTTTAGTGAAACCTTTTGCAACAAGTCTGGCCTTGTGACATTCGATGTTGCCAGTTGAGTCACGTTTGGTCTTAAAAATCCATTTACACCCAACTCTTTTGCAACCTTCTGGTAATTCAACAAGGTCCCATACTTCATTTTGATCCATAGATTTCAACTCATCTTTCATAGAATTTATCCATCTATCAGAATTATTACTTTCAATAACTTGTGAAAATGAAAGTGGATCATTATCAATTCCCAAGTCAATTTCTGACTCGTGTAAATATACCAAATAGTCATCAGAAATAGCAGATCACTTTTGTCTTTGAGATTTTCTTAATACTACTTCTTGTGGTACATCTACTGCATGTTCATTAATTATCGCTTCATTGAGATTAACAGGAGCATCAATTTGTAGTTCTTGTTTATTGTTAGGTTGTACAACAACTTTAGGAACATCATCTTTATAAGAAGTACAAGGTAGAGAAACCCTCACCCTAACTTCTTTAATTTCCACTTTACGTGGTTCTTCTCTCCCACTAACTTCGTCATTCTCAATGAACCTAGCATTTCCAGTTTCATCTATTCTTCTACTGTGATTAGGACATTAAAATCTATACCCTTTTGATTATTTTGGATAACCAATGAAAAAACCACTGATTATTTTGTAATCCAGTTTCCTTTTTTGTGGATTATAAACTCTAATTTCTGTCGGGCAACCCCAAACATGCAGGTGCCTTAAACTAGGTTTCCTATCAGTCCATAGTTCAAAAGGAGTCTTTGGGACCGCTTTATTAGGAACCCTATTAAGTAAGTAAACGGTGTTCCTTAAAGCTTACATCCACAATGAAAGAGGGATATATGAATTGATTAACATACTCTTAACCATGTCCATTAATATACGATTACGCCTTTCTTCTACACCATTTTGTTGTGGTGTTCCAGGCATTATGAATTGAGCAATTGCCATGCTTTTTGAGGAATTTAGCAAATGGACCTGAGTGTTGTCCATTTTCACCATATCTTCCATAATATTCGCCACCTCTATCTGACCTGATTATTTTTATCTTTCTATCTAATTGTCTTTCAACCTCAGTAATAAACATCTAAGGCATTTATCGCTTGAGATTTTTCATGCAACAAAAGACATATCCATAACATGAAAAATAGCCAATAAAAGTGATAAAATGTTTTTCTTTACTGAAAGATGCAATATCAAAAGGATCACATATATCAGTATGTATAATTTCAAGAAGTTGTGTGCTTCTTGTGTCTCCTTTCTTTGTGTGTCTTGGTTGTTTTCCTTTAATACAATTCACACAAATGTTAAGGTCTGTAAAATCCAAATTTGAAAGAATTTCATTGTTAAATAATTCTTTGGATATGTGACCTAAAGGTTTGTGCCACAAGAAAACACACTGTTCCTTCACAAACTTCATTTGGTTCCAATATTATGATGCAGAGTTAAGAGTGATTCGGCAAATAGATTATCAAGATTCGGTTTGTGTAAGTTATCACAAAGAGTACCAGTACCAATGAGTTAATTATGTTTAAACAAACTTAAACATCTATTACCAAAATTAAAAGAGTATCCAGTCTTATCCAACTTAGACAAAGAAACTAAATTTCTCGAAAGAGAAGGTACATAACAAGCTTCAAGTAAATCTAAGTGACGCCCAGTACCAAGGATCAAATGGTTAGTTCTTATAGCTTTAACTAGAGCCTTCACTCTGTACCCCATATACACATATCTTTCATTCTGGTTTATGGTTTGTGTTGTAAGGAAACCCTATTTCGTATTAGAAACATGAATAGTACAACCAGAATCAATCCACCAAGTATTATAAGAAACTTCAGTTAGATTTGATTTGATACATGTAAAAGCACTAGGCTTACCTTCATTCTCGAGCCATGCCTTCAATTTCGGGCAATCTTTCTGAAAGTTTCCAGATTTTCCACATAAACTACACTTATCATTATTGTGTTCCTTCTTACGTACTTGAGAGGAGGACTCATTAACATTATGTTTCCTTTATTTTCCCTTTAGCATATTTCTTTCTTTTCTTTCCAATTCCTTGATGACTTACAAAGTTGATGCAGTGGGTTAGGTTCCTTGATTCTTGAGCCTTACTTCCTTCTGAACAACCATTCCGTGCAATTCATGCATGTTTCATTTGTCTTTCATGGTGTTGTAGTTCATTTGGAAAGGGTCGTACTCAGATGGTAATGAGTTTATAATGAATTGTACAAGGAAATTTTGTTCCACTTCCATTCCCAAAGACTTAAGTGTTGCTGTTACGTTTGTCATTTCAATGACATGCTCATGCATGGTACGTGAACAATCAAACTTCATGGTAGTTAAAGTACCCATTAATGTATCAGCAAGAGGCATATCAACAGTTTTAGAGGATTCTTCCATGAATTTCAGAAAATCTTTTGCATTTTCAGTTTTGAGAAGAGTAGTCTTAATGTTTCTCGCAATATTCATTCGGATAAACATTATGCCTAATCTGTTAGATCGATTTCGGTGCTTATAATAAGACCTTTCTTCAGTACTACTAGTTTCAGTAATAGCAATTGGCTTCTCAGTGTAAAGTGCAACATCAAGATCTAAAACTCCAAGATGGAATTTGATATGTTTGCACCAATCTGAGAAGTTAAGATCGTTAAAGGTCGTAAAAGAGGCAGAGTGCGAACGAAGAGTAAATGTTGCAAATATAATATGCTCATATGTTAATACTTTGAGTTATGAATTTTAAACTTACTATCAAATTCAGAAATGGTTTATAAATTCTTAAATGTATATTGATGTCCTCCTTTGGGCGGAACATCAAAATACACCTCTAGACGTAATGATGCTTAAATGTGAATTTAACGTAATTCAATAATTTTTAATGTGTCAATCAATAATATTTATTATCTTTGGATAAATAAATAAAACTAACGACACGTCTAAATTATCTGCTTAATGTTCAATATTTATAAAAATGAAATAATCAACTTTTGGGTGATCCGTAAATATCTTACAACCAAAAACTTCATTATATCCATAAGTGTTATATCAGTTATAAGCATCAAAATAATGGATAATTTAATATACATGTAATCATTATTATTTTGAATTAATTCTTCAAAGATTAGACCACTTTGGTGATTAACTAATCTCATATACATAATTTTCAAACTAAAATACATCATAATAGTGAAAAATTATTTTACTTAATACTACCTATTATCGTTTTCAAATAAGGAAACACTAATGCTATGAAACATAGTTCTTAAACCAGGACCTTGATACCACATGTAAGGATTTTAATGTGTGAAAACATAAACAATCTATGCATTCATAAATCCTATCAATTATTCATGATTGTAGAACTATATAATTTTCAGATAAATCTAATACTATGATAATTCAGTCAAGAATACATACACGAATCAGTCATAGTGATTTTCAAGGAATCTTGACTTGAATTGAGCGAAAGTCCTTTCTTTCAGAAATTGTTTCTCTCTCTTGTCTTATACTTTATGAATAACTTTGATTAATAAGACTATATCTTTATAGAGGAGAGAGGACCCTTTCAATACAAAAATGTTTTAACATCATTTCCACCTTTACATCATGATGAGTAGTGGAGATAATGGGTTGTTCTTAAAACTACCAAGAAACTCCCCGCTTAATGGGTAGTTGGAAGAGGTAATGGGTAGTTCGAAGTTACTAAATAACTTCTCCAAACATATAAATAACTTCCCCATTTCCTCACTTCTCCACACATATTTAGAATTTAATTATATTAATTATTATACCAAAATATAATTAGTGTGCCATAGAAATTTACATTCTAGACTATGATGATACATAGTGGATTTTGGACTATGAAAGATGAATTTATTCACATATGCATGTTTCTTTATAATATTGATGAATATTATTGTAGGTTTCTTTGAGAGTAAAGCATCAGTGTTATTGTTGTTGTGAAGGATTTCTCACAAACCATTGAAACATTATTGTGAAAGGATTTTCTTACATCAAGGATTTATAAGGTTGAAAGGTTTTCTCACCTAACATGAATCAATCTTAAGAGATATTCTAGCCGTGCATTGCTTTGATGTTTCCTTTTTGTGATATTGGTGCAGTGGTTTTGTGGTCGTATGTGCCCCTCTATTGTAAACTATCTTCTTAATTGAACAAGGTAGGGATCAAGGTCAAATTATTCATTCCGGTGTGAGCATCAACTTCAACGGAGGATTTTTTGTTAAATGATAAAATAGAACTGTAAATGCCATATTCTTTCTCACGTAAATATGAATGATAAAATAGAACCAGAAATGTCACAATATTCTTTCTCATGTATACATGAATGATATTATAGATGTAACATTATATATATATATATATATATATAGAAAATAACTAGATGTATAACGTTCTTTCTCACGCATATATGAATGATATAATAGAACAAGAAATGTCACATTCTTTCTAAGATAGGAATGATATCATACAAAATGTCACATTCTTTCTCAAGTATGAATTATATAATATGAAATGTCACATGCTTTGTCAAGTATCAATGATATAATAGAGCAAGCAAGTTGAATACAAAAATATGCGTTGTCCTTTTCCTATTTTTGTTTTTGGCAGTTTCTACCTAAAGACTTTGAGAATCTTTTTTCAAGGCTTCAGAAATTTGAAATGTTTTATATTATTTTTTAATGGAGGGGAAAATATGGTACTCATTTGTTAGATATCATGTTAAAGAATAAAAATAAGTTTTCTTCCTTTCTCACATCCTTCTGAATATTATTTGTACCATATAGGAGAATGTAAAAATTTCCTACAAGGGAATTGAATATTAAAACATATGAAAAATAATAATGTTTTTAATATTTTTATATATAATGTGACATGAGGGTATAAAGGCAAGTTGAGGTCAAGTTAAAAGACACACACATTATATCTTTACCTTAGTAGGTTTAAGTTTAAACGTGATGTAAAAATTTGTATAAGAAAATTTAAGTGCTAGCGATATGACTTTTAAATTTTACATTAGATCGGCTACTTTTTAATGATACATTTTATGGTGACTAAAATTTGATTTCTAGATAAAAAAAAAGTAGATTTCTTTATCAAAAGATTGTCTCATTAATCTATATAACCTTCACATATATTCCCAAGTATATTTAGTTCCTAAATTTTAATCAAATTGATCCAGTTGGTAGATATTATCGTGTTTTTTTGTAATCATTATTTATTTTTGGTCCATTCTATTGTTTGATAAAGGGTGCTCAACTACCAGGGACCAAATATGTTTAGAATTATATTCAAATGATAAAACAAAAAACCAACTCATATAAATATGGGACGATATTGGCTGAATATCACGAAAAAGGGATCATTCATGTAATTATTTCAATTAGAAAAACCCTAAATAAACCCAACTTTCACATTCATTTAGTTTGTGCCTTCTCCACAACTACCATGGCAGAAAATGAAAATCCCTTCCTTTCCCCCAAGAAATCATCAAATTTTCTCCTCAAATCACTCAAAGCTTCCCCTCAAATCACTTTTATACTACAACTCAGGTATGTTTCAAAATCCATTGTACCCACAAATAACAGGATTCACATGTATGTCAAAAGATGGGTGGATGTTTTAGGGGTAAAAGGTCTCTCTTGGTATTTGGACACCTATGTTTCTCTACATGCCCTCATTGGAGAAAAGGATTCAAAGACCTCATATATTTGGTGTTCTTTCCTTTGCTCTCATTGGATTTACATTTTAAGGTCAATTATTGTCTTCCCTTTCTAAAGTGAATGGAAACTTGTCTATGTTTATGATTTTGTGATTATCATTGTTTGATGAGTTACATGAGAAAATAAATTCTTTTCATTTTCAATGTGATCGATGAGTTACACAAGAATATAAAATCTAATTATTATTAATGTATTTGATGAGTTACTTGGTGACTATCGAATTGTTGTTATTTTTAATGTTCTTGTACTATGTGGGTCCTTATAAAAATGACTCCTCACATGAAAAAAAATTATTATTAGGTTATAGTGTAGTAGTTTTTATATTTCTAGCAACGGATATAATTGATCTCTTGAACAAAGTCTTAAAAGGCATAACTTTAATGAGAACATGAGGTTTAGGAAGCAATGATGCAACCTAGTAGTTAATGAAATTTTTATTACTAGTATATCATATCATGCTGTTAATTTTACAGGTTTGATAATATTTTCTTTCATGAATCAGTGGTCGAATCTTCATACACTTTGGAAAATATTGTTATAAAATTACAGACATTTTGAATGAGAACACGAGATATATGAATCAAAACTGTAACTATTACTAACTTTTATTACTAGTATATTGTGTCACATTGTTTATTTTCTCTTTATAAAAATATTTTTCTTTCATTTACTTCTTCTGTGAATGAATGGCCGATTTTTATTTCATTTTGAGAAACATTGTGATAAAAGGACAAAAAAATTCAATGAGACACAAGATCTAGGAAACAAACTACAATGTCATGTGATAAATCATTTTTGTGCTTTCTTAACTTGTTATTTATTCTTGAACTTCAAGAAATTCAAAATTTATGTGTATATGAGTATTCTGAACTAAGAGAACTCGATAAAACTTATGAGTCTTGGCATCACCATTTTTTATTGAATGATTTTTCTAATAAGTGTGAGAGCATGACTCTATGTCTCCACCAGCGCTAAATGCAGTTTCAATTTCTTGTATGGTTTTAACCTGTGATAAAATGTTGTTTTTTCTCAATGTATCTAGATTATTTATGAATATGAGTGATATTAAGGTAGAATAAATATCTATATTTACCATATAATCAACCTACTTGCGTAAACATTTTTTATAGTTACTGTTTTGAATGTTTAATGTATAGCGTTAGGTGGTCAGGTTAGCACCCTGAATCTCTTTTCTAATCAAAGAAAATGTCTTATTCTGCCAAGAGCCAAACTTTTTCTCCACCACTCCTTGCCTTTCAGCTATGACTCCCTGACTTGATAATGTTTTCTCATGATCTCTACCCTGCATTTATACTTTAATATTGACAATTGTAACACCTCAAATTTGAAAACAAGGAAATATTTCAGATTTTCTTAGCATGTGTCCATACCGACAGACCTCACAAACAGAACGTAAGTTCGCTTAAGAATCGTAGGTGGGAACAGTATGTGGTAGGGGTAACTATTTTGTAAAGACAAGTTTTGGAACCCTTTTTACGGTTCACCAGGATGGTCCATCGTTCAACGTGTTAGTCGTAGATAGGTTTTTTAGGTGTTCCAAGACTTAGTGAAATTTTTAAAGCTTAAAGTTTGACCAACGATGGCCATATACGGATCGTAGGTTGATCAATGCACCGTATATAGGTCCCATCATTAGTGGTCCAGAACTAAGTTCCTAAACCTAACCTATGGTCAACTATGATGGTCTATAGTAGGACCGTGGGTCTAACCATATATGGTGGTCAGCAGTTATTTTTAACGGTTTTTTTGGTCTTTTCCATAATTTATTAGTGTCTAAAATTGGTCGTTTTGATCCTAATATGAGACCCAATATAAGTATTCTAAGCCTAAAATCTAACTTTGCTAAATTATTCTTCAAATTTCCCCAAATCCCATAGAAGTTCTTCCCCAGTATTGCTATCTCTAAAGCTTGAAGAAGATGAAGTCTTGGTTTCAAGATCAAATCTCCAGTTCTCCCGTGATTGTGGCGGTTTTCCATCTAGTTATAATAGTATTCACCTATGGAGTTATTTCATCCATAGGGTTCCTAAATTCTCCAATTTTACAAGATAGAATCTCTATTAGAAATTAGGGTTTTCTTGAATCTCATGGGTTCCATTCAATTATGATTTAATTGATGGTTTTATGTCTTTTTATAACTGAATTGAAGTAATTGCATGTTTTTAAGTTGAATACAAAGTTGGTTTTGGACTATGATAGATAAATTTATGAAGATATACATATTTCTTTATAAAATTGATGAAAATAATTGCAGGTTGCTTTTAGAATAAAGCATCTGTGTTGTTGTCGTTGTGAAGGATTTCTCACATACTACTCAAACATGATTGTGAAAGGATTTTCTTACATAAAGGATTCATTAGGTTGAAAGGTTTCTCACCTTAGATGAATCAAGCTTATAGATTTACTCTAATGAATTCTACCTTGTATTAGCTATGTGCCCTTCCATGGATGATAAGTCAAGCGGCGATTTCCCATTCCCTAAAAATGATAAGACGAGTTAAGTGATCTTCGACATATTTATATGCTTAATTACTACAAATTATCCATCTAACGTAAGCTAAAGGTCATTCACTAATCTAACTAATATGTTTGGCATAGGATGATTAAGTACTAATATACATAATTAGTTATTTTGCAGGTTCCTAAGAGAAGCAGTGGAATACTAAATGAAAAGGACTTCAGACGACGAGTTACGGCAGGATCAAAGGTTGGCACTACGCCGCAACATCACTGTCGCAGCAAGGGCGCGACGCGCTAGGCCAAGTTTTACTCTGGATGCTTTTTGGCACACTGACAGTGCGGTGCTCCAGCATGTCAGACGCAAGTTGGGGGAAGCACCTTATGGTTTGACGGATGTTTTGGCGAAAAAAGGGTTTAATTATGATTCCTTCTTGGGCTAACTTTGGAAATAAATTTCCTAAACTGTATAAATAGGACCCTAGGTTTATTAAAGTATCGACTAATTTGTTGTGTGCAAGAGCAAAAATATAAGTTTTGTAATAGATTTTGATTCTCTAACTCTATTTTATTTTAGAAATCGCATGGACAATTATATTTTGCGGTTGTTTAATATTATGAGTGGTTAAACGTCATTGTTTTTTGGTTGTAGCTACGGATTGATTGTGAAAAGAATTTTCGAATTAATTCTTGTTCATCGTTTTATGTTACTTTTATATTCTTATTTTAGTATGTCTTGCTTGATCACCATAGAAATAACTCTCTTGTCTATTCTTAAAATCGAGAGAGGATAAGGTAGATAGATCAAAGAATATAAAGAGATTGATCTTCCATTGAGTTTATTTCTGTTTAGGAGTGACACCAAGATGAACACCTAGCTTGGTTACAAAACTGGATAAAATATAAATGCTCACGAATTAGGATTGTCTATCTCCTCTCAATGGTATAGTTAGACGGTTAATTGGAGTAGGCAGGTAGAGGTCGAGAGACCATACTCATATAATTAACCCTGTAAATCAATAACTTGATAACTGAAATTAGTTCGTTGCCTAAGATATGATACATGAAGTCCAATGCATGTTGCAACCCTGCCATTGTCTTTTACTTGTTAAAAACATCAATTTGAAGTCGTTCACATTTGTTACTTTTTGTTATTGCAGAAATCGTAGTAGTAATTAACAACCATCAAACTCTTTTAAAATGTTACTTTTGTTGATGTCTCGAATTAAGTTGCTAAGTATAAGTTAATCATAGTCCCTTTGGGAATAAAACTCATTTCTAAAAGGAACTATATTACTTGAGCGACCACATAAACTTGCGGGTATATTTGGGAGCAACAAGTTTTTAGCGCCGTTGTCGGGGACATAGAAATTGATTTATATTTGATTTTCTTAAGTATTAAATAATATTTTCAAGTGTTAATAACTTTATCTTAGCTCTTTTGTATTGGAGGCACTTGATTCTTAAGTCTACCTTGGAGAAGAGAATTTGTCGAACCCGACAACGAACCTAAAGAGATTTAAGACTACGAAGAAACTTGGCAAACAAAGTACATCAAGAGTAATTGGAACTAGGTCTCCCGGAAGATATAGAGGGTAAAAGGGGAGGAAACTGTAACAATGAAGGTTACGAAGAACCTTCGATCATACATACAACACCAGTCAGTGATGTGGCAGTCCCACTGTAACACCCCGTATCCAAAACAGACGAAAAACCCACTTTTCAGAAAAATATGCAGGTTCAACCAACGGTGGGATCGACGGACCATAGCCTGACCCACGGTCCGTCCTGCACATCCGTCGATGGGGTCAGAAACTCCCAAAAATCTCAGCCCAGGAAACAAAATGGCTAAGTCTTGGTCGACGGACAAACCTACGGTCCGTAGGTCAGACTAAGGTCAGTAGTGCGTGACCGTCGATCGACACCCCACCCACTCTCTGACAAGAGCCACGGATGACCAGCACGGTCCGTAGGTTGGACCGTAGGTGGGAACTAGCAGACAGTTATGGGGGAAATGTAGGTGGGTCAACTTCAAATGATCATAACTCTTATCGAAAAACGGATTAGGTATCCCATGACATATCATCATATAGATAATTGAATTAGCTTTCTATAGCCACCGACCTTTCTAAAATCAAACCTTCGAGCAAAATGTTATGCCCGTTTTAGTAAAGGTCTGTCGAACAGGCCCATACTACGGACCAAAAGACGGATCGTCGATGGAACGACGGACCGTCGATGGAACGACAGACCATACGTCCTGGTCGTTGTTTGGTCCGACAGCAACTTACCCATGGGTCTTTTGGTCTTTTCCCACTTTGTTTAAACCTTAAGATACGTCGTTTTGACCCTAAATCATCATATTTTAATTATTTTAAGTCTAGAAACATAACTAAAACTTACCTAAGTCAAAATCATTAATAAAAAGTTAGAAAATTAGAACCAAAAAAGGATAAAAAGCTTAAGAACCCTAGTTCAAGAACGCAACAAGTTTCCAGCAGTTCCATCCACGAAATCCAAGTATTTTTCCGTGAATTTCATCACCAGGTATGTGGGATTTCACTAGTGGGTTCCTTTCACCCATTGGATCCATAGTTTTCAGTCAATTCTTGATTCTCTTATCATGATTAAACCTAGGGTTCCTAGAATTACACCAAAACTTCATGATTTAGTTAAAGTATACGTTCTAAATCAGATTATCATGTTATTATTTAGATTATCGTATGAATTTCAGAACCCTAGCTTTGTATTTCTTTAGTTCTTGAATTACACATGCTAGGTCAGATATTTCAGTTATTTAAGATATACATGCCTCAGTTATTAATGCATATTATCAGATTAAATGTTGCATTCTCAGTTTGCATGTTCAGTTTTGATTTATCCAGTATTTTATAGAAATTCAGACATAATCAGTTAACTACATAAATCATTGGGAGTAGCATAATACCGAGTTAGACTAGGGTTCAGCGTACCCTATTAGTCCCAGAACTACTATCCATGTAGGTTGTAAGTCCCCTCTATGGGCAATCAGTTTAGTGATCACGCCAGCATGCCTTTATACCTTTGGCAGGGTATATTGGGTCCTCTCGATGGGGCATATACATCGGACTCCACATTTAGCTCATGTGGTTTTATTATCGGTTATTAGTAGATCCCACAGTTCAGTCAGACTCTCTTGCATTGACCATTTATCAGTATATTCAGTATTCAGTTTCAGCATGTTATAAATTGGTCATTGCATTGAGTTATCTCAGAATTCAGTATATCATGTTCAGATTATTATACTTGCTTTTGTGCTTGTTCAGTTATGTTTTATTTCATCTTTACTCTATCATACATGCTCAGTACCTTTCAAGTACTGACGCATACGTGCGCTACATCTTCTCATGATGTAGGTTCAGGTTATCAGCTTCCAGATCACGCATAGATCGATTTCCGATCTCCAGTTCAGCAGATTCAGTGCTGAGTCCTCATTCTCCGAGGACAACAGTCATGAGTTTCATTTCAGTCTTTTAGTCATTTAGTTTCAGTTTTGCTAGATTTAGCTGGGGCTTGTCCCAATATTTCTAGTCCAGTTTAGAGGCTTATTTCAGATATAGTTAGTTCCAGTTTAGCGTTGAGTTGATATTGTCTTTGTATTCAACACATCATTTTTCATATATCTCAAATTTAGCATATGGGTATTCCCCATCTTTTAATTTTAAGTATGATTTAGCTTCCGTGACAGTTTATTATTCTTTAGTATGCTCATGATCATGCCAGCAGGGTTAGCTTGGGATCACTTGTGGTCCTAGGTTCCGTGTACGCATCTCGGGGGTAGCTCGGGGCGTAACAAAACTTGGCATCAGAGCACTAGGTTCAAGAGTCCTAGGATGTCTAAAAAGCAACACTAAGTAGAGTCTTTTTCGTGGGTGTGAAGTGCACCACATCTAATGAGAGGGAGGCGATGAAGTGTTTTAGGAAAACTTCACTTTGTTGTTACTGTTGTCGTGCGTAAGGTATGATCTAATTCCATTCTAACTTGACGTTCTACGTTTCAGATCATGCCTACTCTTAGATATTAGGCATGGAATTCTAATGCATGCAATGCTAATGCAGTTCATCTAGTACAAGATAAGGAAGTTCTAATGTAGAGTTTCAGAACGCCAATTCAGCTTTGGGCTAAAAGTATGACAACCTTGAACAATCAGAAGTTTCGAGTTCCAACTATTACAAATGGTGGATTGGTGGCGGCTAGTATTCGACATTTGTTTAGAAAGATTCCACCTGAGTTTTAGGGTCCCAAGTTGTGTGAGGACCCACAGAAGTTCATTGATGAGGTCAAGAAAATATTTGTAGTTATGCAAGTAACTGGAGTGATAGGGTGAAATTGGCATCCAACCAGCTTAAGGATGTGACTCACATATGGTTCAGTGTAAAGACAACAGAGACTACTTTGTCTTTTGTAAATCAGTATAGCACTAAACTTTAATATTAGTCCAGAAACTCTCTCAGAACCTTTCTCAGTCTCTACTCCAGTCGGTGACCCAGTTATAGCTAGACGGGTATACAGAAATTGCCCTGTCACAGTCTCTTAAAAAGTCACCTCATCAGATCTTGTAGAGTTAGAAATGGTAGACTTCGATGTCATTCTAGGAATTGATTGGTTACATTCATATTATGCCGCAGTCGATTGAAGAACTAGGATTGTTCATTTTTAGTTTCCAGACGAACCAATCTTAGAATGGAAGGGTAGTAGCTTAGCGCCTATGGGTTGATTTATTTCTTGCCTTAAGGCCAGAAAGATGATCTCTAAGGGTTATCTCTATCATCTAGTTCGGGTTAAGGATTC